>JAPQVW010000003.1:35852060-36452060 GCA_028535905.1 Quercus berberidifolia | reverse complement strand
GTTTTAATGTATAACTATATATTTTAACATTAGGCATTTTATTTTGATTGTGTATGTTTAGGGAATTATAAATTTTATTATTTAAAGAAATATGTTGTACCAAGATTATTATTAGTATTATTGTTATTAATATAGATCGATAGTTGAGGAAGAGAGATTTGAAATGTCTCCATTAGAAATAGTAAAATATATAAATTATGCTACAAAGCTCTTGGCAATGTACCATGATTCTAATGTAGAGTTTAAATATAGAATATAAATTAAGTTTGACTAAAAAATATATATTAAAAAATGACATGTAAATGTTTTTATGTGTGTGTTTGTTTGATTCAAGTTATAACTAATGTAACTTCTTCAGTTTTTCACCATTTTTGAACCAAACTCCACTACATCCAATGATAATCAAACACTACTATCCATGTCACTTAATTTAATGCCTAGAAATTCTCTCATTTCATTGGGATTTATCTCTAGCCCCCTTTTTTTAGCTTTCTATGTTTTTTCTTTCCTCTTTTTTGTCTTGTTTTCAATACTCCCATGCATAGGTGCACATGCACTATACACGCGCAGGCACACGCACACAAGCGTGCACCCACACATGTGTGCGCACGCACACAAACACACACATATAGATGATTATAACCAATTCTTAGGACAAAGTTTGACAACAAACTTTATTAGCATACAACTTCATTTAATATCGTTTTATTAGAAGTGAATTTTAACAAATTCACCACTAAATTATGTTTTCTTCTAATATCCTCCAAACTTGCAAAATTTTCATAAAATCAAAGATCAATAGCTAATTTATCAATCAAATGTCTAAATCTCTTTTCTTTTTCTTTTTTTTTTTCTTTTTTTTTTGTAGTTTAAAACTATGCATAAAAATAAATTTATAGATCAAATGGTAAATAATATCCAATTAGCACAAAATTTGACATGTGTTAACAAAAATAACATGCAATATAACAGTTAAATTTTCAAAATATGTAAAATCATGTTAATATTTTTAGTGAGAGTTGCAGCCTTAGGTTACAGCTAAGTTTGTAGCCAAATTTTGTCTCAATTTTAATATGACCTTAGTATCTCTTCACGTTTTAATGTTTTAATTGAGTGAACTAGTAGAATTAGAAAAAATCAAAATCCAATTGAAAATAAACATGTTCTAATAAAAAAAGAAGTGATAGGATCAAACACCACCCAAAGGGGGAAAAATCAAAATTCTTGAGTAAGTAATTTGAGTTTAAGAGAAAAGAGGATGACTTGACCATGGGTGTGGTTAGATTGAGGCCCAATTCCTAAGGCCACAAAGATGCCATAAAGAGGGTTAAGTAGAGCAGTATCATGATTGCTTTTAGAATTTAGCACACCAAAAACCAAAAAGCAAGCTTTATGAAATGTTTCAAATGACAAAACTTTTTAGCATTTATGACTTCTCTCTCTCTCTCTCTCTCTCTCTCTCTCTCTCTCTCTCTCTCTCTCTCTCTCTCAAGCCAACCTTCAACCTCTAGTTGCCACTAGCCATCATGCCTTCGCACACCGCCTCACCCTCTCATGGGTTCTACTCTACAAGGAAGTACATGGAGTTTTCTATTTGTTTTAATAAGTGGGTCAATTGATTTTCTTTATCCTTCAAGGGTGGTGAGTTTTAGATCATGGGGTTTATTTATTTTATTTATTTTATTTTTTATTTTTTTTATTATTTTTTTTTTCCTTCGGTGGTGGTGAGTTTTAGATGGGTTTTGGGTTCTTTTTTCCCCTTTGGTGGGGGTGAGTTTCAGATGGTGGTGATTGTGATTGGTTTTAATGGTGTGTAGTGGTGAGTTTTAGACAAACCGACAAAGAGGAAAAGAGAGAAAGAGGGAGAAATGAATAAATAAAGGAATAAAACATGAAATTAGAACATGTAATGTAGAATGTATTGTCAAATGCTATACTAAAGTAGCAAAAGTAAGTTTTGGTGTGTGAAAATATAATTTTTTTTGGGCAACAACTAATGTTAATGCTCTTAGGATATTGAAGAGGTTTTTCTTTATTTTTTTATTATATATATACATATATATATATATATATATATATATATATATAATTACAATATTCTGTAAACCCTGCAGCTCAAACCCTTCCGCCCCCCCTCCCTAAACCTCCAAGCACTTTGAGCATGGGGAAATATCAATTCAGCTACAAAGCCTTTGATAGGATATTAAAAAAGTGATTGCACAAAAATGAGAATTTCTGTAATTATTTACTAATATCAAAATAAAGTTCATTTGATCTTTTCACTCAAAAATTTTAGGCTGAGTAGCACTGTCGCAGGTATGTAGCTTGGCAAATATAACCAACTGAAAAAATTAATATTAAGGTGACTTTGACAAAACATAATAGATGAGGCATTGATTTTTTATTTTTTTTTTTTTTAAAGCTTTCAATGCCTCGTCAATTATGGTTTGTCAAGGTCATATTAATCAATGAGGCATTGAAAGTTGAAATATTATATTAACAGGAGTTTAAAGAGTGAAGGAAGACTTCCTGTAAAGTTATCATAACTTTTGAGTGGAGTTTGTAGCAGTGTACCTTTATATTAGAATCTATTTTCCTCTCCCTTATGAGTGTGTGTATTTGTTTCTCAAAAATAAGAAGAATGGATGAAGAGAGAGTAAGAAGAATGAATGAAGAGAGAGAGAGAGAGAGAGAGAAATAAGGCAATTTTGGAGCAGCATTAAAAGATATTTAGGGTTCAATCCCCACCTACAACAAAAATTAATTGGTATCTTGATTTGATGATAAAGAGCTATCATCAAGAGCGAACACCATAGATTGAAACTCTCTAAAAAAAAAAGGAATGCCAAATTTTATATTAATCGAATATTATTTATTATCTAATCTAGAAACTTACATTTTTTTTTTAAGTTAAAAAAATATATTGAAATTTAAAAATTTTATTATGTAACAGTTATTAATGTCTTATATTTAGATAATTTTTTTCACTCTCAATTACAATCCCTTCACTACATAACTTTACCGACTTAAATAAAAAATGGCTTCATAAATAATGAGAACTTAAATATTTTGAAATTTTGTAATTTCTATGTCGAAAAGTAGAGCAGACAAATAGTTCAAGTTGAGCAAATTCGAGTGTGGGTTACAAACTTATCGAACTAAAATAAAGTTGGGTCAACACAATATTACCCATACTTTTCACATAAAAAAATAAAGAATAAGTCTTTTTTTTTCTTTATATAGATAATAAGGAATAAGTCTAGCGACACAATTTGTTTGAAATTTTTTATATATATAACTTGTTGAAATGACAAGTCGTGAGTGGTAAAAAATAAATTTTGCTGATCCATGTGAAAGTGATTTCTTATCACTCACAAATTACCACCTTAGTAAGTTATAAATAAAGCTGTATCAATAGAAAAGTTGAAAAAAAAAAATAAGAAAAAAGAAAAACCAACTTTAACAAACTCTCTAATATCTTTTTCTTCGTATTTTGATTATTTGTATACCTTAAAGTTTATGAAAAATATTTGGCTCTAAATATGTTTAAAGTCTAGGTTTCAACCTTCAATAAGAAGATGACATGTCTCATCATGTGTGATGTATATGACTCGTGAATATGCAATGCACACAACAAGGGCCACGTCTTCATGAACTTACAATCTCAAATCCTTTGCTCTTAATGATATTAAAGCATTTGCATCAGCTCGTGACAAAATTCATGTTTATCTTAGCATAGAAACATACATTTTCTATTTTACATAATTACTATTCAAAAAACCTAACATCATATTATATATTTTACATTACATTTCATTAAAAATATTATTTTTTATCAATTTTATTATTATTCTCCCAAATCATATTTCTCTCTTTTATTTTTTATTAGTTCTTCATCAATTTATACAACAACAGTAACCACATACATTTACATGGTTACTGTAGCTCTAATACTATTTTACACAAATTTAACTAAATTGATGTGAGTGATTTTTCAGTTTAAATATGCAAAAATGACCTCTTCCAATTTTGCATTCATTAATGTGAGTGTGCTTAGAGCATTCACAATAAAAGTGTTAAAAACTATTTTTTAACACCTCACACACTAAAAATTTCATTGCAACAAAGTTGCTAAAGCTATTTATTTTTAACATCCGACTACAGTAAGTTGCCATTTCTAACACCTCACTATAGCAAGAAGTTATACAATAAAATATTATTTTATTACTTTCTCACATTAACTAACCATTATTTCTTTTATTTAATTGATTTATCTCTTTGATTCTAAGGCCAAGTATAGTGGCTCCAGTCCCTCCCCAACTCCCCTTCTCCCTCTCGCCCAATCCCTTCCTTCTCTGTCTAAAACCAAACCCAAGCCCAAGCTTCATGGCCATCTCTTCTTCATGGCTCCATCGCCACCACCGTCACTCGTGGTAGAAGAGGAAGATTGTTGTTGTCGTTGTTGTTGTTGCTTTTTTTTTTTTTTTTTCATGGTGGTGGAAGAGAAAGGAACCGGGTTTTGTGATGGTGGTGGAAGAGGAAGTGGCTGCATTGTGAGAGTAGCTGGTAGCAATAGTTTTTGGTGGGACTTGCGGTGGTTTAGTTGGTGGGTGGCTGGATTTATGGTGGTTGTGGTATGGGTGGTGGGTTTTTGGTGGGTGGTTTGGTTTATGTGGTGGTTTGTGGGTGGCGGATTTGTGGTGGTTCTGGTATGAGTGGTGGGTTTTTGGTGGTTGAGTGTAGGTGGTGGGTTCTTGGTGGGTAATTGAGGTTTGTGAGTGGTGGGTTTGTGGTGGTTATGGTATGGATGGTGTGTATTTTTGGTGTGTGTGGGGGGGGGGGGGGGGGTTTGATTTGTGTGGTGGGTTGTGGTGAGTTTTTAGTGGGTGGTGGTGTAAGTTGTTGTTCTTATTGCTTCCAAGAATAGAGAGAGATGGAAAGGATGAGTAAGAAGGAAAGAAAAAGAAAGAAAAAGAAAAAGATGATTAATAAAAAAATGAATAAAGAATGAATATTTTAATGAAGTGGTAAAAAAATAAATTCGGATGGGTGTAATATAAAGTGAGGTGTTAAAATAGATAAAGCAGTATTTTAAGTTGTTAAATGCTATTTTTTTTTTTTTTTTTTTTAAGCATTCTTCAGGTGAATGCTCTTAGGATATATATAATCTTTTTCTTCCTTACATTTAGAAATAAATTGAAAACAAAAAGAAATTTTAGACAAACAACATGGCAGCAAAGTGATGCACACAAGGACTACACGTAGCCGCATAGGTCGGCCTAGCGCTCTCACCGTGAAGCAATTTGGGCCACCAAGAACATCAATTTTTCATTTTTTGGTACTCTCAATTTTTTTTTTACTAAAAAATTATAATTTTAACCACGTCTTGTAGACTTTAACCTTATTTTAGAATGTTTGAGCAATGAGCATGTTAATTTTCCAGAGAATGAAGACAGCTGCCTGAGTAAGAGTTGGTATATAAGCTGAATTCTTCTGCCAAAGTATCCCAAGCCTTTTTGGCCTCACTAATATTCCCTATCCGAGGAAATATGTTCGAGCCGCACGATTCTCTGATAAAAAATAAAGCCAATGCATTCTTCTGGCTCCAAGCCTTAAAAGCAATTTCATCACCTTCAGGCATAGGAGGTTCGGTGGTTGCTTCAACAATCTCCCAAAAATTGTTATTCATAAAATATTTTTTCATCCGACTGGTCCAAGTTATATAACTTTCTTCATCAGAAGCTGAAAGAACAGTAGCAATTAAATAAATAATTTTCACATATGATACATAATTTTTTAATTCAATAGTTGAGAGGTAAGATGTGTCAAAAACATTTAATAGCTCATTTGGAAATAAAGAATGGAAATATGGAATATAATAAAATGGAAATGAATGAAAAAAATAGTTTCAGAATATTCATTTTCTTCCCTTATTTGGAAGCTTTAATGAAAACTATGGAAAGTTCATTCCTCCCATTTCTCTCATAATCTCAAATTCTTGTTCCCCCAAATTGGGAGGTATTAGAGGGAATAAATTTTAGTTTAATGAAACTTTTATTAAAACTCCTAAAATACCCCTTCAATGTCAACCCTTGTTTCACTTGTTTTTATATCATTGATTTATTTATTGTTGCATCAATCTTTATTTTGATGGGGTTCTTATTATTAAAATTATGATTAAGTGATTAAACTCACAATTTCCTAATAACTTAAACTTTTGAAATAATCGGTAATTTAATATAATATCAAAGCAGGAGTTCTTAAGTTCGATCACTGTCTTCACTTTACCTGTCATTTAAAATGTTAAAAATCTCATATGTTGGGCCTCACCTATTAAAAGGGAGTTTGAGCCCACGAGTAAGATGTTGGAAAAACTGGTTTTGCATTTCATACAAAACCCACAACGAAAGCAACATAAGGATCTACTTCAGTTATGAGAGAGATAACATCTAACCTTGAATTCTAGAACAAAAAAGAGAAAGTGTACCTTGGTACAGTAATATTTAAAAACAAAACTTGAGAATACTTTCAATCTTCATCCCAATTCCACATAGTACCCAAGATGAGTGGTCTTTCAATCAATTCTTACATACGTTAATTTTCCTTTGGAAAACTGTATTCCAAAATCCTATAGAGAAAAACTATTTTATCTTCTTTCAATCATATGCACGTTTTTAACTACCTTGGCAGTTACTTTATTTAATTGCCTTGGCAGTTACTTTATTTAATAACTTTTATTAAATAAAAAAATGATTATTTAATTGGGTTAGCATTTTGGGCCAACCCAATTGGGCTTAAGTGTATGGCTTGGGATGGGACCAAAGGGACTAATAAGGCTCTAACTCCAATGGACCTCAAACTTATCTGTCAACTATTAACAAGCTCAAAGTTACCATTAATTATATAACAAGTATCACTATGAAAATATAATTGCACTATAGGCCTTATTAATAAATTATATCCCAAGACTCTAATATGATATCATTTGACCTCTCCATGAAATATTCATAGTGAACAAAGTTATAATAAACTGTTACTTTGTATACAACTATTTTATTTATTGAGTACCCAGTTTAATCTTTTAGCTATTCATATTTATGAAATATAATTTCATAAAATATGAACATTAGAAAATCTTTACCAAAGTGTTAGCCCCTAAATAACCAATTTTTATTAAACTTATTTCAAGGGGATATTTTGTGTCTCTATAGAAAAAAATTATGGATTCCATCTTGAGAATATATATTCCTTCAACAATACATGTGGTTACCCCAAGGTAGTCAAAGGCATTAGGCAATCTTGAGGTGCTAAGGCATTGTATCACCCAAGGCGACGAGGGGCCAAAAAGGCGCTAGCCTGAGTGAAGCAAGGCGCTAAATATTAAATATAGTTTTTTTTTACATATATAGAGCTTAAATCATATATATTGGACTTAGAGCTCCAAAAAACTTGTGAGATTTGGGACTCCGTATTGATGTGGCTTCCAAATCTCTAGATTACAAAGAGTATCCCTCCTCTTTTATGCTAAAGTGTTAATGCCTCTAGTGCTGGTTCCAAGCTAAGATTGCTACTTGAGTGAGTGAAATTGCTTCTTTCTTACTTGTGTATTGCGTCATCCCTTCTTGCTTGGCCACCTCCTTTTAAACCCGTGCTTTAAGAGTGGAAATTATTATCTCGTCCCTTTCTTGGTTCTGCCATTCTTCCAGAAGGAATGTGAGCTTGAAAAGAAAACAACGACGAAAGAACAAAAAAGAGAGAATATCTGAATAGTTCCCTAAATTTCTATTTCAAGCACATTGAATGAATACATAAACAGAGAGCTCTATTTATAGAGCTTACATAGATTAAGCAACTAACTCTAGTAGCTTCTATCCTAACAAACTCTTAACAAGAATATCAGGGGCAAAATGGCCCATTAGCATTAATTTTTGAAATATTTAGCAACAGAGCACTGTTTCGGAAATAATTGGGGATCTACCACTTTTTGTGGTACTCGAGCTTGGGGAGCTCGAGTACCCCATTTCTCTGTTCCAGCGTGGCACCTGACGTGGCATCTGAATTTAAAAAATAAACTTGGTACCCGAGCTCATGAAGCTCGAGTACTGCTCAGCCATGTCTCCCTATTACCCCACACTTAAACCATCTGTTACCCACAATACCCAACCAAGAACAGAGCAAAACATACCCACAAACACGAAACCTCTTAATCTCGCTATCTCCCTCTCTCAATCTCGCTATCTCCCTCATCTCCCTCTCTCAATCTAAAGCTATTTCCACACAAATACTCTCATTCTTCCTCTCAATCTCACAAATACTCTCATTCTCCCTCTCAATCTCGCAAATACTCTCATTCTCCCTCTCAATCTCGCGATATGCCTCATTCTCCGTCGCCGCCTCGCTCTCGGTCTCCCTCGCGCGCTATTGCTCATGCTCTCGGTCTCCCTCTCACAAGGTATGTCTCGCTCAGCTTGCATGTTCAGCTTGTGGGTATTTTTGTTTGTAAATTTGTGATTTTTATGCATAATTTGATTCTGGGTTTTGATCCCGAAAGTAATTTGATTCTAGGTTTTGATCAATTTAGTTAGTTAGTTAATATATATTTTTTGGTGATTACTAGAATATAAGCACACTTTCAGCTTTGTTTAGTTTACTATGCCCAGGTTTAAGCCAATCCCTTAGGCTGATTACTAGAATGTTGGTCTGGTTGTGCTTGTCTTTTGGGTCTTTTATTTTGTAATTATTAGGTAAAATGAGTTTAGGGGAGATGAGAATTAGCAATTAGCAATTACCACTGCTGCTTTTTGAGTAGACTGCAAAATTAGTGATAGGGCAGACAGGGCCTTTTTACTGACTATAATTGGTAATGGGGTTTAATAGGTGCAAACTCTAACAACATTTGTAAGAAAAAGAAAACCTTATGGACAAGTCAAACAGTTATAATGCAAGTAACAAAACGTCACAAACTTACAGGGAATAACTATAGAACAACCCATGTGAAGAAGAGAGGACCTAAATAAGAAGCAAAATCCACGTTGGGATCCTGGTTTTTTTTGGGTGCATGCCTTTGACAAACTCAAATAACATTTGTGTCCCAGGCCCTCGCTAAGAACGAAGGTAGGCATTGGATGCCTGTCAACAAGCATTATGACATTTCAGCAACTAGGATAGTTTGTCATTTGATGCAAACATTAAAATATATATTAATGACACAAAAAAATGTTCATGTACCTTTGTTAGGACTCTTAGTTATTGGCTAATTCCATGACAAATTGCAGTGTAAATTTTCATGTATCCCAGTGGGGTTTAATTTGTATTGGGTTTATGAGGTGAAGTGCTGCAAAATTTCACTTGTATGAAGTTGGTATTGTCAGGCAAAAAGAGATATAAAAATAGAATTTGAAAATCAATTGAACTTGAACCCGAGAGTTCACCTCTCTCTTGCACTTGCAGAGTTTTATATGAACCTAAGACAATTTTTTTATTTTTTTCTCTGCTATTCTAATCCTTACCCTGACTATTTAAGATAACATTTCCTATGAATTTCTACACCCAATTCTTATCTAAAGAGCTAGAGAGAACCCATAAACCCTAGAGCTTAAACCCTTATGAATCCCTCTACCTTGTCCCTCTCTAATTATCCAATTTCATGAGAGGAGACTAAAACCATCACACCCATTACAACCTTTAGAGTTTTGATGTTGATTTGAGCTTGGGAATCATTGGAGTAAGGCCAGATTTGCCAAGAAGACTTGGAGATTGCAATTGGAGGCTCAAATGTGAATCCAAAGTCTTGTGAGGAGAAAGGATTCAAGGAATGGGTTGCTAGCAGGAGTCGGAGGCTTGAGTGCATAGTTACAACTCAGCTTGGAGTGTTTTATAAGTAACATGTACTGCAACTGTTCTCATTAATGGGGACTGTTTGGTGCTGTGACACCCTAGAGAGGTTTTTCTGCCCGATTCTCTAACTTTCCTCTTCGTAAACACTTCAATGGTCTTGTGGGTGATTGATTTTCTTTGTTTGGGTTTGTTTTTATGTTTTCCATGCATGCTTATGTTAGTTGGCTAATCAATTAAACATTTGGGCATAATTGCAATAGTTAGCTTAAATTTGACTAAGCCATAAAATTCAGGTCTAAATTGTTTGAATTGGATTAGTGCAATACACAATCTTGATTCTCAAGGAAACCTTGTTTCTGATGGGAGTGCCATATTAATCATGAAAAGTAGAATTCCAAAACTAAGAAATAGAACAATCATGAGAATCATGATAATAGCATTTTATATCATTTTGTAGCCAAATCAGGGGGTATGATGTCCCTAATATGACATGACCAACTAAAACACTGAAAGAAGCTCATAAGTCAATTAAATGGTTCAGTGAAAATTGTAATTGTGCATTTTTCACAAATATGTATAGGACATGCCTCTCCTTTAGAGAGTAGATACTATTTAGTGATGTAATTTTTTTGGTAGCCACCCCTACTGGAATGTGCTAAATACATGAGGTGGTAACAATTAGATTTGGAGCAAGGTAGGGTTTATAAACCAATTCTATCAAATATTAGTCACATGTTAGTTGAACTGTACATGAAGGAATTTTGGAATTATGAAACCAACAAGGGGATTGTTTTTTTTTGCCTTTGGAATTGATGCCACTACATGGTTCAACTTGGCAGTATTGGTCCTGCTTTTTCCCCCCCTATCATTCTTCAGATGTAGAAGATTCTCACACCACAAATTCTGTGGGTGGCAGTGTGATGTTTGCTTGATAAACTAGATTGGGACAATGTCTAAAAAGTAGTAGAGGTCATTTTTGTAGCAAGAAAGAGTCCATTTTTGGAATTCAAAAAGGGAAAAGCAATGCACATTGCTTTTCCTTATATAGAATTTTAGGATCTGAAACCAAATGAATTACAGCAATGGCTATACACTAATACTAGGCCAAGCCTTACATGTTTTGAAATCTAGTATGTATGATACTAAATGGTAGTATGATAATTAAGCTTTGTTTATAGGAGAGGAAAGGGTGAGGATTGAGAAGGGAAGAAGGAGATAATAGAGGGTGGATGATTCCAAAATTTGCTTGGTATGGAGAGAGAGAGAGAGGAGAAGGTTTTCACCATGTTTCATATTTCTTCATAATCTAATAACAATCTTAATTACATGCAAAGTGTTGAACACGCTTGACCCCCCCAGGATTGCTTGTCAATTTTTTCAAAGATGACCACTTGGAAAATTCACAAACCAGGACAAGCCAAGTATATACTTTAACTCTCTCCTGGGTCCAAAACACTCCTTATCTTCTCCTTAATTTGTGAATAGAACTTTTGGAAACATTATAGGAAGATTGGTTAAACCAGACTTCAAAAGTCATACCAGATTTTTTATCTTGGGGAAGCTTGAATTTGACTCCTTCAGAATGTCCCAGTAAATAAGTTAGAAATTTCCACGGCCAAGTTCAAATACATATCCTAGAAATTTCCATGAAAGTGGCAACATTTGAAATTGTGGAATTTAATTAGAGCCTCAAAAGCAGATACTGTTAGTATATATGTTAGTCTACCACATTGGACTTGGCCTAATATATTGTACTTGTAGTACTTTTACTTTTACTTTGCATATACTATGCCTATATAAAACTCTCTATTATATAGTGTTGAACACATATAATATACATCAATATAAACCGACTACTCAGTTTCTCTCTCTCTCATTTTATATTCTTAACATATACCAAGGATTTTGTAAGGCCAGAAAATACCAATGAAGTTACTTGTTTCACAACTTTCTAAGTCTTTTGTGCTATATGCTTTACACATGTTGATGGGGTTCATTCATGGACATTCAATGGGAACTAGGTGAATTTATAAGTGGGTAAAAGACAAAGAAGAGTATTGAAGTTGAAAGCATCCTTTTTCTTTTCTTTTTTTTAAAAATTTTATTGGGTCTGAGATCACATGTGAGACACAAACACTACTTAGTATGGTAGCTAGTGTATGTGTGTGAGGCTTTTGAGTGTGCATGACTTAGGAGAAGGGGCATGGAATCATGGTGTTTGTAGCGTGAACCAAAGGCAACGCCTACATACATATTGCATAAAAAGAATATACCCATATGACAATAAAATAGTTTACAATTGAAGGTTCAAAAAGAAGGAAAGGAAACAAAAAACTGCGGGATGAAGAATGCAACCCACGAAAAGGTTAGATAAGCTGTCTTCAATGCCAAAATTGGGTGGGGGGGCCATCATATGGTTAAGTCACAAGTTAAGCATTGAAACTCCAACCCCTTGTTTGTTTGCTTGGTGAGAAACTAGAGCACGAAAATAAATAAATGGATTACTTGGTCAGTTTGCTTGGTCAGTTTGCTTGGTCAGTCATAAATAAGTAAATAAATAAACTCCAACCCCTTGTTTGTTTGCTTGGTCAGTTTTTGTAAACGAAATGAGCATCTTATACCATTTGAAAGAGACTTGGTTCCAATCCTGCCTATAAAAACAAATAAATTGTTTGGTTTATTGATATGAAGATAAAGTGTAATGATTGTAAAATAGACGCCATAAGTTTAAATTATGTTGTATCGAAAAAAGAAAAGTCCAAAATTTGGGGTTCTAAGCTATTTCATAATGAGCATTAAAGATCTAACGGCTAAATTTCATAAGTGATTTATTTATTTATTTTTAAATACAAAGCTCAAATGCTTTTCCATAAATGCTTTGCTTTAGGTGCAAGAAGCCCCTAAGGCTTGGTGCTTAGTGCTCTAAGCACACATAATCTTTTACCAACACTACTTCAATAAGAGAAAGCCATTGTGCACTAGCATGGCTTTGTAGTGTTTTGCACTTGGTTTTTGTGTTAGTCAGTGTTATCATAACTGGCCTGTACTGCAAGTTTGACCAGAAAACCATAGATCCATGAGTGAAGTCAGTTTGGAATTTGTGTTCTACCATTTTCGCTGTCAGCCCATGTTAATCTGTTGAAAACAGTGGAATTTTCCATATCCTGGACTACCCACAGGATATGGAAAAGTGTTATTAATAGCCATGAACAAAGTGTTCAACTTGGGCCCGCGGCCACCTTGCCAGAACATGATGGGATGGGTGCTCGGTGACAAAGCCAAGTCCAAATGGCTCTAAGGACAGATGGACCATTTAAGCATATACTCCATGCCCACCAAGAAAAGCAACCCCACCCAAAACAAATAGGCTACCCGTTGGAAATTTTCTGACCACATCAATGTAGTGAGTGTGCTTTACGCTGCTTGTAAGCACACATGATGAAGCAAGAAAGGGAACCAGTAGTACAGCTGTTGTGTCGTTAAGGCTGTTAGAAGTGATGGAGATAGAGGACATTGTGGGAGAAGTGTGGATGATATAAATTACAAAAGGGAAAGTGGATAAGAGGGAGTTTCCAAAGATTGTGTTGGACAATCTGAGATCTGTCACTGCAGTTGACAATACAACAATTTGCTTGCCTCTGAAAAAAGTGTGTTTTTCTTTCCTATTCACCCTTTATTTAGTGGTTCTGGGCCTTTGTTGTTTGTCTTTGTGAGTGCTGATGTGTTGGAAAAAAAAGGTATAGAGCTTGGGTGTGAATGACACAAATGGACTTGACCCTTCCTATTTCTAATCCTCTTTATCTCTCTCTAGTTTTATTCTATTTCATTATTGACATGGAATATAAATAGTCAATGGTAACAGATAGTTTTGAATTTAGATCTCATCTGTACCAAAAACCGCAGGGAGGTATTGGCGCTTCATTGGAAAAGCTGTGTACCAAATGGTTCTAATTATCAAACATACAGTTCAACCAATGAACCACTAAACTGTTCTTTTAGCTGGGTTGATCCTCAGTTCAATTTTGATAACTATGGTGTTAGTTTAGTGTGCCTTCTCCCTACTCTCTCCAATCAGATTTAGCAGTATTTTCTCCTTTTCAATTTTGAAGAGTTTTGTTCATTATAAGTGATATCAAATTGAGATATTAAAAAATGTAAATCGTCATTGAGGATCAGGTACCTATAAAAAAAAGATCATTGAGCACCAGGGTACAGTTTTGGATGAACTTAGGATGGTTCATTGAGTGATCATGTTAATTGTTAGGTAATAGGCATTTGCTTGCAATGAAAATAGATAAGGATTTAATTAATATTTTATATTTAATTGACATTTTCAGTAGAATCTAGGGTTATAAACAACAATTATAATTTATAAATGCAAGTGAACCTTTTTGACTTTTTTCCCCAGCTTGCAGTACCGAATGTTAATGGCGAAAAGTGACAGCATCAAAATTTATTTCAAGATTTTGTACTAATTAAATCAATTAAAATTTATTAATGACTGCAATCTCTTATTCTTTAAGGAAACTGATATGGTTTTGAGAATACCGATTGCCAATGTGAACGGGAACTTGGTATTGTGGTCCAAATGTATATCTTTCCAATGTTACTCGGAAAATTATAATTGTATCTCGAACCCATGAGCTGCACAAATCTTTTCACGCACTCACGCACATGCACACATTACAAGATAAAAAGTTCTGTCTCATGTTAAAAAATAGTGAATTTAATTATTATTTTAACACATTTTTATGTTATTTATAATTTATTTTAGTAGTGTAGAGATAAGTTTCAATTGTAGAAACACATGCTTTGATACTATGTTAATTTATCAAAAGAAATGTTAATTTGTTAAATGAATCAATTGTAGAAACACATGCTTTGATAACTAACTTTTCTAAAATAATTTATTAAATCAGTGAAGGCTGTATTAGATGAATAATGTTGCCATTTTCAGACAAATTTGTTTATAATTAAAAATAAATAAATAAGACTGTCTTGCTGTTGTTTCCAAATGCTAGATATGGACCCACATGGAGTAGGACCTGCTATACAGACTTTGTTGACGAGGCAGGATGAGCATCGTTCAAGTTTGCTTTGGGATGTTCATTTGGAAGGCGAGGTATGCACTTGTTCAATATATGTAGTCGAAATATTTTTGGAATTTAACTCTGAAGCATAATTATTATGTGGTACTGTAATTATTATTAATACTACGCTGCTTTATTTGCAGGAAGTGCCAGGTGTATTGACTTGTTGTCACCGAGACAAAGGTCTGCTTGAAGGAGGGGTAGATGGGTTAGATCCACGAATTGTCGCTTATATCACTGATGCGGGGTTAGATGGGCTGCTTCGGGTCCCACATATGGACATTGACCATGCATTGATCACAGCATTGGTGGAGAGATGGCGGCCGGAGATGCACTCATTTCACTTGCCCCATGGTGAGATGACCATCACACTACAAGATATGGAGGTTATAATGGGGGTACCTGTAGATGGCTTGCCGTTGGTGGAATCTATACCCACGACGGGCAATTGGCGTGAAGTCTATCGTAGATTGCTAGGGCGTATATCGCCACATAGAGAACTTGGTCGTAAAAAGAACACTGGAGTGTTGGAAGGGGGAAGCATAAAAGCCAAATGGCTTGAGGATCAGTTTAGCAACCCTTCCCAGTTGACGCCCCTGAGGCGCTTGTGCAGAAGTATGCTCGTTTTTACATATTAGAGTTGTTAGGTGGTACGCTATTTATGGATAAGTTTAGAGAACGGATCTCAATTAGGTATTTGCAATATTTCGATCCAATCAGCAACGGAAAGAAGTATAGTTGGGGTAGGGCAGCACTAAGTTGGCTCTATAGACACCTCTGTAAGGCATCAGAGAAGACAGGCAAGCAGATTGGAGGTGCACTACTATTGGTGCAGTTGTGGGCGTGGGCGAGGTTTCCCCACATATGTCCTGTGATGAGGCATCCACACCAGGCACTGCCTCCAGATCCACTTGCTGTTAGGTATGTAGCATCTTAGATAGTTACCGTTTTACATTTCCTCATTAACTTTGTTTGCATGGGAATTATGTAAGTAACTAATATGAAGGTTATGTCTGGGTTGTTTGCTAGATGGAAAGGGGCGAAGCTAACAACTGAACATTCAATGCACGTCCTACGTGCCTATCGTGTGTCGCTCACTTCGCTACGGCCAAATCAGGTATCGTGTCTTACAAGTGGGAACCGCTTTGGCATGTAGTTTTTGTACTTACAATTCACTTTGGAGTGAATAAACATTTTAAATTTCAGAGTTACATGTATTGTTCACATTCGTTACACATTTTTTCTAATTATATTGTTAATATGGTTGTTTGCATCTGTTGAATCATTGCATATTGTTTGAGAGCCGCACAGAAATTATTTGCATTCTCTACCCGCATATTGTACGGTAGGCCAACACATATGGAGGTCTATTGTGCCGCTCATACATTTTTGGGTGGTTGAAGGCCATCATCCCGAATGTGTTCTCCGACAGTTTGGGATGAAGCAAGGCATACCAAAAGATGTTGATACTTCAATTGAACTGCACAAGATCACCCTCCAGGGCAAGCACCATGAAGATTGGGCCCAAGTACATGCCCCGCATATTGCTAAATGGGCTGCGCACGCCACAATTTTCGATGCATCGGCCTTTCATGGGGAGATGAGCTATAATGACGAGTATATGGTTTGGTTTCGTCCCCGCACTGTTTGCCATATTACAAAAGAGACTTCGTACTGGGACACTTTGGTAAATTTACAAAGACTGTTTCGTTATAAATGTACTTTGCTTCGCATAGTTTAGTTAAACCTACTGACATTACTCTTGTATATTTCTGACAGGTTGAATCGCAGTTGAGCATTATAACGAAGTGCGAACCAGGGTCTGAGATCTACATCGACTATATTAAGGCCTTGCAAGCTGTTGAAGAGATTGGTTGGTTATCCTTGGACCATGCACGTGAGGTGGGCAACGCAAGTGAACCAGCTGTACGGCGTGGTCGACAAGCAGGTGGACGTCAAGGGCATGGAGGCCATCAATCTAGCCAGCATCATACATCTAGTCGGCCTCCCACATCTGGTCAGCGTCACACACCCATGCCCACATCTAGTCGACATCCCACATCTGCTCAGCGTCCTACATCTGGTTCGCGTCACAAACCCGTGCCCACATCTAGTCGGCGTCACACACCCGTGCCCACATCTACTCGGCGCCACACACCCGTGCATGACCACACCATGGAGGAAGCAAGTCAGACAACAGATGAGATGTGGGACGACACTGCTTATGACATAGGCTCCATGGCACACGATGATGCGGGTCCATCCCATACGTTTGCCCATAGAGACACATTTGGGTCCCCATCCATGAGGAGCGATGGTACTTGCCCACCCACATCTCCTACTATATCTTCATTGCCCACCACCCGTACGTCTCCCCCACTGACTGCCGGCCCTGCCCCCGCAGTTGTAGATGGTAGAAATGAGATGAGGTTCATGCCCACTCCTGGGTGACCACCCATGCTGCTGTCCCCCCTGAGTTTGTGCATACCGAGTTTATCCAGACACAGATACCCACCCCCCCAGCAGAGCCTTCGCACATCAAGGATCGGCCACGAAGGCCGCAACGCACACGGACACATCCTCCTGACTGTGGGACTGGACATGGTACTATAGTTTGATTCGATACCGATTACATATACATCGCTTTATAGTTAAATCATTTGCATATTAATATTTGCTTGTGTTGTGTTCTTATTGTGTTCTTTTCAGGCAAGGTGAGACCAGTCAAGGAACCGGTGAGGAGAAGAAAACGAGAATGATTCAAGGGCAGAATTTGTGCTACTTTGGGTTTGTAATGGTATAGGATCTTTTTGTCATGTATAGGATCTTCTTGTATATATTTTTTGTAGCACATATATTTTGGCAATGATAATCAATTTATATGTGATAATCAATTTATATGATGAGCCACTATTATGCAATCCACATCGATTACAAGATATAGACTGGAATGTTATAGGCATTCTTATATAGATGATTTCATGGTAGTGGTTGATAAGCATTGTGCATGCTTTAGTAAGATTTTTTTTTTTTTATGGTCCTTCCCCATTTAATTTAATGAACTTTATTCAACAGTTTCATCGCATACTCTATGAAATCCTTTTATAGTTACTAATAAACTTGAATCTTATCTTTGTAATTGTTCTTAAACAATTTACTTGGCACATATATTGTTGATTTACTGATGATTGTAAACTTTGGAAGCAGGTGTTTGGTTTAGTTTTCGTCGTTAAAAATGGGAGGATTTAGAGTGTTGCATCTGGTCAGACCGTTTCTCTCATTTTTGCCAGAAGTTCAGAGTGCTGACAGGAAAATTCCCTTCAGAGAGAAGGTCATTTTCACTGTCATTTCGCTTTTCATCTTTCTCGTTTGCAGTCAGCTTCCTCTTTGTGGCATACACTCAATAATGGGTGCCGATCCATTCTATTGGATGCGTGTTATTCTTGCATCAAACCGTGGGACTGTGATGGAGCTTGGAATTACACCTATTGTGACTTCTGGGCTACTGATGCAACTCTTGGCTGGGTCCAAGATCATTGAAGTGGACAACAGTTTCCGCGAGGATCATGCCCTCTTGTAAGTTTTGAGAAATTTTTGTGAGATAATTACACGAAAACCCCCAAAGTTTGACCTTGCTATTTAAACCTTAAATTTTCAATTGCACCAATTCCTACCTTATGCTATTAAATTTTTGCAATTTGGACCATTAGTATGTCTCATTAAACTAAAAATAAAGGAAATTCATGTAATCTGTGTTTACAACCTATTTAGACTTCAAGTTTGCTTCATATGAATATTTGATAGTATTCTACGACCAAAATAGGTATTAAAACAATTTAAAAGACCTTAATAAAGAGACACATTCTAATGAAGAAACCATTTTCTTGTGAATGGTTTTGTGGCACTAAAATACTTTCGCCTTTCGGTGTTTATGTTTTAGATTTTTTAGTGTCCTGATAAGTTTCAAGGCTAGTTCACTTGAGTTTCCATTACTTTTTGTTAATAGTGACTCACTGAGGAGGCAAAGTGAAACAATTTAGAAAGTTTAGGGTTGTAATTATAATTATTTTTTTTTAATTCAGTATTTACTTAGAATCCAGCCCTAAACTATGAGGGACCCCCCTTCTCCCCCCTTCCCGCTTTCTCTCTTTCTCTCTCATTGTATGCAGTTTTTTCTACACAAAGTTGTAGCAGTTGATGAAAACTTTGCTCTAAGAGCTTTATGTTTCCCTATTTTTTGAGGATTACTACATTAAGTTTAAATTGGAACCCTTAACCGATCCACTATACTTAGTTTCAATGTACCTGAAACAGTTGTAAAAATTTAGTTGCTTGATTGTCAATTTAAAGCCTGAGGGGGCCAATTAAAACTTGGGTTAACTTACAAGAGGCCTATAATGTTTCTTTATGCCAATTACGACTTCAACATGTTAGTATCCACCATTAATGGGCATGTCTTAAAGTCTAATGATGTGCCCTAGCAAACAAAAATTATTGCAGATTAGGGCTGTTTCTGTCCAGTCTTTGTTTAATTTTTGGATTTACTGGAAGATCAGTGACATCAGTCAAAATGCTTGTGGTCTTGTGTTTCCTTGATTATTTTCAGATCTATGTCTTCTTAGTTAAAGAAATAATGGATCTTTGCTCTTCTCAAGGAAAATGAGATTTACATTCAAATTTAGATGCTGTCTCCACCAAGAAATTAATGTTGCAAATTTCAACTTTTGGTGGATTCTGTATTTGAAATGTAAATGTACGTACGTAAAATTATAAGCTGCACATCCTTGCCTTGTTACTTTTTAAAAATCAACTATCCTTCAATTGTGATTTTGATCTGTGGCTTCCAGTGTAATGAATCCTGCTTTCTTTGGCACGTGTTTTTGCAGAAATGGGGCACAAAAGTTGTTAGGCATCCTGATTGCTGTTGGTGAAGCAGTTGCCTATGTCCTATCTGGGATGTATGGCAGTGTTGGTCAACTCGGTGTGGGCAATGCTATTCTTATAATTATTCAACTTTGCTTTGCCGGAATTATTGTGATATGCCTGGATGAACTTCTCCCGAAGGGATGCGGTCTGGGGTCTGGGATCTCTCTCTTCATAGCGACCAACATCTGGTAGGCTACAAATGTGATTTTCATCATGGTGTTTAGAATGGTATGATCTACGGTGTTTTAATCCTCAATTTTCGGTTGATATGCAGTGAAAACATTATTTGGAAAGCCTTTAGCCCCACAACCATTAATAGTGGCCGGGGGGCTGAATTTGAAGTTGCTGTTATTGCTTTGTTCCATCTACTGATCACTAGGAGTGACAAAGTTCGTGCTCTTCGAGAAGCTTTTTACCAGCAAAACCTGCCAAATGTTACTAATTTGCTTGCTACTGTCTTGATCTTCCTTATTGTCATCTACTTCCAAGGTTTCCGTGTAGTTCTACCAGTCAGATCAAAGAACGCTCGTGGACAATAGGGCTCATATCCAATTAAGCTTTTCTACACCTCCAACATGCCTATTATTCTCCAATCTGCCCTTGTGTCAAATCTCTATTTCATCTCCCAGGTACTAAAGCTAATTATGCAGTGGTGAATATCAAACACCGTGCTTTACATTGTAATTGAAATGACACCATTTTTTTTTTAATAAAAAAAAATCCCATCCAGTTGCTATACAGGAAGTACAGTGGAAATTTCATCGTAAATCTGTTGGGAAAGTGGAAGGAATCCGAATATTCAAGTGGCCAGTATATTGCAGTTGGTGGTCTTGCTTACTATGTCACTGCACCAGCAAGGTGATGCAGTATTTTCCTTTATCATATATTATCGTATTATCATATTAAAGTGCAAAAGCGTGTGCCACCAGGAGTAGCTAGTCATTGTGTTTTTGTCGATTACTCTGATGCCTTGTTTTTTCCTCTGTGGATGTTATCATTATGCAGTTTGGCAGATATGGTAGCCAATCCATTCCATGCTCTATTCTATTTGGTGTTTATGCTTTCAGCTTGTGCCCTATTCTCTAAAACCTGGATTGAAGTATCTGGGTCTTCTGCCCGAGATGTTGCTAAACAGCTCAAGGTATTCCAAGATGAAACTTACGTCACAAGCTTAGTAAAAACACACATATTTATTTTTACTTTTTCCCATTTGAAGAGCAATCTCTTTGATCAATAATATAGATTGCTAGTGCTATTGACCAGTAATGACACCTCGTGTTAGCTTGTGAATGCACTTGTTTTACTCTATTTATTTTCAATCTAGTCTACTCATTATGAAACTTATTTTTTGGTTGTAGGAGCATGGATTATTGTGATGGAGTTATATCCTGGCTTCTCTCTATATGAGTTTTCACAAGCTTCCTTCACTGGAAACTCTTTGGGGACTCATGGGATGCGGTGGGGAGATTTGAGTAATAGCGTGAATGGGATGAAGGAAAGTCTGATCATCATGGTTGTTGAATGGTTGGTGGTGATTTTTGTTGCATATTACATAGATGAAGTTATGTCATCAGGAAGTGGCAATTATAAGCATAAATTATAAGAATATTACATAGATTTTTGGTGCTTTTGTGCCTAATTCTTTTATGGTTAATGATAATTATAAGCGTAAATTGATTGGTATAATGCCTTGGCAACATTGGTGTGTAACTTTGTATAAACAAAAGAATGACCCTACGTAAGAGCAATGCAAGAGGCATGTATGAGATTCATGGTTCCTTTTATTTTTGAAGGGTGGTTCATTTTATTTTTGAAGGGAGTTTCATTTTATTCTTCTTCACCTTTAAATAAATAAACTCCCAAAATAAAACCTAGACAAACACAAAAACTTAGTTTTTTTTTTTTAATCAGATATCTATATAAACCTAGACTCTTGCCTAGTTAATCTTGCTGTCGTTTTTCATTAATTCTCAAATTACACACATAATCAACATGTTTTATTAATTCTCAAATTCTTGTCAATACCAAAAAACTAAAAAAAAAAAAAAAAAAATTACCCAAGCTGTTTTTTGAAATTAGGCAGATTGGTACTCGAGCCCAGGAAGCTCGGGTACCAATCTGCCTAATTTCACAATGACCTAGGTAAGCCAGCGTAATTTTGAAATTAGGCAGATTGGTACCCGAGCTTCCTGAGCTCGGGTACCAATCTGCCTAACTTGAAGATTACGCTGGCCCAGTACTTGGGTGATCTTGAACATAGGTAGATTGGTACCCGGGTTTCCTGGACTCGGGTACCAATCTGCGTAAAGTGAGTAAAGTGATCACTTTGGCATTATGAATAATTCACTTGACACCAAAATTTTAAAAAAAAAAAATTAAAATGGACACTTGGCACAATATTATATTACAATTAGAAGCTAATTTGAACTTAATTTGGACTTTGATTGTGTTTAACTTTAATTGATAGATAGAAAAACTTTAAAAAATGATATCTAAAAAATATTGAGTTATCATTTTATTTTTGGTTGAATGTCCTTCCTTGTTCTAATTATAACTTTCGTAAACAATCCTTTTTTTAAAATGCTGAAAAATAAATTGAACCAAAGGGACACTTAGTTTGATAAAGTTTCCACCAGGCGGGCTTATTATTTCCTGGAAATTGGGTAGAGTAGCGAGATAAATTTTCCAATTATAATAATTATTAAAAAAAAAAAAAAGTAACATAATAAAAGCTTGGATCAAGTGCAAATCCTCCATCTTGGCTAACATGATCACCTCTCTAATTTGACCCTAGTGGCAGCTCCAGAAAATTTTTTTTAGGGTATTCCTCAAACAAGTATAAATTATACAATCTAATAAAATGAAAATTTTATATATTGACGACAACAATAACAACAACAAAAAAAAATACGCAAATACATAAAATTTTACAATATAAAACTTTTGAAGTTCAGTTGTGATTGTTGTTAGTGCTGCTGAACCGGATGGATGACGATGGCTCTCGAGAGTAAGTGAGTTTTTTATTTGCATCTTGGACACGCTTTCTCACTTTCAAAGCCGGAATTTGCTGCTGCTTATCATAGGCTGAGAGGTGCCAATGTGCTATGTCCGTTTGCTTTCCATTGCACCAGCATGCCCATTAAGGCCTCAGCTGATAAGCTTGCGCGGGAATTTCAACAATTTGGGGATCCAACCAATTTTCCTCATGAATCGGAGGAGGAAGTAGACACTGTACAAGAAGCTGAGGAAGCAAATGCAGGTGCACCACCAGATAAGTTCAAGGGCAAGAAGTCCAAGGCTGCGTCAAAATCTAGTGGTCAGAAATTCCAGTGGGAGATCATGGGTAGTTTCGGCCTCTCTGATAATGAGATATCCAAATTCCAAAATCCATATAATTGGTTGACCTATTTTCCTCCATTGGCAAAGGAAGACCTTATAGCTTTTGGCTTGGGTTGTGATTGGAGATCTTATAGCTTTTGGTTTACATTAATTATTTATTAAATTAATGTAAACCAAAAGTAATGTAAAATAAAACCTTTATAGCTGGTCAAAAGGTAATGTAAAATACATTTAAAAAGCTAGAGAAAAGAAATGTAAAAAGAAGAATTAAATTAATGTAAACCAAAAGTAATGTAAAATAAAAACCTTTATAGCTGGTCAAAAGGTAATGTAAAATACATTTAAAAAGCTAGTGAAAAGAAATGTAAAAAGAAGAATAGGTTACAATATTCAGCGAAAAAAAAAAAAAAAAACTGGTCACAAAGCAATATGATAAGAAGTTGTTTGTCCTCTTTTATGTTGCAAATTCCAAGCCCTGAAACACAATGCCAAAGTAATGAAGGTTTCTGGGAAATTTTCTACATGCGCGTGATCTGCAATCTACTCCTCAAATGTCAAAAAAAGAAGGGTTGAAAATTTCCTACACCATGCCAAACTTGTTTGTCCTCTCCCTCTCTCTCAGAGTGTTTGGTGGGGGCAAAGAATTGATTAGAAATTTCTACAATTATAGTGTTCTGCTCAAAAGTTGTGCCAGTCTACTTTCTTTCTCTCTCTTTAAAATTAATACAACACAATGTTTGGTAGACTGAGATTCTTTGACATTAATACTGTTTGGTGGATGAAGTTGATGTGATGAACAAGGTTAAGAAAATTGCTGGAGGCATGAGATGGAATGCCAAGTTGATGGATCACGAGGATGGTCCCCTTGTGCCTGAAAAGATTTTGGTTGCAGTCAAACAATATTGGGTTGGTAGCAGTGGAAACAGCACATCCAGAGATGAATAAATCAGGTCTTTGCTTGTTGGTAAATGACAGCAAAGACTGGCACCAACCAAGCCACCAATTAGCCTCTTTTCAATTTTTTATCTAGATTGGTACCCGAGCCCACCAAGCTCGGGTACTAATCTGCCCATTTCAAAACTTATGCAGAATGTACCAATGTTGGTGGGCTCGGATACTTCACAAAGACCGCCACCAAGTAACGTGAACTTGGTTGGCGTAAATTATTATTATTATTATTATTTTTTTTTTTTTTTTGATTGACGAAAAAGTAATATACAATGAAGCCAACGTTTTTTTATTTTTTCTTTATTTTTGTCATGAGAATAAATAAAATCCAATTATATCAGGACATGTAAGTTCCCACAGTTTTTATAAAGTATTTGTAGTAAAATTATAAATGCCATGTCACTTTTTCATTTGCCACATAAGTATTATTTTTATATTGTACACACAAACTTCCACACACATTATTATTTACACAAATAACATTATAACAAAAAATAATGCACACAATCAATATTACATATACTCTCATAGACATATAATATAAAGAATAATGCTAGAGATATAAACTATTTTTCAAATTTTTTTACAAACTGCTGTTGTGGTGAGTGATTAAGCTATTATGAAAAAATGCATATTAATGGTAGGTCTAAATAAAAACCAATAACAAGTTGGCCACATCAACATTTTGTACAAATTGTTAATTATGGTTGTAACATTACTCTATATAAATTTATGACAGAGTGACACTTACAATCTACAAACACTTATTCTAATCTTCAAACAAAAATGAAAAAAAAAAAAAAAAAAGATAATAAAAAATAGCTATAAATGAGCAATTGATCTTCCAAATTTAAGTGAAATTCACCTTTTTTCCCTGCCCACTTATCTGATGCCAACCACTAAGTTAAGGCAAATGGTACCTTCTGACTCTCCCTCACCAGCTTAGTTGTAGACTTTATGACCATGATGACTCTTGCACTAACATCACAAGTCCATGTGAAGAGTCAGTTGTTGCCATGTGAAATATTACTTTGTTCCATTTACAATTGTTGGGTCACCATTTGCAAGACTAAAGGACGTCAGTTTTTTCCATTGAAGGCAAACCATTTAACCTTTGGGTCCTGCCTATTGTATACATAGAGGTAAGTTAAATGTTTTGTCTGATTGTGTGTGCATGTGTGGTTCGTATGACATTATTTTTGCATGACCACAGTTCATGAGTTGAGTTTTTTGCAACACCCTGCGTCCATGTACAACTGCTGATATATATATATATATATATATATATATATAACTTACAAGTTATCTAAACAAATGGAGCAGAACTATATTGTAACAAAATATTGTAAAGAAACAATTGCAAATAGAAGCATATATTTTTTTTTACCTGAAAAGAAAGAAAAAAAAAAACCATTTAATAATTACTAATAGTTGAAAGAGAGATAGTAAATCCATAAATTATTATATGCTTTAGAAGAATAATACATATAGTTTAGACATGTACTTTGATTCCTTTTCCTTCAAATAAATTAAGAAAAAAGAAATCATGTATAAGTTTTTTATTTAATTTTGTGAAATCTAAAAATATTAAAAATATAGCAAATACTTGTAAAGTTGTGTATATATCTTGCTGTCTGATTGCTTCTCACAATATGCCCCATTCAGCATTTACTTCTCTATCCTTCTAAATATTTAAAATTGAAGTTTATAACAAAAATTCAGAATTTAAAATTGTAAAAAAATTTATACATAACTGTATTGTTCACATTCATTTATGAGATAAGCAAGAAAGGCAAGTGATGTGAATAGTGATATTGGTAAAGAAAATGAACGTGTATACAATATCAAAATTCATTTGGGGGGGGGGGGGGGGGAACAATTAACATAAACTATATCTAAATAACAAAAAACTCAAGAAGAAGAAAGAAATTCGTATCATTAAAACTTATAGTTGCCTATGCTTTGGGGAATTCATTTTATATTTTATGTTTCTATGTATTTAGTTATTTAGATGTAAAAGAATTCGTATCATTGTCATTATATTTGCCTATGCTTTGAATCTTAAATTTTATATTTTATTTTTCTATGTATTTTATTTATTTAGATGTAAAAGAATACTATGTCATTGTATATTGTTTATTCTATAATTTACAAGTTATCTAAATATTAAATAAAACACAGTTTTTGTTAACAATTTGCTGGCAGCCAAGTATTGTAATTAAATATATTATAAATTATAGATATGTGGTTAAAATGGTTGAAAATTATTTATATCTCTATACAGAAAGTTTAGTAGGTTGAGTTTGAATATAAATTGTTTTTATCATATGTCATCTTTATTTAAGTGGTTAAAGATGATGACAACTTTTATATTGTTAATAATAGGTCGGTGATGGATTTTCACTTTTTCTATATGTACTACGATGGGGAGATGTATTATCATGAGTTGCATGGGTTGTCATACCAAGGCTCGAACCAAAAGCAAAAATACGTTAAGGTGAAACGTGGGATAGGGCTTACGAACTTGCAATGAAGAATATTGAAGGCGATGGGGTTAGACCACTCTAGGCATAAGATTTCCATCGTGTATCAAGCACCTCAACGGGTTGTAGACACGCAGGTTTTCTACAATTCACTACAATTATTGGGTGGCACCGAAGTGAAGATGATGTGGGAAATGGTTACACAAATGGTGGCTCGAGGATTCATTGCTTCGGATCTCTATGTCACTGTTGAGCCCGCCACAGTAGAGGCTGGAGAGGGTTCAGAACATACTGTTTTGGATGGAAGAGTAGGTGAGCACATCGAGTCAATACCAGAAAGATCTTATCAAGGGTGTGTAGAGAACACAGGAGATGGGTATGGCAGTGAACCGTGGCAGACATTTGCCCATGGGAACTCGATTGAGGAGGAGGAAGGGCCCCACCAAGTGCATGAAGGAGAGCATTTAGCTGATGATGAGCTCCATAGGGGCACATCCGACAATAACCCTAATGATCACGGACTTGGTGATGATGCAACCCATATCGATGTTACTAGGGATGACTTCGAGGAGCTCCTAGATACCATGGGTGAACATGAGGATGTTGATCATATCGAAGATGTGGTTGTAGAAGAAAATAGAGAGACATGCCCCGGTCCTGCTCCTACGTCGGAATGGTTCGTCCAAAACACTTGGGATAATATGTTTGATCCATCACCAGTTATGCAAGCGGAAGTATTACCACGGACGCCTGGGGAGCAGCCAATTAAAGGGATGGTATTCGCGACTAAATTGGCGGTGCGACGTGCGTTGACTTGGTACGCAGTGCAAGAGAATTTTAGCTTCAAAACTGAGCATTCAGACTCAGAAAGGCTTATGGTGAGTAGCGAGGATGATTCCTGTCCATGGTCAGTCCATGCGATATGTTGCAAGGGAGACAATATCTAGAAGATCGCAAAATGCAAGGGCCACCACACGTGCGACAAAATTCAGAATGCTCATGATGGTCGGATGATTGATTCGGTGTTCTTAGCATACGTACTTGAGCACTATATACGAGAAGACCCTGCATATAAGATAAAGAACTTACGCCACATTGC
The DNA here is from genome assembly GCA_028535905.1 of Quercus berberidifolia. Taxonomy (NCBI): domain Eukaryota; kingdom Viridiplantae; phylum Streptophyta; class Magnoliopsida; order Fagales; family Fagaceae; genus Quercus; species Quercus berberidifolia. The sequence goes on along the minus strand of JAPQVW010000003.1, from coordinate 36,424,338 downwards.
TTTGGCAGAGTTAAAACACGAAATATCTCATTACAAGGTATTCTATTCTTTAACTTGCATTATATTTTCAATAAAACATAGAGACATCAGTCTTTTGGGAAGTATAATCATGATATTTTTTTCCCAAAACCCATGAATACTTAATATTATGAAAATTGAAATTGAAAAAAGAAAAGAAAAAAAGGAATGCGGAACGAAGAAATATTATAGTCTTACAAGTCTTGATTTGTTTTCTTCAAGTTTTTTTATTTAACTTGTATTCATTTCTAACGTAATCATTATGGTTCACATACAAGGTATGGGATGCCAAACAAAAAGTCGTTGCATCTATATACGGGGATTTTAAGGAGTCTTATGCGGAGTTGCCACGTTTTTTGGCAGGACTGAAGGACGCAAGTCCGGGTACAGAGTATAAGTTAATAGTGGACGATAATTATGAACAGGGAACCTGTACATTCAAGTCCGTATTTTGGGCGTTTCGTCCATGTATTGTTGGGTTCAAGAAGTGTAGGCCTGTGATTAGCATTGATGCAACCCACCTCTATGGAAAATATAAAGGGAAATTGATGATTGCAATGGCGACAGATGCTAATAATAAAATTTATCCAGTAGCCTTCGCTGTTGTCGAGAGCGAGAGCATAGAGACTTGGGGTTGGTTCTTGGCTTGTATAAGAATGTATGTTACTGACCGGAGACACCTGTGTGTCATATCTGACAGACACCCTGGGATACAAGCTATCTTTAGAGACAATAATCGAGACTTTTCCCTGCGGCCTCCCATGACAGAACATCGTTACTGCCTTCATCATCTATGTAGTAACGTCAACACTAGATGCAACAATGAAACTTTAAAGAATCTAGTATGGAGGGCAGCAAGTGCTACCCAGGAGCAAAAGTTCAATACCACCTTCGAGTTAATTAAGAATGTCAACCGGGATGCGCACCAATATCTAAAGGATGTGCCCAAAGAGAAATGGGCTCTAAGTTTTGACAAGGGTTATCGTTATGGGGCAATGACGACAAACGTCTCTGAGTGCTTCAATGGTGTTCTAAAGGGTGCTCGTAGCTTGCCCATTATGGCAATGGTGAAATACACATGGTTCAAATTGAATTCTTACTTCGATGATCGTTGCAATAAGAGCATAGCATAGTTAAATTCGGGACAAAAATGGACTAAATATGCCTTGGATATCTTCATGAGAAATAAGGCGAAGATGGAGCGTCACAGGGTGACAAGATTGAGCGCGCAACAACAATCATATCAAGTAGATACACCGCATAATCCAGAGAGTGCTGGACATGGGGATCACACATATGGAGTTAATTTGTTGCAAAGAAGTTACACATGTCAAAAAATGGAAGCTGTACAAGATACCATGTTCACATGTCATTGCAGTTTGTATTAGGTATCGACATGATGCAGAGCAATACATTGACCCATGCTATAGCGTGGATGCACTGTTTCCGAGCTATGCTCCCGTTTTCCCTGCGTTGAAAGATAGATTATCATGGTCGAATCCTGAAGAAACTCAAAGGATCTTCCCTAACCCCCGATTGATTCGAGAGAAAGGCCGCCCTGTCTCAACACGAATCAGGAATGAGATGGACGAGGGTGGGAGATGGCTGAGAACCACACCATGGAAGGAGGGGGGGAGGAAGGTGCAATGCAGGTTGCGTGACCAAGAGGGGCATAACCGAAGAACATGCTCTAAGCGGAATGAGGTAACGACAAGTGGTGGTGTCGCAGACTAGGTACGCTAATTTTGAACCGTGGCATTCTTCTAAATGCAACTTGAAACAAAATGCATGCTATATGCCATTCAATTATGTATTTTTATAACTTAAGAAAGATTGGAAAAAATTTGAAGGACCAAATATGACATATATCGTTAAAATATCATCGTTGCTTGTGTACATGTGGTTCATTCCAATTAGTCTCTTGAGGATGCATACCCAATTCGAAAGTTTTGGGACTAAGACTTTCTCTTCTTATGCTTGGTGTTGATGACTGCATTATTTCTAGTGTTGATTTTGTATGTGTTGGATCATTATGTGTAAAATGCTAATGCCCATTTCTTACAAGTATTTTTCAATCATATCTTCCATTGGATTGAAACAAAAAATAGGATTTGATGTGAAGTGAATGACGTGATAAGTATTCAAATTCAGCATGGTGAAGTCCCTATTTTTGCAACATATTTAAAGAATTGATGGTATTTGGCCATTTTGGCCTATACCTTACTATGATTCATTGTAATATGCATAGTTCTAATATCAAAGATGTAGCCATCAAAGACTTTAAATTGTAGAGGTAAGCCGGCAAACCAAACTACGTAACCCCCTTGTGTTCTCTCTTTTTTTCCTGCATTCTCGTTACAGCAAGAACAAGCTTCAAAATCTACTTTCTAATCAACTGATTTTACCATTTATCTTCCCTGTCATTTATCTACCAGTTTGTTTAAAAAAAAAAAGTAGGACTAGTTTTGATTTTGTGTAATTATTAGCATGAACTTCTAGATACTAATACTATCGTCTATTTGTTAGATATTACTTCATGAGCATGACTACTACCTTGCTGATTTATCTATTTTTGTTGTTTTCCAAAGGATGCTTCTTCACATCGTCTGGAGGCTTGAGGAGTTATGAACACCCCCTCAATGAGGTGAAGCCTGTGCCAAGGGTGGACAGTTCTAGTCAGGTGTGTGGTGTAACTTTCACTGTGGATGAAGAGTCGAAGAGGGAAACTGTCGACATGCCAAGAGTTGGAAGTGCTGCCAACTGGTCATCTAACTACTGATATTGTTATAGTTTCCTTTTACGGCATGGCTGTCATTATTAGTGGGCCTTGCCTTTGATGTCCTTTTTCTTATCATACTACTCTAATCTTTTCATGGATTGAAAGCATTTTAATGGGTGATTGGATTTATATCCTTTTTAGTACTACCAAAACAAAGACATGATTTTATTATGCTGGTGTACAATGTTACGTGATGTCAAACTAAGCCAGGATCTCAAGTTTGATACAAGAAATAATATGATTGCTCTTCAAGACTGATATTGTGGTAGATTTGTATTTGATATATTTCTCTATTTTTATCACTTATTGAATCAAGTTGTGATGATGATAATAATTACAGTCACACTCGTAATAACAAATAAAATCCATTTCTGAATAGTTGCCTGTTCACACAATAACCATTGCAAAGAAACAATGCAGTCCATTGATTTTTAATATGGCTACTATATTCACCAAAGAAGTTAAAGATGTACATCTAGAGCATAGTTCAGGGCATACTCTTGCTAGATTGAAATTCTTAGCTATTTGTGAAGAAATCCTTGGTAGGAAAGGGACCTATCTGTGGAGCCCGAGAGTACAAAATCTGATAGTTTTCAAAATTAGGCAGATTGGTACTTGAGTTTGGTTGACTCGGGTACCTTGTGAAGTACCCGAGTCCACCAAACTCGGGTACCAATGTTGACAATTTTGAAAATTGGCAGGTTGGTACCCGAGCTTGGTGGACTCAGGTACTTCACAAGGTACCCGAGTCCACCAAGCTCGGGTACCAACCTGCCAATTTTCAAAATAGGCAGATTGGTACCCCGAGCTTGGTACTAATCTGCCTACTTTTTTCAGAATTAGTTTGGGCTGCACGTGCAAGGCACGTGCTAGCCAATACGTTGAATAGTGATATCAAGTATAGAACCTACTATAGCTTTCACCCATAATATAAATCCCACATCTACAATAAAGTCCAATTGAATACACATATATTATATGTCATGAAATAATGAAAAAATATTGTTACATGTCATAAAAATTGATCTTTCTCTTCACTCCTTATACTTCTAATTCTGTTTTTGGTCCACACTTCTTACTCTACCAAAGGTTTAGGCTGTCTTAAGTCATAAAACCTTCATAAGTTGACATCGCCATATCACACAAGGTGACCACCTATTTAGAAATGAATGTTGTTTATTGCACCATACATACAATACAAATTAACAAACAAAATTCTTTTATGAACATAGGAAAGAACAAAATCAAGTAATCAATTGTATCTACTATCTAGCAAGACAAACTGCTAAAATAGAATCAGATCAATGTTAGTGTATAGCAAAAATTTTGAAAAGTAATGTAATAACATCTATTTGCAAATTTTAAATAAAAGTTTGAAAAAATATGACACTCTTGTTCAAGATACATGATGCTCACTATTAATCAAAATGAGGAAAATATAACATGTATAGTTGGACCAAATCCTTTTTATAAAGCATTGAAAAATAGAATCCCTTGGAGCAAGCTGCAAACAATGACCAAGAGATCATGAGGTTCCTAATTAGTAAGCACCCATCAAAATATATCCCAAGTATTCAAAGCGATTACAACAAACAACGTTTTCATGATTTTAGGATTCTTACTGTCACTATCCAGTTTACATTACATACAATAAGGCTTTAGAGAATTTGATTGAACTATAAAAATCTAAACAACATATTTATTTTTGAACAGTGAACTGAAACCATTGGTAACATGTTTGACAATCATTACAATGAAACTAAATTGTTGATAGTAAAAGCATATTTCTAAAGAACTTGCAATACTTTAGAAGGAAGTCTAAACCAATTCCCTATAATTTCTATTAAAGAACTTGCAATACTTGAGAAGGAAGTCCAATTCCCTATAATTCCATATTTTATAAAAGCATAATTTTAGGTTGTAGCGTTTTCAGTGTTGTTGAGCCTAAATTGAGAAAATGGTTTAAACATTTACTCTACAATAACATAATGGCCAGTCTATATATAAAAAGAGTCAATAGGTTCATGAACAGTAATTTTGGTTTAGTGAGTTTCCTTTTTCCTTTTTTTTTTTTTTTTTTACCCCCTACAAGTTCACCAACTTGGTTTGAGCTTCTTTTTTTTAAAGGATCTTTATATGTTTACTTTCTACTTGTAATGTAAGCTAACATTGTATACACCCAAAAAGTGGCAAATATTATATACATTTGCAAAAAAAAAAAAGTACAAATTTTGCTAATGTGTACAACATTTGCCAATTTTTATGTGTTTACAATATAAATTTACCCCAAACTTGTCAACATGTGCTAATAATAGCCTTTTAGACATTTGTGACACTTGATATTGACCAAAATGTTTCCTCTTTCCTTTAAATCCAATTTTTCCACCATGTTCTATAATGAGTTACATACAATCATCGTAGAACTCCAAATCATAAATTGAGGCAAGTTTTCAAGAACTCCATAGAACTCCAATTTATGGTTTTCTTTCACGCTATTTATGTGGGAGAGTGCAGCATCAAGTACACAATTCAATATAAACATTCATTTCTAGTCTAGCAAAAAAAAAGGTAAATAATCTTCAGTTGCATTATTTCCATTTAATAGGACTTTCTTTGAATATATTATATAAATAGAATCTATATAAGATTTCAAAGAAACTATTATGCATTTACAACTTAATATAAAGGATAAACAAAAACCTTGAGATCGAAGACAGTAGCTCATTTTCTTTGTCTAAGTCCACCACATCACCATTCTCATCCAGTAGAACAATACGAACTGCAAAATAGAAATGTAGAAAACTCATCAAATTTTCCCCACAAGTAAAACAATAGTACAAATACAGCATTAGTTTGTCACTGAGTCCCTAAAATTGAAACACTAGGCAAAATATGAATGATATTGCAACTCCAAAAACATACTTTGAGGATGCTAAACTACATAAAACACATGTAACACCTTAACTACCAATGTTAATATGGTTTATTATCAAAATTTAGACCAACTTAATATAGCAACCAACATAATATAAAGCTTAAAAGAACTTGAAGATAGTATCTTTCCCTCTAAAAAGCAGAAATATGATGCAAAATATTGGCATATATTCACCAATATCAGAAGCCCAATCAAAATCCCACAATAGGATTACATTAGAAGTTTACAAATATACCAAAGAAATACCTCTACTTACTGATTCTAATGCAATGGAAGCTGAATAACAATTCAGAATCCAAAATAAGCAACTGGATATTCACCTAAACTTCATTAAGAAGCACAAGATAAGAAAAAGAAAGAAACTTGGTGGACCTGCAAAGAATTGAGTTTTTATGCCACTAAAGTGTCTCTCTCTCTACTGTATCTAAGGAAGAGTGCTTATGTTAGTGATTTTTTAGGGAGGGTAAATAGTAAACACCTAGGCCATCATCTACTCCTAGTGTCCAGACCACATTTGATCCCAAATGCATAAACCTTTCACTCACATTCTTTAAAAATCCCTAAAGCTTTTTTTTTTTTTTTTTTTTTTGAGAAACCCAATCCACTCATTAAACACTAAAAGTTCCAACTTAACTTATTTTATAATTTGTTATGCTTCCACAAAATACACTATTTTTTGCTTCAAATTTATTTCTACTAAGGTGACCCCACTATTTGGACACTTAAAGTAAAGAGCACTGAGCACATAAACTTGTGGAGTATATATTCCACTTCAAAAGTTCTTATGTGATCATTTAATATCAAAAAGTTTACCAAATAACTTAATCAAAACCAATGCAGCCAAAATACCCAAACCTAAATCATATATATTAACCAAAAAAAAAAAAAAAAAAAAACCTTTATGGGTAGTGGCAAATTTTTTGGTTATGGGTTCTATAATAAGTAACTGGAAACTTTATAGTTGGCATGCTTTTCATAAGAATAACCCACCAAATTGTTCAAACAAATTTCCAAAGGAATAAAGCATAGTTAACAATAATTAAGGCGTAAGTTAGAATGGCGCAGATAATAACATTTAGCATCTCTATAAAATTATTTTATGATTTCTCAGGTTTCTTTCTTGACTGTTCAAACTACCAACCCATAGTAAAATATTTACTGCTTAAGCAACCAATTAAAAAATGTAGCAAATGCAAACAATAACTCAATTGAGCCCCCAATATGATGTGAGAAAATAAAGATCCAAAGCTTCAAATCAGCAAACTATAATGTGTGAAAATAAAGTGGTGAAAGAATGGAAGTCATATTCATAAAATATAATATGGTCACTCAATTTAGTGCCACTGATCTCCTATTCTCTTGCAATACATTTATCAAAAAACTTATAGGCATTTTTGACTAACATTTTTCTTTTTAGAGAAAGGAAAATAACCTCAAAAGACTTTATATGCTTTCTCACCAAAGCATCACTAATGATGCCAACACAAAGTGTGTAGAAAATTATGAAAGGATTAAAGGATTATAAACCAACTAAAGATGAATGATCCATATAGGCTAAGAACTATAATAATACAGTGGAAAAAATGTCCAGATTTAGTGGGGATATTGCAAGCAGAAGAACAAAGACAAAGGCAAACACAAAACTCAAATGATATGATCCATACAGGCTAAGAATTGTAATAATTCTTTGCATTGGAGTTGTAAAGGTTGGGCATGAGAAAATCAATTCCTAGCTATAAGTAATTATAGATATAAACATGTTTAGAACTCTATTTTAAAAGAATCCAGCCACAAGAAATTACAAATGGCTACACATATAATTCCTATGTCATTATTTGTTGTTGAAAATGTAACTTGATCTAAAATATAACTCAGTTAAATATGATTAAGCAGGATGAGAATGGTATGGACATACCAGAAATATTTCAAGACCAAAGAAGATATTGTCATTCATCTCTTTGAAGGCTTATAAGATGCAAAGATAAAGTGCATATAGTGAGGCTAAACTGTCTACAATACAAAAATAAACATGAACATAGTTAGGCTACAACATCTAAGTTGCTCCACATCAAACACGTGGTGAGGGAAACTATCTAAACAAAAGCTAATTGTAAAATCACATTTCAAACAAAACATACATACACATGCATTTAGGTTACCAATCTCAGCATGTAATACAAAGTTTGAAGAGTATCAACCCAGACCCACAAACAAAAAGTAAATGATTTTTGTGTTCTATCCTCAGTTAATAGGTTGAGTCAAAATAATAAACAAATAGATAACATATCTTTCCAATTTCAATGCCTTAAAAACAAATATTTACCAAGCAACTAACTAAATTTGAATGCTGAAACTAAAACTCTTTTCGATTCTCAATGCATCTATTTGGCTACATTGAACTTAAAAAAAAAATAACATTGACTCAAAATTCAATAGAATTCACCCCCTCACATCATAATCAATAATTGTTCAACAGCTATAGTTTTACATGTAACTAATTATTTATGTAGATTTTTGTCAACTGTGTTTCTTTTGTAAACTAACTCCAAAACTAATCATAAATTAATCTCAAAAACCAAATCTTGTTGGAATTCGAACATATAGCACAAATTAATCAACCATTTATTAACAAAAGATTAAATTAAGAATGGGACAATTAAGGGGGAAATTCATAAAAACTTACCTTTCAAAATTTTTGGTGCTCATTCTAATGCAATGACTTAATCACTATAATTTGTGAACGTTGTAACCTATGTATCGCAACTACAAGGAAAAAATTAAATTTGATTTTAATTTTTTAATAAAAAGCATTCAAATAACTTGACAAAAACGAACAAAGAGAACATTAGAAACAAGAACATAGGAAGAAGGAATGAAATAAATACCAATAAAAAAAATAAAAAAATAAAAACATAAATAAAAAGGCATGCATGTTGATTTTAAACAGATACCCAAAACGAATGCAACCACCAAATAGACAAAAACAAAAACAATTCTAATCCAATTTCTTTAGGCAAAACCCAATATAACCCAAATACCAAAAAATAAAAAATAAAAAATAAAAGAACCATCAGTCCGTGCTGACAATGGAGGCAACCCACAGATTTCAATCTCTACCTTACAGACTCAGACTCTCTCTCAGTTGTATAGGTCTATATCATCAGTCCATTTTTTCCCGTTGTTAAAAAATAGAGAGAATGACATGGGATTAGGCAAAAATGGAACCAAATTATGATCAGTGAAACTTCAAAGTGGAAATATTAGAGAGAGAGAGCATTTACCTATAGTGTGTTAGCTGAAAATACCAAAAATGGAACCAAATCCCCTTTCTCTATGATCTATTTCTATCTCCCTCTTTCAATATCTTCTCACCTTAGAAAGGAGAAACCCACACACACACAACTCTAAACCCAGCAGCTAAAAGTTTAGAAGAAAAGAAACCCAAAAGAAGAAATCAAGAATGGTTAATACCCATATTAGCTAATACGGGTTTTTTAGGTTTTGATAAAGAAAGAAGATTTGGTTCCATTAAAAAGAAGAAACTCAAAGTTCTTTATTGCCAAAATGAGGTCTCTCGTCTTTTACCTCACTCTATTTGTCGCTCTCACCCACTCCTATCTCTGTTTCTTGTGTAAGCCGAAAATACCCAAAATGGAACCAAATCTCCTTTCTTTATCAAAACCTAAAAGACCAATATTAGCAAACAATCAAATATTGAAACCCACAAGGAAATAAATACAAACACAAATCTTAAGAACCCAAAAATAAGAGGAAATTTTGAAGAAACAGAGGAAAAAAAAAAAAAAAAAAAAGAGATACTTACTGTAAAAATTAGTCGGTCTTTCTTCCCATGCTTTTTTTTCCCCCTTCTTCCTAAGCCAACCTGGTCCTGTCATCCTGAAATGATAGAGAGAAAAGAGAGAGAAGAGATACAGAGAGCCCTTCCAAAGAGAAAAAAACAGAGAAGAAGTATTCGGAGAGTTCTAGAGAGAAAAGATTGTTCCAAATCACTGTCCCTTTTATTGTTTTATATATTTAGCCAAAATGCATCGTAGCCCTCCACAAACGGACAAAAAAGAAGGCCTTACAAAACCAAAATTACTGTAGAAAGCACTGTAGATGGCATAGGCTCTTTTTATATAGTTAGTAGATATATGTTCTGAATTATCTCTACAAAGTTATCTTTTAACCTAAAAAAAGATTATTAAAAAAAAAAATGCTAGCAAGCAATCATAAATAAAGATGCCTTCATTATTGCAATGTCAATATTTGACGTTATATAAAGATGCACCCCACAAATGTGGGCATCAGTAACCAAATTAATAAAGATGTTTGTTTTCGAAGCATTACTCAAGTCTCAAAGACACACCCACCTAGTGGCACTGGTTACTAACCAAAAAAATATAAACTAGTTCAAAATGCCTTAGAACAAGTAAATTTCATGACTAAAAGCAACAGGATTTTTTTTTCCCAGTCCAAAATAGAGAATCTTCAATTAAACTGACCTACACTAAGTTCCAAAATCACCAACACAACCTCACAAGTCACAGCACCCACACAATCAAACTAGTTAAGTTCTTCACAACACATTATTCACCAAAAACTAAAACCCAAATAAAAAACTTACAAGAACCACAAATTCAATGAATTCTAACCCATTCTCATTATCATTGACCATCATGCAAGAAAAGAAAACAGTCTTATCCACCTACAGAAACAGATAGAGAACAACCTCAAAAGAAAATCATAATCAAACGGCCCAAAGAAATTATTGACCTGGACCAGGTCAGTCAGGATGGAAGTCCTAGTTTTGAGTTCCGGAAGGCTAAAAGAATAGTTGAATTATCAAATACTGCAAAGCACGGGAGGTCCTTCTGAAGTTGGATGTTTGTGAGGAGGAGATTGCGAAACTGACTAGGTGGCACCGTATTGCTATGATACGCAAACTTTCAAGTGAGCAAGCTGCATCGGGGATACAGATTGATCCCACAACTATCAGCAAGTATGCGCATGGCCAGAGATGTCATTTCTTCAACTGCAACAGCAGACAAGGGAGAAGTGTCAAGAGATTTGGGAACGACAAGTTCAGAGTCTTTCTGCCTTAGATCGTGAAAATGAGAGTGACTCTGAAGGAAATAGTGATCTTGATTCATTTGCTGGGGATTTAGAGAATCTTCTTGATGCATAGGAATGTGAGGAAGAAGTAGGTAACTATGAGTCAAAGCATGACAAAGCAGATGGTGTTAAGGGGCTCAAAATGAGAAGGCGCCCATCCATAGCTTAGGCAGAAAAGGAAAATGAAGATGAAGCCGCTGAAGCTGCCGAATTATGCAGGTTACTCATGGAAGATGATGAGGCTGAGAGGAGGAAGAAGAAAAAGACTAAAGTTGTGAGGGAGGAAACAGGGCTGGCTTTGGGCTTGCAACCAAGTTTTGGTTTTGAGAACACAAATCGGATCAAGCAAATTGTCATTACTACCCAACCTGATGGGTCCTATTCTTCCAAAGAGATATTTAATAAAGACATGAAGGAGGTAGAAAATGTTATTGCGAAAAAAGGCAAGTATGGAAAGGTGAAAGCTTTAACGAAAAAGAATGATATCACAAGTGTTGGTCTAGTCAGTAAGAAAATCAAAATATCGGGAGATAAAGTCAAGGTTTTTAAGGAGAAGAAATCTACAAGAGAGAGTTTTGTTTGTGGGGCATGTGGTCAGCTTGGACATATAAGGACAAACAAGACAGGAAACATGAAAAATATGGATTTTAGGGTGAGATGGGCAGGGGATGCGCACCCTCAAAACCTTTTTCTTTTTCCCAGAGAATACACACCCCTCAACCTTAATTATGGACTAACCTTTTTTTTGCTGTGAGGTGTACTTATTCTAGTAATGATCTCCTTTTCAATAATAGAATCCTAAACTGAATTTATACATGAAGAGAATCATGAAGCACATGCAAGAAACACAATTCTTGTGTCACCCCAAAGACAATGCATAAGACCATAATTCACAGTAATTTAACATTTAACTTGGTCCACATAAACACAATTATGTGGTCCATCTTATCTTAATTTGGTCCGTACTAACAATGCCCCCCTTCTTTCTTTCTTTTTTTAGTGGAAATCGCCATTTTGTTAAATGATAGATTTGTAGTAGTATCTCTTTTCATTTACAATGAATGTTGGGGGTTTAATAATGTGGATTCGTTTGTCTATAACGTAAGTTTACAATATTAGTGCAATTTAAAGCTATAAAAGTCTTCTATCACTTCTGGAAAAAAAAAAAAAAAGAAGCTATAAAAGTCCAAGATTTATACCTTCAGCCTTCAGTGCTTCCAATTTTTCATTCAAACACACTAAATTCCAAATTCACCAACACAACCTCATAGCACCCACACAATCAAACTAGCTAAGTTCTTCACAACACATTATTCACCAAAAACTAAAACCCAGATAAAAAAATTAGAACTTCTTTCAAAAAAATCAACATGTTAAGTTCTTCACAACACAATATGCACCAAAATTCAAAAAAGTATGAAATTTCTTGAAAATTTAAAACAAAAACCAAGACATGGAATTTCAGCACCAAAACCAGCTGGATTAGTGAAAATTAAGAGAAAAAGAACTCAAATTTTTGGGGGAGAGAGAGCTTACAAAGCGCCATTGAAGGGGAAATGGTCCGCGTGGCGACTCTGTGAAATGAAATTGAAAACCCTAATTGGTCGGAGACAGGGAGAAGAAAGGGCGAAGAAGAAGACGAGGACGAAGACGACGTCACACTACTGTCATCCAACGGAGAGGCCATTACCATCGCTCCTTCAACAACCACCACTTTCCCTTCTCCTATTCCCTCAAGCGCGACGGTGACGGAGACCACAATTCCACTCCCCCGGCCATCATCGATATACGAAAGCGATCACAACGACGTTTTTAATTTCTGCCACCAATGGTGTGAGGTTGTGAGGGTTTGAACGTTTAGGTGTAAGTGAGAGTGAGAGTGAGAGTGAGAGTGAGACTGTTCTGGTAAGGGTGAGGGTGAAGAGAGACTTTAAATTCAGATGCCAACATCAGGTGCCACGTTGGAACAGAAAAATGGGGTACTCGAGCTCACCAAGCTCGAGTATCACAAAAAGTGGTAGATCCCCAATTATTTCCGAAACAGTGCTCTGTTGCTAAATATTTCAAAAATTAATGCTAATGGGCCATTTTGCCCAGAATATCAGTTTAGTACAGTAGTATTAACAAGACAAAATAACTGAAAAAATATGAATATCTAATCTAGCTGAAGAGGAAAGACTGTTTTCGTAGAGGAAGAATAGAGCTGATCAAGAGGTTCTTGGACCAAAAATGATGTTGTTCTTGGAAAACTGAATCAATTTTTCTATTATTGATCAAAATGGTGTCGTCTTCGGTAATTGTTTTTAAATAGAAACACTTAGACCAAAACAACACCATTTGTCATTAAACTACATCATTTTGTTTAATATTACCGTTAAATTCTGAAATTACAGTTGGAACAGTAGACTTCTCTATTCTTCCTCTCAAAAGCACGGGGTCAATGGAAACATGATTTTGGAATGAAGGAAGTGAAACCGAGAGGTGGAGAGGCTCTTGGTAAAGACATCAGCTAAGTGATCTATTGTGGCAATATACTTAACTTGAAGATCTCTCCAAAGAACATGTTCACGAAAAAAATGATAATCCAATTCTACATGCTTGGTGCGAGCATGAAAAACAAGATTGGAGGCAATAGCCAGAGCGGAGACATTATCACACCAAAGCTTGGTGGATAGGCAAGAAATATTCCCAGATCTTTCAAAATTTGATGAAGTCAACAAAGGTCAGCAACAGTAATTGCCAACACCCCATATTTAGATTTAGTGGATGATCTAGAGACAGCATCTTGTTTCTTAGCACTCCCGGTAATGGGGTTATAACCAAGGTAAACCAAATACCCAGTCTTAGACTGACAGTCAAAGGGGCCTCCAACCCAATCGGAGTCTGAAAATGCAGAGAGGGAGAGAGGACCAGGCTGAAGAAAAATCTCAAAATTGGGGGTGCCATCTCAGAATACGTTTGGCTACAACCAGATGAGCCCAGTAGGAGTGAACATGAATTGACACACTTGATGCATAGCAAAACAAAGATCAGGGCGTGTGATGGTAAGATAATGCAATGAACCCACTAAATTTAAATATTCATGAGGATTAGAAAGAGTAACACCCTCCATAGGAACCAATCTTAAATTACGAGCACAAGGGGTTCTAGTTGGTTTAGAAGCGAGCATATTTGGGTTGATAAGAAATAAGCCTTTGGAAGTTCTGGTAATGTGAAGCCTAAGAAAATAGTGAAGCTCACCAAGATCTTTGAGTTCAAAAGCCTAACTTAGCTACTTGATAAGAGAATTAAAAAAAGTAGGATTGATGCCAGTAAGAACAATGTCATCAACATAGATTAAGAGGTAGACCAAGACCTTGCCTTGTTTGAAGATGAACAATAAGGAATTTGCAAGAGAAGCTTGAAACCCCATGTGAAGAAGTTGAGTAGAGAACCTATCAAACTAGGCTCTAGGTGCTTGCTTTAGGCCATAAAGAGGCTTCCAAACTCTGCAAACATGATGTGGATAAGTAGGATCAACATATCTAAGAGGCTAGACAATATAGACTTCTTCCCTAAGAAAACCATGAAGAAATGCATTTCAAACGTCCAGTTGTCTTAAAGGCCAGTTGAATTGGATAGCAAGGGAGAGAATGATTCTAACAGTTGGGGGCTTGATTAAAAGACTGAAAGTCTCTTCAAAATCAACACCATATTATTGATGAAACCCTTTGGCAACTAATTTGGCTTTATATCTACTAAAGCTGCCATCATCATTATGCTTCAATCTGAAGACACATTTGCAGCCAACTCCATTTTAAGATGGAGAGGAAGGAACTAAAGACCAAGTCCCTTGTCCCTTGAGAGCATCAAATTCTTCAGCCATTGCTATGCACCATTGTGGATATTGAGTAGCAACCTTGTAGGATGGAGGCTTAGTAAGGGTATAATCAACCTTGGTAGTTGATGGAAGCTTGGCAAGTTTGGTAATTTTGGTAGTAAGAGCTTTAGGCTTAAAGATCCCATCTTTAGACCTAGTTGTCATAGAGTGAGTGTTTGAGGTTGAAGGAGTAATTTGAATTTGAGAGATAGCTTGTGGTATTTCTATAAGAGAGATTGAGGGTTATACAAAAGATGGTCTTGGTGTAGTGGGTATAGAGGAGAGTTCTGTAGAATCTAGTCTTGGTTTAGTGATTGTAGATGTTGGTATAGGTTCAATAGTAGGATTAGGAGTAGGGTTAGATATAGAGGCTGAAGGATGTGATTGGTTAGGTGGTTGAGATGGGGAAGTTTTAGGGGATTGTAGATGATAGAGGAAAGATAACCAGTGAGATATGGGAGAAGGTGAAGATGCAAATGGACCAGTGGAAGAACCAGTGGGTAAAGAGGTGGAATCAAAGGAAAAAAACTCAATTTCATTAAACAAGACATGTTTGGAAATGTAAATTTGAAGAGAAGTCAACACTAAACATATGTCGCCTTTAAAGTATGCAGGATAGCCAAGAAAAATGCAAGGATTAGTTTGAGGTTGGAGTTTGTGTATATTGTAAGGTCTCAGCAAGGGAAAATAGGTGTAACCAAAAGTTCTAAGGTGATGAAGGTCAGGTCTAGAGTGAAATAGCAGTTCTCATGGAAACTTGTTGTGTAACATAGGAGTAGGTAGTCTGTTGATGATACGTGTGGTCTTTGAAATAGCATATAACCAGTAGGACAAGGGTAATTTTGATGTGAGAGCATAGTGAGAAAGCATTCAATCAGATGTCTATGCTTTCTTTTAGCTACTTCATTTTGTTGGGGTGTGTAAAGACAGGACAACTGATGGATAATGCCATGAGTAGAATAGAAATGATTGAAACCATTTAAGGTGAATTCACCTCCACCATCGGTTCTTAAGATCTTTATTGTAGAATTAAGTTGATTTTCAACTATGGCTTTAAAGTATTTGAAGATGTCAAAAACATCAGATTTGTATTTGAGGAGATACATCAAAGTAAATTTGGTGTAATCATCAATGAGAATAAGGTAGTATCTAAAATGATTAACAGAAGTGATAAGAGCAAGGTCATATACATCACTATGTATCAATTCAAGAGGCTTTGTAGAATAAAATTCTGATTTATTAAATGGAAGTGGATGCATTTTACCAATGTCTACAGTGGATTATAGTATCAAAATTATTCAATGCAACTGAATGATCAATAGAAGAAAAAGCAATGCTAAGAACTTTATCACTAGGGTGCCCTAATCTGTGGTGTCATAGCATCCACTTATTTGTTTTTGTACATGAAAAGCATAAATGGTGTGAAGTTGTGGAGATGATGCATGTGTGGACGAAGGATGCTTTGAGAAATTTTTTGAGTAGATGGAATAGGCACCATTTTCACTCAAGCCCTTATAAAGGATTCTACTTGTAAGAATATCCTGGATTTTAAGTTCATTAGCATCAAAATGACATGAACAGTTACTATGAAGATAGAATTTGTGCACAGATAGTAAGTTTAAAGCAATCCTGGGAACGTGAAGAACATTTCCAAGTAAGAATTTATGATATTTGGTATGAAGAGAAGCATTACTTATGTGATTGATGGGAAGGGTTTGGCCATTTCCTACAGTGACTTGATCTAGTCCTTTGTACAATGATTGGATAGAAAGGTTGTTGAGATTTTCTGTCAGATGGTCAGAAGTGCCTAAATCACCTGACCAAGGATCTTGATTGTTGGTGATTGTTGCATTTGATACTGTTGCCATTGCTGCCAATTTTGTCTAAGGAATTCTACCTTGATAAACAAAATCTATCCTATGGTAGCAATCATGAGCTTGATGACTAGATTTGCCACATATTTGACAAATTGGATGATCACTCTTATAATTTTGACAACCAAACTAAGATGAAGAAGTCTAATTTGGATAATTTTGAAGGGAATAGTTCTAATGAGGTTAAGAAGAATAATGTTGTCCACCATTATTATTATATCTTTCTCCACCTCTTCCTCTATTAGAACCATTTCTACCTCATCCTTTATTAAATCCACGAGTATGAGTCTGAAACTGAGTATTGCCATTAGGTTTGCTTTTAGAAGCAAACATTGCTAGAGTGAGGTAATGTTTCTGAGTTCTCTGCCATAGTTTATTCATCACTGTGCAATATAATAGAAGGTTGCTCATAAGTGATAGGATCACTTCTATTTCAAATTGCAAAACAAAAGTGTGCAAATTCTTTGGGGAAACCTTGAAGAACAATGCAAAGTAACTCTTCATTGTCAACAATAGCTCCAAAGCAAGAAGCTTGTCTTGAGCAATCTTGATCTTTTGTAGGAAACTATTCAAAGTTTCATTTCATTTCTTAAGGCTTTATAACTCAAGTTTAAGGTTCAAGATATTGGCTCTTGAAGTTGAAGTGAACCTTTGCTCTAAAGTGTTCCAAACTTCTCTTAAGTTTGTAATTCCAATAACAAGTGAGAAAACTTGTGGAGAGAGTGTTGAATTGATCAAAGAGAGTAAAGAGAGAGTATTGAAATTCTAGATTCACAATTGCAGTTGAGTTTCCTCAATCATCAAGTAGAAATTGACATGGTTGTGATAGTACCCTATGTTGCATGGACATGGACACGAGGATATGGCAATTTTTGAAAAATAAGGACATGACATGGCGGGGACACAACAGTTAAATAATTAATTGAATTTTATATTTAGGCATATTTTTTAATATTTTTAAACATAAAATACGTTTATGTCTAGAATTTAAATTATATGAGAATTATAAATAAGTAAACTAACACAAAAAATAGTACAATAATACACAGAAAATATTTAGAGTACAAATCAAAAGTTTAAATAGGTTAAATTTAAATACTAATACTAATACTAAAAATAATAGTTAAAATAATAATATAAATTATTTTCTTTTGGGCCAATGGCATATCAGAGACATCATGACTGACACATGGTACTCAATAGTTAAATTTTGAAATTGAATGTTTGATACTGGCTTTCACGTGGGGTTGGCAGAAGACCCACAAAACAAAGAGGAAATATAAAAAAAATTAGAAAAGTTAAAATCAACGAAAAAGAAAAAGAAAACGTAAATGAAGAAGAAGAAGAAGAAGAAGAAGAAGAAGAAGAAGAAGAGAGGAGGAGCTTGCTGATCGGCCCAATCTAGCTTCGGCAAGCGACGGAGGGCAGCGGCAGCAGCAGCGGGCAGAGGTCAGAGGTCAGACATCTGTGATTTTTTTTTTTCACTGCTAGCGTGTTAGCGTTGCGTCGGAGCCATGTCAAAGAAGCAAAAAAAAGATACTCGCCGGACATCGGAATCCGGCGAGTCATACCTGTTCCAGTGTCCGACACGTGTCTGACACCGACACGACGCCAAAAATGGCATGTCCGTGACCATCAATATGTTCAATCAAAGAATAAGCCTCTAGTATAGTAATCAACTGGTGCTTCAATGGAATGTAATTGGTGTAGTCAAGCTTGATTGACATTAAGTTGGACATATTAGAGAGTAGTAAGGAAAAAATTACCAAACAGACTATTTGTGGGAAAAAATTAGGCGCGTGGCACGTGTTCAAAGTTATATAGTAAGTTAGACTGTTTTTGAAAGTCGAGTTTGGCAAACTCGACTTTGGACTGAAAAACGAACACTATAGTGGCGTTTTTTTAGTCGCTATAGCAGCGTTTATAGAAAACGCCACTATAGGTGACCTATAGTGGCGTTTTTGACAAACGCCACTAAAAAAAACGCCACTATTGTGTCTGTATTCCAGCCCAAAGTCGAGTTTGCCAAACTCGACTTTCAAAAACAGTCTAACTAACTAAATAAGTTTCAACGCGTGCTGTCCGGCTAAAATTTTTCAGAATTTTCACTGTTTGGCAAATTTTGCCAGAGTAGTAACAAAGGCAATTGTGGTTGAACAATTGTGTGGTTTGTAGGCTGTGTTGTATTGGTGGATGTTGTGGAAGCCATGGATTGTGACTCTGATACAATGAAGGAGCGTGAGCTTGAAAAGAAATCAACAATGGCGTAAGAACAAAAAGGAGAGAGAGTATATCTAAATAGTTCTCTAAACTTGTATTTCAAGCACACTAAATGAATATATAAACAGAGCTCTATTTATAGAGATTACGTAGATTAAGCAACTAACTCTAGAAGCTTCTATCCTAACAAACTCTTAACAAGAACATCAATGTAGTATAGCTGTATTAACAAGACAAAATATCTGGAAAAATATCTAATCTAGCTGAATTGAGTTTTCGTAGAGGAAGAATAGAATCAAGAGGATCTTTGTCCGAAAACGATGTTGTTCTTGGAAATTTGAATCAGTGTTTCTATTCTTGATCAAAACGGTGTCGTCTTCAGTAATTGTTTTTAAATAGAAACACTTGGACCAAAACGATGTCGTTTAACATTAAACTAAACGTCATCATTTTGTCAACTATTACCATTCGATTCTGAAGTTACTGTTGGAACAGTAGACTTCTTCTTTCGTCCTCTTTCACCTCCTTAAGGTAGTTGCAACTACACGATCTCTTGCTTCTTTCATTCTTGATTTGTTCTCCTAGTAAATCACCCTTGAAAGTATCTTGGCTCCTTTCCTTAATAGAAGATCCTTCCTCAAACAGATCATGTGATTGCCAAGATTGGTGGGTATTGGTCCCTTTGTAGAATTGTGAGAGTGACATTGTGAAGCTTTTGGGTTGTGAAAGTGACACAACAAGTCCTAAATCATTTATTCACAAATGGTATAGATGCTTTTTTAGTTGGGTGTAGACACCTCATTTTGTACTGGTTAAAAACCTTTAGTCTCCTCCCCAATAATGAGCCTAATATGTGAACAAAGGGTAATTGAAATTATCTTGATAAATCATTAGTAATCCCAACTCAAAAGGGCTGCAAATTGCTTTGAAAGCGATGCTAAAAAAATGACATTTGCTCATCATTTTAATCATAACTTTTGAACCCAAAACGTTTTTGAGTTAAGTTTGGTTCATCCGCAAGTAGACATCCTAGGCTTCGATTTGAACGTAAATTTTGTGTATTTTGGATTTAAAATTAGTGAGTTATTTCCGTTTGAAGTTGGGGCATCAAAATTAGGGTTCTTGGTGAGTATGCACGCATGACCCCGGAAGTATGCGCATACACCCAAGACCATGCACACACATACTCAATTTCCAGGTCACTAAAACTTCCTTTTTTAGCTCTCCAATTACTCCAATCTTTAGGGGGCAACCCCCAATCCCTTAGAAAACCCTAAAACCCTTTGAATAACCCCAAAAACCCTAGTTTTTTAGTATATAAATACAATCTTATGCCTCCAACTAAAACTCTAGCTAGAGAGTGAGTCATTTTCACTAAAAGTCTTCCAAAAACCCTCTTCTCTCTTAATTTTCTGCACACCACCACACTATGTATGTTTATCAGTTTTTCAAAACCTCCTTCTAGTAGTCTTAAGGCAGAAACTTGTTTTTATTCCTTATGCCCTATCTATGAACATTAAACGTGCTTTGCTTTGTGGTTTGTTATTGTTATTGTTGGGTTCTAAGACTTTAGGCTTAAATGTATTAGAACTTCAATTTGTATTGTTGGCAAACAATAATCAAAACGTTTTAGTCTTGGTTAGACTTGCTCAAAGTATGTGGTTGTATGTAAAGTTGGAATCAAGTAGCTGTAGGATTTATTATGTAAATCTGTCTCGTTCGATTGATTGAAGCTCATGTAGATTGTTTTTATACAAAATTTTCCAACTCAGCCCAAGCCTGTTTGTCGTCTAAGGTTTTATGTTTTGTCTTAACTATAAAAGGAAAAGCCCTAGCCACCTTTTTGGTTGCTCCTTATACTATGTGTGTGAATTTTTTGTAAGATCAAGAGGTGTTTGCCTTCACACATACTTAGGGTTTCCAAGATTCAAGATTATGTCAAGAACTTGGTGATCAATTCAATTGCTGCAATAAGAGCTTAAAGATACACAAGCGGGGGTACTTATACTTGCTTTGAATTCAAGAAAGAAGTAGTTTGTGGACTCGGAGCTGTCACGTAGTCATGATAGTAAGTTTCCTACTTGAGGTAGCAATAAGATGTTAGTGGTCTAAGTCGCTATTATGTAAATTTCAATTCTTTCATAGTGGATTCGGTTTACCTTGAAGATAGTTAAGTTAAACCCTCCTCAAGTTTTTACCGGTTTGGCTTTCCTGGGTTATCATATTGTTGTGTTCTTTATTTTCCGCACTTTACAATAATATGATATTTGTGTTAACCTAGATCTATTTAATTTAATTAAGTAATCACTCGGCTAATTAACTAGGTTAATTTGGTTGTATTTTAAGGGGTCTAAAAACAAACACTTATGTAGATTTGAGTACTTATGCATGCGTAGGATTAGGATTTGGTTTAGTTGGATTTGATATGTTGTGCTATGTTTGTTTTGAAAATATGAACATATTAATAGTTATATGAATCAATAAATATGCTTTCTTTGTATTTTCTTGTTCTTGTTAGATCCAATGCATGTTTAGGAATAGACTTTTGATTTGTTGTATTCTTGATCTTGCTTTGAATAAATAGTCGAACTGATCGATATATATATATATATATATATATGAACATGTGAATGATTTTGGATTCATGTTTCTTAGTAAATATGCGCACACATGGTTGAAGGTGCGTATGCATGCTCACAAAAATGCGTACACAACCTTCTCCACGCATACACATATTGACCCAGAAATATGATGAATCCTTGTAATGAGTTATGATTGTTCCAATGTAACCGCTTGGTTCTATCTGCTTCTCTTTCAGGTTTTTTCACAAGGAGGTTTGACCTTTCGTGGCCATCCCATTCTTTTGTGGACCTTTGTGCCCACTCCTTTTCGGGCTCCATAGTGATCTTATTCAAGATTTTCTGCTTCGCACCCATGCTTGGGCCCCTTTCACCTCATTCGAGGCCCTCCTTGTTTAGTAAAGAGAAAGTTTTGGTCAATGTAAAAGTGGGTGCTTGGTCAATAGGAAATCTTTTTTTTTTTAAATGAAAAATGTTAGCTAATTTTATCAGTGGAAAACTTAATACACACACATGTTGCTAAGGACAATAATCAGTGGCGACTCTAGGAAATTTTTTCAGGGTGTTCCTCAATAAGCATAAATTACACAATCTAATAAAAAGAAAGTTTTATATATTGACAACAACAACAATCAAAAAATACACAAATACATAGAATTTACAATTGCCTTCTACGAGTTTTCATATTTTGAAATTGTTGCATAATAGTCTCATTATCAATGCTACAAACTACATCTTTTTCAATATACACAACCAAGCAATCATTCATCCATTGATCTCCCATTCGATTGCGCAGTTCATTCTTTACATATTTCATTGCTGAAAAACTTCTTTCTACTGTTGCAGTAGCATGCAACTGGAAGGGTCAAAGCTAACTTCACTAGCAAATAGACTAATGGATAAGTCTCGTGTTTTCTTGTGCTCACTAACTTTTCAGCAAGTTCACTAACTCTTTGAAGCTCTAAAAAGAAGTCATTGCTGCGCATATCAAAAATATAATTCTGCAGTTGAGAGTCAAGTGCCAAAATATCTGTCAGAGGGATAGAACTTAGCTAGACGTATCAACTTTTCCTTATTGAAAGCCACAAATGAATTACTTGGATTCAAGCAAGCCATACAAAGTAGCAAATTGGTATTCACCTCAGAAAAATGGTTGTTAAGCTCTTGAAGTTGCATATCTATGACTGTGTAGAATAGCTCAACACGATAATGATGTAAATTTGTATTTTGTTGGGTGTTGCGTCGCAGCCTCCCACTAACTACAAATATTGCTTCCATGTCCAAGATATGAATATCATGTGAGGTACAAAATAAAGATACTTCAGCCAATAAAGATGCCCATCCATCATCTCTCATCACTTGCGACCGTTGCTTAGATACTTTAACAAGATCCACAGCATTTACTATATCTTGATTTTTTTTTTTTTTTTTTTTTTTTGTAATGCTATTGACAACTCATTTGTGATCTCTAAAATATTTTTCATCAAGTGTAGAGCAAAGAAAAATTCAAAAGAAAGAATTGACCTCATAATAGATCAAGCTTCAACTTTTTGGTCGGAGAGGCCATCTTCTTCAATAATCTTTAGTACATCAACAACAGCAGAGAACATCAAAATCAAACTGAGAATGGTCCCATAATATGATCCCCAACGTGTATCACCAGGACGTTTAAGATTTGTCTCTTGATTCAAACCTTGCCCACTTCTACGTACATTATTCTCTAAGTCTTCTTTAATTTTGGCAAATTGTGTATCTCGAAGAGCATCTCGTCTATTACAAGAGCCTCCAACAACAGTTACTAAATTACTAACCACATAAAAAAATTCAGCAATGTTAATGTGATTTTTAGCAACAGCAACAAGTGTCAATTGAAGTTGATGAGCAAAACAATGGACATAAAATGCTAACTTGTTCTCTTTCAAAATTAAAGTTTTGAGACCATTGATATCACCTTGCATATTACTAGCCCCGTCATAACCATGCCCACGTAGGTTTGATAAACTCAAATTATGTTCACAAAGTAAACATTCAATAGCATGCTTGAGTGACAAAGCGGTAGTACTTGCTACATGTACAATACCAAGGAATCGCTCTATAATAATTGCTTCTTTGTTCACATAACGAAGAACGAGGGCCATTTGTTCTTTCACTGAGATATCACATGACTCATCAACTAATATTGAAAAGAACTCATTGTCAAGATCCTTGATGATGGCTTTGGATGTTTCACGTGCAATTGCATTCACAATATCTTTTTGAATGTCAGGCTGGGTAAGCTTGCAATTTTTCAGAGCTTTTTGCAACACTTCATTGATAGATTCATTATGATCCCCTAAAAATTGTACAAGCTCAAGGAAATTTCCTTTATCACTTGAACCTTGAGATTCATCGTGACCACGAAAAGCTAATCCCCGGCATAAAAGGAATCTTATGTAATCAACTATTGCATTTAATTGAATCCGATAGTCAATTTTATCTTGATTTGATTGCTTAACAAAAACACTTTGAATGTGTTGCTTTTCCTTCAACAAATCATTACTCTTCTGGACAGCTTGGTAATGAGCACTATTAACTCCTCCAACATGGGAATTTAACTTATCTTTCTGATTCCAAAGTTTGAATCCTTTCGTTACAAAAGTGTCACCTCCCCCTTGCTTACCAACATCTTGTCCAAATAGGTAGCAATAAAAACAGAATGCTGTATCTTTGTCTATACTATATTCCAACTAGTATCTATCTTTATACCATTCGGATATAAATCGACGGGGCTTTCCAGAAAAATAAGATATAGGGTAATCATCACTGTGTAAAACAGGTTGACAAGGGCCTTTTGTTAAGTAATATCTTCTTATTTCATCATGATGATTAGGATGATAAGATGATATTTTTTCTCGTAGCCCAGGATCTGAAGGAAGATTCTCTAAGTTAAAGTCAACACGAATTCGCTTCGAAGATGAAGATGAATCTTGTGCAAGAGCTGAATCTTGGGTACGTGGTTTTCTTATCAAATATTTGTCCATAATTCTAGCAAAAGAATAAACAAAAAACTATAAGTTTATTTGAAATATTAATAAAATTATTAATTATTGTTATTTAGTTGTTTTATTAATTTGTTTGTTTTTTTGTAAACTATAATTTGTTACATTATTGTTTCATTAATTATAAAATTACTAGCATGTAGTCCGTGCTTACGCACGGAAATATTAACAATTGTGATGATAAGATGTTTATCTTAGTAGATTCAATTTCCACATTGAGCATTATGAATGGAAGTAACTTAACACCAACATTTAAAAATCAAATTGGACACATAGCACAAAATTAAACTACAATTAGAAATTAATTTGATTTAATTTGAATTCTAAAATTGAACTTCAACTTAATATAGTATATATGATTATATTTTTGTCACTTTTAACAAATTAACAAAATATTAATCCAGACACACTAAAAACTATTAAAAAATAAGAACTAATCATTGAGGTTGGAATCTTCTTGGAGGCGCCAATGAAGTGCTAATGTATGAGAGTGTGAAGCAAGGAAGAGTGGGATTGAACATTGTGTTTGAACCCGGCCTTGCTCTAAAAAATCCGTAAGGAGGAGGAGAGGGCAATGTGTGGATCTAGTTGGTAGAGGTTGAGAGAGGAGGAGACATGGGATGAAGATATGGAATTAGGAGGAGATGATGTTTTACTTTTATAGTCTTTCTCGTTGGACTCCTTGGTTCTGGTTGTGGGATTAGAAGAGCTCCAAACTCTATTGAGATCACCCATAAAAGTGTGTAGGTGAGATGTTCTTGCTTAGACCAATGAGTATTATTATTGTGGTTTTCTTGGCTTCCGTGTTAAATGTTAATGCATCATTTATTTGGGCACAAAAATTAGAAAATTTAGATAAGATACATGACACAAAATTGGAGTCCAATTTATAATCTCCATGAAAGTGTGCAGGTAAGATGTTTTTGCTTAGGCCAATGAGCATTATTATTGTGGTTTTATTAGCTTCCGTGTTAAATGTTAATGCATCATTTATTTGGGCACAAAAATTAGAAAATTTAGATAAGATACATGACACAAAATTGAAGTCAAATTTATAATCTAATTAAATTTTTTTTTGAGTTTTGGTTAGGACAAGTGGCGCAAAATTGAGAATCCAATTGAAATCTAATTGGATTTTCTCTCTGCTTCACCTATTATTATATATATATATATATATATATATAGATTAATTATTATTTAGCCTAACATAATTTAATTTATTTGTCTTTTATAATACATTGATTAATTATACTATTTTAATTATTATTGTTTAGCGTAACAATAAACTATATTACTTTAATTTATTTGTTATTAATTATATTATTTTAATTTGTTATATTTTTTAGTTTTTTGTGCACATTACACTAAAAGAGCTAAACATTATGCATCTCATGTGCAGCATAATAAAAGCAGTGTAATGTGCAACACATTCCACTGCTTTAATTATCATTTACTACCCGGCCCCATGTGCCCGCTGCCCATCAGCTCATTTATCCCTACCCCACTCAACAGACAAGCACAAATCATCCCCCAATCACAACCTGCCAATCAGAAAATTTCACAATCACAATACATATTACTAATCAGCAACACACACTGAGTCACTGCCCAACAAACAAAAGCAACGAATAAAGCTATAAGATAAAGCCAAAAAAACAGACAAAGAACAAAATAAAGTTAAAAGTAAAGATTGGTTCCAACAAAAAAAAAAAAAAAAAAGAAAGAGTAAAGATTCGGCACAGCCAGCCAATCAGATTATTCCAGTTCAAAAGAGAGAGAGAGAGAGAGTTAATGACTTAAAGACTAGAATAAAGAGAGAGAGAGGCATCAAACTTTTTCATTTCATCATTTCATGGTTTTCATTTCAGTGAGAGAGAGAGAGAGAGAGAGAGAGAGAGAGAGAGAGTCAGAGAGAAAAAGGGGGAGAAATACCTTGAGGCCGACTGGCCGAGCACCGGAACAGCTGAGACGGCGAGGCCGTTCTGATCTGCGACGACGGGCAAGCGACGATGGGCCAGCGACGAGCGACGACGGTGGGCGACGAGCGATGAAGACGGGTGAGCGAGGGACGACGACTAGACGAGGAGCGGCGGAGGTCACGGAGTGAGCTGCGCCTGCGAGCAGTGGTGGTGCCACCGTGGGTTTGGTTTGCTCTGGGTTTGGGGTTTCTTTTTTGCTCTGTATTTTGTTTCTCTTTTGCTCTGTATTTGGTTTTTTTTTTTTTTTTTTGATAAACGCCTCTGTATTGCAGTGTTGGGTAATGGGGTTTGATTTGTTTTTGCTTTCTATAGAGTATAGACTATCTTGATCTCTGCCAACGACATGACCGTGGTTTGATTTCTGATTTGCTCTGTTATTTTTAAAAAAAAAATTTTTGGTTAAGAATCCATGGGTTTTGCTACCTCCGTATTATGTTGGGCTTTTAGGGTTTGTCGTGGGCTTGGCTTGCCGTGGGCAGTGGGCTTGGTTCTGTTAACAAATTTTTTTTTTTTTTTTTTTTCAGATTTTAGTTCAAAATTTTTTTTTGGGTTTTTTTTTTTTGTTGGGTTGAAAGTAGGACAGATAATTTTTTTTTTTAATTATTTAATTTGAGGGTATTCCTAATTTTTTGATTCAGGGTGTTCCTAATTTTGGGATGAGGGTGTTCCTAGCATAGATTAAATATAAAATATTTTTTTTTTTTTTTAATAGAGAGAGAGAGAGAGAGCTCGCAAAAGTCAAAACAGTCTCAATGGAAAAAATATTTTAGAGCTGATTTTTAAGCGTGCGACCATCGCAGGACTATAAATCAATTTTGATCAGGTGTTTTTAGAAAAACCAGTCGTATTCTCTAAAAGAGTTTTGAAATGTTAATGTTTATTAGTTATTGACTAGGCACGTGTTAGAAGGTCTTTTCCCAAGAAAAAATATTTATCTCATTTTGAGCATTTCACTTTATGCTTTGTCAATTATAATTTACTAGCGTATGACCCGCACAATGTGCGGGTTAGTTAGTTTTATTTATTTATTTTGAATTAGGATACTATTATTTGTTATTTTTGGTAAAATAAATAAAAATCTCTAATTTATAGGTATGGTATCTTAAAATTTTAAAGAAGCTCTATTAATATGGTATTACAATTTTCACTTATTTTATGAAGCTAACAAAATGAAAATGAAGTGACAATAATTATTTTAGAATACCAGTCATCACTCAGTTGAAGCATCAATGCTACGTTTGTAATGCCCTTGATAATAACAACCTTCAATCTTCTATATAATCCAATCCTTAATACATATTGGGTTACATCTCACCCACACAAGTAATAACCACTAACCATATACCAAAGTATATGGTAAACTTCATCCTAAAAAAAGAAGAAGGTAAACTTAGTAAATTTAACAGTGTGTTTTATTTTTAGGACCCAATATATAATGATTGTTAATTTTTAATGAAAGAATAAATAAAAAGAGTGATTAGATTCTTACTAAAAATAAAAGCAATAAAATGGTCTTAGTGTAAATAAAGACACATATTGGATATTTTGTGAAGCATGAACCTTCGAAGAAGGTTCCTATTAAATTACTTTTACTATTCTCAATCCCATCTGTGATTGAGATTTATCTCACCTCTACTATTCCTATAAAGTTACTTTTCCTTTCCTCCATATTCTTTTTCAGTTCTTTACTTCTTCTTCGTTAGTGAGCCTCTGTGAACTCCCTTCACATCTTTTTTTTTTTTTTTTTTTTCCTTTTCACCATGCTTTTCTAGTAACATTTTTAAGTTTTAGTTTTTTCTTTTTTTAATAATTATTCAGTCTCATGAAAAATAGCACATGAAAATATTCTCACCTTTCAACTGACTGTAGTAAATCCAACAACTTTCTTTCCAGAGTAAATTATTCTTGTAGAAGAGCAAAACATTAATTCGGAACTTCTATCACTGTTTTTGTGGGGAAAAATGGTTCAAAAGGTAAATATAAATTGAGAGAGGTTTTGAATGAAAGATGGCCATTGTAGTTAATTTCGCAACTACCTAAAATCACATTGTTTTAGATTTCTATTAATTGGCTGAAAGAGTTACAGGCGGTGTTTATTGATAAAAGTTGGTAGACAACAATCTGCTTAAGCATTTTTTTTTCTTTTAAATGTAAGTCTGTAACAGTTCCTAAAGCATTTTTCTTTCAAGGGCGAAGGAGTGCAACGCTTGATTTTTTAAATCTTGAAGACGTGAAAGGAACAACGTTTTGCCTTTTATTCCATGCTTTTGACTAATAGCGTGGCAGATTTTTAAGTGGGATTTTTTCCTACATGTCACAACCTCTTTAATTGTAGGGAAAGACTTTTGCTATTATATATAGTAGTTAGTCGCTAACCCATACGATGCACGGGATTATATAACTCTATCTATACATGCTTAGGGAGGATCCAAACGGCCAGAATTAGATTTTTTTCATCGCCATTGGCATTGAAGTACTTAAAGTTACGCTCATAGGTACCTTTTGTATTTAATAAAATTCTTATTTTTTTCAATAGGCTCACCAAAATAGGAAGTGACACAATTTTTTATTCAGAGCCGTTTACAAAGCAATAATTTTGTATAAAAATGTGCAATATATATGCACTGCTATAAGTGCAAAGGAAGCTAAAAACGCAATATATATACACACTACCATAAGTGCAAAGCAAACTAACTACGCAAGAGTAATTTTTTTAGCATGGTTTTAGGAGACTGATCCTGGCCGTCCAAATGATCTTTGCCATAGCAATGACCTTGATTATCAGCTAAGGCTATTTAATCCATTCCACATTCTCCAAATACTCATATATAAAATTGGAGAAAGATAATATTTGAGTTCAAAATCCCAGTTCTAACAAAATCACATATGAAACAACAATGAACTCAATTCAAAATAGTGCAAACAATGAAACAATATTGTAGTTGCACGATTTTCCTGACCCAAACTCTATTGATCAGGCCTTGGCCCAATGCGCAACCCACAATAAATATTTGTAGAGGATGGGTCAAAGAACTTAGCCTCAGTTAGCCTATTCGGTCTGATACATGGACAATATTGTTGCAGAAGATAAAAACACAAGAAAGGATCTCTAACGTATGATTCTATTTCTTTTTTCCGAATACAGTTTTTCCGTCCTCTTCTTCGAGGGACTCTACTACATTATATAGTTCTCCTCTTCTCATCTCAACCTTACACTTGTTGATTATCTAAGTATCTACTTGAGCACCTGTCCCATCAGCCGCCCCTATCACTTCCTTTGTGAGTTGCAGAGACCAAGGTAGTACTGTTCAGGGGTCTTTTCCTCATTAATGCGGCCAAGAGGGTGGTTGGGGCGCAATTAATGTGGCGGTGGCAGCTTTCCATGAGATATTTTGGATTTTATTCATTTTATATGCTGGGAGGATGAACTGGAATGGTTAGGGCAAGTTCTTCGTCTGGGCTTCGTAACGTCCGAGGAGGAGTTACTCCTCGGACAGGTTTCTTTGGCTCTATTGGGACTGAGTAATGCTTTATATGTGATTTCTCTTTGGACTGGACGCTCCTCGGACGGGCCTGAATTTGGACTAGCCCATTACTTTTGGGCCGGGCCCCACAAATATAATAAAAGCTCAACTTTGAGGCTCTGTTCTATTTAAACCAATTTCAATCTGAATTTTAATCCATATCAATCAAAGGAAATTGAAATTTGAAAAAGACCATATCTATAAACGTAGAAGATGCAAAGCCTTGTCATATACTGTCTTCCAAATTAACTTTCTTGTAGCTTCATTTAGATCTGAAACACAAAGAGATCTAAAATAGCCTTAATTTTCATGGGTCAAATAATTTTGGTTAAGAATTAGAACACAATCACTTATTTAACAAATAAGGGCAAAAGATCACATCACTGTGAATAAGGTATTAGTCTTCTAAATTTGTGAATTAATTAATTGGTGGCATGCATGTTATGACATAGGTAAATAGTAACCATGATTTAGAATTCTTAAGCAAATCTAAATATCCCCAAAAAGCATATATTAATCTCCAAAAGACAAAAGCATAGCATTTACCAGGTTGGACAACTATATTAATAGACAAAAATTTCCCCAAAGCTAAAGCTTATCTAAAAATATAAAAAAAAAAAAAATATATATATATATATATATAGTGATAGTGATAGTGATAGGAGGTACTTCCAGTTATAGTGATGGTATTTATTATTAATACTCAAGCAATAACATTAATTACCAAAATACAACAGCAACCCAAAGAATAACAAAAACACAATAAATAGAAAAACACATCCATGAAGGGTAGGGCCATGACCACCATCACTACCAGCAACAACCCATTACCTGAAATTCACACAACCAAATCCACAAACATATTTCAGACAAAATATATCAGCTACATATTCACACCATCACTCCCCCAGAACACAAAAACAATCCACCAAATAACAACTTAATTCCTAGAAATTGAAATGGAAACAAACCTAGATGCACAAATGAATAAGTAACACTAACACATTATATATACTGGCACTGAGGTTTCTAATGCTCGGCAACCTCCACATACTATGCCATTA
The DNA here is from genome assembly GCA_028535905.1 of Quercus berberidifolia. Classification (NCBI taxonomy): domain Eukaryota; kingdom Viridiplantae; phylum Streptophyta; class Magnoliopsida; order Fagales; family Fagaceae; genus Quercus; species Quercus berberidifolia. The sequence continues at coordinate 36,393,354 of JAPQVW010000003.1, read as the reverse complement.
ATAAACTTTTTTTCTCTCTCTATTTTACAAACACAAAGACAAATACTATGGTTGCATCCATTATCTCTAACTTTCTTTTAGCATTTACTTCATCTATAGTTCGCATAAAAAACTCAACTACGTTGCCATAATCCATTAAAAAAACATTATTAATCATGTAAAATTGTAATGGAAGTCCATATATTACCTTGTCGAGAGGTACATAATAGTCACATATCCAACTTCAGAAGATCTATACATTGCTATAGATTCTGCAATTTTAAGCACAATCTATATTAGTAGGAAATTATCTAAAATTCAAATTGAATTAACCAATTTTTTTCAAAGAGAAAAAGAGAAGGGGAACATGTGATACTAATGAATCTTCCACATACTTAATGGGACTATATCAGTTGCTATCATCCACGTTCTTCACACTTATAACTGCAGAATGAATCCAGACTTTTGGTTGTTACATTTTTAAGAAGTGTAAGTGCTTGTTTGTAGATTCCAACCACTGTTGCAAGAGTACTCTTAACTGATAAATTAGGAAGACGACCACTTTTATTGGTAAATATGGAAAAGGATATATTTTTTAGGCAATAATTTACATCATCAATTAATTGTTAATGAAGTCACGATATGTGCTTTGGTTGCTTCCTTTTAGGCCTGTCAATCTTGTTTTAGGTTTCTCCCAAACCCAAAATTTCTTTATCCTTATTTTTCAACTCTTTTCTATTGTTGTTAGTAAAAAAATCATACTTGAAAAAAGTGAGTTTATTATGAGCAGAACCTCCACCAGTAGAGCTCACTCCCATTTTGGCATATATTGGCATAGTGGTAACACAATTTCTGTGTCTAAGATTCTGTATCTTTTCCTTACATCCTTAAAATGCCACTAAAAATATGGCAATCTAAAGAGGTTTAAGTTTCCCATATTCTTATTCCAAAGCTTATGGCGTAAATATTAGTACTTTACAATACATCCGACAATCTTCTTGGACTCAAAGCCCTTTTATTGACTTTGCCTACGGCCAAAATCACTGGCATAGAAAGTATTCAATTTCTTGTGCCATCTGAGTATGCCTATGGTTGTAATCATCAGCATGGCAAAGTGTGTAATTTCTTGTGCTTCTTTTCCATTGTATCATAACTTGATTCTTAAAAGAAGAAAGGACCTTAATACCTCTTGGTCATTAAAAATTTCCACTAATTTTGTGCCAAGATGTTAGGTAGTAATAGTGCAAATTAAGTGACTAATATGTTCACTATTTAACACCACACCACACTCGGGTATTGTGCAGCTTACTCCTAAACAGATTGTCAGTTTGTGTGTGTGTGTGTGTGTGTGTGGTAGAATTCATTAAAATTTGAGTTGGTATATGGCAAGATAATTCTTTGCCAAAAGCACGTAGTTAGAGAAATACCATACCATATCATAAGCTTTTTGGAATCCAACAGGCAAATCCATCATTGTCCCCTGCCATTCATTTGACACTTCATCTACGAATTTATGACCAAAAAGTTGATAAAAGGCACAAAATTATTACTGCATCAGAACATACTAATATTAACAGCACTCACAAACATCTTTAAAAAAAAAAATAGCACCCAAAAAAAATTTAATCTACTGAAGAGCATATTTAAGAATTATAACCTCGTCAAGAAATTTCTGTCTCCTAAATAGGCCTCCGCCATCCCCTTCATTGCCATCATCAAAGTCATCAAAGTAATCATCTTCATCGCCATTGACATCACCACCAACATGATTTATTTTCTTTCCAATATCTCCACCACCTCCCCCAATTGCAGTCTGGAATTCCAAAAGTATTAGTCATGTTGCCCAAGACAATGAACAATTCACATCACAATATGTTTAAACCAAATTGAAGCAGTAACTTTCAGTTAATTGGTTAAAGGAACGCAAAACGGAAAAACCTCAAATCTGAGTACTTAGACCTAGATCAACACCCAAGTCACAAATAAAAGATCAAATCTATAAATATGTTGGTTCCCCCTAAAATAATACCTACATTCCTCAGAACGCTAGGAGACAAAGCCTAGGTAGAATTTGATCTTCTATGGTGTTTCCCTGGAAAAAAGAAAAAAACATATTAGGAATTGAAATCTATAATTTCCCCGAATCCCAAAATTAATAACAACCCCCAAATAAAAAATCTAGTAATTTTCCCAGTGTCCTTGTTTGTTTTTTCAATTTCCCACAAAGATTTGAGCCTCAAAACAAAAACCACAAATTATTCATAAGCAAGTAGATTAGGACAACAACAACAAAATAGGAAGAGAGTAGTGAAGATGGAGGATTCAAGTTGATCTTACCAATGATCTGATACGTACCCCGAAAGATTCAAAGTCGGTGAAACTTTTGAGAAAAACAGGCCAAAGGGTTTTGTTTTCAGAAAATTCTCTTTTAAGCTATTGGGTTACGGTTCCGACGAACTCTGTTCTCTTTCCTTTTGATTGCAATTTACTGATTTAAGCGGTTTGTTTTCTTTTATACTGAAGGCTATCAAAAGGTGTATTCCAAATCAAAACCCATATAAAAAAAAAAAACACTATGAATGCAGATATTAGAAAACAGGGACAGACTTAGTGATATCAAGATAAATCGAAAAATTGAGAAAACATTCATGGAGAACCCAAAAGCCTAAACAAAAAGGAATCAAAAACAAAATCAAATCTAAATCTTTCCAACAAAAAAACTCAACAAAAAGTAATATTTCATACCCAAGTCTAAAAAAATAGAGAAAAACGTACAGGATCCGGTTCCAACGATCTGATTGTGGCAGATATATAGCCTAGCGGTGTTGATGTCCATAGATTTTTCTTTCTACTTGCAACGGTGCTCTAAGTCTGGCGAGGGAACGGAGAACTCTCTCTGCCTCTCTATTTCTCTGTCTCTCTTTTCTCTCTCTCTCCTTTCTTCGTGAAGCAATCTTTAGTTTCTTTTCTTTTCTTTTTGTGTTTTAAGCGGTTAGTTTCCTTTTATACCAAGAGGCCCCCAAACAGTGTTTTAACAAAGTGAATCATTCTTTTTTTTTTTTTTTTTTCGCTTTCTCCAAATGCACCGTTTTTTAAGTTTAACCTCTATACGTCTCAGAATTTTAAGAGGTCTTTTTTCCTAACGTGGCAGCACCTGGTTAAAGGCTTCTGCTATTATATATAGTATTAGATTAGATATTATTTTTATTTTTTTTTACTTTTTTCATATAAAATAAGCAGAGTTTAAAATGAAAAAAAAAAATTTAATAAAATAATCAAACATATGCCATACAGCAGCTGATAGAGTTATATATTAGAGCACTAAGAGTGGAATAAAGAATTTCTATTTATCTCTTGCATTCAAAATATAGACATGGAGCATCACAAAAAAAGATTATGATCTAGGTTATCACTAGTACCACCTTAATTACAATTTATTACATAATTTTTAGAAAGCTATGCTCTTCTGTGGTCAAATGGCATGAACCAATTTTTAATGCAATATCAACTTGAGAATGCCATGTAACAACAATTTGTCAAATAGAAGAACTAGTACTAGAGAAGAATTCGTAAGTTCATGAGAAAGTGACAAGCAGCTAATCACAGTCAGCTACGTAGGAGAGTTACGATAAAAGTTGTGAGGATTAAAGAGACATAAATAATAGGATGAAGGGCATTTTTGTTCTTTAAAGTTTAATAGGTAATATTTCAATTAAATGCTTTAATTACTTACAAGGTTTTGCTCTTTGAGTTGTTGTCTTTTAAATTATAATGAAGATGGTTTATCAAAAAAAATATAAAGGTGGTTTAGAATTCATGGAGAAGTCTCCTTACCACAGAAAAGGTGAGCTCCTTGTACAAACCTATGAGTAAAACTCACCTGTGAAAACTAGCTTGCAATGCAAGGGTGTCCAAAAACTTATATACATATAGTTAACCTTACACTTAAGATATGTGGGATACTAGAATCATAACAGCTCCAATCATAGATTTGGCCATCATCATTATCCTCTGCCACAAGGCCCCTAGTGCTGTTCAACCCTCGGCTTTGGATCCGTAGGTACTGCTGCCTGCTGGTGTCTTAAGGTTATACAGGTGGTGACAACGAGATGTAAGACAAAAAGATACGAATAGCGTGATGATTCTGTATTTCATTTTTATATCTTTCTTCCTTCTCGAGAGGAACTGTTCAGAGTATTTTATTATTATTATTATTATTATTATTATTTTGTGTGCATGTTTAACATATCTTCCAGACCCTAGGCCTATTTTAATTCACGTATAAAATGTTTGAGCATGTGCAGTTGAGAGAGAGAGAGAGAGAGAGAGAGAGAGAGAGATACCATAATATATACTTTTGGGGATTCTGCATATTGCTGCCAAAGTATCCCAAGCATCTTTGGCCGAAGTTGTCAGACTAATCAACAAACGTATGCGTGGCCCGGAGGAAATCTGTATCAAATGTAAAGCCATGGCATTCTTCCTGGTCCAAGCCTTAGAAGCAGCTTCATCATTTTCTGGTTTAGGAAGTCCGTCCGTTGCTTCAACAATTTCCCAAAGATCTTGAGCCATCAAATAAGTTCTCACTTGAACGCTCCAAACCAAGTAATTGTCTATGTTTAGAACTTCACTTAGAGCTGCACTTGAGGCTAGTCTTGTTTCCATCTTTTTTCTGTCAGTGTACCTACATGGCATTAGGATTACATTTTGGCAATCAAATCCGGTTGAACGAGTACAGATATGACAATTACTCAATGAGGCACACGTTTAAAATCGGGGCAACTAAAATTGTTGTCTGTTTCTTCCAAACATTTAGTCTTTTTTGGGTTGACAACAACAACAATTTTAGTTGTATATAAATATATATTAAAAAAAAATAAAACAACAACAACAATTTTAGTCTTTTTTGGGCAACGTGTACACATGTTATATATAAAACATGAAAATTCTACCATTTTATTTGTAAAATACATGTAAATTAAATCTCTCATAAATATAACTAAATATATAAACTTTGAGGATAGAATATAACATACTAAATAAGATAAATAAATAAATAAATAGAAATAAAATCTCAACACGACTAGCGTCTGATCCGTGTGTACAAAACAGTGTTGAAAAATAACTTTTTATGGAAAACAAATGATGACATTTAAAAATAAAAACATTTAAAAAAAAAAAAATCACCACACTGCCATGCATGGAAACGAAGAATGTGATCCAAATATAAACTAACTAGTCGCTAACCCGTGCGATGCACGGGAAATGTATTGAGTACAATATATAATTTAATCTTCGTTTATTTTACTACAACACCAAAATTGAATTCGTAAAATAAAATCATATAGCTAAAACATTTGTTAACAGCTATACGTTTCAGACATTTATTAAACTATATTATTATTATTATTATTATTATTATCAACTTAACAGTATTTTAATATGATACCAACATGCTTCAAGAAAATGTCCAACACTGAAAACAATTTTGAAAACAAACTCAACTAAACAGTTTGATGAATAAATATATTACAATCTATAATATAAGCCAAGAAATAAACTTTGAAACCAATACGAATAAAATCCACGTCAAACAAAACTATTTCGATCATTAAGAATATAACTCACTAAAGTCATGAAAAACACATGATTCATTACCAAAAAAAAAAAAAAAAAAAAAAAGAAGCATATTCACACAAAAATCATTAAAGAAAGAATCAAAGAACACACACAACATGTACATATGCTATGAAAGTAAAAATAAGAAAAACAAAAGAGATGTAAACAGGGACAATTAGAGAAAAAATATAGGAAAAAAAGTTAAGAATAGAAATATAAGATAAAGATGAGTTACCCTCAAAAAGAATAATCCATGGATATTCATTGAAATCTTCTAGATAATTTCTGATAATAGAAAAAATAAAACCCAAAAGTTATGATGTTAAAACTTCCAAAAGGCCAAAAAAAATCAAAAGATTCAAAGCTTCAAAAGTATTGAAATAAAACAATATATATATATATATATATATATATATATAATTACACAATAGAGAAATACAATAAAAAGAAGGAAATCCATGATTATAGCTTTTCTATTATTGAAATTGGCCAGACAATTAAATGTATTGCAAAAAGTGAACTTAAAAATTCATATGTAAACCAAACAATTAGAAGATTTTGAGCCAAGAATTTATTAAAACAAAACAAAAAATTATGTGATTACACAATGGAGAAATATAATAAACAAAAAAAATATGTCTACACAACATAGAAATATTAGAGAAAACCTTTTAAATGTTAAAATTCAAAATATTAAAACTTTTAAAAGGTTAAAAAAATTTGAAGATTTAATTAAAAGATTCAGGCCTCGCAATTAAATAAACAAAACAACAATTGACAAACTTATAAGAAAAAACAACAAATCCATAATTTTTATTGAACAAATCAAATAACCCTAACCTTGATGCATTGACCGAAGAAGGAGAGGAGTCCAATACATAAGTGGAATATGTGAATAGTGAAGCATGAGCCGCTCTAAAAAAAAATCTTGAAGAAAAATAAGTTTTAAAGAGAAAATTGTGTTACGGCAAAAATAAGTTTTTGGGGCTAGGTTTTCTACGCAAGCAATTTTTAAATAGGAGAACGTAGAGGCGGTGGGAGAGTGTCCTTATTTGGCTAGAAGTCTAATTTGCATTGGAAAAAAAAAATAGTGATGAGGTGGAAATTTTAATTTAATTTAAATTTAATTTAAATATTGTACTGACGTGAAAAATTGTGGGAGTTTCAAAAGTTTCGGTTTTATATATATATAGATTACTTACAGATATTGAGGGTTATGTCTTCCAAAACTGCTGCCTGTGAGTGCCACTGTGCGGTAGCTATCACTTGAAGAAATGATTAGACACCTACACTACTGCTTATGTATAAGAACGCTCTTGAAATTACAGCAACTTGCTTTCTTTACTATTTTTCAGCAACTTGATTATTTAATATAGGCTTTGAGAATTTTTATGTATTGATAAAAATGATTAATTAACAAAGTTTTTAGTTGACGAAGACTTGAGCGAATAGAGGAATACTGTAGCAACCAAATTAAGAATCAAATGCCAGTTTATATTTTGTTGGCTAGCTAGACACCTATTAAACTAAGTCCATTTCCCTATATGTCCATTATACTAATAACTTCCCTCCCTCTTGGTCTTCGGGATGCCTGGGAGAGAGACTGTACTATATATTGTTGGTTCTGTTACATGTTGTTCTTAATGAAATTATCTTTTTAATTTTTTTTTTTTTTTAAAAAAAAAAGTCTCGCGCCATGTAGATTTAATTATTTGTTTATGTGTGCAGCTCAAGGATCTCAATAACAAACTTCAAGTTGAACACTGTAAAGGAAGGCGTTCACAACAGACTAAGGGCCTGTTTGGTAGAGCATCCTAGCACCATATTTTCAGTTTTTAAATAACATTATACGCATTTTCACACATTTTTTCACCCACACATATTTCAAAAAAATACAAACAGCATTACTCAAACTCTTAGACTGAATGGCAAGAGAGAAAGCATATCAGGGATTTCGATCTAGGAAAAAGTAAACAAATCAAGAAAATGTAGTGTTGCTACGGTCACATCTGGACAGGGTCTTTCTTCAGGCTTTAGAAATGCTACGGATTTTTTTTTTTTTAATTATAAATAATTCGTTGATCCAGGACATGGGATTTTTATAGCAAATTTCTAACAACATTTCTACATAAATCGACCATGTTCATTATTTATTACCCTAGCAATAACAAGTTTGTTGCCTCTACACTTTTTCCCCTAAATACAAAAGAAAAGCATTAATAATAACATATCATTTCAGTATTTTATAAAAGTAGTTATATTACTAAACTTATTGTCCCTTTAAGGTTTCCCCATTGTCCCTTTTCTTAAAAAAATGGAAAAAACAACTTGAATAAATTTTGTAATAATAGAAGTATATATAAATATCCTACCATGTAAGAATATTAATATAGAGGGAATCTATTTCATGATTGAAATGTTGTTTTTATGGATATGATATATAGCCGACTTTTCTTCTCAAAAAAAAAAAATATATAGCCGACTTTGAATAATCAGTTAACTAAGTTTTTATACTCAATCTGAAAAAAATTGGAACTACGTGTATTATGTTCCACATCATTTTGAAATTTTAAATGAAATCACATGTGATACATCGTAAATTTGTAATATTTAATCATTACCATTTAATGAAACGTTGGTATCTATTGGTTTTTTGTGGTTTATAAGGAATTTTTTTTTAAGATTATTAGAATTTTTTAAATATCATGTTCCTTACATCTAGATTGAAATTGGAGGATATTAGAGTATTTAAATAGGATTCTGTAGAGAGTAAAATTTTCTACCAATTATAGACTACCACGTCATGCCACTATAAAAAAGTGGGATATAGCCGTGTTTACAAAAAATGCGGCTATAGTGGAGAAACGCAGCTATAACTAACCTATAGCTGCGTTTTTAAAATGCGGCTATAGGTCCAGTCGAATAATTTTAAATTTGAGGGTGACCTATAGCCACGTTTTAAAAAAACGCCACTATAGCTAACTTAAAATGCAGCTAAAGATTCGCTATAGCCGTGTTTTTTAGAACGCGGCTATAGGTACAGCTGAATAACTGGTATATATTATTTTAAAGGTGACCAAAACACGGCTATAGGTCCTGTCGTATAAACTTTTTTAAGAGTGACCTATAGCCGCGTTTTGTAAAATGCGGCTATAGGTAACCTATAGCTTTTTACTTTTTAAAAACGCGGCTATAGGTAACACTCAAAAAAAAAAAAAAAACAAAAAAAATTCCTGAAGCTTCCCACGTATGCTCCCTTTTCCACCTACATCCCCACTTTCCCACCGAACCCCACATACTCATCTTTTCTTTCTTTTCCCTTTCTTTCTTTTTTCTTTCTTCATTCTTCAGGTTCTTCGTTCTTTTTTTTCTTTTTCTTTTTCACATCTGGGTAACTCTTTCTTCTTCTTCTTCTTCTTCTTCTTCTTCCCCTTTTTCTTTCTTCCTTCTTCACAAGTTTGTGTCCTTTTGTGTTTCTGAGCTTGTGCTTTTGTTTTCCTGAATGGAATTAGTGTTAGATTTAGGTTGGCTTTGTTGAATGAGAGGAGATTCATGGGTTTGTGTTGTTATATTTTGGAGCACGTTGTGTTTGATTTTGAATTTTCTAGGTGTGTTTGTATTGTCCTTTTGTGTTTCTGAGCTTGTGCTTTTGTTTTCCTGAATGGAATTAGTGTTAGATTTGGGTTGGTTTTGTTGAATGAGAGGATATTCATGGGTTTGTGTTGTTATATTTTGGAGCACGTTGTGTTTGATTTTGAATTTTCTAGGTGTGTTTGTATTGTGAGCATGTTGTGTTTGATTTAGAATTTTTTGGGTGTGTGTTTGATTTTTAATTTTCTGGGTGTGTTTGTATTGTGAGTATATTGTGTTTGATTTAGAATTTTTTGGGTGTGTTTGTATTGTGAGTATGTTGTATTTGATTTTGAATTTTCTGGGTTTGTGTTTGATTTTGAATTTTTTGGATTTGTGTTTATTTTTGAATTTTTTATATTTGAATTTTGAATTTTCTAGGGAAAAAAAACCTAGAATAATTTTTTTTTTTTGGTTTTTTGAAAAACGTATAGCCACAGTTAAGAAACGCGGCTATAGGACAGACCTTTAGCCGCAGTTACAAAAACGCGGCTATAGGCCTATTGTTGCACTGCTTAGGCCGCGTTTTTGGGGTCTATAGCCGCATTTTTGAAACGCGGCTATAGACCCCTTTTTTTTGTACTATGCCACTAAATTCATGTAGTACATTCAAAATGACCAATTACAAAGTTCCATGTGCTACTTAGTGGATTCAACTATCATTATTCAGAAACCAATAGAAATATTAACTACAAAAAAAAGGTTCTATGGCCATGTTTTTAAAACGAGGCTATATGTCAAAAAAACGTGGCTATAGCCTATAGCCACTTTTTTTAGGCCGCGTTTTCTCATGTGGCCTAAAACCTGTGACTATAGGACTGATGGGCCTATTGCCACACTTTTTCAAACGCGGCCCAAGACCAGGCCTATAGCCCCGTTTAAAACGCAGCCTAAGGTGAAAGCTATAGCTGCGTTTAAAACGCGGCCTAAGGCCCTAAGGCCAGGGCCTATGGCCGCATTTAAAACGTGGCCTAAGACCAGGACCTATGGCCACATTTAAAACGCGGCCTAAGACTAGGACCTGTGGCCATGTTTTAAATGCGGCTATAGCCCTTTTTTTCCCCCCCTAGGCCAATTGGTTACACACCCTGTGTATTCCAAATAGTCCTTATGTAGGCAGATCTTTATGCAGACAAATTATTATGTAGGCAGATATGTAGCTACCATGAAACCCCCACAAAATATATAAGACAAATTATTAAATGCCTTGTACAGATGTTGAAGCAAGGAAATGAAATCAGCAAGTCATATCCAGGTGGAGGTCCTTGAAGGCCTTTCAAAAGTGAACAATAAAACTTGCCACGTATCTTGTTTGTGGAAGAAGGGAATGATATGACACTCACCACATATATTGTAATTAGGATGAAACTCAAGAATGAGCACCCAAGAATAAAATTAAGAGGACTCCACTGTAATTAATGAATCAAAGAGAATAAATGAATTGTTCAAATGAGAATAGATTCTATCATATTTCTTTCACTCTTTGTGCTTATATGCTTTTCAAAAACCTCAACAAAAAATAAAGGAAAAGATAGAAAAAGAACATACATGATGATGAACTACTTCCACAACAGATATTATATCAATCTTGTTTGTGAAGTGACTAATCCCAAGAAGCCCCTTCAGTTGTTGAAGACCAATTACTATGGCTGGTCCAGCCACAAACCCCATAATAGCCGCATGGGATAGGAAATCTACAAGAAATCCTACCCTGAATATTTGAAAGAAAATAAGATAAGTACTAGTTGATCATGTAATTTTTGAATCATTCATGGCAAAAGCAATGAAACAAAAGGCAAAATATAATGGTGGGCCTTTCTTTATTAAAAAAAAAAAAAAAAAAAAAACTATTACAAGACTAGATATGCAAATTAATTTATTAGTTAGATATAAAGTGCACCCCAATTGTAAATAAACAATAATTTCAATTTCAATTTTATATAAAGCTAATACTGAACTCAACAAGAACTCAATCAGGAATAGCAGCAGAACTAGATATTGTATATTTACATAAAGACACACACCATATAAAAAAAAATCAATTTTAGAAGACTTGTACTTGTAGAGATATGCAAAAGTTTATTGTAGCAAAATTCTGGGGAAAAGGGCAACACAGAGCAAAAATTTTATATTAAAAAAAGCCAATAGTTTAGCAATGAAATAAAGGCCAAATTCACCACTGTTGAGGATGAAAAGAAATATTGCAGTACACTTGAAAAGACAAATTCCCCAAGCTTTTTTCCAAGTCAAGACAAATATTGCCTATGTGTAGCCCCCAGTCTTACTTCAGTGATTTATAAAACTTTCCTCACCTTATAATGTTTCATGCAAACAGACAGGTAAAGTAACTTATTATGCATAAGTTATCCTAATTAGATTCTATATCAAAAATATCAATTAGGTCCAGCTTTTAACAAGTTCACAGTATATTCAAGTCTCACACAAAGATTGAACTCAAGGGTTTACTGCTCATATAACCACCATATATGATGACTCAAGAAAATTGACACTTCACTATATTGAGCAGCGAATTGGCATTTTTTCTTTGTTACATGGAGCTTTTTCCTTCAGAGTATATGACAAAAATACTTTATAATGTTGAGAATTGGGCGCAGAGTAGCCACTAAAAAGCAACCATAAATTAAACACACAAAGCAGAGAAACATTAATGGTATTTTGGAGTGGGAAACAAAGGGAATAAGCACAATGGTCATCTGATCAATATCTAAATTTCATTCACAAGAACTAAAAAAACACCCTTCATAGATAGTAGTTAAATGAATATGATTCTTCACTTAGAATTAATTCAAGTAATTACAATAAAAAGAGAGTGAGAGAACCCACAGCGGCAAACTCCGACGGTTAAAAGCTATAACCCACGGCAAGCAAGCAAAAGCCACAACCCACGGCAAGCGAAAGACACGACCCATGGCAACAAACCCAGGTGAGCAAAACATTGCCGTCGTTGCCTTCAAGATCTGCCATCACTGTCATCGACTTCAAGATCTGCCATCGCCGTCATTGCCTTCAAGCTCCGTCCAGCACCACCTCCACTGATTCAATTGCAAGCCCAGCCACTGTGACCAAAGCCTAAGCACCACCGAAACAACCCAGCACTATTGAAACAACCCAACCCATACCGATAGAAACAAACTTTAACCACCAAAACCGATTCAACAACCAACAACCACCACCAATTCAACAACACACAGCCACCACTGATTCAAACCCAGCCCCCACCGATTCAACAACAAATTTGACTAGCCCGCCACTACACAAAACCAATGCCGATCCAAAGAGGGAGAAAAGGAAGAAGAGAGTTTGAAAGTGAGGAAGAGAGAGAGAGAGAGAGAGAGAGAGAGAGAGAGAGAGAGAGAGAGATAAAATTGATTGAGTACAAAGGGTTTGAGATGGAAGTTCTGATGTACGATGGGAGCTAGGTCACCATTTGAGAACAAAAAAAAAAAAAAAAAATTTGCCAAAAAATTAAATACAGAGGTCCTCAGGCCGCGTTTTTAGCTCAAAAAAATGCAGCCTCAGGACCCTTCTATGGCCGCATTTTAAAAACACGGCTTCAGGTACACTAGAGCCTCATTTTAAAAATGCAGCCTCAATTAAGGAAAAAAAAAAAAAAGAGTTTGCCAAAAAATTAAATACGGAGGTCCTTAGGCCACGTTTTTAGCTCAAAAAACGCAGCCTCAGGACCCTTCTATGGCCCCGCGTTTAAAACGTGGCTTCAGGTATACTCGAGCCGCATTTTAAAAATGCAGCCACAGTTAAGGAAAAAAAAATTTTGCCAAAAAATTAAATGCGGAGGTCCTTAGGCCACGTTTTTAGCTCAAAAAAACACAGCCTCAGGACCCTTCTATGGCCCCATGTTTAAAACGCGACTTTAAGGTTTTTTTAAGCCAAGTTTTTATAAAGCGTGGCTTCAGTCTATCTTGGGCTACGTTTTTTATAGCCATGGCTTAAAAAACGTGGCCCCAGGCCCCCGCGTTTTGTAGTGATTCCAAGTGTCACTGAATAGAAATTACAAAGAATACCTAAGAGCTTATTGGCACTAGTACTTAGTTTAGTTTAGTGAGAAGTAATCACACATCAACAAGTGTTAATATTTAATTTAAAATGACATAAGCAGTCTAGTGAAAAGCTACTATGTGTTATTTTAAATTAAAACACCTTGTCTAATTAAATAAAAACATATGTCTCTTGGAGAACAAGACATAAATTCCATCTATTTAAATTATGACACGTGTTGTCAATGATAACCAATCATGTGTCATCATTCCTCCCCAAGTCTTCTATAAATCAAGATTCTCCTCAATCTTGTAGGAACACATAAGAAATTTCGAAACTTTATTTGTTGAATCAAGCTCCAAAACCTCCAAAAATTTCAAGGACCTCAACTTTCGAATATGCAAAACATTCAAAGAGAAATCATTCAAATCATCCTCCTATATCTAAGTATTCACTGGAATCAAACTCAAAAATCTCTAAAAGCTTCAAGAGACTACAAATTGGTGAAGTTTTATGGATTCAGACCTCTAAAACCCGAAGAACTTTTACTACAAATCTTTGAAGACAAGGAACATTCGACGAATATTTATTCAAATCATTATTTCAAGTCTTAGAGTTCTACTAAAATCAAGCTCTGAATCCTCTAGAAACGTTAAGAACTCTTAATCAATCGAAGCTTCATTGGATTCAAGTTCCAAAACCATGAAGAACTTCCACAACAAATCTTCAAAGAACGGGAAGAACTAAGAATTTCTAATAAATTCATAGCAAGAGATTCATCACAACTTTGTTCCAAAAATCTTTCAATCCACTTTCCAATCTAGGTTAAGACAATTTGTGTTTGAATCAAGACAATTATTGTATTGAAGACTTTTCCAAAGGGATTTTATTGTAATAGATTCTAAATACAGGTAATTGTACCTACTAATTTATTAATACAAATTTAGATTTGTGAAACATATTCAATTGTTTGATTTTCAAACTTGGGATTTTGTGTTTACATTTTTTTTTTTTTTTTGTTCTTAATAGATTTGTAAAAGCAAGGGCAAAAATTGGATGTACTTTGTAACAGTCAAAACTCAAAAGACTTTGTTAATTACGCTTTGCTCTAGATTTTGTTGCATTTCTTTAATTTATTTTTATTTTTTATGAAGACTTCTTTACATTACAATGATTATGCTCTGTTTTATAAACTAGTTTTTGAATAAATTCCTTTCTAGAAAGAAAAAAAAAATGAAAAGAAACTATAGTGCAAAAGGATATTACAAGAGGTGATATATATTGTATCTTAGAGCATTAGCATCAAGTGTGCCAAATGCCAAATATTTGGCATTTGACATACCAAACACCAAAAAACCCATCACATGAGATGTTCTGATTGCCATAATATTTGGCATACATGAATGGTACCGTTAGTTTGGAACAGTATGGATGGAAATGTTATAAAATAGTTTATCATCTCCTCCTCCTATTTATGACTTTCTTTCTTCTCTCTCCCTCCCTCTCTCTCTCTCTCTCTCTCTCTCATTTATTTCTTCTCCGCCTAGGTTATTGCCATTGAGATTGGTTGTCGCCTTGGAGTTCAACCTTACCATTGTGGTTGATTGGTGGAGACCAAGGTCAGCTTGGTGGAGATCACATGTAAGTTTGGTTTATTTTTTTCTGGTTTCGAATTCCATGTGATTGTGAGTGGTGGTGGGTTGCATTTGATTATGGGTGAGCTAGTTTTAGTGGTAGTGGGTTTCAAGCCCAGATAATGTGATTGTGATTTTTTTTTGGATTGTGATTTGTATTGGTGGTTGCAAGTGATTTGTTTTAGAGGTTGTGACTTTGAGGTGTAGATGGTGATGGAGATGTTGTTCTATTTTCTTTTATTCTTTTTATTTTTTCTTTTTTTCTTTTTTAATTCCGGTGGTGGAGAGAGAGAGAAAATTATTGTGGAGGAACAAAGATGTGAGAGCTTCAGCTGAGATTCTAAGAGGAAGAGAGAGAAAGTGAGAAATTAATAAATAAATATATAAATAAAAATGAAATTAGAACATGATCTGTAAAGTGTAAAGTTGTTGTGGTACAATTTTTTCACTCATACCAAGCGTCCCAATCCTATTTAATCACATTTATTTATTCATCAAAAAATACCAAAATATCACCCATAAATTATTTTGGGCCTCCATGAATATTTCTCATCCCATTGGCCCACAAATATTTCCTATCTCATTATCTAAATTGGACCACGATATAAACCATCACAAAATGCCCAAAAACTCATTTTTCATCAAATTTCATTATCATTACTTAGTGAAGCCCAAAACCGGTCCTATGAGCCCAATGCACACATCCCATTCTTTTTAGAGCTCAAGAATACTTATGCTTGACAACATTTGAAAAGCCCATGATTCAAGTCCATAGCAAAACAATTTTATCAATGGAATTCAAATCCATAATCAAAGCCCATAGTTTAAACCCATAACAATTTTATCAATGGAATTCAAATCCCATAAGCAAAGCCCAATTCTCATTGTTAATATATAAAAAGCCCAATTCTTATTGGCAATATATCAAAAACTCAATTCACATTGGCAATATGGAAAGCCCAATTCACATTGGCAATATGAAAAGCCCAATTCTCATTGGCAATATCAAAGCCCAATTCATATTGGCAATATTAAAAAGCCCAATTCTCATTGGCAATATCAAAAACTCAATTCTCATTGGCACTATTAAAGCCCAAGCTAGCTACTTGACGCTATTTGGTAAAAAGCCCAAGGTTATCGATACTTGGCAATATACCATATCATTAGTATTTCACTTAAAGTCCAATGATAAACAATGCTTTAAGTTCTTGAACCTATTACTATAATATTACAAGCCCATAGAATCTATGGTAATTATCTATTCTCATGACAAATGGTAGTCATGTGAAAAGTTATGATTATTTATCTTAGACCCATGCCATTTATTTATTTCATACTATATTATAAGCTCATGGAATTTATATAATAAAAACCCATGATCACTATTTATTTTATCTCACAACATCCACTATATTTATTTTCAAAATTCATGAATACATTTCATATATTTTTACTAACAACTAATCCCATGTGAAAAAAAAATCCATGGCAATTTATGTTAGCTTTATCCATTTTGTAGGGCTCATAATGAGAAAATAAAAAGATAGGCCCAAGTGGAGAGAACCACTAGGTCAGAGGCCCATTAAAATACTCAGTTGTCATGGCCAAGCCCAGTTTATCCTTTCTTAAGGCGTTCAAGCAAAGTGCCAGATTTCTACGGCAAAAATCTGGCGACAAGTCACCTTACTTTCGTGGCAGAAATTAGGCATTGCTTGCCTTAGGTGACACGAACTATGACACTCACACTAGAGGAGGGCGAGCAGGTATATATATACATACATCATGCATAATGCAAGCACACAGTGCTAGAAAGTAAATACCTACATCCATAGAGCATGGCCTAAAATATAAGTGTGGGAAAATAAACAGGGGTCGCCATACTCTAGAGATAAGGACGAATGATACAAAGCATGATATACCTAATACAAACCATCTAAGGGAGAAAAGGAGGAGGAAGGAAAGGGGTTTAAAAGTGTACATAACCAAAGGGAAAGGCTAAACTCCTCAACCTACTAACTGTAGCTGCTTGGCTCATATCTACATGCTCACATTTGCACCCTTTTTGCTTTTGCCTAGGAAACCATGCCCTAGCTCTATGCATCGTCACTCCATATGTGTACATGCAAAGGCAAAGACAAGAAACAACATACCAACAATGGAAAGAAAAGGTGCAAAGAGTGTATGAAAGAGGCATAAAGCATATAAGCATGATAGACATGGCAAGCATAGTAAGAAAGCAAGCAAACAAATGTAGAGGCAAACAAGCAGATAAACGAACAAAGCATAGCATGTGGCAGGAGACAAGACAAGCAACAAAATAAGCAGACAAACAGGAAAGCTGACAAGGCAAGAAAGCAAGCAAACAGGCAAGCAAACAAACAAAAGGTGGTGTCCATAGGGGATAAATGTAGGTTCGGATCAAATGTCCATGACTTCATTGTGTTAAATCATGGACGACACACTAGCAAACAAGACTCATGCATGAACATGTGAGCAAGCATGTAAAGATGCATATAAAGCCAACATGTGGCACAAACAAGCATGGCAAGCATATCATCGAATGGAGCAGAAAAGGGGAAAGGTATGTACGAAGCAATCGACATCACGGTGATGCCTCCCAAGTGGTTACACCCAACAAGGCCTCATGGGCATCGAATGTAACCACACAACCGCAAACCCACTAAGGGTATCAAGCATGGAAAAGCCTAGAACTAAAGAGGCTAACACAAGTATAAAACATAGAAGCAAGCAAACATAGACATGCAAATAGGGTGATCCAAACCCATTGATATTGGCCGAGGTGTATGGATGATGACAAAGACCATAGGGTCTAGATCGGGTCTAGATCGGGTCCTAACCATTAGGGCAAAACACAAGAAAGAAAGACAAAGTGACAAAAGGGCTATAATAGCACATGGCATGACAAACAAGTCTAGGCCTAAGCTTACAAACATGGCATGGAGCGCACAAGCACATGGAAGATGGCATAAACCATATAGAACATATAAGCAAGGAAACAAGCATGCGGAGGCATAAGCATAGGCATTGGAGGATGTTCAAAGAACATGCATACAAAAAATGTAGATCTAAGCAAGGCATAACCGTAGACATGATATCAAGTATGTGAGCATGTAACCCTAACATCAACATAGAACAAAAAGAGGCACAAAGACATAGGAAAACATGGCATAAAGCATAAAACATGTAGGAAAGACAAATAGAACAAACATAGAAACACATGGGAATAATAGATCTAAGCATAGAAAGCATGGCAAAAAGTATAAAGCATGTAGATCTAAACATATAAGCATGTAAGGATGTAGATCTAAACATAAAAGATGGCACAAAGCATAAAGCATGTAGATCTAAACATATAAGCATGTAAGGATGTAGATATAAGTATAAAAGATGGCACAAAGCATAAAGCATGTAGATTTAAGATAGAAGCACAAATAAAGCAAGAATCATGCTAGGGAAAGCAATCATGTTATTCAAGCAAAAAGAAAGGATAAAAAGATTGATGAAGCTTTAAAGAAAAAGGGGTATGGATAGTAGCTAAGAAGCTACACCCATACCCCTTAAACCTTAAACCTAAGGTATGGAACCAATGAGAGAAAGATGGAGGATATGAACACTACCTTGTTTTTTTGGAGAAGAGACAAGAATCAAGATGTTTTGATGTCTTTTTATTTTCTTTTTTTGGAGAGAAATATAGTGAGAAAAGAAAGAAAAAATGCCCAAAATAGCTCCCAAAAACCCAATTTTTCAATTTTTGTCCAATCTGGGGTGCCAGGGGCTATTTATAGCCCTTGGCACACTTCTCGAGGCCCGGCGTACCTTGTAGGGCAGCCAGGTCGGGTCAGAGGCCCTTCAAGGGCAGCGGCTAATGTCATCGTGACATCAGCAAATTCGTCCTGTATTGCTTTTTCAGTTTTGGCTTCGGATGCCCATTTGGAGGTCTTCCCAGACTCGGATTGAGGCAATCTTGATGTCCCAAGAAAGCTCTGGATATCTAGTTTTCAGAAAGATAAAGAAATTAAAAATCCAATTGTTGGATCAAAAGTTATGAACTCAGGAAGTGTGCTAACGCGCTTTTCACAGTTTTCTCAATATCTCAACCGTTTAAACTCCAATTTTGACCCATGAATAGTTGTTGGAATGAGAATTTTATTATCTTTGCAATGGCATTAGTTTCAACTTGTTCTGATGGCTGGATCAAAATTAGAGTTTTTGGGGCCCATAAAGAGTCAACTCCAGGCCAAACTTGGTCAAAATTGCCAAAAAACTCCTAGGAGCTTCGGTTTGATATAAAACCATAAAAAATGTTGTTTTCTAAAGATTTTGACCTTTGGTCAACCTAGGGTTGTCTAGGGGAATTTTGGTCATTTTGGCCGAAAAAGGCACTTTGTGTGCTCACGATGTCTGAACAAGTTGCTCCACGTCATTCTGGATGTCCTCACAGCCCCATGGAGAGAAATTCGTTTTTTTTTTTTTGGTATTTTTCTGGGTTTGGCACACAAATCGAGGGCAAAAAAAATACGATATCAATAGCTGCCCCTTTATCTAATACCTCAAGTGTAACGAGACGTGTCAGATAAAGAACGTGATTTCATATTTTATCGCCCCTAAATTGTGTGCAAAGGCTATTCATGGATCGAGACTAGTTTTTTACTTGATGTGGTCGAGTTGCTACAGCTGCTTCTGAAACACTTTCTGGACTTAAGGTCAGTGTCTATTTTTCTTCTTCTATTCTTTTTTCTACAAAATGTTAGTAGCAATACTACTAGAGATGCATGCTACTATTTAGTTTATTTTTGAAACTTTCATAAGCATATATTTTTGCCACGATTTATGCCATGTTATCTTAGGAAAAATGCATGTGTATATATATATATATATATATATATATTGTCTTTGACATATGAGTGCAAACATGCGGAAATTTAGATGATGAAAATAAAATGTGGGACATAGGTGAGGGGACTTACCTAGTAGTAGGAAATAGTGAAAAAAGTAAGATGTATGGCATCACCGCTAGTTAGCCTTAGAATAGGGTGTGAGCATATGGCACATCCGCTATAACCCACTGTAGATTAGGAATTTAGGAACCTTTTTTAAGAACTTGATAAATGTGTGATGTGAGGTGTACAACATGGTCGCTATAACTGCAAAATGGGATGTAAGCATACATCACAGCCACTATCACCTACTGTAGATTAGGAACTTGGGATTTCTTTGGAAACTTGATAACTTGGATGGTGCGAGGTGTACAACATGGTCGCTATTACCTTAAGATGGGATGTGAGCATACGACACAGCCACTATCACCCATTGTAGAATAGGAAGTTGGGACTTCTTTGGAAAATTGATAACTAGGATGGTGCGAGGCGTACAACACGGTCGCTATTACCTCAAGATGGGATGTGAACATATGGCACGACCGCTATCACCCATTATAGAACAAGAACTTGGGACTTCTTTGGAAACTTGATAACTTGGATGGCATGAGGCGTAAGACATGGTCGCTAATACCTCAAAATGGGATGTGAGCATATGGCATGGCTGCTATCACCCACTGTAGAATAGGAACTTGGGACTTCTTTGGAAACTTGATAATTGTGATGGCACAAGGTGTACGACATGGTCGCTATTACCTTAAAATGGGATGTGAGCATACGGCACGACCGCTATCACCCACTGTAGAATGCAAGCATACGGCATGACCGCTATCACCCACTATAGAATGTGAGCATACATCGCACCACTATCACCCACTGTTAATTGCGAGCATACGACACGGTTGCTATCACCCACTGTTGAATGCATTAAAGAATTTGCTTTTTGTGAGATCATATGCTTGACATTGACCTGCATAACTTGTTTATGAAAAAGTGTTAGTTCATCTGTATTGTCATTTAACTTGTGGGCTTACCACTTATGTCTGAATTTCTTGTTGTTTTGTAGATTGTGTCCCGAAGAGCTAGTTTTAGGGGAGACGGAGGGAAGGCCCCCATGTATGCTATGTCCCAAGGGGACACTTCTTCTGATGATGAGACTGTTGACTCATTTAAAGATGATGATTCCCATTAGGGTTAGCTTTTTGTTGTAGAATGATATAGCTCCCACATGGGCATGTATGTATTCTTCATGTATCTTTTAGACATTGCCCCATGGTGGGCTAGTTATGTATTTATATTATGTATCGCCTCTTGCTAGGTCTGGACATGTGCATATTATATTGCCCCATAGTGGGCCTTGATGTATGACATTATCTCTTTGTAGCTTCATGGTGTATGTATGAAACAATGCCTCTTGTTAGGACTTACATGTATGATTTTGGAAATTGCCTTTGAGAAGGCTGATTTATGACTTTAGGAAAAGTTCCTTTAAGAGGACTACTTATATATGTGAAAAACAATACCTCTTATTAGGACTTACATGCACAGTTCTAGGAAATCGCCTTTGAGAGGGTTGCTGATGTATATGAAAAACAATGCCTCTGGTTAGGACTTATATGTATAACTCTAGAAACCGCCCTTGAGAGGGCTGATATATGACTTTCAGAAAAGTGCCTTTAAGAGGGCTGCCAATGTATGTGAAAAACAATGCCTCTGATTAGGACTTACATGCATAGCTTTAGGAAATTTCCTTTGAGAGTGCTACTACTGGTGTAGAAGAAACAATGCCTCTGGGTAGTACTTACATGTATGATTTTGGATGTCGCCTTTAAAAGGGTTGCTACTGTATGCATGAAACAATGCCTCTGGGTAGGACTTACATGTATAATTTTGGATGTTGCCTTTAAAAAGGCTATCGATGTGTGTGAGAAACAAAGCCTCTAGGAAGGACTTACATGTACAATTCTGGATGTCACCTTTAAAAGGGTTGCTACTGTATGCACGAAACAATGCCTCTGGGTAGGACTTACATGTATAATTCTAAGTGTCACCTTTCAAAGGGTTGTTGTTGTATGTATGAAACAAAGCCTCTAGGTAGGACTTACATGTAAAATTCTGGATGTCGCCTTTAAAAGGGCTACTACTATATGTATGAAACAATGGCTCTAGGTAAGGCTTACATGTATGATTCTGGATGTCGCCTTTAAAAGGGCTGCTAATGCGTGCAAGAAACAATGCCTCTATGTAGAACTCACATGTATGATTCTAGATATCGCCTTTAAAAAGGCTACTGATGTATGCAAGAAACAATGCCTCTAGGTAGGACTTACATGTATAATTCTGGATGTCGCCTTTAAAAGGGCTATTGATGTGTGTAAGAAACAATGCCTCTAGGTAGGACTTACATGTACAATTCTGGAAATCGCCTTTCAAAGGGCTACTGTTGTATGTGTGATGTTGATAGCACTTGTATCGCATCATATCCTCACGGGTTTACCGATTTAATTTGGTAGTGATCAATCTACTGAGGGAGATGGAAAAAGGAGAGACCGCACAAAATAAAGCTACCCAATGTAGGTTTTGTGTAGTTCTTGACATAAGAAGAAAAGTTCCTGGTGCGATGTACCTGTTCTTGCATACTGATTAGCACAAAGTGGATGGAACCGCGCGAAATAAACTGCCCCAGTGTAGGGTTTTGCATGGTTCTGGATCAACAAACCAGCTTGACATGGGTTTGAGCTCGTACTAGATGATTATACGACAATGGGTTCCTTGATCTACTGAATTTTGAACCTAAAGTTTCGAGCAAGACCCCTTCTTGGAAATGCTGACACTCTTGGTCATATCTACACAAGAACTTCCTAGATGTTGAGTTCTGTGTGGTCTTGATGCTGGGCACCTATTCAAGCTCTCATGGGAGAGATTCCTCCTTCTTTTAGTGGATATCTTGAATTGCACTAGATAAAGGGAATACTATCTATGGTTTGAAAATGCCAGAAATAAAACTGCACCAGTATTAGGATTGAGACTAGGGCCAACCTTTGGGCATTACGGGGTCATATCTGGAGCAATGACTCAAGCATCCTCTGTTGGGATGAGTTCGAGAGGCTTGAAAAGTGTTTTAGGGGAGTGATGCTCACATGGTATTTGAAACCTGGGGTTGAGCATTTGAATCTTCTAGGTTTAGGTCTTTTTAAAGGTGTCTAGTAATGATGAAGGGAGGCTTGCATAAGCTGTTGCAATCTTAAAACCTCATTTTTCTGGAAATTCCTTGTGAAGAAATGAATAACCCTCAAGGATTTGCTTTTGGACTTGAAAATTTTGGAGGGTTTGAAATATTTAAGGGTCTTATTTTTCCCTTCTGTTTCAATTGGTTTTGAAAAACTAGTTTAGAAATTTTGGAAATTCATTAATGATCATGAAAATCTATTTAAATGCATGTACCACAGGAGTGGCTATCATTTACCCTATATGGGGAACATGCTCGCAAGCAAGGATTTCTTGAGCAAAGTGCTTGTGCTTACCAAATGCATGGGTGTCCCATTTTAAGCTATGTAGGAAAACCATGAATGACATGTTTGGCTTTTTGAACTCATCGGGTGGGTTGGGAGAAGACCCTACCCTTTTCGAGGCATGACACCTTTGCATAAGCGGATAATTTCCTCATCAATGATTGACCAAATGTTCAATGTATCATGACCAACCGATCCTCAATGATCAGTGAGGTCTTTCATTAGGTTGTAATGTGAACTCAGGGTTAATTGGGTGCTTGAAATGAAGGATATCAGGCTCAAAACTTTCACATGTGGGTGATTATTTGGCATAAGCTCCATAGACTAAGTAGTCACACTTAATTAGGAAGGACTTTCTTAGGACTATAATGTAAGGATATGGGCCTCCTAGGCTCATGGGAGGATATTTTGGCTGTGAAATTCTTTGAAGGGTTTCCTAAAGTCAAGGGTTAGACTTCATCAAAAGCATTTTGGTTGCCTCTCATGCTCGGCTATATCCTCAATTTGAGTTTATTTCTTTAATTTTGCCCATTTCATTTTTGGGGCTTTATTAGACTTGATTGGCCCATGACTTTTGTCATTTGATTTAGGCTCCTTTATCATTTATTTTTTTAATTATGGACTCATTTGATGGACTCAAAATTGGAGATCACTTAGAATGAGATCCTTGTAACCATCTAATCCACCCTAGTGTAAGGGGTAATCCTTGGCTAGGTTAAATCAAGAAAAGAATTCAGCAGGCTCAACTGGGCTAACAAGGGGTATTTCTCTACAAGTGGGACGGTAGTGAAATGAATGCCTTTCTCTGTCATCTTGAACGCTTACTTCTTAGCCTTAGGAGCTTATGTGCCAAATTATAAATTCGGGTGATTTTTGAAAAACATTTTCTTTCTGGCTCAAAAGGGCTATCAAGTGATATAATATTTTGGATAGTTGAAACAAATGCCTCCATCATTTCAAGTCTAATCAGTTGGTCAATGAAACTTGAACATATGGTCATTCACTGATTCAGGGTCCACACCAATCTTGGGTAGGACCTCCCCAAGGGGGTTGATTGTCAAGAATTGAATGTGCACTTTGCAAAAGTGGTGAATGTTTCAAGAATGTGGAGTTGCTAAGATGGGATATCATGAGGTGAGTGTTGGGGATCACATGCCCCTTATCCCTGGTAAGGAACAACCACTTCACTCAAACAACTCTTTTCCCACAATAGGGGTTTTGTCATTGACTTGCTGCTCTTATAAGATGCATGTGCTTCAAAACATAGATTTTCATGATTTGATGTTTGATTTGAACATTTATGCTTTGATCTTATTTTGAAAAATCGTTTTTTCTTTTTTTTTTTTTTAAATGTGTACAAGATTGCAACAAACCTAAGCCAACCAAGATGGGAGAAGGTTTTGTTGAGATAATACTAGGATGAGTGACAAGGTCAAACTTGGGTTCTAGTGTTTCCAATGGATGGCATTCCTAATACCCAGAAGCTTTTGCAAAGATCTACTTAGGGGATGAAGGTCTACACCTCGCAAAGAAGCCTTAGGTGATTGATTCCACGCTTGGCATACTTCTTGGGATGAAGATTTTCTGATCCATGGTGAAGACTCTCGTGAGGTACAGGTAGGAAACTTCGTTTTCCATGTCAATTGTTGAATTGACCTATCAAGGCAAACGTGCCACATTAGGGATCTAAGAAAGGCAACATGAGAATGACTGGAAGAAATGTCAATGCAATTCCTTGAAATCTTGATAGGCCACTGTCGTCCAAATGTTGAGCAGGTGAATGGCTCTATCACAAATGCTCAGATGTTTGATCGTCACTATTCATTGAAGAATGAAATGTGAGTGACATCTATTTGGCTTGATTAAAGCATGTCCTTGAAAAGTAAATTGATTGAAGGAAGTTAGTGACATGTTCGGGCTATGACAAACCCGTTAAAATTGGAAGCATTTTGGCTTTCATAACCAAATTTAATCCCTTTACTCTTCCTCCATGGTTCACATATGGGCACTCATTACGAGCTAGTTTTGACATTGTATTGCTGAAGTAGCTGGAGCTGATTTCTCATGGATTTGAGATTTGTCAAGTGAATCACCACGACTAAGGTGGTCCCAACACTGTTTGAATGTTCTTAAGAAGGAAATGGTCTAAGTTAAATGAATGCTTTGCTCGTGGCAAGATCCGATAAAACTAGAGATAGTTTGTGATTTTCCCTGAATGTAGGCTTGGTTCGCCATTTTTTTATTGTCGACGCAGAGGTCAGGCTTCTAAGGAATGCTTCAAGCAAGCTAAAAGATCTTCTGATGGCCTTGCAAAGAAATTGCGACTGTGGTCCTCACTAAAGTTCAAGATGTTATTGAGGCTATCGAAAAGAAGTTCATTCGGAGGGGAGAGACCCTGTGAAAAAAAGCTACCCTAATGTGGCGTTTTCCATGGTCTCTCATTCACTTTCACAACTTGGTGAGATTTTCAACTGAAGAGTGTAAGGATTTACATATCAAGATACCCAAAGACATCCCAGAATACTTGGAGAAAGAGAGGATTTTTTTAGGAAGACCCGAAGGTGAGAAAAAGTTTTTTTGAGGAAGACCCAAAGGAACCACCTAGACTACTCGGAGGTAAAAGAAGATCTTTTTCTTAAGGGTAACCTGAGGGAGACACCCTAATCTAGCCAAAGGGGAAAGAAGATTTTTTTTTCTTGGGGAATACCCAAAGGAAACACCTAGACTACCCAAAGGTAAAAGAAGATTTTTTTTTTTTTTTTTTAAAGACTCGAAGGAAAAGCCTACTAAGGCAAGCTGAAAAAACCAAGTTTGAGCGAGTTGATCTTGCTTGAGAGATGTTGTATTCTTTTTTCCCATTTAAGATGCTTTGATAGAAGAGCTTGCAAGTTGTTCGGATCAAATCCAACTTCTCATTGAATTCTACTCCTAGACTTGCAGTAACTAGTCTTCATGGATAATGTGGGGGTGTACAAGATGGACTTTTAGTGGTCTTATAGGAATGAGACCACTAAAAATCTACCCTAGTATCATAATGAGAATAGATAAATCCATGTGCCTCCCACCAAGATCGGAATCTTGAAGCTGTCATTGATTCATTATTTTGTGCTTAGGATTAAACGTGGAGCATGTCCTCAAGATTTTGGTAATGCTCGCGTAGAGGTGTTGGGACTTCCCCTATTTTACCCTATTAAGTCAACCATGGAAAAAAAAAAAGAAAAAAAAAAAAAAGAAAGAGGGAAGGTTAGAAACCATCCAAGAAAAACAAACCCTAATAGAACAAAATATTATATTAATGAAAAGGATCATCATCGTGAATAGGGCTTAGGTAGTGTACTTAGGGCTCAGGAAGAGCCTCAAAGCTTAATTACAAACTGAATTTAGATTGTCTCATGCTCAAACATAATGACATAAAGGAAACAGGAAATGCGAGAATAACAAAAGCATAAATATGGTGAGATGATGTTTGGTTTTAGGGACTTCTTCCACAGCATGTGGCCAACTTCACGCTGCCTCAAGTAAGGTGTGCTCTTGAGAAACATGGCTCAGTTGTCCAACTACTCGGGCGTATAAGCTCAAGCTTTCGATGAGAAATTCTGGATCTTGATTTCCTTGTAAGGACCATCTGAATATCTAGTTCTCCAGTTGATGTGGACATATGCACTTTGGGCTCCAACCAACTGCCTTTGATAAAACCTTGAACCTTCTACTTAAGTAGCTCGCACATGTCAGTGAAGTGGCCAACCATTGCCACATGATAGTTGCAATGATTTTCAGAATTGTAAGTCTCTGATGAAAGTTTTGGTTGGATCTCAGATGCCATCAATTCTACCAACTTTTCCTTTAACAATATTGGCAATAGCATGGATAACGGGACTGACAAAAGGTCCAAGGCAGTTATGCCATTTGATTGGGAAATGTTGCTCGCTAGATTGCCTTTGTTCAGTAACAAAGAAGGATATGGTACTTCATGAGGATATGGAGCCATAGGGAGGCCTATTATGAATGAGCCCCCTCAACCTTTGTTTTTTATCAACACATTAACTTGACCCTCACAACTCATTAGAGATGAATCGATGATTGTTGCATTTTCAAATTGAATGATGTTATTGTCGATCAAGCCTTGGATCATCCCCTTAAGGGACTTGCACTTTTCTAGGCTATGTCTCAAGCTACCAAAGTGGTGCTCACATGTCTTGAACGAGCCAGACTCACCTGGAGGGGAATCGATCATACGTCTTAGCAAAATTGGGGCCACTAGGCGTTCATTCAAAAATATGTGATATAATTGCGAAATCAGCATAGGAAGGGGAGGAAATTTTTCCAGTGCCTCTTGGACTTGTCGAGCTAGTACCATTTGCCTCGCAAGAGCGACATCACTTTGCTTGGATTGGCTTTGCCTTGGTTGGCCTATTCCTTGAGGAGTTTGGATTATGGGAGCCACGTGGCTCTTTTGCCCTCGAGATCCCTCAAATCTCTTTTCAACATATGATCTTTCATTTGCATGTCTTATAGGTGCTAAGGCATCCATAACATCAGCTCCACAAGTCAGGTCACTCGTTGAGATGTCAATGCAAAGGTCAATCAGCCAATGCACAAGGTGATGAAGTCTATCCTACTGATTTTCCAAATGCTTAATCCTTGCATTCAACCTGGCAAGTGTAAGCTGCTCGTTAGAGGCCATACAACACTCAACTTCTTCTGATTTTCCCCACGGAATAATTCCTCGGTCAATTAGGCTCTGGACCTTCTTCTTGAACTCGTCACAATCTCCTAATGAGTGTCCTTGTGCTTTTGAATGGTATTTACAAGTATCACTCGTACTTCTTTGCTCTTTCAATTCCTTGGGGTGTATGTATCCTAGAGCCACAAAAAGGTTATCCAGGTACCCATGCAGATCTTCTAGATCAAGACGGTTATCCTCTTCTCTTATCATTACTTTCACTTCCTCATCCTAAGCATCAAAGGTCATGGTAATGGCAACTTTGGACTACGTAGCGCCCTCAAATATTAAGGCACCATTATCATTCAAGCTTTGGAACTTATGCCTTAATAGGTGACATTCGTCTATCAAATGTCGTGGAGCATCATAGTGAAACTTACAAGTCTTTGAGGGGTCGTAACCTTCCAGAAGATTAATGACCAGCTTAAGGACGACTGGAGCAATTAAGCCCTCATTTAACAGAGAGGAGTACAACTCGATAACCGACATGGGGAAGTGGTGGGACTTCTTTGGCTTCCTCCCAAGATTCCCCATGAGATGTGAATTTCCTTTGGCCTTTCGGACAGGTAACGACTTAGCTAATTGTACTCCCTATCTTCAGCCACCATATGGACATCTCCTTCTTCAACCTTGGCGTCACTTCCTTTAAGTTGTTGTTCCATGCATATCAATTCTGACATTTGTTCTTTCATCTGGGCGAACTCGGCAGGACTCATTTCAAGAGTCGAAGGCACATTAGTAGACATCTCTCTTCCACAAGACCTAGTGATGATGGGATCACAATATGGTGGTAGCTTAGACCGTTTCCTTTTAGCAATTTTTTGATCTTGAGAAAGAATGGGAGGTGAAAGAAACGAGGTGCATTTGATAATGTGGAAACACAACACCAAAATCAAGGTAGTTTATACCCTTGCTATTTAACATGCACCTACCATTTTTAGAAAAATTTGTCTTTACACCCTTGGTCAGGTATTTATCATGGCGAGTTTCTACTATGATGCAAGATTAATGCACAAGAATGGCAAGTAACCGAAGCTTTCATGATATGCTCAACAATGTGAAAGGACCCTTCCTTTGATTACATGCTTGTACAAAATTTGATTTTACAATGTTGGGTTCATTGGCTCTAATAATGGGCCTTTTACAATACAAGAAATGTGACTGTGAGGAAAAGCTCAGCTTTTGATAATGTTGACTTCTCGAGAAACTCTTGGATCTCTTGGTAACTTAGACAGCATGGATCTTTTAGGGGAGCCCTTAGATTCTTGACCTCTAGGACCCCTTGGCAATTTTGACATCTTAGCAATTCAGATCTCTTGGCAATTTGGGTAGCACGAATCTCTTGGGCCTTTGGATCTCTTTAAGGATAGTCCTTTGTTTTGATAAAACCTTAATTTTCAAAAATTGGCACTAAAAACATGATTTTGGCATTGGCTTTTTGGGCTTTGCATGCATGGGGGCTTGAGGTTTTGGCTTTTGAATGAGTGTCATCCCAATCTATGCTTTCCTAAGGCATTCGAGCAAAGTGCTAGATTTCTACAGTAAAAATCTGGCGACAAGTCACCTTACTTTCACGGCGGAAATTAGGCATCGCCTACCTTAGATGACACGGACTGTGACACTCACACCGGAGGGGGGCAAGCAGGTATATATATACATACATCATGCACAATGCAAGCACACAAAGCAGAAAAGTAAATGCTTACATCCCTAGAGCGTGCCCAAAATATAAGTGGAGGAAAACAAACAGGGGTCGCCATACTTAATAGATGAGGACAAATGGTACAAAGCATGATATACCTAATACAAACCATCTAGCAGAGAAAAGGAGGAGGAAGGAAAGGGCATATAAAAGAGTACATAACCAAAGGGAAAGGCTAAACTCCTAAACCTATTGACTGCAACCGCTTCGCTCATATCTACATGCTCGCGTCTACACCCCTTTTGCTTGTGCTTGGGAAATCGTGCCCTAGCTCCATGTATCCTTGCACCATGTGTGTACATGCAAAGGCAAAGACAAAAACCCAGAAAACAAGCAATGATAAGAAAAGGGCCAAAGAGTGTATGAAAGAGGCATAAAGCATATAAGCATGATAGACATAGCAAGTATAGTAGGAAAGCAAGCAAACAAATGTAGAGGCAAACAAGTAGGACAACGAACAAAGCATAGCATGTGGCAAGAGACAAGAAAAGCAATAAGATAAGTAGACAAACAAGAGAGTCGACAAGGCAAGAAAGCAAGCAAATAGGCAAGCAAACAAACAAAAGTTGGTGTCCACGGGCGACAAATGTAGGTTCGGATCAAATGTCCATGACTTCATTGTGTTGAAGCATGGATGACACACTAGCAAGCAAGACTCATACATGAACAAGTGAGCAAGCATGTAAAGATGCATATAAAGCCAAGAGGTGGCACAAACAAACATGGCAAGCATATCATCGCATGGAGTAGAAAAGGGGAAAGGTATGCACGAAGCAACCGGCATCACGACAATGCCTCCCAAGTGGTTACACCCAAACAAGGCCTCATAGACGTTGAATGTAACCATATAACCACAAACCCACTAAGGGTGTTAAGCATGGCAAAGCCTAGAGCTAGAGAGGCCAACACAAGCACAAAGCATAGAAGCAAGCAAACATAGACATGCAAATAGGGTGATCCAAACCCTTTGATATGGGCTGAGGTGTATGGACGATGACAAAGACCATAAGGTCTATATCGAGTCCTAACCATTAGGCCAAAACAGAAGAAAGAAAGAAAAGCGACAAAATGGCTATAATAGCACATGGCATGATAAACAAGTCTAGGGCTAAGCATACAAACATGGCATAGAGCGCACAAGCACATGTAGATCTAAGCGAGGAAACAAGCATGCAGAGGCATAAGCATAGGCACAGGAGCATAGAACACGCATACAAACATGTAGATCTAAGCAAGGCATAACCATAGACATGATATCAAGTATGTGAGCATGTAACCCTAACATCAACATAGAACAAAAAGAGGCACAAAGAAAAAGGAAAACATGGCATAAAGCATAAAACATGTAGGAAAGACAAATAGACGTGTAAAAAGGCATAGAAACATATGGATCTAGCCAAACAACACATGGGAAAAATAGATCTAAGCATAGAAGCATGGCATAAAGCATGTAGATCTAAACATATAAGCATGTAAGGATGTTGATCTAAGCATAAAAGATGGCATAAAGCATAAGCATGTAGATCTAAACATATAAGCATGTAAGAATGTAGATCTAAGCATAAAAGATGGCACAAAGCATAAAGCATGTAGATTTAAGCTAAAAGCACAAATAAAACAAGAATCATTCTAGAGAAATCAATAAATCATGTTATTCAAGAAAAAAGAGAGGATAAAAATCTTGATCAAGTTTTAAAGAAAAAGGGGTATGGATAGTAACTAAGAAGCTACATCCATACCCCTTAAACCTCAAATCCAAGGTATGGAACTAAGGAAAGGAAGATGAAGGGTATGAATACTACCTTGTATTTTTGGAGAAGAGACAAGAATCAAGAAGCTTTGATGTGTTTTTTGGGAGAGAAATATGGTGAGAAAAGAGAAAGAAAAAAAAGGCCAAAAAGGCCCAAAACAGCTCCCAAAAACCCAATTTTTCAGTTCTAGTCCAATCTAGGGTGCTAGGGGAAATTTATAGCCCTTAGCATGCTTCCTGAAGCCCAGCGCACCTTGTAGGGCTGCTGGGTCGGGTCGGGTCGGGTCGGGTCGGAGGCTTTTCAAGGGCTGTCGCTGATGTCATCATGACATCAACAAATTTGTCCTATAGCGCTTTCACACTTTTGGCTTTAGATGCACATTTGAAGGTCTTCCCAGACTCAAACTGAGGTGATCTTGATGTCTTTGGAAAGCTCTGGATGTCTAATTTTCAGAAAGATAAATAAATTTAAAATCCAAAGGTTGAATCAAAAGTTATGTCCTCGGGAATCGTGCTAACATGCTTTTCACAATTTTCTAAATATCTCAACAATTTTAACTCCAATTTCAATCCATGAATAGTTGTTGGAATGATAATTTGATTATCTTCATGATGGAATTAGTTTCAACTTGTTCTAACACTTGGATCAAAATTAAAGTTTTCAGGGCCTAAAGAGAGTCAACTTCGGATTAAACTTGGTCAAAGTTGCAAAAAATCTCTGAGGAGCTAGTGTTTGATATAAAACCATGAAAAATGTTATTTCATGAGGATTTTGACATTGTATGACCTTTGGTCAACCCAAGGTTAAATAGGGGCATTTTGGTCATTTTGGCTAAAAAAGGCTTTGGGTGCTCTAATGTCCGAACGGGTTGCGCCATGTCATTCTGGATTTCCTCACAGCCCCATGGAGAGAAAATGATATTTTTGAATTTTTCGGGGTCCAACATGCAAATCAAGGGCGGACAAAATACGGTATCAACATGGAGAAACCTTTTCAATTCTACCTTTTGCTAGAGAGCACCTCAAGAAGCAACCAAGCTCCCAAACCAAATTAGGAACTGGCCATCATCCCACTAGCATTTCTACCACAACCATTTTTTACGTGAACAATACTCAGGGGCTAGGCTGATACTCAAAAGATGAAATGCAATAAATGCTATTATTCCTCCCTAAGTTTCTATTACTGCTGGAGGAAGCCATGACCACATCATCCAAACTTTAGAAAGCTATCTTCTAAAGTATTAAAAATGTCTAAAAACTAATTCATGGACCAAACTTATGAATTCCTAAAGGGGAAATGTGGTTTGGAGGGCATAAACAGATCTCCTAGTGAAGCTCCCTGAAGTAGGCTAAAAGCTTAATACTTGGCCTAGGGTGATAGCTCCTACTTTTTGAAACTCAAATGTTAGTTGTAGCAACCAACATGTCTATCTTGATCTTATTGGCTAAGATCAATCTTCAAATCCTAGCACTTAATGGCATTACCTAAAGAAGATAAAATAATCAAAAGCAAATCACACCATTTCTGGCCAAATCCTAGGTTAGATGCTCTGAGTTTCAACTCCTTCTGATATTACCCAGAGGAGACAAACATCCAAGAATGAGTTCACACCATTTTTGGCCAAATCTCATGATGGATAATCTGAAAATTCCCTTGCAAATCAGGCCTAATGTTTTTGGCCTTTGCTAATTGCTCCCTAAGCTTCATTATAAAAGGACAACACAATTACTCATTTGGGGGGGGGGGGGGGGCGGGCGAGAACGAAACACTTTCAAAGTATCCAACAATTTTTCTATTTTCAGACCTTAATTTAGAAATAAGTTCATTTTTTAGTTCATAAAGTCCCATACCCATCAACGCACAAACATTCCTTCTATTTTCTAACAAAACTCTATACCATAAGGGTCTCATGATTAGCTACAATTAGTCTCTCTTCACCATGGAGAAATATAGCGAAGTTCCTTTATCATTTTATTCCCACATTATCATATATTTACTCACCCACTCGTATAAGAGTAGTTTTCCATCATTTACCATACATCCTTTCACATATTCCAATGTGTATAAGAACCCTAGTTAAATATTTATTGCACTAAGCTAGTGGTCTTTCTCTCCCTTCATTCCATCCTAATTTTTCCTCTTTTACTTGTAATTATGAATTTTTTAATTATTGTTTATTACTATTATAATGAAGGTCATAATGTCTTAGATACTATGGAAGTTTTTCCTCTTGTTGACTAAATAATAATGAGGAAAATATATAATTTTATCATGTAAACACATTTATTAACTTATCAGACGTTGCTGTTGGAGGTCTGCCATATTCATTGTTGGACCATTTTCCTCTTGTATACTTGTTATAATGGGCCCACTTTTATATTAATCGACTATGGAGGAAATGCATAATTTTTACTAAGCAAATACATTTATTAATTTTCCAGATCTCTACCGTTAGATGTTTCTCTTGTTTACCAGCCGCTTGAATATTATTTAAACTCTTGTTGTGGTGGGCCATCCTTTGTGCTAACTTATCTTTGCAAGAGGTACATTTGGGGCATTATTATAGTTTTTGTTGGGTGCAATTTGGACCTTGAGCAAAAATGGGTAGTCCTCCTTGCTTCATCGATAGCCTTTGGGCCACATTCTAAGCCCAAAGTCAAGTCTCGATCTTGACTTCCCAAATATCATTTTGGTAATGAAATAACACCTCCCAACAATTGTCAAATGCTATATTAAAGTAGAAAAAGTAATTTTTGGTATGAGAAAATAATTTTTTTTTTTTTTAGAAAGTTGATACTAGTGCTCTTATACATGCAACATTTTACTCACAATGTGGGGTCAGCAATGTAATATACATTTTCATATTATAGGGGAAAAATAGAATAGAATAAATATATTTTTACAACAAAAAAAAAAATGCTAAAATAGTGAATAGCCAGTACTGTTGCTCAAGTTGTAGCGCTGGCAACAAGACAAGTAGTAGGTTTTGCTCTAGAGGTGGGAATCAACTGTGCTATTTTTGAGGGGGATTATGAGATTATTTTTAAGGACAAAATGGGCTTTTGCTCTTTTTGGACAAATTAATTAGCCTTTTGCCCTTCTTCCCAAACTAAATAGGGAAATGCCCCTCTTTTGAAACTCGACTTTCTCAAAATCGAGTTAAAAAAAAAAAATTCTAGAGCCCTATAGTGACGTTTTTAAGGACCTATAGTGACGTTTTAAGAACCTATAGTGACGTTTTATAACTTGTTGCCGCTCACACCATCAAAATCGTCTTTCTCCGATCTGCATTTTCGGGAAAGAATCGACTTCATCGGACGGTCCATGCGCCCTCATGCGCCGCCCTAAGCTTTGGCGAATTTTATCCACGCACCTAATGCGCCCCACGCACCGCTGGGTTACCTGTTGACGTCATCGCTGAGGTCATAATTGCCACGTCAGTCCTAGCTAACGTCACCTGCTTACGTCATTGCCCGTCTG
The DNA here is from genome assembly GCA_028535905.1 of Quercus berberidifolia. Taxonomy (NCBI): domain Eukaryota; kingdom Viridiplantae; phylum Streptophyta; class Magnoliopsida; order Fagales; family Fagaceae; genus Quercus; species Quercus berberidifolia. The sequence continues at coordinate 36,358,409 of JAPQVW010000003.1, read as the reverse complement.
CCTGCTGACGCCATCTGTTGACTTTTCTTTGACGGTTGACTTTGACTTGGTTTGACCATTGACTTTTTCACAGAGTTGACTTTTTGCAGTCCAAGTGCTCCTTACCCAATTTTTTGCGTAGATTTCATTTTTGCATTTTTTGGTTCTACATGAAGAATAAGGACTGGTCTTCTTCTTGTTGCAATAATTGTCACCGACAATCTAACAAACATTTTTGCAATTTTTGCAAACGTTTTGATCACAATATTGAGACTTACTATCATCGTAACAAATCAACTGTTTCAATTTCTACTGCTACTGTTGCTAACACTAAGAGTGTCCAACCAATGGCTCCCGTCTCTGCACAGTCTAAGTCTTTAGAACACACTTTCACCATGTCCACAGATGACCTTAAAAACATCATCGCCAATGTCATTCGTATGGTTGGTAATGCATCTTATTCCTCTTCTCTCTCAACTTTATCTAGTATGTGTCCTTCCTCTTGGCTTATGGATTCCGCTTGTTGCAATCACATGATACCTCACTCGTCCTTATTTTCTGAACTCAAACCTGCACCACACCCTCTTAATATTCGCACAGCAAATGGTTCCACAATGTCTGGTCATACTATAAGTTCTGTTTCGACGTCCAACATTTTGGTTCCTAGGGTCTTTAATGTTCTTGACCTTTCTTACAATTTATTTTCTGTGGGATAATTAGCTGAGTTGGGTTATTGCATTATATTTGATTATTTTGGGTGTATTGTGCAGGATCCGAGGACGGGACAGGAGCTTGGGACCGGTCTTAGAGTTAGGTGTATGTTTCCCGTGGACAACCTTCATCTTCCACTTGTTGCTCCTATTTCTGTTGCTGCAGCTGTTACAGTTTCTTCAATTCCTTCCTTTGCACTTTGGCATGCTCGACTTGGTCATGCATCTTCCTCTCGGGTGCAACAATTAGTTTCTAGAGATTTGTTAGGTTTAGTCTCTACAGAAAATTTTGATTGTGTTTTGTGCCAATTAGGAAAACAACTAGCTTTGCCTTTCAATACTAGTGAATCAATATCCACTAATATCTTTGATCTTATTCATTCTGATGTTTGGGGGCCTTCCTCTGTCTCTAGTATTGGTGGGTCTCGATATTTTGTTGTCTTTATTGATGATTACTCTCGCTATAGCTGGATTTTTAATATGAAACATCGTTCTAAATTATTGCAAGTATACTCTAATTTTGCAGAAATAGTTGAATACACTCAATCAGTTTTCCAAACGCATCAAATTTTTTGATCTGATAATGCTTTTGAATACACTCAATATGCTTTCCAAGCTGTTTTGCATTCATATGGCACTGTTCATTAACTAACTTGTCTAGGTACCTCTTAGTAAAATGGTAGAGCCAAACAGAAACTTCGTCATATTTTTGACACTGTTCGTGCTCTCCTTCTCTTTACCAAAGTTCCTGCTCCTTTTTGGGGTGAAGCTGCTCTTCATACTATTCATGCTATTAATCGCATTCCGAGTCCTGTTATCCAAAATCAAACTCCATATGAGCGCCTTTTTGGGTCACCTCCAGACTATCACCACCTTCGCTCTTTTGGTTCTGCTTGTTTCATTCTTCTTCAACCATATGAGCATAACAAACTTGAGCCTTGGTCAAGGCTTTGCTGTTTTCTTGGCTATGGTGAAACTCAAAAGGGGTATTAGAGTTATGATCCTGTCTCTTATTGTCTTCGTATTTCCTGCAATGTTGTCTTTTGGGAACATCGTCTTTTTGTTGAGCTCTCTCACTTCCGTGCCTCCCTATCTTCCTCTATTTTAGATCTTTTTCCAGATGAGGCACATGTTCCTTCTTTAGCTACTCCTGATCCTCTTGTGGTTGCTCCTGATTCTCTTGTAGACTTCTCTGTCCAACCACCATATATCACTAATCCCTTTCTTAGTTCACCCTTTAATGAACAGGTGGAAGATGAACAGGTTGAAGACGAGCTACCCAACCCCAGCCCTAAGCTTGGGTCCCCTACTCTTGCTCCACCTAAAGATCTTGCACAAGATATTCCATCTCGTCACTCAACTTGGATAAAATCTATTCCTGCACATTTACTTGACTATCATTGTTACACTGCTCTTACTACACTGCACGAGCCTCACACTTATCGTGAGGCTTCCACTGATCCTTTATGGCAGATTGCAATGAAAGAGGAATTTGATATATTATCTAAAAACCATACTTGGGATTTGGTGACACTCCCCCTCGGGAAAACTGTGGTTGGTTGTAAGTGGATCTACAAGATTAAGACACGCTCTGATGGGTCCATTGAGCACTACAAAACTCGTCGTGTTGTAAAAGGTTTTACACAGAAGTATGGGATTGATTATGAAGAGACTTTTGCTCCGGTTGCTCGTATCTCATCTGTCCGTGCCCTCTTAAGTTGTTGCTGCTGCCAATAAATGGGATCTTTTTCAGATGAATGTCAAAAATGCATTTCTTAATGGGGATTTAAGTGAAGAATTTTATATGCAACCTCCTTCTGGTCTCTCTGTTGACTCAAACAAGGTTTGTTACCTTTGACGTGCACTTTATGGTCTTAAACAAGCTCCAGGAGCTTGGTTTGCCAAATTCAACTCTACCATCTCTCGCTTGGGTTACATGGTCTGTCATTATGATTCTGTCTTGTTTCTTCGTTGCACTAACAAAGACACTATTTTACTTCTCCTGTACGTGGATGATATGATCATAACTAGTGATGACCATAGTGGCATTCAAAAACTCAAGGATTTTCTCAATCAACAATTTGAGATGAAAGATCTTGAATATCTCAGCTACTTCTTGGGTCTTGAAATCACTCATTCTACAGATGGGCTTTATATTACTCAAGCCAAGTATGCTTCTGAACTATTATCTCGAGTTGGACTCACTAGCAGCAAGACTGTTGACACTTCAGTTGAGCTTAATGCACATCTGACTCCTTCAGGGGGGAAACCATTGTCTAATCCCTCTCTTTAAAGATGATTGGTTACAGCTTAGTTTATCTCACAGTTACTCGTCTAGACATCTCCTATGATGTTCATCAGGTGAGCCAGTATCTGTCTGCTCCACGATCAACTCACTATGTTGTTGTTCTGCACATTCTTTGATACCTGAAGGGCACCCTCTTCCATGGCCTTTTTTACTCAACTCAGTCTCTTCTTGTACTCTCTGTATTCTCTGATGCTGATTGGGCAGGAGATCCCACTAATTGTAGGTCAACTACAGGTTATTGCTTTCTTCTTGGTTCTTCTTTGATTTCTTGGCGAAGTAAGAAACAAACTTTTGAGGCCCGCTCCAATACTGAAGCAGAATATTGTGCCCTTACTGATACCACATCTGAGCTCCTTTGGCTATGATGGCCTCTTAAGGATTTGCGTGTGTCCACATCCTCTACTATTCCCCTTTATTGTGACAACCAAAGTGCCATTCATATTACTCACAATGATGTCTTCCATGAACGGACTAAACACATCAAGATTGATTGTCATTTTATCTGTTATCATCTTGTCCATGGTGCTCTCCAACTTTTCTCTGCCAAGTCACTTCCTAGGGGACGCAATCGTGATTTAGTTGACAACCTCAAGCTGGTCTCACATCCACCTTGAGTTTAAGGGGGGCTATTAACGTATATTATGTTATGGGCTTTAGGCCCAGTTAGGTTACTTGTATAGCACACTTGTACTTGTACTACACTTTACTTGTACCGCACACATATGCCTCCTATATAAAGGCACTGATGTATATTCTTTGATTTATGAAATACAATACAACTAATTCAGTATTTCTAACAATGTATAATTTTTTGTTATTATTATTGGTTATTTTGGGGTATATTTTCTTTCTCTCATATAAGAGTGAGTCTCATAGTGTGGAGTTTACCCTATATGAGATAGAAAGAGTATTCTCCCAAAGTATCTAATAAATTTTCAATTTTTTGACATAGTGCACAAGGTTTTTATGGGCAAATATTTAACAATACTTTTGCTACTTTGCATAAATCTACCACATTTATTATTTAGCAATTATTACTTGTCTGGCTAGTCCATGTGTGTTACTGTATTTTTGCTGAGTACCAAAATACATATACTTTTATATATATATATATATATATATATATATATATAAAAGCAATAACAACTGGTAATAATTTCTTTTGATAATTTGGCTGATAATTAGAGTAGAGAGATTTAAGTCTAAAACGACTCTATTGTAAAAACTTGGTTTCTCTTGCCTATTTTCTTTAAAAACTGAAAGAATGAAACAAATTTTGTAATATATATATATATATATATATATATATATATATATATAATCACATTAAAAATGGAGGGATGATAAGAGTGCAAAGATTCTTATGGAATTGAAGTAGTTTTTTTGGGGGAACTAGGCCTCCTTAGAATTGAGATGTAAAAACAGAGAGAGAAACTAAGAGATAGAAGAGGAAGAGAGCAATTTTCTGAACATTTCTGACATGCCTCATTGCAATGAGCTAGAGCTTCTTGCAGTACAATTCCCTTCCCAAATACAATCTGTTGTAGCTAGTAGTACAAACCAATTTATCCTAACTGTCAAGCTCAATACAATGCCATCTCAGCAGGTAAGGCTAACCACTGTAACTAACTACCAGCACTTATCAATTCAGGAGAACACAGCTACTATCAGCGCATAAGTGGATAACTCTTATTAAGGGATTCAGATCTTGTAGATTTTCTAAGGTACTTTACTAATAAATTTCTTTAAATCTTAATGCTCCCATCACCAAAAGTGACATTTCAACATTTCTTAGACTCGAAAACCTTAAAAATAGAATGGTCTCCAGTCATATGTCTCGAGCAACCACTATCAAGGTACCACAAGCATGCGTCCATTCCTTTAAATGCAGATTTCATCATAAAGCACACTTCACGCTTGCTTGACAAACTAGTAGGAATGGTTTTCTCTCTTAACTACCATTTATGATCAAAACCTTTAATCTTCACCCTTTCCCCAATACCCAATTGGACTTCTATTGTAGTGGCAATCTCTCCATTCAATGCACGAATCCCAGTACGTGACTAACTAATGATGCATGGATCCCAGTATGTGACTAACCCACCAACTTGAAGAAGATTTTGGTTGCAAAGTTCATCAATTCATCAAAAATGAAGATCAGGAAGTTCCTTGGTCACAAAACTCTTAGCGCAAAAATGCAGTGGCTTCTATAGAGAGAAAGATGAACTAAAGCAATTTCTACTTCCAGTCACATAATGCATGTATTGATTCTCCAATTCCTTGTGTGACGGCCTTTAAAATAATCCTTATATATGTCTAGGGTTGTGAGAAAAGAAACCCCACACAATTACATTAGATTATGCGTGTAATCAGATTTGAAAAGTCTGATTTCATAATTCTCGACAGATACAGCTTGTATCGAGCTTCTGTCGAGCTTCAACATTAAATCTCGACAGATACATCTTCTGTCAAGCTTTAATGAACAACACTTCTTCACTTGTTTCTTGAATAGATTTGCATGGCTTTAACACTTGACTTGAACAACATGTTTCTTGAAGTCTTAAACCATCCTTGATCTACCTAATTACAAGTAAAGTGCATTTTGTCAAAAGATTAGCCAATTGCATCAAATATGTCCCTCACACTTGCTCTCCTCAATGGCAATCACCTTCGCTCGAAAGCTCTCCAGCAATGATCTAAAGATCTTTCTTACTACTTTGGAGTCTTTCGTCCTCTCTCCCAAGTTCAATTTCCCGATTACCACTTCATTCAACTTTCCATAGAATGAGTCAAATGATTCATCAATCTTCAATTCCTAAACCGAGTGGTAAGTATTTGAAGCTTGGTATCCTTCACCTTCTTGGTGCCTTCATAGGTAGTCTCCAAAATTTGATGCCTCCTTAGCAATTGACACATGAGAAATCTTGTGAAATTCATCCGGTGAGACACCACAAAATATAGCATTAAGTGCTTTGCTATTAGAATTAGCCGTTACGAGAGCTACCTTATCCCAAGTAGATTTGGCAGCCTCCAGCCTTGTCCAACCAATTTCTATAGCATCCCACGCACTCTCATCAATGGAGCATAAAAATGCGCACATATGCACTTTCCAAAACGCATAATTACTCCCATCAAAGAAGGGAGGTTCATTGAGGGATTGAGACCTATCCATCATAGGGGTCAAGGATATAGAAATTCGTCAAAGTGTACTCGCTCTAATACCAAATGAGAACTCAATTAGTGTATAAAACACTTGTGAATATTTAGACCCCCAAAAACAAAATTTCCAAAGCAAGCTTATATTCAAACAATAGATGTGCAAAATATAAAGTATAAGCAATACCTAAATTAACAAACAACTTTAAGCCATATTTTAATTACAACTCAGCAGTAATTAAAAGTAAAGAGTAAGGGGTAGAGAGATGCAAACACAAGATAACATCGGTACATGTTATCGAAGAGGAAACCGAAGAACTCGATGAAAAACCTCTCTGCCACCCTTCAAGCGGTAAATGATCTACTAGAAAATCAGTTGGGATACATGAATAGCAATAGATCCTCCAAGTCTAATCTACCCGATGCACCTAAGCCCTCCAAGCTTCTTGCTCCAACAGGGTTACGCCTAACCTTGTCTTTTTTAGCTTATTGGATCCCGCAATTAGCCCATTGCATCAACTAATATGAATTAGTTCTCTCTTGAACTGCCTCCCAAACACCAACAACCTTCTCACTACTCTAAATTTGAAGAGCTAAGGATTTGGTTTATGATCCTCTCATGGGTATGACAATGGAGAGAATGAGAGTAGAGGAATTTGAAGAATTAAGTGTATAAGTTTATGGATGAATCAATCTTGTTTTTCTCTAACGTTTCTCTCTCAAAATTCTTTTTGAAAGCTCTCTTCTCTACTCTACATTTAGTGGGTATAAGGGTATTTATAGTAGGGTGTGAGATGGAATGTAAAAAGATAGTTTTCAGTAAAATAGGGTGTTCTGGCAACTCACTTGGCAACTGGAATAAGTCGCGAGTTATAGTCGCTAGTTACCAGACTAGCTAGACTGTACTTTTTGTCCTATAGTGATCCAGCTTAATTGACTCTTCAACTTCCTACATACATCACACGTGTGCTTCATTTTGGTGAGTCACCACTCGCGAGTCAATTACAAGCCACTCCTTGTTGCACACTCTTGATCAAATATTCACACACTCTCACACACAACCCTTACATTATTCCCACCTAAATACAGTTTCTAAATGCTGAATTACAAGTAATTTTGGCATGGAATAAAGCCTACACATAGTTGAATAAATTCAACTTTACAAAGTGGTTATAGATTATGACAACTACAATATTCTTTGAATAGGTCGGTCATGGATTTTCACTATTTCTATGTGTACTACGATGGAGAGACGTATTATCATGAGTTGCATGGGTTGTCATACCAAGGCTTGAACCAAAAGCATAAATGTGTTAAGGTGAAGCGTGGGATAAGTCTTAGGAAATTGCAACGAAAAATATTGATGGCGATGGGGTTGGACCACTATAGTCATAACATTTCCATCTTGTATCGAGCACCACAATGGGTTGTAGACACCTAGGTTTTCTACAATTCACTACAATTATCGGGTGGCGCCGAAGTGAAGATGATGTGGGAATTTGTTAAACAAATGCTGGTGAAGGGATTCATTGCCTCAAATCTCTATGTCACTGTTGAGCCTGCCATAATAGAGGCCAGAGAGGGTTCACAACATACTATTTTAGATGAAACTGTAGATGACCACATCGACTCAATATTGTTACAGTCTTATCAAGGGTGTGCAGAGAACACAGGAGATGGGTATGGCAATGAACCGTGGCGAATCAATTAAGGAGAAGGAAGGGCCCCAAGAAGTGCATGAAGGAAAGCATTTATCTCATGATGAGGTGCATGGGGGCACATCCGAAAATAAAGATGATCACGGAGTTGGTAATGATACAACCCATATTGATGTTACTAGGGATGAGTTCGAGGAGCTCCTAGATACCATGGGTGAACATGAGGATGTTGATCACATCGAAGAGGTGGTTGTAAAAGAGAATAGACATGCATGCCCCGGTCCTGATCCTACGCCAAAATGGTTCACCAAAAACACTTGGGATAATATGTTTGATCTATCACCGGTTATGCAAACGGCAATACGAAGTTGGCAACTTGGGGAGTAGCAAATGAAAGGGATGGTATTCCCGACTATATTGGCGGTGTGACATACGTGGGCCTTGTATGCAGTGCGGAGAATTTTAGCTTCAAAACTAAGCATTCAGACTCAGAGAGGCTTATGGTGAGTTGCGAGGATGATTTCTGTCCATGGTCAGTCCATGCAATCTGTTGCAAGGGAGATAATTTCTACAAGATTGCAAAATGCAAGGGCCCCCACACGTGTGACAAAATTTAGAATACTCATAATGGTCGGATGCTTGATTTTGCATTCCTAGCATACGTATTTGAGCGCTATATATGAGAAGACCCAGCGTATAAGATAAAGTCCTTATGGCACCTTGTTTTTGCAGACTTAAAACACGATGTATCTCACTACAAGGTATTCTTTAATTTGCATTCTTTTTTCAATACAATGTAGAGACATCAGTCTTCATGGAAGTATAAGCATGATCTTTTTTTCCCAACAGCCATGAATACCTTATATTTTGTAAAATGAAATTGAAAAAAAAAAAAGGGAATAAAGAGAAAGAAATATTATCTTCATCTTATAGCCTTACAAGTCCTGATTTGTTTTCTTCAACTATAATTATTTAACTTTTATTCATTTCTAACGTAATCATTATGGTTCCCGTACAAGGTATGGGATGCCAATCAAAAGGCCGTTGTAGCTATATAAGGGGATTTTAAGGAGTCTTATGCAGAGTTGCCTCATTTTTTGGCAGGACTTAAGGATACAAGTCCAGGCACAAAGTATAAGTTACTAGTGGACGATAATTACGTACTTGTATATTCAAGTATGTATTTTGGGCGTTTTGTCCATGTATTGTTGGGTTCAAACACTGTAGGCCTGTGATTAGCATTGATGAAACCCACCTTTATGGAAAATATAAAGCGAAATTGATGATTACAATGGCGACAGATGCTAATAATAAGATTTATCCACTAGCCTTTGTCGTTGTCGAGAGCGAGAGCACAGAGACTTGGGGTTGGTTCTTGGCTTGTGTAAGAAGGTATGTTACCAACCGGAGCAAGCTATGCATCATATTTGACAAACACCCTAGGATACGAGCTATCTTCAGAGACACTAGTCGAGACTTTTTGCAGCCTCCCATGATAGAACATCATTGCTACCTTTGTCATCTATGTAGTAACATCAACACTAGATGGAACAATAAATCTTTAAAGAATCTAGTATGGAGGGTAGTAAGTGCTACCCAGGAGTGAAAGTTCAATGCCACCTTCGAATTAATTGAGAATGTCAATCGGGATGCACACCAATATCTCAAGGATGTGCCCAAAGAAAAATGGGCTCTAACTTTTGACAAGGGTTACCGTTATGGGGTGATGACCACAAACGTCTCCAAGTGCTGAAATGGTGTTCTAAAGGGTGCTTGCAGCCTACCCATTAGGGCAACGGTGAAATACACATGGTTCAAATTGAATGCTTACTTCGATGATTGTCGCAATAAGAGTATAGCGCAGTTGAATTCGGGGAAAAAAGGGTGTAAATATATGCCTTGGATATCTTCATATAAGAAATAAGGAGAAAGTGGAGCATTATAGAGTGATGAGATTAAGCATGCAACAACACTCATATCAAGTAGATACACTGCATAATCCAAGGTCTACCAGACATAGGGATCACACACATGGAGTTAATCTGCTGCAAAGAACTTGCACATGTCAGAAATGGAAACTGTACAAGATACCATGTTCACATGTCATTACAGTTTGTATGAGGTATCGACATGATGCAAAGCAATACATTGACCCATGCTATAGCGTGAACGCACTATGCTGCAACTATGCTCCTATTTTCCCTGCGTTAAAAGAGAGATTATCATGGCCGGATCCTGAAGAAACTTGAAGGGTTGTCCCTAACCCTCGATTGATCCGAGAGAAAGGTCACCCTGTATTAACACGAATTAGGAATGAGATGGACGAGGGCAGGAAACGGTCGAGAACCACACCATGGAAGGAGGGTGGGGGGGGGGAGGAAGGTGCAATGCGGGTTGTGTAACCAAGAAGGGAATAACCGAAGAACATGCCCTTAGTGGAATGAGGTATCGACGAGTGGTGGTCTCACGGACTAGGTACGCTAAGTTTGAACCATGGCATCCTTCTAAATGCAACTTGAAACAAAATGCATGATATATGCCATTAGATCAAAATGCATGCTATATGCCATTCAATTATGTACTTTTGAAACTTGAGAAAAATTGGATAAAATTTTAAGGACCAAATATAGCATTTATACTATAAGCTACTTTCCCTATAAGATGCATGCAAAAAGTCATTAGCATTGCCATTTGGTTTGTCGCAAAAATTGCATACTAATTGTTTAATGTAATGTAATGTGCAATTGCCATATGTGTAATGTAATGTTTTTCATTTTTTTTTCTTTCTCTAATGGGTGTTAGGTCATTTATGGGTTGGCCATGATTTCACTTTTCTAGTTTTAACCTATTGGATCTTAGAAGTTTTCTCTAATTTCATATTTTACAATTGTGAAGGCACTCTCCTTAGCATGATCATCTTCAAGTACCCTCTATATATATATATATAGTTTATGTTTTGGGATTTTTTATGTAATCAATTATATGATCTTAGTTAATACTGTTTATTTTTGTCATGTTGCGAGACTAGGAGGCTGAACAACAATAGCTTGTTTGGGCCTTTGCTATGTTTTTGGTCAAAATCCCTCAGTTTGCTTTCTTGTAAGTATGGTTTTCGTTGTTTCTCACTTTATGTTCATCAATTTGTTTGTTTGTCATCATTATGTCTTGAAAACTGAAACAATGTGCAACCTTTAATGTCTTTCTTCAATTGATGAAAAATATTTTTGTACTCAGGGACTTGTCTTATAACAATCTCAGTGGACCAGTGCCTGAATCCCCAACTAGGACCTTCAAGTATGGTTACTATGCCACAGCCACTGTCTCTCTCTGACTCTTTTACGTAGACAATTATTGTATTTACCCTGATTTTGCTTTCTGTTTTACATTTGTCTTATCTAGTATTGTGGGAAACCCATTGATTTGTGGAACTAGTTCCAATGAAGGTTGCTTTGGATCATCACCTGGTAATGCTCCAAAGTCTAAACCCTCCTTTGGTTTTAGACCATCTCTTTCTTTCCCTCTTAATTTTGTTTATTAATATATATATATATATATATATATTTAATGGTCTTTGATAGGAAAACACAAGTCCAAGAAACTAGCAATTGCACTAGGGGTCACCATCAACTTTATCTTTCTCTTATGTCTAGCAATTGCCATTTGGTGCAGAAAGAGACAGAGAAACCAAACTATCCTACACATCAATGGTCAGTAGTATTCACTATTCAATTGAGAAAATCCTCTTGTAAACAGCAATGACTGATTTTGATTTTTTACCTCAAATTGGTCTTTAATATTTTTTGCAGACAACAACAACGTCCTTGGTGATGGAGATATGGTGGCAGTGAAGCGGTTGAAGGATGTGACTGGAGCCACGAGGGAATCACAATTTTGAACAGAATTGGAGATGATCAGCTTGGCAGTTCACCGGAATTTTCTCTGGTTAATTGGATATTGTGCCTCCCCTAATGAGAGGCTTCTGGTTTATCCTTACATGGCTAATGGCAGTGTGGCCTCCAGACTTAGTGGTTGGTCCTATCTTACTTTGCTGCAACTACTGTCACTAAAAGTCATTGTCAGCATGTGTGTAACTGACCAATTTTTATTTAATTAATAAAAACATCGTTGGCATGATTGATTTTTATTGTTCTCTTGTTAGAGTACTGCAATACCACAGTTTGAATGGACCACAATTGGTTGGGGTCGTGTGCATATCTGTTCTAGTTCAAACGTCCAACATGTGTGTTGGGACCAACGTGTAGTTCATTTTCATTTCTGGATATCTTTTCTTTTGCTTTAATCGGTAATTGTTTCCAATGGCCAATTTTCTTATAATAACGAAATTCCAAATATTGAGAATTTTTTTTTAACTTTGGTATTTGTAGTTTCTGTAATTTTCCAAATTCATTGAAGTATTGGTCAATATAATAAGTCAAATTCTTAACCAAATAAATATACCACCAGACTGACTAATGATACAAAGAACAAAAAGGTTAATAGCCAACTTTAAGCTTAAGTTGAAACTTCCTTTTACTTTAGGCAACCTTACGGATGCTTTTTTCTTCCCATTTACAAGCTGTATTACTCAACCAAATATGTACTTAATGAGTTTTGAGGAGGCTCTTTTTTATTTGATAACATTTTTAGATCTTTAAAATTGCTATGAGACTATTTGATCAAAATCAAGAGGCAATCTTATCTAAAGGTCAGTGTTAAGGAACCCGACCCATACTCGAGTTCAATTAAGTTCAATGAACTCGAGTATGAGTCTGGATTGTGGAAGTATCATACCTGAGCCATACTCGAGTTTGTGGAACTCGGGTACTGTATATGTAAGATTACACAGTACTCGAGTCCACGAAACTCAAGTTCATGACACACAGTACTCGAGTTTAAGAAGCTCGAGTACCAGGTGGCATTTTTTAATGCCCAAAATCCAGCTCAGCTAGTGCCATGGTGGCGGACTCACACGAAACTCGAGTTCAGTAAACTCGAGTACCAAAAAAGTGGTAGATTGCTAAATATTTCTGAAACAGTGCTAGATTGCCACAAATTTTGCCAAAACGTGGTATTTGGCTATTTTCACCAAATCCAACTCATTAAAAAAACCCATCCACCCATTACTAACCCATTTCAGGTGACCGCAACCATTAAGAAACAAACATTCCCAATTTGAAGCCTCATGATTTGAAGAGAGAAATCTGAAATCCTAGTAGTGCCGTCTTCAATTGCCAGCATCGCTGTCCTCTACCCTTGTGATCGCTTCCTCTCACATGCACAGTTGATGAGACACAGATCTTAGACTTTCAAAATCCTATTAGTGGCTGAACATCACGCTCCAAAGTCACATACTTGCTTTATAAGAACTTAAGCATTTAGAATCACGTCAAATGTTCTACAAATGTGTATAAGATCCAAAGCGAATAACCAAACAAATCATAGCACATAATGTCTCATTTACAATGCTTAAATAACCTATATAGCCATACTGCTGCACCAGTTGGAAGAACTTTTTGAAATCATGACCAAATAATTAGTTATTATTTTAGTGACTGAAATGCAATTGAGTTGTCCATCGCACCAATGGTTGTGCATGTGAGAGGAATGGGTCGCAAGGGAAAAAAAGATGGCAGTGCTAGCGGCAGATGATGAGGACGCCGTTAATGTTTTTTTTTTTTTTTTTTTTTTTTTCTTGCTTTGTCTCTAATCATTGCAATGTGATTTCAAATTTGGAAGACCCATTTTCCAATGGGTCACCTAAAATGAGTTGGGTGGGTGAGTTTTGTAATGAGTTAGATTTTGTTTCTTAATTTTTTAATGCTAAATTTGATGCGACATCAATTAAAATTTTCCATGTCATAGTTCTGTTAGCCATATAGGCATTAGGACAAATGGTATTAATAGAATGACCAATTGCGCTCATCTTTTAAATTTGAGGGACCAATAGCTCACACTTCAAACTTAAAGGACTAGTAGTACTCAGTAGACAAATTTTAGAGACCAATAATGTAGTTTTGCCATAAAGAATGCGATTGTTTGAAGGATCAACAATCCGAGTAGAGAAAATTATATAATTTATTGAAGTCTTTAAGAAAGGGTAGCTAATTGGAGCAAGGGGAGAATAGCCACTTGACAGCATCATGATCTATTTCAAATTTTAGTACTTCCTAATCACCTTCAATCATATTTCATAATAATGTAGTAACATATTTTATAAGTTTAAAATTGAACTATGTTATAGTCCTAGAAATCAAAATAGCATACTTTATTTTGCTTGTCATGTTAACACTTCATCCTATATTTGACCCAACTGACACATCCACTCCCACGAACATCCAATCCAAGACATTAAATCCACTCAAAATCTTTACCTGGTATGTTTCTCTTCAACAAGAATATTTTCATCTCTTTCTTACTCACATGATTAAAAATATAATCCTACTATATATGCACATACTTGAATTTCCTTCTTCTTAGTCATCATACTGAGAGTGCACATCTTCTTTCCTCGAGCCATGAGCATGTTTCATTTGGTGACTTTTGATTTACCACCCACAAAAGCACTTGCCTTTCCTTTAAGCTATCCTACAGAAATCAAGTTTCTCTTCAAATCTGGGTCTGGCCTAACATTCTACATCTTCCATAGAGCTCCACTCAGTTGTATGATACAAATATCACCCTTGCCCTGCTGCCCATTATATCAAAGGTTCATCATCAACTAGAAGAAGTTTTCTGAAATCACCATTGATGTAGTTCTCTATGAATTCTCGATATGTAGCAAAAGGTGACGAATTACACTTGGAATTCTATGGTTAACGACTCCTTCTAAAATGGAAAAATAAAATAAAGCCCCTCACTCTTGCACATGCATCATCCCAAGTCTCACATACATCAAAAACACATGTCGCTAAGGCCCCAAAACAATGGTGGGGTTTGTCCTGGAAAATCCACAGTCGACAAATGTTATACGTTTGGTCCTTTTGTCCATTATTGTTAAGTTTCGCGGATATATACAAAAGTTTAATGATATTTTGAGATAGAAATAAAACCTAACTATATCCTTTTTGTCCCTAACTAATAGTTTAGAACTTTAGGTTCTATTTTCACCCCTAAAATATATATATTTTGTTTAGAGACATCGCCGAATGTGGAATTTCAAGTATGAGAATACAACTTTTTTTTTTTTTTTTTTTCTTAAATATAAGATAAAACTTCTACTTTAGCCTAATCTAAGTATATATGTGCGTAAAGCTCCCTCTTAGAGACTTGAATCCCGCCCCTTGCTCCCAACACCCCATAAGCATTTTTTTTTTTAATATACTGTATATATATATATATATATATATATATATATATATATATATATATATATTAGACTCATTATACATGCTTTAAGCATGCAATTTTAATGTGTTCAAATGAGGGCAATTTTGTACCGTAAGATGTTGAAATTCAATGGGACATTTGAATTTATTTATTGGAATAAGAATTGTAATAATTAAAAAAAAATTGAGATTTGAACAAAAGAAAGATGATATACATTAGTGTGGATGGATGGAGACTTGTGATAACTGTATAAAATTTGAATAGAAAAATTTTGGAATGTTTTAAAGAATTAAAAATAAAAAATAAAAATTCGGGATAAAAATGAGTAGTTTTTATGTGAGGTAGTGGTTTTTTTTTTTTTTTTTTTAAGAAGTAATTTTTTTTTTTTATAAACATAATTTAAGTATTTGAATTCAAATAGATAACAAATATAGATAGGAATGAGATATTTAAATACAAAAGGGTGGTGAGAATAATGGTTTTTTTTTTCTCCTTTTACACGTGAGATAGTATTACTCTTTTAACATTTTTTGGAAGAACTAATTTTGTATTTTTTTATAAAGATAATTGAAGTATTCCGATTCAAATAGATAACAAATACTGTGAGGGATTTCACAATTCGCTCCAATACCAATGGGCTTGGTCTGCGATCGAATGCTATAAAAAATTTGTGCCCCGTCATCCTTCACCAATTGGTCGTTGGATGGATCAGTAAGGCACACGGTCCGACAAGTGGTATCAGAGCCCGGTCATAGGTTCGAGTCGTTAAAGCTGCATTGTGAGGGAGGGATTGTGAGGGATTTCACAATTCGCTCCCATACAAATGGACTTGGTCTACGATCGAATGCTATAAAAAATTTGTGCTCCCTCATCCTTTACCATTTGGTCATTGGATAGATCGGTAAGGCACACAGTCCGACAAATACAAATAGAAATTAGACATTTGAATATAAATGGGTGGTAAGAGTAATGGTTTTTTTTTTTTTTTTTTTTTTCTTTTGTACATGAGATAATATTTTTCTTTTAAACTTTTATACTTTTTTGTAGGAAAAAAAATGGTATGCTATTTTAGAATTTGTATGAGGATATTTCGGTACACCAAAAATTGAAGATGAAACAAAATAATCCTCTTATTAGTAATATATATATATATATATATATATATATATATATATATATAAGGAATAAAATAAAACATGTACCATATTTTATTCCTTAAATATTTTAGTGCTCTAGTTAGTCTTTTTGTTTCTTTTCAATTATATTACTTGCTTAGAAAATTCAATATTGCAATCATCTCTCTCTTAATCTAAAGACTAAGAGAAAGAAAGAGTGATTGTTGTTGGAGATGAATATTTCCTCTAATTGTTTTTTTTTTCTCAATCAATTATTAATTGCCTTCTTAATTTTAATTTCTTACGTTTATGTTTTATTGGAAATATATAGAAGATTATTGTGGCTTATAATTTTCATCGTGTTCATTTTTTTTTTTTTTTTTTCAGAGCCTTTTTTGTGGGATCCAAGTGTAACACATGAAAATTGTTTGGCCGCATTTTGCCCAACCGTTTATGGTCAAAAACAAGTAAAAAAGAGGTTATATATATTAGGTAACGAAAGATAGTGGGAAGGGAGTGAAAGGATAAATTAGGTATTTCTTTTCTTTTTGTTAAAAAAAAAAAAAAAAGGTATGTCTCTTATATATATATATATATATATATATATCTTTTATGAGGATTATAAGAAAAATAAAATAAATTTCATGGATTAAAATAGAATCTAAACCAAAATTTAGGAAACACATACATATTTTTGCTCATTTAAAAAAAAAAAAAAAAGAAGAAGAAGAAGAAGGCACATAGGCCCTCCATTAGTCATATAAGCAATCCATATAAAGGAATAGGGGACTATGAATCCCTCATGAGATACTGGATTCGAAACTTCTTGCCAGTATCTTGAGATCACCCTCATGGGATTCTTTCCTGTGTGTGGAACAGGGGCATTGCATATCCCCAAGAGAATATTCAGATACTCAAAGAAATCTAAATATCCTCATTTGTCAAAAAAAAAAATTACTTTCTTCGATTTTTATACACAAAATAAATTGCTGAATGTCACCATAACTTTGAATTCATACATGAATTAATATAGTATATAATAGTTTGTCCTTTATATCATAAAATTAGTTTTTTATTATCTAGTGATGGATAATGATACTTCTGTATCTTAATTAGACTACCTTTGCTTTAAAAGGTAAAGATCTACATTCAAATTATCACGGATGAGACTTAACGGATTAGGAATCATACTATCCTTGCTCAAAATAAATAACTAAATTAGAAAATAAATCGATAATATAAAGAGTGAAAATATATAATGGAGTTATGATTTATTTGATTTAAAATAAAAGGGTTTAAAATGAAAAAATAAAAATAAAAACACGTGATATCCATCACAAGAGGAAAGTTCATTAGTTATCTTTCGAAACAAAGTAAAAATAATAATTTCTAACATCACCTTGCACCACAAATAACTTACGACCCATACTTCGCTTCCTTGTTTATGATCCTTGATCCATATGTTGAAATGACCATGTCAATAAGAAGGTGAAATTGTATCCATGTGAATAGGATAACTGGAACACTAGCAAGGCAAATGACAGGAATGACCACCTGTGATCTTCCTGGTAGAATAATAAAAAGAGAAGCACAAAAGGTTATCATCATGGCTGCTATGGAGAGGATAAGGGTGGAAAGGCCTACTATCATCTTTTTGGGTAAGGATTTAAGGAAATCTTCCTCTGCATAACGTGATGTGAGGATGCCAAGAAACATCAACAATGAAGTTGAGGCAGAAAGCAGAGACAAAGCATCAGATATTATAAAGACCATAAAAACCTTCTCATTTAAGAAGGTTGGCAAGCCTGAATCTTGTTTGTTGCCACCAGGAATAGTAATTGCTGCTGCAAACATAATGGTAACAATCAGAGCAGCTACCACCGTACAAGAAGATGCTGTCCCCTTCATCCATTTTTCTCCTTCTTTCACCAACTCTTTATGGCTTTCTGTAAACAATTCTCGAGGTCTTTGACCTTTGTTGTTTTCAGCTTCTAAAATGGAAGGACGGACAATGCTCTCCACCTCCTGCGTTTATTAAACAAAACCTCATAAAGACTATTACTTAAGACATAAAAAATATATATATTAAATACTTTGTAACTTTGCATCTTTTTCCATTTTTTAAGAATGAGAATCTATTATAAATGAGAAGTTTATACGATTAAAAAGTTAGAAAGATTGAATGCCTAAAAGTTAGCATGTTGAGTTTTGTGTATAGTATAAGGGTTACTTTTATATGGCTTTTCATTTTCACACGTGCTATTTCACTTTTTTTTTTCTACATTCGCTTTTATATGTTAAAATGTGGACATTTTTACATCAATGATGGATATACCTATAAAATAGTGAATGAGTGTGGAAGAATACTTTTCTCTTTTATACAAAAATACAAAAATACCTAGATATGCAAGTATATACAGGCAATAGTGTAGTGATACTTTGAATCATGACGGTTACGACTTGGCCTTGGGCTCCTAGGCCTCTTTGGCCTATTATCTAGGAATTTTTATTTTAACTTTTTGGAGAGAGAGGACTAGTATATAAGATAAAATATAATAATATGGCACTCTATAAGTTTTATCTATTGTAATTCATAGGTGAAATTACATAAAAAGGACTAGAGTTTACACACTTTTTTAGATTAGGTCCCAAGTTTTTAATTTTGTTAATTAAAGTCATTAATTTGTGAAATCATTTAAATTTGAAGCCTGTATTCATATACTTTATTCATATATCTTATTTTGGACACTAATAGTGTACAGAAAAAAGAAGAAGCCATTTATAAAAATTTGTATTTTACTAAGGAATCAATTTTGATGTTTTGACTCATTTTCCCTCTCTAGGTGAAACTCTCTCTCTCTCTCTACATAGTTTTCTCTCAAAGCTTTCTATTGATCGACAATTGCAAAATTGACTTATGAACAAATCTTAAGCGAAATGCAGAATTTAATCACTTGTTTTATGTTTTAATTTGTTATCTTGCTGTCCAAAATAATAGAGATGGACAAAAACCTTGAATCGAAACAATTTTATAAATTTAAGACCTAATAAAATGAAATATGGTATAAATTGTACACCTTTTTATATAACTTCATCTAATTTATATTAGTTGATTCTATTAAATAGATTGTATCTTTTCAACTTAATGGAGTGGAACTCTTGTTAATTACTTTTTATGCACTTTAATAAAAAAAAAATTAATCATTTTTTTTTGGATAAATTCACAATTGAATTAATGAAAACACATAATATCTCCTTGCTTGCAAAATATCAAATTGATAAGAGATTAATAACTATCTTATATATAAAATGTTCAAAAAAATTTAAATTATATAGAAAACAAGAGTTAATATATCAAATCAATTAAAACATTGTTATAGATAGTTTAAATATTATACAAGATAACCACTTATTACATTCTGTACATTAAATTATACTATTATTTTAATTTAACAATTTATTATTATTATTATTATTATTTTTTTATATATAGGAATCAAAATATGGAACCACCCAACCTTTTACTCTATTTCATTTCACTTCCATTTCGTATTTCTCAGTTTATGATTTTTCCCCCCTTTTTAATTATCTCATTTCCGTTCATTTTCTTTATCTTATTGGTGGGATATTGAAATCGTATCCTTGCACATTCTAACATATACGTGGATCCTTAGTCTCCTATTCAATCACGCATTCTCACATTTTAGTTTAGAATAGAGTTTCCAAAGAGTGTCAGATAATTAATCATAAGAGAACTGAAAACATCTCATCATTGAAATTATATTAAAAATATATAAATAAATAAAGTGAGGGATATATATTTTACCTTATACCATTGTACTTCTCTTTGCATAAGAAAAGCTGCTCCTGGAACCTTATTACGTCTAGCGGAAGGTTCAAACATCGCTGCGAAGTGTAATATGCTATTTCCACCCCCATCTGACATAGCAAATATTTTGTTCTTTGCAGGAGATCTGCATAGGAGGCGAAATACTTCATCCTGACGATGAAGAACGGCATAACCAAATAAGCGTCGAGCCTTGGATTTTTCAATACACCATACAAGGTCAGGACATGCTCTTAGTATTTCGGTAACAAACTCAACTCTCCCTTCCTTGACAGCTTTGATCATGGCTTGAATGACCTTACCTTCTTGTTGTTGTTGAGAATTCAAACCTTGTAATTCCCGGCACATGCGAAGTAAAAGTATTTTGGATTGGTGGTGAAGAAGCTTCAATTCATATATTTGATCGATTCCTGAGTCAATAATCAAAACAATGTTTAGTCAACTAAATGAGAGAAAAAAAAATGAAGAAAAAGTTGACCACAATGATCAATGAGAAAGATATGAAATTAATTGACTAAATGTATCATACCCAGGAATTTAAGGAGATTCCAAATAGATCCTCGAGCTGCAAAGTGAAAAAAGAAAAAACAAAGTCAAATACACTTCCTTAAAAGAATAGAGAACAATTAGTTAGGGTTGCTGTTAGTAGGTTATGCATTTGCTACCAAGATTAGTTATGTTGATGTAGATTTGTAATGTATTTATTCGAGTAATTAGAAGCTTGTTAGAGCCTAGAGGAAACTATCCACTTGATTAATAGTATAAATAGAACTATAAAATCCATGCAGAGTAGAGAATCAAATCTCCATTGCCTTGAAAGAACTAGAAATTGTTTCCATTTCTCCAACTGATCACCAGCCGACCCAAGACCTGGGCAACTTATGCGAATAAGTTGCCCCCAAATGCCAAGGCGAATAAGTACTTTTATATTTAAAAAAATGTGAGTTGTTCAATTTTTTTGGGTTAAAAATAGATTAACCCTAGTTAATTAATTTAATTATCAAAGTTGATTAATTATCCAAATTACATGCAATATCACGGAAGCACAAATAAATCACCATTCTAAACTAGAGTGTAGTGGAAAATAAATTGACACAATCAGTGGCGACTCCAAGAATTTTGTTCAGGGTGTTCCTTAGGAAGCATAAATTACACAATCTTATTTCTTTTTACCCTTTAGGTAATTAGGTTTGATTCAATGTTATTAATTCCATTCTGTTCCGACTGTAACGGCCGAAAAATACCGTGCCAGTAAACAAATCGAAACAATAACCCACCCTATTCTACTTCAGAAAAAATTTCGAGTCATTCCAGTCTATTTTGGGTGTTTCGAGGTGTTTCGGTAAATACCAACCAAAATTCAAGATTCGGCTGACATGAAGTTTGTGCTTAAAAAAAATAATAGTAATAATGTTCTTAAAACCAAAATAATTTTTCATTTTGTAAACCAAAAAAACTCAAAGGTAAAAAAAAATGAAAAGAAAATAAATGAACAAATGTACAACTAAAAAAAAAAAAATCATATTGAGAAATTCGAGACGAGAAACTTGAGAAGAGGCACTGCCGCACTGGTACTAGTAGAAGACACAAAAATTATGTACAAAGAGAATGGAAAAACGTAGATGTAAAAGTATAGGTGAAGATGTGATAAAATTTAAAAGTATGAAGTGTAAAAATTGAGGAGACAGAAGACATGAATGGTCAAGAATAAATAAGAAAAAATAATTAAAAATGAGAAGTAAGTAATATATGTCTAGTGAGGAAAAATAATACTGTAATAAAAAATAATTAAAGGTTGAAAATTGTATTGTACTGGGCAGTGTGCTTAGTCGAAGGAATCAAGCCACTACCCAACCTGTAGTAGTTTTATTATAAATTTTTTTTTTTTTTTCAGATTTTAGTTCAATTTTTTTTTTTTTTTTGAGTTTTTCCTTTTTGCTTGAAAGACTCCAATATATATGTGAAGTTGCTCAAATTATGGACCAAAATTTAATTTTATTGGCATAAACAAATTCAGGGTGGTCCCAAAAAAATTTTTAAAGGGAAATAAATATAAAACTTTAAATTATTATATATAAAACTTTAAATTTTAAAGGGAAACCTTATGCTAATCTCCAATTAGACATGATATTGAAGAAACTTCTCCTTTGCACGAATCTCAATCCGTAACTAACTGCACAACAACTTGATTATTTTTGTTTGATGCAAAGTTCTTCAATTCACTCTTGTAGTTTTGAAAGAAGCTTCGAACATAACCCAAAGATACACAAGATGTTGCAGTAGCTTCACAAAAGCGTGTATCTCAATAGTAGTCTCCGTGTCTATGATGATAGCTATAAAACAAAATTTGCTTTTATATCCCCTGGAGACCTAGAGTATGAAACCCTAGAAAAGCCTTGTCATCATGGGCCAACAAACAAATATGCAAATTCAAAATCTGCTTACATCGATAGATTGAGAGGTGTCAAGGTATGTATCACAATTCATTAAAGCTTGATAGATTGGAGGTGTCGAGCTAAGTATCGAGACAACTTGTTTTAGCTTTTCTTGTACTTTTTCTTGAGTAATCTTCATATCTTTAATAATATCACTTGTTATACTTCTTCAAAGTACTTCATACTGTTCTTAAAACCACTTAGAACTACATAATTACAAGTGAAGTGTGTTTTGTCATATGATATGCCAATTCATCAACTATGACCCTAACAATTTTTGTATTTTTTTTTTTTTCCTTTTAAGATGCCAAAAAAAAAAAAAAATTGATTAATCTTGAAAATACTACAAATTTCATTGCATGGGTTTTACAAATTATTGTATTACCAATTATAAGAACTAATTTATATATTCATTTATTATTTTGTTGAAGTGTTACAAATTACATTTTTTTTTTCACGTCATTTTGTAATCTTTTTGTAATAAAGGTTGTAGTACTTTAGCATTTTCTCACCCAAAAAAAAAAAAAAAAGATTAATAGAAATCCAACAAATCACCATTGAGTAAATGAAAAATGCTAAAACTGCTACAAATTCTACTAAAAAAATACTTACAAAATAATGTGGCTAAAATAGACTGGTAGTTTGGTACAACTTAAACAATATAATAAATGAATAGTCGAAACAATTTTTTTTTTTTTAATTGGTGACGCTTTAGTCTGTAATGCATATGTGACAACATTTGTTATATCCATAACATCGTTCAAGTGAATTAGTTATATAAAAAAGTAAGAATAATGCATTTAAATGAAAAATAAATTAATGGTTAATAAATTTTATTGAAGTGATATTTAAATATACAAAGGCCTCAAATTGTATATTTAAATATCAGTTCAATAAAATTTATTAACCATTAATTTAGTTAATGTTATGCATTATAACATTAACTAAATTAACTAAAGTTTTCGTCTAAGGTCTCAAATTGTATTCAACCGGCCTTGCTAATCAGCTACAAATAACTTCAATCCCAGAAGTTCTCAACCACAATTACTAACACCAAATTTATTTCTATCACACATTTCAAATCTTATATTTATCAAGCTTGATAGCTCTAACTATGCACCTTGGAAGTATCAAATAAGACCTTCCATTCTTTGATCATACGCCTTGCTCGATTTTATTGATGGTACACAACTAAAACCTGAAAAGTATCTCCTAGATAAGAGTGGTACAACTTTAAAAGGCGAGAATCCCTCTATCAACAAGGGAAGGGAAGAGATCAAGCACTTCAAACTCTAATCAATGTTACTCTTTCACCCTTGGCATTGTCTCTGGTAGTGGAACAAGACATTACGCAAAGAGTTGGAAGGTTCTTGAACGATGACAATTTTTATACCATAAAAATAATTTTGAGACCAAGATATGGTAGTTAATTTAATCTATAATATTTGTTGACATAAAGCCACATATATTAGTAGAAAGAATGACATATGTAACTTGGTAGGCATAACATGTGGAAGTTTCGTAACCATGGCATATATCTTGGGAACAAATGTCATGTGTAAGACACTTGTCAAGAAGACAATAAACAAGAAGACATTTGTCACATTGTATGGAAGATGGAGAAGTTAAATCCTACACATAACCACCCCCTCCCTTACTTTGTGGGATAGTTACAAGCTGAAAATAATTTTGATCTACATATCGTTTAAGTAGAACTAAAACAAAGTACATTAAATATAACTTTAGTAAAAGTAGAAACAAAGATGAAGGGACGGGGATGGTAAGAAGTAACAAAAATGGACATGTCAATTAAGAAAGTAACAGAGAGCATGATTTTAGATAGAATAGACTAGAGGAATAGAATTAACGTGGTTGACCCAATCTAATATGTTGAAGATTTATAGCTGACCCCCAAATTTTAAGATTAATGCTTTGTTGTTGTTGTGTCTATATTTTTAATACAAATAAGGCTATTAGTCTATTACTATTTATTAGGTGAGAAAAATTAAATTTTTCCAAAATATAATTTTTATTGTGATAGACCAAAATTCCTATTGAACCAAAAAAAAAAAAAAAAAGGGAAGAAGAAGAATATTGACAACAATTTACCTGATCCGATATTTCTTGCTTGACCACATTTTTCCATGTCTGATTTTTGGACACTTATAGGAATTTGGTTGGTGTCATGAGCCGGTGGAATGCATATACCTTGCAGCAAAAGTGGCCAATTAATCTCATGTAAAAAGAAAAAGAAAAAACGATGATGAAGAAAAAAAATTGGAAGACTTCTTTTTTTTTAAAAAAATTTCTAATATCTATACTACTATTTTGGAGGTTTCCTCTGTTTCAGATCTTGATTTTTTTAGTTCAAAAATGCCCCTATACTACTATGGTTATTTTATTTTATTTTATTTTATTATTATTTTTTTATGGTGCCTATACCCCTATGTTTAAGTAGAGATAAAACTAAAGAACAATCCGGTAAAAATACAACTTTAACTCCCACTAAAACATTGCCTAAAAAATAGGGTCACTCTCTTGTTGATTTTCAAATTACTCTATTCACTTATAAATTAGATTCTCAAACTAAAAATTATATGTATAAAATACAAACACAAGTTTTTTTTTTTTTTTTTTTGCTACAAATAAACTTGTAATATTTGTTCGTTTTTTGAAGCTAGCCTTATGACACTCCTGGTTGTATTCGTAGTTCTAAATGCATAAGTAAACTTCAAATTGAAATGAACGAAAAATTATGTAAACCTCAAATTGAAATGAACGAAAAATTATGACACTAAAAAGCGCATGTGATGAGGCTAATTATTAAATAAGTTTTTAGAAGCTCAGGTTCATTTATATTAAAAATATAATATTTATTTTTATTAGGTTTTAAATTTTAGAGTTATAACAAGTGCTAAATTGTTATAAGTTAGTTGAAAACAACCCAAACTCATTGTTTCACTAGATTTAGACAAATGAATATTAAATAAATTCTGAATAAATTATTCTAATCAATCTTTAAACAAACTAATTAAATTTCATATGATTTTTTATACACATTTTCTTTGAAATCTCATTTGTTAAAACTTATTACAATATATAATATATATGTTTCTTAGTTTTTTCATGCAATGCACAAGTTAGCAATTAGTTTATATTATTTATAAAAATATGATAAAACTTTTTTATTGTTTGAGAAATAAAAAACTATAAGTTCAATAGAGGATTAAGTTTTCCACTCTAAGTATTCATAAATAAATATTTAATTAACTTAATCTCCCTTAGTGTCGGGGTCAGGTGATCTCTCTAGAGCAAGGCTCCTAGCGTTGGGTCTCTTTTAAATACAAACACTTGCCTAATATCTGCTACTGGTGTGGGTGCTTAAACCACATTGATAAAGACTGTGATCTTTGTATAGAGAGCAACAGAACTCTTTCCTCGGAGAACTAGGAGTATGGGCCATGGATTTGAGCACCTTCAAACCACATGTCCAGGAAAATCGTGGTCATAGTACCTAGTTACTACGAAGCTAGGAAGAAGGAGAAGAAAGAGAAGTCGAGTGCAAGGTCTCGGGGTGGCACAAGCTGCCCACCTCCTCTCGTTGGCGGCACTTCCAGTGCTCACAGTTGTGCGTTAAGCTCTGACTTTTCCCAAGTTACAAATATGGTAATAGCGATGGAAAAGGGTGATGTCCTGCATAATTTCCATACGGAGAATATTTGTCAACCTAAAGATATTTCAAATATCCCTAAGTCTACGGCTTTCCCCCCTATAAAGGACACTTTCAAAATTCAAATAGAGGAGATTGATTCAGGCTTACAGATATTTGACTCCCCACGGCTTTCCTTACCTGGTAAGTTATTTTCGGGATCTATTCCCCATTTGGCTAATTCTTTTGATGGAGAAAATTCAGGTAGCATTAATGAGGTTAACCTAGAGAATCCTAATTGTAGCATTCCTTCTGAGTCCAGCACACTTACTCTCTAGGATGGGAAATTAATTCCACGCAAATGGAAAAAAATGGCTCGAAAAAATAACTCAGATGATTTTACTATAAATGCTACTGTGTTAGGGAAACGTGTGGGAGACAAAATGGATGAAGATCAGCCAAAGTTGTCTAGTAAAAAAATACAAGTTTCTAAGGAGGATGGCAGGACCTTTTTTGAATTGGCGGAGGCTGACTATTAGTCTCGTCAAACACAATGAATTGCCTAGTTTGGAACTATCATGGGCTTTGGAACCAATGAATAGAGAAAAGAGCTTGGTGAATTAGTCTAGACAAAAGATTCTTCTGTCGTGTTCATTGCCAAGACATGGACGGATGAAGCAAGGGTAAAAAATTAAAGAAAATTTTGGATTTTGATAATATGTTTTTTCTTCCAAGAAATAACAGGGGTGGTGGGCTGTAGTGAATAAAGCGAACGATGATGCATGGAGATTTATCGGTTTTTACGGGGAACCAATTACACACTTGAGGCATGAATCTTGGAGTTTATTACATGATTTAAATACTCGTATGTCTCTTCCTTGGCTGTGCTCCAGTGATTTCATTGAGTTGGTCGGTCATTCAGAGAAACTTGGTCGAGCAAACAAAAACCAAAACCAAATGCAGCTCTTCTGGGATACAAATGATGAATGTAGTTTCTGGTTTGAACTTTCGGGCAAACTTGGTTGGGCAATGATTACTGGTTTGAACTTTCGGGTTTTATCCATAAAATACGAAATTCAAGACCTTATGGATAAAGAGACACACATGTGGTTTCAAAGATCAAAAGCTCATTAGGTAACACACGGGGATAAAAAATCTATATATTTCCGTAGTAGAGCCACTCAATGAAGTTGAAAGAATTTCATTACCTCGATACGAAACTATGATGGTGTTTGGTGCTTGTCTCAGGAGGAGGTGGCGGCTTCTACAGTTGGTTATTACCAGGCTCTCTTTTCATCATCAAACCTGGTTCAAGCAGGGCGCACTATCGATTCCATTCCAAGCATAATAAGTGATGACATGAACGCTCAAGTATCTGCTGATTACATGGCTTGGGAGGTAGGGGCAACGATCAAACAAATGGCTCCCCTAAAGACTCCAGTTTTTCTACTAGAATTATTGGCAGCTAGTTGGTAATGATGTAACTCAATCCACTCTCAATTTTTTTAAATACTGCAACACTTCCATCTCATCTGAATCTAGGAGTGGCAAAGTAAGCCCAAACCAATTTGCCCACCCAAACCCACAAAATTATTAGTTGGGTTAAATGGGCATCAAGCCAATTAGACCTAGTAATTATTAAGTTTTAACTAAAAACCCATTGAAACCCATTTAACCCAAAAACAATACACCCAAATTCAACCCAACCCTTCCCACTAAAAATAAAAAAAATAAAAAATAAAAAAAAACCCAGCCCTCAGAGTCTTAGACTTTTCAGGGTTTCAAGAGGGTTTTCATTTTCCCTCATTTTCTCAGCCTCCAATCACATTTTAGTCAAAAAACCAACGACTTCAGCAGCTTCAAAGCTTCAACAAATTTCTGAGTTGTTCACCAGAATATTCACGTTATCTCTTTCAGGTCACTCCAGCACTCATCGGTAAACTTCGAATCTCTGATTTGGTTCCTCTCTTTAGTTACTCAAAAGTCTTCTTTTTCTTTCCTTCATTTTCTCCATTACCAAATAGTTTACATCTTCCAATTTTATCTTTTCAGTAAGCATCGGTAATGCTCTGTTGAGTATGTTTGTGAGGTTTAGAGATCTAGGTAATGCTTGGTATGTGTTTGGGAAGATGGAGGAGAGGGATGTTTTGTCTTGGAATGTGTTGGTGGGTGGGTATGCAAAAGCAGGGTTTCTTGACAAGGCATTGGATTTGTATCATAGGATGTTGTGGGTTGGTATTAAGCCTGATGTGTATAATTTTCCTTGTGTTTTAAGGACTTGTGGTGGTGTATTGGACTTGGTTAGGGGAAGGGAGGTTCATGTGCAAGTGTTAAATTCAGGTTTGAGTCAGATGTGGATGTGGTGAATGCATTGATTACCATGTATGTGAAATGTGGTGATGTTCAAAGTGCACAGTTAGTGTTTGATAAAATGCCAAGGAGAGAGAGGATATCATGGAATGCAATGATTTCGGGGTATTTTGAGAATGGAGAGTGTTTGGAAGGATTAAGATTGTTTTTCTCTATGTGTGAACTTTCTATTAATCCATACTTGATGACCATAACTAGTGTGATCTCTGATTATCGATATGGAAGCTTTTTGAGGACTCATCACATGTTGTTTTTATTTCAAAGATACTCAATTGTGTACTTTATATCAAAAGTCTTCTTGTGTTAAAGAGTTTGATAAGATATATATATATATATATATATATATATATATATATATATATTGCTTGAAAGCTTGAAATGTGTGAAAACACAAGAGCTTGTTTAGACCCCCAATTCAAATTACGGCTTGGTTGATTTTACACTAACTTAATACTAAGTGCAGAATAGTGTAAACACAAGCATACAAACACAAGAGCTACTCTAATCCATATTTAAAGCAACACAGCAGTAAAATGAAATGAACAAGAGTAGGGAAGAGAGATGCAAACACAGATAATACCGAGACGTGTTATCAAGGAAACCAAAGAACTCAGCGAAAAACCTCTCCCTACCCTCCAAGTGAAAATCGATCCACTAGACAATCAGTTGGGATACATGGGTAAGCAAGAGACCCTCTAAGCCTAATCTACCCTCTATACCTAAACCCTCCAAGCTCCTACTCCAACAAGGCTTCTCGAAACCGTGTCTTGTCTAACTCTCCGGATCTCGCAACAAGCTCCATGTTGCATCTGCTATCCTTGGCTTCTTCCAAAGTTTCCCAGTAGCACCAAAACCTCAATGGACACTCTCAAAAGGCGTGGTAAGTGTTTGGGTTATTGACCTCTCAATGGTATGGAAATGGAGTGGTAGAAGATGAGGAAATTCCACAAACAAAATGTGTAGAGAATTGTTGGTATAACAATTTCTAACTCTCAAGTGTTTTTGCTAGGGTTTTCTCTCAGAAGCTCTCCTTCACATTTGTGGGTAATATGGGTATATATAATAAGGGTATAGAAAGTGTATATTAGGCAGTACAAACTGACAAAATAGAATGTCTCGCAGGTGTCTCGCGGGAAGGCCTTTCCTGCGAGATACTTGCGAAACATAGCTGTCTCCATCTGTATAAACTCTTTGCATTCCAATCATGTGCAGAGCACATGCATCTTTTCGCAGGATGCTTAGTCGCGAGATACCCACGAAAACATTCCTTGCTTCAATAGCTTGAGTCTTCACACTCTCTCTCACTATCACACAACCCTTACAATAAATTCCCACAACAGATACAAGGTACAAAAGATTGAATAAAAATACAATCAAATTTGGCACGGAATAAAAGCCAACAAAATACATATTTGTAAATTACAACTTTACAATCTCCCCCTTTGGCTATTCTGTGACAAAACCCCTAAAATAGACTCTAAACTTAAACGTGAGTTTGGAAACAATGGCAAAACTCACTCACACCTAATCTAGAAACTGTGAAGTACTTGCAGTTTATACCTGTAACCTAAAACACTTGCGCACAAACAAAACTTTCATTAAACTTATGACAAGTTGAACACAAGGTATGAACAAGAGCAAGCATAGTGCGATCAAGTACGTAAACAGTAGATATCATGCAAACAAACACTTGATCAAACTAGGGCAATCATTAAAGAATGACTCCAACGAACATATAACAAGTAAATGTTCATCTGAACATGTACAACGAAGCAATCACTCATGATTACTTGCATGTCCAATCACACAACCAATGCAACATACACGAAGTATATGCATCTAGGAGCAATCATACTAAGGGCACAAATGTGAAGTACTCAAGATATTATAGCAATATCTAAAAGTACACAGAGAATGCTAAAAAAGCATTGAGAAAGTCACAAACACAATATACTAAATAAACACTGAAATTAACTAAAAAACTGTGCTGAGGTTTTACACAAAAGCAGTAAAAGCATAAACATAAACCAGTAGTTGAAGAAGCTAAATATACACACATGTAAACCAATAACCACTAAACCAATATTTCTAAGTCTGAAATGCTCCCCCTAACACTGTGCAAGCTCCCCCTCAAAATTTTCTCCTCCTTTTTGATTGGAATGGCCAAAGGGCTAGAACTAGTCGGACACAGAGTCTGAACCATGGCTGATGGATAAGTCATCAATATGAGATGATAAAGCTGTGATTTGACCCTAAACATAAGAAAACTGGTCCGCTGTGTGCCGCATATGGGAATCTAACATAGTGTACATCTGCTCTACTCTATCAAGAAGACGATCGAGTCTATCTGGTCCTCATGCTGGTGCTGAGGATGATGGCTGAGCTGATGGCTCTATGGCAGAAGTGAATCTATCAATCTCCTCCTCCATATCTTCACCCTCGTCTGCAACACGACCCTGTGGTATCGTATGCACACTTGTCTTGGAACCTTTGATATACACTGTGCTCCTAACGACTGTGTGTCCACCAATGGGATAGTCCCTCTGAACCACAGTAAGGCCACTCAGGAATGTTGCTTCTCAATTCTTTTCTTCAACAGATGAAAGATGTGACCACATATATCAATCTCTTGTTGAGTAAAGAGATCGTACAAAAACTTTGTCCTTCCTACTGACAGTGTAGTAAGGTTGGTGACAGGGTACAGGTTATGGATCATCACATATGCCAAAGCTCTCATCTCTGGTGAAAAAGGAATTGTATTCATGGATGACTTCTTTGATGTTCCACCAATAATTTTCACCATGTTCGCAGTAGATCCCAATCTGTCTTCATATTGGATTGAGATAGGCTGAGAGGGAGGACAAATCTCCAAATATTCTTGAATGCTGTCTCTTGTAATTACAAATTCCTTGTGTCTCACCTAGCACTCTATACGAACTCCATTCACAACAGCATTGGAGAAAAACTCCTTTATGATCTCTAAATAGACAACCCCAATCGGGTACAACAATTTGGTTCAAGTTCTTTCTTTGAACACCTCAAGGATGAAAGTGCCCTCAAGTGATTCCAGTAACACTACCCTTTCCATGATAATGGTTGCGCCCTTCTAGCAATCATTGTATTTCATATCTGCTTCTACTGACCTGAAGTTGTCGGAATCAGTGCGTGCACGTTTGGATGATTTCTTTGTGGCTGCATGCTTAGTAGGAGCCATCTGTGTAAAGTAACACAATCATAGAAAAGAACCAAGAACAACACCACAAAACATAGCAAAAATTGATTAAATTCATGTTAGATCAAACAAAAATGAAGACATCGCAAAACAGAGCATTTCACACTCAAAATAGAGCAAACAGACATAACCAACATGCTAAAAATGTTAGAGCATGTAAGTATAATCAAAGTGCTTAAATAGAGTGAGTGTGTCTGTGTGTGCATAGGCTGTGCATGTGCTTATGCATGTGTGTGCATCTTGAGATGCATGGGGGGTGCCTAGAAAGGCCCTAAAGAGTGCCTAGTGAGTGCAATGCATGGCATTGAAGCACAAAGCGAGTTAAGCACATCCAAAAAATGTGAAACAAGGTCAATCAAAGTAAACTCAACTAAAGGAACTCATTTGATTCCAACACAACCAAAGAATGTCACTTGAACATTCTGTCAAGCACCTAGCATGCAACAATGCACAACAATGATGGAAAATGCATGAACATAGTGAAAATATGCCTCAATACATGTTAGAAATGCCACAAAGGGCCAACACAGATGCATAAACACCAAATGGGACTAAGCCCAATCAAGAGATTGAAAAAATCTTCACAAAAATTAGAATCCCAACCCAATTTTTGAAAATCCCAAATTTTCAAAGCCCTAAGCACAAATACCTCATAATCCAAGAATAAAAGATGAAAATGGTGTTAGAAACACATACCTTGAAGGGATTTTATAGAGATTTTGCTTGAAAATGATGTGGTTTGAGCGAAATAGTGATTTGGGTTGAAAAGGGGTTCGAGAGACTTATGCAAGGGAAGTGAAAGGTGTTTGAAAAACTGTCACATTTGCTACATAAAAACTATAAATACGCATTTTTCGCGGGTTAGACAGTTGCGAAGCAGTAGCAAGACAATTGGGAGAAGGGCCACTGAAGCTCAAAACCTTTCACGAGAAGCTTTAAGTTGCGAGACAGTAGTGAGACAGTCGCAATAGCTTCTGTGTGATTTTTGAGAAAAATTCAGTTTTTGCCTAAAAACCATTTCGCGAGAAGAGGGTATTCACGAAATACCCGCAAGGAAGTAGCAAGAGTTTTTGTATGAAAAATATGACTTTTGATTTCCCTCAAGCACATTTCGCGGGAAGCTCTAAGTTGCGAGCTTCTCACGAAACAACCTCTGAACCAGTTTTTTGAAAAAAGAAAAAAAAAACACAAAAATGCATTTTTAACAAAAACTAAAAACACAAAAGTGTAAAATCACTTTCAAAAACAAATAAAACACTCAAAAATCTTTTTGGGCTTAATCATCAAGTACTTGAGCATACACATCACATTTGAACATGTACAATCACACAAATGAGATAAGTATTCATTGAATCAAAGTCTTGTGTGTTGTGGGTGAGTATCAAGTGTGAAATAGTCCTTAGACCAGAGTGAAGCTTCAATGATCAATTCAATCAAGTTATACACAACTAGTACTTAGTCAAGTGATCAATCTCAATTATAGAAATGAAAATATATAACCTCCCACAAATTGATTACACAACTTAGAAGCTTTTCATTTGGCTTTTGCATAAATCATGACATTTGATCCTTTTTGGATAAATACATCTCTTTTTGAGGTTGGTGCTTGAAATTTTTTATATTTCAACATTGGGGATTAGCCTATGGATTTTTGAGCACCATACATTTCAATACAAAAGTCGCTTTCCCTTTTTCCTAGTCAAATACTAGTATGTGCGCAGCTCAATATCTCTTTTTCACTTTGAGATTTATATTTGGAGAGCTCAATTGCAAAAACATAAAAAATAACATGGGAAGATATATAGGCACAAGTCTATGCAAGTACTAAGACCATCAAGACAATTGACCAATCATTTATAACAAGCTTGAAGATCTATTCACAACAATCACGCATAGTTTTCAAGATTTCTTCCACACAGATAGATGTGCATATAGAAACAAGTTATGCTCGTAAATGCACTACGCCATTAGTACAAATGTACTAGGCCAAACTCACATGTGATATACACAAAGACAAGCGATCAAACTTTTTGAAGATTTTTCAATTTTTATGGGTTTTTTGAATTTTGAACACATTCAAAAACAGAGCAAGAATTGAAAGAACACAAAAAAAAAATAAAAAAAAATAAAAAAAACTTGTAAAAGAAGACATGCTATAAACAAAAAACAATGCATGATATGATGCATGAACCTATGATCCTAAGCATTGGAAGTATTGATGCATGGACATGGGAGATAATCATACATGAGTACCCCTCTTCACCCATACTTCACGTGCATTTGGGGTGATATCCCTATAGGATTGGGTACGTGAATTGTGACCTTCAAACCTGCTATTAAAGTTCGCCAAACATGTGGTAAATGCCTCAATCATCTTCATTACATCCACCAAACCAGAATCTTCATTTTGACTTTGTGGTTGCCCAACAGTCTGATTCCTCTTGTCATCTCTTGGTCCTCTTGTCATCTCTTGGTCCTCTTGACCTTTGGTCCCTAACATTATTCAATGCTCTCAGCTTATGACAATTGGGTCTGGTGTGCCCTTGTATTCCATAATAATGGCATACATGGTTTGCTCTCGGACCTCTTTGTGATTTTAGAGGTGATGTCCCTTTGGCTTTAGACCTGACCGTTGATTGGTTGCGAGGCTTGTTCAACACCCTTTGCTCAGCCATATTCTTCTTCTTCTCCACATTGGCTTTCTCAACAGTTAGGACAACTGCAATCAGCTCTTTGGCCTTCACAAACTTCACTTCTTTGGAGATGTTCACAGCTGAACTACTTCCTTTAGTGTATCCTAATCCGGTTTTGTCGGAGAAGGTCTTTTGAGATGAAAGGACATCATCAAGCTTCTTTGTGGAGACTCGCTCTACCTTGGCATTCGCTTGAACTACCTCAAGCTCAAGGAATTTCACCTTGGTGTAAGTTTTGGTTTGTTCACCATTTAGCGTTTCTATCTAGCATTTGGCCTCCTTATATCTCACTAGGAGACTTCTATAGTCTTCCTCAACTTTCTTCATCTTTTTCATAGCTGCCTTAGCTGCTCCCCAAGTTCTTGTATGAGCAAGTTCAAATCCTCTGAAGATTCTACATAAGCAATAGTCATAAATGTTGAGTAGTTTCCTTCTTCATCGCAGCTGCCCTTCGAATCTGGGTCGGAAGACTCCGAATCACTGAGAGTTGTAGCATATGCCTTGCCCTTCATTCTCAAATAATTAGGACATTCTCTCTTGACATGACCATGTCCATTACACTCAAAGCAAGTGATTCCTTGAGTGGATTGAGAGTCCTTTCCATCTTTCTTCCTGAATTCCTTCCTATCACCCTTGGGAGATGAAAACTTTCCTCTGTTGAAAAGCTTTCCACTGTTGTTCATCTTTAGAAATTTTTGGAAGTTCTTTGCAAGGAAAACTACTTCCTTCTCCACATCATCCTCTTCAAAGGGGTTGTCCATTCTCTCGGTAATGGTTTTAAGAGCAAGGGATTTGCTCGATTTATGAGAAGGTAGTCCTAGCTCATATGTTTGAAGAGATCCAATTAGCTCTTGGATTTTGATCTCATCCAAGTCTTTACTCTCTTCTATAGCTGTAACTTTTATTCGGAAACTCTCCAGTAAAGACCTCAAAATTTTTCTCACCACCTTAGAGTCTTCAATCTTCTCTCCAAGATTGAGTTTAGCAATTACAATCCCATTGAGCTTTCCATAGAAAGAATCGAAAACCTCATCATCTCCCATCTTAAGTTCTTCAAATCTGGTGGTAAGCATCTGTAGCTTCGTATCCTTGACTTTCTTGGTACCCTCATAGATCATTTCAAGGATCGTCCAAGCTTCCTTAGTTGTCTCCATGTGCGATATCCTATGAAACTCATCAGGGGACACACCACAGAATATAGCATTAATGGCCTTACTATTCGCATTAGCTAATGCAAGAGATGCCTTGTCCCATTTGGACTTGGCAGTAGTGGGTTTAACATACCCATTCTCTACAGAATCCCACACGGACTCATCTATAGCACACAAGAAAGCCCTCATTTGGACCTTCCAAAAAGCACAGTTGCCTCCATCAAAGAATTGTGGGGCATTAAGAGATTGTGACCGGTCCATCACAAAAGGCAAGGATCACACTCCGGTATTTAAACCACAACGAGTGTACCCGTTCTGACACCAATTGAAAGCTCGAAATGTGTGAAAACACAAGAGCTTGTTTAGACCCCCAATTCAAATTACGACTTGGTTAATTTTACACTAACTTAATACTAAGTGCGGAGTGTAAACATAAGCATACAAACACGAGAGCTACTCTAATCCATATTTAAAGCAACACAGTAGTAAAACGAAATGAATAAGAGTAGGGAAGAGAGATGCAAATACAGATAACACTGAGACGTGTTATCGAAGTGGAAACCGAAGAACTCGGCGAAAAACCTCTCCGCCACCCTCCAAGCAGAAGTCGATCCATTAGACAATCAGTTGGGATACATGGGTAAGCAAGAGACCCTCCAAGCCTAATCTACCCTCTGTACCTAAGCCCTCCAAGCTCCTACTCCAACAAGGCTTCTCAGAACCGTGTCTTGTCTAGCTCTCTGGATCCCGCAACAAGCTCCATGTTGCATCTGCCATCCTTGGCTTCTTCCAAAGTTTTCCAGTAGCACCAAAATCTCACTGGACACTCTCAAAAGGTATGGTAAATGTTTGGGCTATTGACCTCTCAATGGTATGGAAATGGAGAAGTACGAGATGAGAAAATTTCACAAACAAAATGTGTAGAGAATTGTTAGTATAACAATTTCTAACTCTCAATTGTTTTTGCTAGGGTTTTCTCTCAGAAGTTCTCCTTCACATTTGTGGGTAATATGGGTATATATAATGAGGGTACAGAAAGTGTATATCAGGCAATACAGACTGGCAGAACAGAGTGTCTCGCGGGTGTCTCATGGGAAGGCCTTACCCGCGAAATACTCGTGGGACACAACTGTCTCCATCTGTATAGACTCTTTACATTCCAGTCATGTGCAGGGCACATGCATCTTTTCGCGGGATGTTTAGTCGCAAGATACCCACAAAAACCTTCCTTGCTTCAATAGCTTAAGTCTTCACACTCTCTTTCACTATCACACAACCCTTACAATAAATTCCCACAAAAGATACAGGTTAAAAAAGATTGAATAAAAATACAATCAAATTTGGCATAGAATAAAAGCCAACAAAATGTATATTTGTAAATCACAACTTTACATTGCTCTTTGCAAATTTAACTAACAAGTGGTTTGTCTTTAAAGTTTAACTAACATGTTTTTTGGCATTTTTTATTTAACCTATAATTATTTATTTGTAAGATTAGGAACTTGTAAGTTGTAACACAACACAAGCAACATTGTTTAACCTATAATTCTTTATGTCACATTATTTGAGTGGTCAGGTTTTAGAATGGTTCAAAATGCTGAGTTTTTTTTTTTTTTCCTTTTTTTTTTGGTTTTGTTTTCCTTTACATTTTAGATATGGATTCAGTGAATGAAGAAAATGATGAGTATGGTGATACTGTTTCAAGTGCTTCAAGAAGAATGAGATGTAGGACTTATCCTGTATAGTCAGATTTTGAAATATTACCTAAAGTTCCTAATGGGAAAGAGAGAGCAAAGTGTAAAAAATGTCAAAATTCTTTTGTTGCTGATTCTAGTGGCACTACTTTGTTGCATCACAGAGAAAAATGCCATGAGGTTGACAATCAAATTGTGTCTTATCAGCCTTTAGATCAAGCTACGTATAGGGAAATGGTTGCATTGGCAATCATTAGGTACAACTATCCATTCTCATTTGCAGAACATGAGAACAATAGGCTGCTTCATTGTTATTTGAATCCTGATGTTAAGACTATATGTATGAACACTGCAATATCAAAAGTGATAAAAATATACAAGAGAGAAAAGGAAAATTTGAAACGTGATTTAAAGTCAATTATTGGGAGGTTTTGCTTATCATCAGATTTATGGTATTCATCTAACACTGATGAGTACATGGTTCTTATAGCACATTATGTTGATGAGCACTGGTGTTGCAGAAGAAAGTTTTGAGTTTTTCTCATGTGCCACCTCCTCGTGGTGGTGTTATATTGGCAGAGAGGTTAATAGGTTTGCTAAAAGAGTGGGGCATTGAGAAGAAGGTATTCATCATTACTTTAGATAATGTTTCATATAATGATAGTTTGGTGAGTCATTTAAAGAGACACCCTTCCTTTGGACCTTGTTTGCCTTATGGTGGTGAGTTCTTTCACATGTGTTGTGGTGCACACATATTAAACCTTATCGTACAAGATGAATTAAAAGTCATAAATGAGGTTGTGTATAACTTACGTGAAAGTGTTAAATATGTGAGAGGTTCAGATCATAGGAAGTTGAGGTTTGCTCAATGTCTTTTAGAGCTACCTTTTTTGACAAGTAAGAAAGTACACCAAGATGTCCCAACAAGATGGAACTCAACATACTTGATGATTGAGACTTGTCTTATGTATCGAGATGCATTTTATCACTTGAGTAGGATTGATAAATACTTTCTCAATTGCCCTTCAGAGGAGGAATGGGAAAGGGTGGAGAAGATAACAAGGGCTTTGGAACCATTTTATGATATCACCAAGCTCTTTGGGACAAACTACCCCACAACCAACTTGTATTTCCATTGTATTTGGAAGATTCAGCTGTGAATTACGGAACAGTTGGAAGATGATGATGCGATAATTAGAGCAATGGCAAAAGAAATGAAAGAAAAGTTTGATAAATGCTGGGAGTATTATAGTCTTGTGCTATCATTTGCTGTCATTTTGGATCCTAGATGACAATTTCAATCACAATCTCACTCACAGAAGGTTCAGAAGAAGATGAAGAGACAAAGTTTGTGGAATGGGGAGCAGACATAGAGATGCTTTCAACATAACCTAATCCAGATTTATCAGAATGAGACTTTCAAACACTCAACATTTGATCAAGTTTAGAACTAGCAGATCTAGCAACAGATAAATCAAGTTTCAAAGATTTAACTTTATCATGCAATAGCATATTCTCAGTTTTCACATTGTTCAAAAGTTCATTAGCATCAAATAGTTTTACAAGCAAATTCTTCTTATCAAGCTCAAGAGATTCAATTTTCTCCAGGCCAAGTTCAACATTCATAGCATCCTTTGCAGCAACTTTGCAAAGTTTATTGTAGGCCTCTTGAAGATCTGCATCCTCAAAGAATTCCCCATCAGAAGGGTTCTCTTCAGCAAATATTCTCTCATTTACAACAGCAATAGTAGTGAAAGCAATGAGTTTCCATCCTTGTCACAATCAGACTCATCATCAGAAACTTCACCATCGCTAAGGGTTACAGCCATAACCTTACCCTTAGACTTCAAATAGGTAGAACATTTAGATTTCATGTGACCATACCCTTGACATCCAAAACACTGAGGACCCATAGAATTATTAGAAGATTGACCTACTTTTTCTCTAGGTTTATCATTATTGTTAACCTTAGTGGGATCATTCTTCCTAAAGTTTCTAGGTTCAGCAGTGTTCATGCTTCTTGCCTTTCTGTTACTATTCCTAAGAAAATTTCTAAAGTTCTTGGCAAGGTAAGCAATCTCTGTAGCAGAGAGCTCATCATCAAATCCACCAACTTTAACATCATCAACTGACTTAAGAACCATTGATTTGAATTTGTTGGTTTTGGGTAGGTCCAACTCATAAGATTGAAGAGATCCTACAAGTTCATCAATATGGATGGAGTCCACATCCTTACTCTCAATAATGGCAGTCACCTTGGGTCTAAAGTCTTCATTTAAAGATTTAAGAATCTTCCTAACAATTTTAGGTTGATCATAGATTTCACCCAAGTTAAAAGCAAAATTAACAATATCATTCAATTTAGCATAGAATTCATTAAAAGATTCATCATCAGACATCCTAATGCTTTCCAATTTTGAAGTCAATTGCTACAATTTATTTATTTTGACAGTCTTTATGCCTTTATGCACAGTTTGGAGAATATTCCAAGCAGTATGAGCAACCTCAATATTAGAGATTCTCTTAAATTCCTCCATAGAAACAGCGTTAAAGATAGCATTCATAGCCTTGCTATTGAACGCTACTGCTCCTTTTTGAGAAGTTTGCCACTCACTAACAGGAGTAGTGGGTTTCTCCCATCCGTATTCAACGGAGTTCCAGACTCCCTTATCAATTGATTTCGGGAATGCTTTCATCCTTACTTTCCAATAAGCATAATTATTCCCATCAAAATGAGGAGGAATAAAAAGAGAGTGTCTGTGTTCCATGACAGCAGGGGTCAAGGATCAGCTCAATGATCAAAAGATCGACAACAAGAGAGCAACCTGCTCTGATACCACTTGTTAGTTTTTAGACCCCTTAAAAACAGAATTGCATTAACCTAGATAATTAGCCAAGTTTTTACTTAGTCCAAATTAACAAATCTAGGTTATCACAATCAAAACAATCATATCATGTAAAGCAACGGAAAGATAAATAACAAAAAGATATGATCACCTAGGAAACCAAACCGGTAAAAACCTGGGGAGGATTTAACCTAGCTATCCTCAAGGTAAACTTGAATCCACTATCTTCAAAGAATTGAAGTTCATACAATAAGACTTACAAGCCCTTACGCTCGACTTCTTATTACGACCCACCAATAGAACTTACTAACACGACCACGTGCAAACTCCGAATCCACGGACTCTTTCTTTCTTGGATTCACCACCAGATACAAGCACACCCGCTTGTGTTTCTTTAAATTTTAATGGCAGCAACTGAATTAATCATCAAGGTGTAGATAATATCTCTTCCTTGAAAACCCTAAGTTTGTGTAAAGGAAAGCTCCTCTAGATCTCACAAGAGATTTACACAAACAGCAATATGAACAACACTAAAATGTGGCTAGGGTTTGCCTTTTATACTTAGGACAAATTAGAAAACCCTAAACGTTTTAAACAAACTAGGGCTAAGTTGAAAATCTACAGAAAAACGCATTCTGCCTGAGATTCGATGGATTAAGCCTAAGCTTTGATCGATCGAGCTAGGCCGAAATGCATAGTAACTTTTGCATTAGCTAGATTCCAACTTTACATAAAAGATACAACTTTGAGCAAGTCTAAACACTACTAAACACATTGTTTTGATCATGGTTTGCCAACAATACACATTAGAGTTCTAAATACATAAAAACCTAAGTCTTTAGAACCTAACACTAGATACGAGTTGTAATGTGTAGAATTTTGTTATAGAAAGTTGTATAAGCAGGAACCAATATCTATGGCAGCAAATCTTAATGATACATTATATGTCATCTTTGAGGAATATAAGAATTCTACTAGTGATATCTGCAATATGGTTGAAGTTGCATCCAGTAGTGGTGGAGTACATGGTCATTATGTTAGGCATGATGATTTCTCTGGTTTTGAGACATATACGAGTCAACTTATTGGTTTAGATTCAAGCAAGTCACAATTGGATTTATACTTGGAAGAGACTCGACTTGACCATAGGTTGCATGAGGATTTGAATGTTATGGGGTATTGGAAGTCTCACCGTAATCATTTCCCTGAACTTTCCTTGATGGCACATGATATTTTAAGCATTCCCATTACTACTGTTACCTCGGAGTCTGCATTCAGTATTGGTGGCCGTATTCTTGATAAGTTTCGCAGTTCTCTTTTGCCACAAACTACAAAAGCTTTTTTATGTGCTCGTAATTGGCTATATAGATTACCAGGTATATCATATTTTTTTTATCACTTATGTGCTCATAATATTCATTAATCTATATTTGATGTACTAATAAATGCTTTGCTTTCCTTTTTCAATTATACATGATTTTGAGGAAGAAAGCCTCGTGGAGGATTTTGGCAACTTGTGCCTATCTCAATCTAGCTCATATGTTGATGAGGATTAAGTGAAAGGAGGCTATTTTAAGGTAAATTTTTCTATTGTTTGTGTAATTTTTCTATAGGTTTTGGTAGTGGGAGCTAATTGTTCTTGTTTTAATTATTATGCTTTCTGGCACATTTATTACTTCAATATACCTTTTCATAAATTGCTAGTTCATGGGATATATCCATTTTATAGAGAATGTTATATTTACTTGGTCTTGCTGGGATGACATAACTTTTGAAGTGAGAGTTGCCATGGATGAGATTTCTTAAATATAGGTCCAGATGTATTGACTGGTCGTTTCATTACATGGAGGATATATGTGAATATTTTGGCTTATATAAGAAGTTTTGTGACTTGATAGTAAAGTATATTGGATGACATTATATTTTTCACTTCTATTTTTCTCCCTTTCTATGCAGCTCGTATCTGCCGCATACAAGAAAAAAGAGGTTAACATCTGGGATCCTAAGGCTGCAATTTTTTTGGGTTTGAAGAAGACTTTCTTGGGGATACATTTAAAAATGTATAACCTACATTAATCTTTGAGTGCAGTCTTTTTTATATTGATCAGGTTAGCGATGGCTCATCCTTTAAACATGTAAATCAGAATCTGGAAAGCATTTTAAAATCCTTTGCTACTCTTCAGTTTCTTTGCATTTTCCAACTTACATTAGTACTACAATTACAAATAACAATTTTTTCATAGCTGTAGTAGTAGTAGTTGTAGATTTGTGTCTTTCGTAATTCGTATTATGTTGATGCAGTATGGTAACACATTTTGGTGCACAAGACTGTTGTATGGATAGTGATATCTCTATAAAGAATGCATGGTCATACTTCGAAAAAATTTTGGCAGTATTCTGAGAAAGACATGCGGGTCAATTATAGTGTGTATAATTGTTTTATCATATTCAAATGTCTCTGTTGTTGACATGCTAAACCATCAAATTTGGTCGCCAAATACAGTAGCTCTAAATTTAATTCTTGCGTATATGTATGGCAATTTCAATGAGACTTAAAACAAAGATAATGACGTAATGTCAATATTACTATTACAAGTTACAAAAGCCCAACTGCTCCATTCCCACCAACTGGCCCCTTTAGTAAAGACAAATTCTATACAAAAGCGCTTACTAGTTTCATAAGCTCACATCCATAGTCAAGAGCATATTTGACACAGAGTAGTCTCACGAGTTGGTTTCCTTACAAAAGTTCTATAGACAGGTTACAATATCTTTATAATTAAGGGAATAGAATGAGAATATATTTTTAAGAAATATTTCATATATTTAATTCTTAGTTTAAAGAAAAGGAATATACTAATAACTCGTAGAAAATTCTATTGCACTTTCTTTCTAACCATTTTTTTTAGTAGTGGGATGAATATTTATCTTTTAATAAAATAAAGGTAAAATATCAATTTTTTTAGTAGTGGGGGATGAATATTTTGGTAAATTTTTGGGTTTTGGGGGTATTTTGGTCATTTTTTGGGTTCAGGG
Source organism: Quercus berberidifolia (assembly GCA_028535905.1). Classification (NCBI taxonomy): domain Eukaryota; kingdom Viridiplantae; phylum Streptophyta; class Magnoliopsida; order Fagales; family Fagaceae; genus Quercus; species Quercus berberidifolia. The sequence continues at coordinate 36,315,204 of JAPQVW010000003.1, read as the reverse complement.
GTATTTTGGTCATTTTTGGATTTCAAGGGTATTTTGGTAACTTTATTTTGTTTCGGGGGCATTTTTGTCATTTTTTGGGTTTCAGGGGGTATTTTGGTCATTTTTAGGTTTCGATGATATTTTGGTCATTTTTAGGTTTCAGGAGTATTTTGGTCATTTTTTGGGTTTTGGGACGTATTTTGGTAATTTTTATGCTTCGAGGGTATTTGGGGCATTTTTTGGGTTTCAGGGGTATTTTGGGCATTTTTTGGGTTTTGGGGGTATTTTGGTCATTTTTTGGATTTTAGGGGGTCTTTTGGTAGTTTTTAGACTTTGGGGTATTTTGGTCATTTTTGAAGATTTGTGAGTACTTTGGTCATTTTCACTTTAGTGGCATTTTGGTAATTTTGATAATTGGGGAATTGGGTGGGTTGAGGTTTACCCATAATAATTGAGTTAGGTTGGATTTAGGTTAGAAGCAATTAGTTAAATGGGTTTTAATGGGTAAATGAGTTTTATATACCCAACCCAATTATGCTCACCCCAAACACACCCATTTTCCACCCCTATCTGAATCATACATATGTGACCCTTATCCCAAAAGTAAAAAGCCCTAAACTTATCACTGAATATAGACCTATTAGTCCTTGCAACATTTTGTATAAAATATTTTCTAAGGTTTTAGCTAATAGGCTAAAAAAGGTTCTACCAAATATTATAACAAAACATCAAAATGATTTTACAAAAAGCAAACTTATTTCTGATAGTATTTTGGTTGCTTTTGAGACTTACATAGATGCGGAAACATAAAGGGAGAGATGATTATATGACTATTAAATTGCATATGAGTAAGGCCTATGATAAGGTAGAATGGTCTTATCTTGAAGCTGTGATGAAAAAATGGGTTTTGGGGAGCAGTGGATTAAGTTGATGATGCTCTATGTCAAGACTGTAACCTATTCCATCCTCGTTGATGGGGAGCCGAAAGTCTTGATCAATCCAACTTGTGGCATTCGTCAGGCAGATCCCTTCTCTCCATTTCTTTTTTTACTGTGTACGAAAGGGCTACATGGTCTGATATCCCAGGAGGCTACTTTGGGTAACCCGAGGGGTTTTTCTCTTTGCAGAAGAGCCCCAGATTAACTCATCTTTTATTTGCAGACGATAATCTTCTTTTTACAAGGCTAATTAGCAAGAGTGTCAAAAAATTCTTGAAATTCTGGGGACCTATGGTAATTGTTCTAGACAACAGATAAACAAAAGCAATACGACTATCTTCTTTAGTAAATCTACTTTAGATAGTATCAGACGACTTTTCAAGACAACATTGGGAGTTCCAGAGATTAGACAATATGAGAAGTATCAGGCTTGCCATCCTCGATAGGGAGAAAGAAAAAAACTAGTTTTGAATTCATAAAAGAGCAAGTCTAGCACAAACTTCAAGGCTAGGTAGAAAAGCTCTTATATCAAGTAGGAAGAAAAGCTCTTGTATTAAAGGAAGAGAGTTTTAATTAAAGCCGCGGTCCAAGCTATTCCAACTTACATTATAAGCTACTTTAAATTACCGCTGGGTTTTGTAAAGTTGAATTTTATCAACCATCTTATTGGTTTTATTCAGTACCAAATTTGCTTGTATTTTGGCAATTAGTAACCCTATATTTAGGTGGGAATCATGTAAGGGTAGTGTGTAAGAGAGTGTGAACAAATGCCCAAGATTGTGCAAAGAAGCAGGGATTCACAACTGGATCTTGTAGCTAACTCGTGGCTTGCAAGCCACAAGAAGTTGCACACGTGCCAAGCATGCAGAGAAGCTGAACCGCTATGATAGCCGTGGCACTACAGGACAAAAAGTCCAGTCTGGCCATTCAATTACCTTACGGTTGGAACTCGCGACTTAGTCAAGTTGCAAGGCCAAGTAGCCAGCCAGCTCTGTTTTGAAAAACTGACACTTCACATTCCACTCTCACCCTAGTATATATACCCCTTATACCCACGAAATGTAGAGAGCTTCTAGAGAGAATTTTGAGAGAAAAACCCTAGAGAAAAACAAGATTGACTCATCCCCAATCTTCATATAAAGACTCTTCAAATTCCTCTACTCTCACCATCTTCATTGTTACATCCTTGAGATGTACATTACCAAAACCTTTTCTCACCATACCCAAAAGGCCATTTGGTGCTTGGAAAGCAGTTAGGAAGGGACCAATTTCATATTGGTTGATGCTATGAGATATAGCGGAATCTGGTAAGCTAAAGAAGAAATAGGTTCAGCGTAACCTCGTTAGAGTAGGAGGTTGGAGGGCTTAGGTACATTGGGTAGATTAGACTTGGAGGGTCTTTTGCTGTTCATGTATCCCAACTACATTCTTTAGTGGATTATTTACCGCTTGGAAGGTGGCAGAGAGTTTTTACTCCAAGGGCTTTGGTTTCCTCTTTGATAACACATTGTTGTGTTATCCTTGTGTTTGCATCTCTCTTCCCTTAATCTTTGCCATTTAATTTCTGCTGTGGATGTGATTTTATTTAGTTGAGATTGTTTATCAATTCTGTTATATGCTTATGTTCATATTCCACACATTAATTATTTGATAATAAGCTTGAATTGATAATTTGGAAATTGGGGGTCTAAACGTTCATAGTGTTTTATACACTTATTGAACTTTCAGGTCTCTATAATGAAATTGAATGTTTGACCAAAAAGTTTTGGTAGGAACAGTAAGGAGATTGTCGCAAGATTCATTGGGTGAAATGAGACACTCTTTAAAAACCGAAATCAAATGGAGGTATGGGATTTAAAGACCTCAACCTATTTAATAATGTCCTCCCAGCTAAACAAGTTTGGCAACTTCTCCACAATAAAAAGTCACTTTGTTATCACATCTTCAAAGCTAGATTTTTTCCAAATTGTTCTATTATGGAAGCAGCGGAGTCAAATTTCAAATCCTATGCATGGAAAATCATTTTAAAGGGTAGGGATGTTCTACTGAGGGACCCACGGTAGAGGATAGTTGCAAAGTTTTGAATAAGGTTAAGAGTTCTCTCTAGAGGGCCTGAAAAAATGCTCTTCTTGTGAAAATCAACTTGGTTCATCGGAATGTTCTAGCAAAATTCTATCTACACACGATGTTCTAGCCAATGTTCTAGCTCAATATGGTATCTACACACAGTGTGATCTATGCTGCCAACAACCTGAATTGTAGGCCACCTACTATGGGAATGTCCATTTGTAAGGAACATTTGGCTTTGTGTAAGGGGAAGATTCAAAAATGTTTCAATGCTATCCAAGATTTCTTCGCTTTATTTAGGTTGATGGTGGACAGACTTCCTCAATTTGGCATGGAATGTTGGGCAGTGATGTCTTAGGCAATTTGGAATGCTCGGAATAAGTTTTATTTTGAGAAATTTCAAGCCCACCCCAGATCCATTTTAAATGGACACCTTGGTGTCTTAGATGAGTATCAGTCATCAGAGGCTTGTGGCTGCACACCGAAGCTCTTGATTTTGTTTGTGACTTTCGTCTGCTCACGTTTTACTTGTACTATGTTTCCCCCATTTTGTTTTCTTTGCAGTTTCTTCCTACTGCTATAGCCATTGTCTTTCCCCTATTTGGCTTTATGCTCAGAGGTTTTACTTTGTATACTTTCAGTTATCAATATAATTTCTATCTTTTACCTAAAAAAGAGTTGGGTGAAAGTATAATTGTATTTTTATTTTTTTTTAAAAATGAGGCTTTAAAATAATCTATATATATATATATATAACCGAAACCTTTGAAGCTCCTACAATTTTCGACGTCAGTACAATATTAAAAAAAAACTTTAAAAAAAAAAACCCAAAAATATTAGCTTAAAAAAAAGCTCAAAGCCTAAAACCGAAAATTTCCTTCTCCCCAAAACCAAAACCCGATAAAAAATAAAAAAATAAAAAAACACTCTCGCTCTTAAACACAAACACAATAACACAAACTCATCAAACTCCCTCTTTTCTTCTTGACACAATCCCATCTCCATCTTCAAACACCCAATTTCCTCCATGCCTCTCTCTACATACACGTTCCACTGCCTCCAATATTTTTCCCTTCTCTACCTTCAAATCCCTAAACTATTGTCCACGGGTGCCAGCCACCCACTCCTTTAGTGGCAAAAAGTTTTTGATTTTGAGACTTTACCATCAAACCAGATTCTCTAAGCAAACATTACCAGTAAGTTTTTTATTTTGTCGTATAATTTGGGTTGTTAAATATGATTTAGGGTTTCATTTTTGGTTGTTAAATATGATTTAGGGTTTTCTTTGGGAGTGTTTCTTTTGAATGATTAGCTTAAATTGATGGGTTTGGAGCCCATAGTGGGTTTTATTAATTTCAATTATTGGCCGCGAGAAAATCCATATGGGATTTTAGAGTGGTTATTCTGTTTCATTGTTAATACTAACGACTATAGGTGTGTCTCTTTGTTAATAACTTTGTTATGTTATTCTGTTTCATTATAGTCCAACTTAATAGGTGTGTCTCTTTTCTTATCTTTGGGTTGCTATTGACGGCTATAATAAATTTTTGGACCTGGATATGTGACTTTTGTTAGAATAATACATCTATTGGTATTTGATACAAGTTCCCTAAAGTTTATGTTGGTTGGAACTTGGATTCTTATTGTTGTGGGGAAACACCACTTTTGAAATTTAAAAATCTTTAAGCAATATTAAAAAAAAAAAAAAAAAAAAAAAGGGCTTTAAGCCATGGGTTTTTTTTTTTTTTTTTTCCCAACAAGTAGTGATTATTATAGTTTATAATGGAAGCCATGAGATCAAGCTAACTTGAGTGTATGTCAACTTTTTACAAAGTGAAACAACTACTATTGATAATGGTTTCAATATATTTTCCATAGTTTGTCAACATATTAATATTGAGAGATTTTATATTGCCATGGAGACCTACTGAAAGAAGATGTTAACAACAAAAATTTGAAGTAATTAAAACATGTTTTTTACTCTCCTTAATTTCTATATATTGCTCTCTCTCTATCCACTTCAATTGTTTATGGAATTTTGTTAGTTTGTGGCTGTAGGTTGCTCTGGATTTAAGCTTTTTTTGTTTTTATTTTCATGGAATTTTGTTGGTTTGTGGTTTTGGGTTGCTCTGGATTTAAGTTTTTTTGTTTTTTTGAAGATTTCCACGTTTTCTTCTTCTTCTTCCTTTGTTGTCAAATCTGTGGCAAAGAAGAATCATAAAATTTTTGTTATTAGATTTTCTTTTTCCCTTTTTTTTTGTATGCAATTTTTATTGGATTTTTGGTTTCTTGGGATTCTTCTATTTGGTTTTAATTTTGGGTTTTTTTAGTTGATATATAGTGTTTTTCTCATCTTCATTTTACATTGGTTTGGATTTTCTTTTTCCCTTTTTTTGGTTATGCAATTTTTATTGGATTTTTGGTTTCCTGGGATTCTTCTATTTGATTTCAATTCTTCCTGGGATTCTTCTCTTTGATTTACAATAACCATAAACATCTTATCAATTTTAATATATTATATTATGAACTATAACATCATGGTATAATATTATTCTAAACCATTCTCAATCAATTTAAATTTATTTGATAATTTACAAAATTGTCGAATGATCTTAGCTAATCAGAGTTGTTAGATTGCTGAATAAATTATATTACTTGAAATTCATACAAACTGTCAGATTGCTCAATGCTCATTTTTTCTTTGTCACGTTCCGTCGTCTGCTCCTTTAATCGTTGATGTTTATCAACGCCACCATGAAGGTTTGATACTTTCCTCTACCTTTTTTATTTTATTTTGTTCATCTCTACCCATTCATTAGGGCTTCTCATTTTTGTACTGTTGTTTGTCTCTAAGTTATGGACTTCTTTCATTGTAATTTTGGGTGGTTCTTGCTTCATTTTGAATGAAATTTCTTGAATTTGCTGCAAATCTTGATAGGTATTGCTTAATGAAAAGTTATATGTCTCATATATGTCTCCATGGCAATTGCTCTTGCACATGGAGGGGTAAGTCCATATGACTTCAACCATTTTTTTTTTTCTTTTTTATCTATGATATTTAGTTATTTAGCTATTTATTTTGTTCAGATGAGTTATTGTTCTTTCAGGTTTCTCAGAAATCACTCGCAAGGCAATAAAATTCATCCTTTGGCTCTAGGGATTCCATTTCCTACACACTCTTAGATGCCACAATCATCATTCTTAAATCCAATTGGCAAAGTAAGATTTAAATCAATAGATAAGCTCTTAGTGGCTAACAAACCTTGAAAGAGGAAGTTTGCATCGTTTGGCGACAACACTTTGGGAGACGAATGAGAAAAAAAAGGTTTGTTTATGGTTTTTCATTGTTTAAAGTTTAGACCCATTAAAACTTATTGCTTGGTGTGTTCATGTATTTTGATTGTATATAAGAAAGGAAGGTAATGTCCTTATATAAAGCTAATGATCTATAAAGTCCAAATGTCTTACGTATATCTGAATAAGCAATTCATAGATTTTCAAATCTGGATGGTTTTATATTTTAGTTTTGTCCCGCTGCAGGACTCTGACCTAGTGGTTCAATTTTGCAAAGATGTGGAGAGTAGATCACAAAAGGTAGTCTTCTAAATACTCTATTATTATGTTTAACTTTGAGAATTATAGGCTTTGGGATGGTTTAATTATTTTTTAGTGTTATTCTCTATTTGGATACAGCAAAGTGCTGAAATAGAAAAGAAGATGTTTAATCACTGTGAAAATGCTGCAACTTTATTTCAATAATTGCATTGGGAGGAAATTAGTAAAACAATACATTCAAAATTTCCCATGCATCGCAACAGGTTAGTGACTAGCTCCACTAAAAACTCTCTCTTCTTGTCTGTTAATATAGCATGGACCCATTTTGTTCACTATGCCAGAAAGTGAAGACTACTTATCATGCTCTATTTCAGTGTTTACATGCAACAGAGGTTTGGGAAAATATTTCTTTCAATCATGATATTCCATTGGCTAATAATGGTATGGGATAGAGGCTTTTATTAACGTTTTTCAGCACTGCTCAACAAGTGAAATAGAGAAATTCTTATGCATTTGTTTGGCAATTTGGACAAACAAAAATAGTTGGGTACATGTGGGTGTGGGGAAATGCCAGATCAGGTGAAACCTTCAGTTGAGTTACCATTCAATAACTTAGTTCCAAATCAGGCTCAGCAGGTAGAGGTACAATCTCGGCCTAGTGTAGGTTGGGTTCCACGATCTTTTGGGGTAGTATAAACTGAAAGTGGAATTGGGATAGCTATTTGCGACTTTGAGGGTAATCTTATGGCAGCTATGCATGATAGAATAGATGACATATTTCAGGTGGAAGGGATTGAAGCTATGGCAATGGAAGTGAGGCTATAGTCATGACATTTAGGTTTTGTTATTTCGGGTTAATTTTTTTAATTTAGTTATTTGGGTTATTGGTTTTAATTAAGGTTGAATGATGAGAAAAGCAAAGTATGATAGAAGACATCTACAACACCAAGAAGCAAAAAAGGTGGAGATTTAATTGAAAGGGTTTCTTGGTGTTGGTTTGATAGTCTCCCTCAGATGTGTGGGACTCTTTGATGGTGAGCATGCTTAGATTGGAGGATTTTGTGTTGATAAAGTAACATGGGTTAGGGGTATGGCAGACCTATGTGTTTTATTTTATTTTTTTTTTAATTATTATTATAATGGTTTTTGCTTTGTTTCTTAGATTTAGACGGTTTATCCTTGATCACCATTCTGTAGTTGAAGCTTGAATGTTGTAGTGTAGTCATTTGACAAATGCAACCTAATTGTTGTTTAATTTTGTTACTTTAAATTTAAAGGTATTAAAATATGTTGAATAAGTTATAATGATTATTGCAATAGAATAAATGCTTTCTAAATCAAATGACTACAAGATTGTGCTTTATGTTAACTTGGGATTTTCATTTGAATAAAGCAAATTGATTATAAGGCAAGCAGTGTTACGGTCAAGGGTGAAAGTTTTAAATTTTAATACTGTCTTGGCTTTTGGATCCTTGGGGCATATTTTGATATGATTAGGGAAGGTTACTGCATAGAATCCATTGTGTCATTTAGAGTAAAAAATATTTACATTTCATACTCTATGAAAATTGAGTGCAGTTGATTTATGCTTGGTAAAAAAATTTATGTCTGTTCTATGAAAGTCCTCTATTGTTGTTCGGATTATTTTTTGTTTCTTTTCATGCCAACATGGTTTGTGCTGTGACTGATGGAATTGAGAGAATTTAGTTGAATTCAAGGCGACAACCCTCCTAAACATTATTAGACAAGAAGAGAATAGTTTTTTATGGAATAAAATTTGTTGCCTCTTATTGCTTACGCCATAGCTTAAATAACTATGACAAATTCATTTAAAGCTATTAAAGATGTGTGTTTGAGACTTATTAAGTTATGTTACAAGGTGAATATTTCATAGCAATATCTATTTGTTAGCATGTGTTTGAAAATTTTAGGATAATTGAGTTAGTGAACTATAATTTGTTAATTTTTGCTTTCCAAATTACAAGTAATGATATATCCTGTTAAATTGGTACCGCTTTCTTCTTTTTTATTATAAATAAAAAATTTGAAAAAAATTTGTTCTTCTATTGGACCTTTAAAGCTTTCAATTTGAAGCTTTTTTTGTGAAAAATAACTGGTAGTGATGTTTGTGGCAAATTTGAATTTAGGATTGAGGTCAATCTCGATGCCATGGTTAGTTTTCTATATCGTATGTACTTTGCATATATTTTATTGTTTATGATGCTTTGTTTACTCACCTATTTAGAGTAATGTTCCTGTTACAGACACATCTAAGAATTTGGAAGCCCATTTTGAAGAATGCTAGCACTCTAGCAGAGAAGTTTTCCATGGAAGTCACACAAGATCTATGTCTATCTGTACTCCCTCAAATAGCAGCATAATTAGGTAGGATTTATTACGATTTGTGTTATCATTGTTGCTAGGTTGAAAGTATTCAATGATAATGCAAATAGCTAATTGCTGATTAGTAAGCCTACAAGTTGCGTGAGAACTTATTTGGAAATACATGTTAATGGTGGAAGCATCTTTTAGATAGAAATTATGGGAACAGCCATCCTTCTCTCTCTCTCTCTCTCTCTCTCTCTCTCTCTCTCTCTCTCTCTCTCTCTCTCTCTCTCTCTCTCTCTCTCTCTCTCTCTCTCTCTCTCTCTCTCTCTCAATAGTGGAAATGATGATTTTAGAAATTGTGTAATGGCATTATGTTGCCTTTTCAATCCCATTGAGGTCTAGCATCTTTGTTTACTAGCAATGTTAGAATTTAGATACATCTTGGACATCAAAAACGATTAATGTAATTTATGAAAGATATTTGATTGAATGAGTATGGAATTAACTATATTTGTGTAATTAATTGTATTGGAGTGTACTTATATCAGTTATATATTTTCTAAATATGATCTCATGATATCTCATTATATGTAATAGATTTTATTACTTTGTAAACGATAGATTTTATTGGTTTGGTATATAATATATACCATGATATTGATTTTTTTTTTTTTTTTCATATTAGGGAAGTTATTAATAGCTTTCCCGTTCATCGCACGGGTTAGCGATTAGTTAAATATAAAACCAACATTCATAAATTAACTCTCCAAGGTGTGAGCAAAATAGCATATAATTTAATAGACTGATCGAGAAAAGAGAGTGATACTCACTGTTGTAGATCCTCTGTTTCCAATATACGAGCCGATTTCCACTCTGATATGCAAAAGACATGCGAGCCAATACTTCCACAGGAGACAGCCCGTTGCAATCCCGAGCAATAGCCAACTCAGGGTAACTTTCGAGTAAATCCAAAGCCATATCTATTGAGTTGCAAACATAAGCAAATTAATTGAAAGGGAATCATGCCTACTGTTTCAAAGCATAGAAATGAATACGAAAATATATTTGAATCTGAACTTCTTACCAATAGCTTTGGAATAAATAGCCCGGGTAATAAACATCACACCGTTGATGCCATTTCTTGGCATTAGATATTCCAGAGGAGTTTCAGAATAGAGATAGCGCGCCATTTCTGTTCCATGGGGGTTATACAAAAGAGCTAGCACGACTGGAATGAAGCGATGTATTTCGCTTCCGATGCTAAGTAAGGTCCGGCTCTTCCCAATTATACATTTTGCCATCTGGATGTTTCCAAACATAGCGCAATAACCTAGAACAGTATAACCATCTGCATTTGTTATTTTTAAGTTTTCTTCCGACATTATCTTTACCAACTCCTCCACAATATTCATATGTCCTTCAAAGATAGCAATGTGTAGAGCCGTACTTCCAAAAATTGAAATTTTTGCAGTCACTAACTCCGGATTGGAGCTAATTAACTGATTAGCAGCATCCCATTCACCTTCGCGGATATGCTTTTCGAGGGATACGTGCTGACTGAGGCGACCGTTCTCATAGTTATTCATCCCTGCTGAGTTTATAGTACCAACTAGAACACAAAAAGTGAGACAAGAACTTATCACTTTTTATATTTATTTTTTTACTTTTATTATGATTGGTGGAGTATAAAGTAAAACACAAAGAATAGGATAAAGAATTTGTAGCACATATCCATGAATTTGCATTAATGTTTGAAAGTTCACTTAGTGTGTAAAACACTTGTGAATGTTTAGACCCCCAATTTCAAAATTACCAACACAAGCTTATATTCAAACAATGTATATGCAAAATGATAAATATAAGCTATACCCAAACAAGTAAACTACTCAAAGCCATTTAATCACAACAATAATTCAAAGCAAAGAGTAAGGGATAGAGAGAAGCAAATGCAAGATAATATTGGCACGTATTATCGAAGAGGAAACCAAAGAATTCAGTGAAAAAGCTCGCCGCCGCCCTCCAAGCGGTAAAATAATTCACTAGAAAATCAGTTGGGATACATGAATAGCAAAAGACTCTCCAAGCCTAATCTACCGATGTATTTAAGCCCTTCAAGCTTCTTACTCCAACAGAGTTAAGCCTAACCTTGTCTTCTCTAGCTTGCCGGATCCCATAATAAGCCCATTGCATCAACCAAATGAATTGGTTGTCTCTTGAAATACTTCCTAAGCACCAAATAACATTCTCACTGATATGAATGTGGTGAGTTAAAGATTTGGCTAAAGATCCTCTCAAGGGTATGACAATGGAGAGGGTGAGAGTAGAGGAATTTGGAGAATTAAATGTATAAGATTGTGGATGATTCAATCTTACTGTTCTCTAGTGTTTATCTCTCAAAATTCTCTCTAGAAGCTCTCTAGATTTCGTGGGTATAAGGGTATTTATAGTAGGTTATGAGAAGAAATGTGAAAAGTCATTTTTCTGCAAAACAGGATACTTTGGCGAGTGACTCGCAACTGGGATGAGTCGCGAGTTCTAGTCACCAAATAACAGAATGACTAGACTGTACTTTTTGTTCTGTCATGATCTAGCTGTCCTGACCCTTCAACTTCTTGCATGCTTCACACATGTGACACTTCTGACAAGTCACCACTTGCAAGTCAATCGTGAGATCTAGTTGCAAGATGCTCTTTGATGCACACATTTGATCAATTCTTCACACTCTCTCACGCACAACCCTTACATAATTTCCACCTAAATACAGGGTTTCTAAATACTGAATTACAAGCAAATTTGGCACGGAATAAAACCAACACATAATTGAATAAATTCAGCTTTATAATGTTTATAATACTTTCTTTCTCGGATTTAATTTATGGGTACAAATAATGGATGCCCTTGGAACTTTTGTTAACGGACAATGTTAGGAAAATTTTAATACCACTTTTATAAAATATATATATATATATATAAAGGTTTATCAAAAATCAATTATTTTTTTCTTTTTCCATAAAAGTTATTAAAAGTATTTTCTAAACCAATGTCCTTAGGGCATCCATTATTTTTCCCTTAATTTATTTAAAAGTACAAGCACAACATTCTCCTCTATGATGGAGTGTATTCACTTAAACTTCTCGTGATGCAATTGCATTTCTTTTTTCTTTTTCTTTTTTTTTCTATTCTACTTTTTTTTCCCTTTTTTTAGTGATTAAAGAAGTGAGAAACTGAGATTGCGAGGATCTCATATTTCACTTCTCTTTGTTCTCCACACAGTTAAAAAAAATAAAAAATTTAATCATTTTTATATTAAAAACATTAAATTTTATTTTCATCAATAAAGAATTACTAAAAAACCAAAAATATAAACAAACATGATCACTAGATTTCCCCAAAGAACCTAAAACAATTATATTTAATACAAAACCAACTAGTTCTTTCCAACTAGATTAGCTCGAAGCATTGGTATATATGAGGCCCATCAAGTTTCATTGCTAAAATTTTACAAATTCATGAGACCAACTTTAAAATCACATTTTTACTTTCTAATAACACCTACCACATCAGTAGTTTAAAATAATGGTAAAGTGGCTTTAGCATTTTACTTTATTTTTACATTCATGCTTGACAATAAACCCTAACTTCCATTTTTTACTTTACCACTCATCCATTAAAATAATATTAAACCCACACAAAACCAATAGTCAACACCACAAGTGGCCAAACGGCCCAAACCTAGCTAACAATACACCCAGTGACAACCACCACCGACCATGGCCAAACCCAGCCACGAAAACCTAAAGCCAAACCTACCAATAGCAGTAGCAACCACCCTGTACAGCCATGATGGCCACCACAACCAAATCCAAAACTCTTAGATCAACCACCATGCATCCCACAGATGACTGCCTAGCTTTGCTGCCATCTCATCTACAAAGATAGCCCACTAAGTTGGTGATTGGAGAGAGAGTATGAAGGAAGTCTGAGTTTTGAGAGAGAGAGAGAGAGAGGTGAATAAAATAAGTGAAGAAAATAACTAAATGCCGCTACAGTGGGAATTTGTTTTTAGATCTTAGAGCATCTCCAATAGACTCTCTAAAGCTATCTTTGGAGAGCAAACACACACACACACACACACAAAAACCCTCCAATAGCTTCTCTAAACTCTAAATTTTTTTTAGAGTTGCTACAATAGCTCTCTTAAAGAAGAAAGCACTGTAGCAATTACTATAGCGACTCCAAACATTTTTCTTCCTTAAAATAATCCCCTGGTTGGATAAAAAATTGATTTTTTCTTTTCTCTCCCTCTCTCTCTTCTTCTTCTTCTTCTTCTTCTTCTTCTTCTTCTTCTTCTTCTTCTTCTTCTTCTCTCTCTCTCTCTCTCCATTAGAAAACAAAGGAGAATCAGCTCTTTGCCAAAAGATTGGCATAGCTCTCTCTTACAAAACGATTCACTCACATCTGAATAGGCAAAAAGCCAAAATTTGAACAGGGATAGAGCTTCAGATGTGGGGTCGTGTTTTATTGTTTTAGTGAACAATAGAGCCAACATAGACAAAAATGAATACAAAAATAATATTTTGGTTCCTACATTTTGGGGTCACTGTCAATTTGGTTCCCACATTTTTGTAGCAGTTAATTCGGTCCCTGTTATTTTCAAGTTGCAGTCAATTTAGTCTTTACCATTAACTCATTAATGGAAAATACTTACATGGCAAACAAATGACAAGTTAGCACACTTGAAGCTTATGTGGTGAGTAAAAAAATAATAAATTTTTTTAATTAATATTAATAAAATTGTCACAAATTATCAATAAGATCAAAGAAAATTTCATTGTAACACCCAATCTCCACTAGAGCAAGATAACATGCAAACCAAAAAATTTCACCTGCTCTTCAAATTATCAATAAGACCTAGAGAAAATTCAAACGCAAACTCATGTACCCACATATTTTCATCAACAAGAGATAAAAAGCCAAATGAAACTCAAAATCCTATTAGCAAATTTCGACTTGGACAAGCAGAAGAAAAAAAAACACCCCTTTGTTCTAGTTTTAGTTAACCCAAGGATAAGAACAAAAAAAAAAGGTTTCGAGATTCAAGTTCCATGTAGTGATTCACAGCTAAGAGAAGAAAGATAAAATTTTGAATATTTAGGGTTTGTTTGGTTGGGAGATGAAAAAGTGGAATGATGGAAAATAAGGAAGGGATAGAAAATTGGAAAACTCATTTGTTTAGTTGAGAAGAAAAATGAGAGGATTAAAAATGAAGTATAAATTGAATGATATGTCCTTTTAAAAAAAAATTGTGCTCAATTAAAAAAAATCAACCAAAAAAATTAATTCCAACAAGTTTATTAAAATAAAAATAATGCCCAATTAAAAAAAAAAAAAAAAAAAAAAGCATGCACACGACCATTTAGCAAAAGCAAAATGAGAGGCAACTAAAGAGAAATGAAGAAAACAACAAAAGTAGATGAAAGTAAGATTGAAACGTTGTAGAGGTTTTTTTTTTTTTTTTTTTTGGGGGGGGGGGGGGTCGCGGGGAGGGGAAGAAGAGGTTGTAGAGGAGTTAATTTTGTAAAAGAAACTGTATGAACCCAAAGCCAAGTTCTTAGTTATGTTTTCTCTCCATTTTGGGGAGACTTGTTTTTGGTGGATTCCGAGAGAAAATATTTGGGACCTACCAAAATGCTACCTCCCCAATTTAGTGAGAAAACAGACAGGAGAAGAATAGTTGTAGTCAAATAACTAAACTGCCCTTCATTTCACATTTTGTTTGTTTCTTTTTTTTCTTTTTATGGACATGATACATTGCTTCACTTCTTTTTCTTTTTCTTTTTTTTGTCTTTTTTTGTTTTGGTGTATGGTTCCTTTTAAGGTGTTTTGCTCTTCAACTATAGGGTTTTTTTTTTTATTATTATCTTTTTTATTGGATATTATTTTTCTTTTTTAATAAACTCGAGTGATTGTATTTTTTTTTTTAATTAGGCAAAAATTTTTTAATAAGGACATATAAGTAAATTTATACAGATTCTATTTTCTATCCCCTCATATTTCTTCTCATGCAAACAAAAAAAATATTCCTATCCCTCCACATTTCCACCCACCAACCAAACACAAATAAGAGTAATTAAAATCTCTTCTATCATTTTACTTTTCTATCATCTCTCCATTTTCTATCCTTCTATTTTTTCACACCCCAACCATTTTTATTTTTTATTTTTGCTTAAAATCAGTTTGGTCACCCCCCCCCCCCCCCAATTTTTTCATCCCTCAACCAAATGGACCTAAGTGTTTGTTTAGAAAGAAATTGATTTTTTTTTTTTTTTTTTTTTTGTTTCCATTCATATGTTATGACAATTTTTTTTTTTTTTTTTTAATCACTACTTAAGATTCAAGTGTGCCAACTTGTCATTTGTTTGCCACATCAACATTTTTTGTTAATGAGTTTCTAGCAGGGACTAAATTAACTGCAAATTGAAAATAGTAAAGACTAAATTGATTGTTACTAAAATGAAGAGAATAAACTGACTATAACTCCAAAATGTATGAACTAAATTGGTAATTTCCCCAACAAAAAAAAGAAAAGAAAAATGGAACACAGGATAGGAATGCTCTGATTTGTACAAGCAACACTTGGAGACTCATTTCTTTATGGCACTCCCCTTATCGATCAAGAAAGTAGGGAGCTGGTTACATATTAAAGAAATCAAACTCATAATTTACAATTACATAGAATTTTGACATACATAGACCTTCCCTATCATCCACATCTCATAGGGATCTCATTCATCCATCCTCACCCCATCCAGCAACCCCCTATATTCTTAATAACCCAATAATCAAAACTGTCATCACTGCTTGTACCATAACCATCTCTCTCTCTCTCTCAAATTGACCCTTGTTAAAGTTGAAAAGAGAAAAAAAGAAAAGAAGCTGAAGAAAACGGTAGCGTTTTGTGAAGAAATAATAGAAGAACTCAAAGATGGAAACGGTGTCATTAGGATTAAAGAAAAGAAAGAAGAGACAAAGAAACGATGCCATATCACTAAACAAGAACAAACTAAAATTCACAAAGCGATGTCGTATAGTTAGCACACGTGTCATAATCTTATTAGTTTCTTTTGTAACCGTTGTGTTAGTTAGATTTGTTATTTCTGTTTTCTTTTCCCGCTCTTTTTCTGTGCTCGTGTACATGCTCTATTATGTAGTATAAATAGCAGAGGAGCTTTGTATTTTATTTTTACGCTCTCCATTTCTTTTCTTCGATAATAATAATTTTTTTAAGAGAGAGTTTCTTTCTTAGTTTAATTCAGAAAGTTTATTTCTTTACAACCCTATCAGTGACCAAAATGGGCAAAGACTTACCGAAACCACCACCACCACAACCACACTGAATACAGCAAAGAAACAATGGCAACCACTCCAGTGTTATTATTTTAGCTATTATTATATCATCGATTTGCAAACTTTAAGCTATTATTTTAGATTGTTAGAGCATGTGTATTTTCAGGAGAAAGATTGCTACCTGTGTTTGCCAAGGTATCCCAAGCGCATTTAGCATTATTAATCTTCTTTATCGAATCACATCGAGCCAACCCACCGGATTCCCTGATCAAATATAAAGCCAAAGCATTCTTCTTGCTCGAAGCAGGTGTAGTTGGTTCGGTGGTTGTTTCAACAATGTTCCAAAGATGACGATTCATTAAAAGTGTTTTCGTCCGATTCCTCCAAGCCATACCATTTTCTCCCTTCTTCCCTGGAATTGAAACACCAGCAACAATTTAGCATATCATTCTCACATATAAAATTGTGACTCAGTGAAGATTCTATTAAACTCTTTTAGATTTCCAAAATACCATAGTGGGGTATTAGGTATATTACATTTCAACCATTCTTGCTTTACATGTTTTCCTAATCTTAGCTTCTCCTTCTACTTCCAATGTACACACTCTGCATTCCAGACAATTGTTTACAAAGAGTGGACATTTTTTGAAAGGGGAAGCTCTGACTTTTTCTAAGACTTTTTGTTATGACGCTCACCTCCCCTTAATTTGGAATAAGATAGTCACTTTCTTTAAAATATAAATTATTTACACATGCCCTCCCCTGAATGATTAAAAATACATTAAAATTCTTTGGGGATTTTTTTTTTTTTCCAAAGTTCCTATTAGAGGAATGTGAATGGCAATTGAAGTGAAGGGTAAAATACAAATTTTAAGTTTTTTAGAGCCTATTTTTGGTTATTTAGAAGAGGTTAGTGTAAATAGTTTGTATTTCAATTCCAAATTACAATTTGCTCTTTTTCAAAGTAATGTCCGGTGTGCATAGAGTGTGAATATTGGGAGTATGAGACAATTAATAATTTTCCATTTGATAATGAAAATATATTATGATTTAATTAATAGCAAGAGATAAAAATCCTAAGAAAAAAAAAATAGCAGCGAGCAACTTTATGGCATTTTCCTCACTTAATTATATTTAACCTGTAATTTGGAAGATCTAAATGAAAGAAAAATTACAAAATGGATAGAAGGGAAGCTCACCAACACTCTACTATTACCAGCCACCGAAACAAGAATATAACTAGTAGCAGCCATTAAAAAATTAAAATTCCAATAATTGATAGCAGGTCTGGGAGAACAAAATAAAGTTGGACAAATGAGGGGAAATTTTAACTAATGGGGAAAATAGAACATAGTTACATTTTTTTGGATGAAGTAAAAAAGTGAAACCTACAGGTAGGAAATGAGTTTGTTACATACGACCTACAGCCTAGACATCTAAATAGAGAAACCTACTGATAGCTTAGTTATGTATTTATCCCACCATTGTGACAGTACACGTGTTATGTTGTCATTGGTACTTAGAGTTGGTGGACCTTTCTGTTATGTTAGTTATAAGCTATTAATTAGTCAGAGTTTCAGTTTTTCTTATTTTCTAGTTTTGTATTCTCTGCTTCTTGTATATATAAGCAAAGATTGAGTTATTCATTCATGTCAATTTAGTCTATGTTATTATCTCTTAGATGGAAATTACTGACATGACTAATGGCCAAAATAAAAAATTAGTTGCCGTTGATGTGGCAATAAACTAATTTTTTATTTTGGCCGTTTACCACATCAGCGATTTTTATCCAAGAGATAATAGCAAAGATTAAATTAACACAACACTAAAAAGTTAGGAACCAAATTGAAATATAACGTAAAGAATAAAGACCAAATACATAATTTACCCTAAATTTAAATACTAGCCTCTCTAGATTCTTATTAAAAATATGTAATGCACTTAAATAGTTGACTAATGTATTTTTAATTCCCTCTAATTACTCTTATGTCATATATAGCTCATTAAATTATAGTATATTTAATGTATACTATATTTTTTTATTTTTTTTATTAAATTGACTTGTATATTTTTAGACATATCAAGACCTTTTTTTTATTTTTTTTTAAGAAAAAATGTAAAGACTTACTTAATATAAATATTTTTGTTTAAGTAAGAAAATATCATATGTTAAAATAAAAATTATAAACATTCTTCGTGTGTGTGTGTGTATATAGCTTGGTCACCCTTGAAAAAGTTTTTGGCACCGCCACTACTTCAATGGTAGCTTCTTCAAAGTTTGCTAAAACATGTTCTCCAACCAGACTTCAACCAAAGAATATGCTTGAAACCCTTCCTATCTGCACAGTGAGAATAATCAAGGCACTAGTCTTGTCACTCAACCTTTTATGGACGACACAATTACAACACCTGAAAGTAGATCTTTTCTCATGGTAGTAACTGCCAAAAATAAGATTTGTTATGTTGATGGAACAATCTTGCAACCCTCATTGAGCCCAGTGTTTAATGCATGGAGGCACAATAACACCATGCTACTATCATGGATCTTCAAGTCCCTCTCGAAGGAAATTACGTTTCACAGGAAGACATGAATTGAATAAACTTGAAAGCAAAGAATTGAATTAAACAAAAGTGAAGTTTAAAAGCTAAACTGAATTGAATTTGAGACAAAATTAGAGGACATAATTTGTAATTTAACCCAAAACTTATTACATAATTAAGTAGTATGAGATTTGACCACAACAGAGCCTAACTTTATTTTTTGGGTAAAAAAAGAGAGAGAGAGAGAGAGAGAGAGCCTAACTTTATGATTATAGCATAAAAGCATAGTATAAGACCACGAATTATAATTTATTTATATCTAAATAAAATTGCCATGGGGATGGGGCGTTTTTGCGGCAGTATTAGAATGGGTCTTTTTTGAATGCTTCAATCATGGATTTGGCACCCATCGCATGTCCTCCGGCATAAGGCCATTCCCGCTCTTCAAATGTTGGCTTTGCTTCTGTTAATATTGCTGGTGTATTAAGGTAATAAGGTTGTAAAATTGTAATGGTGGTGGCAAACAGACGAGACAGAGGGGAGGAGGAAAAGCATGATGATTCTGTATTTCAATTCATTTCTTTCTTTTAAGGTTTTTTTTTTTTTTTTGGGGGGGGGGGGGGTGGGGGGTAAGTTTGTTATCATATCTTCTAGACCTTAGGCCTATTTGAGGTATAAAATGTTTGAGCACGTGCAGTATAGAGAGAGACATACCAACATAATCACTTTTGGGGATCCCGCATATTTCTTTCAAAGTTTCCCAAGCAATTTTAGCGGAAGTAATCAGACTAATCACATGACATATCCGTTGCGAGCATGAAATTTGGATCACGTGTAAAGCCATGGCATTCTTCTTGCTACAATCCTTGGAAGCAGCTTCATCATCTTCTTGTTTAGGACATTTGTCAGTTGCTTCAACAATGTCCCAAAGATCTTGAGCAATCAAATAGGTTTTCACTTGAACGCTCCAAACCAAATAATTGTCTACGTTAAGAACTTCACTTACAGCTACACTTGAGGTTGTCCTTGTTTCCATATTTAACCTGTCAACATACCTACATGGTGTTAGGATCAGAGTACACATTGGCAATCAAATCTAGTTAGAAGATAATCCAATTAGGCACAGGTTTAGAATCGGCGCAACTAAAATTGTTTTATTTTTCTTTTAAAAATTAATTTCTAGTCTTTTATGGGTCAGATCAATTCAGGATGATATCACTTATGTCATAATGTGTACACATGTTATATATAAAACTTTAAAATTCTACCTTGCACTATATATATGGGTGTGTGTGAAAATTCTACCATTTTATTAAAAAGATGAATATTAAATCTCTCCTAAACACAACTAAATACATAAAATTTGAGGATAGAATATAACATACTGGATTAAGAGAAAATAAATTAATAAATAATTGGAAAAAAACCTATAGAAAATTTATATTTTTTTAAAAAAAAAAAGACTACTCAATATTAGTAATAAATCTAAAATTAAGAATATTTATATTTCAGAATTGCACATCAAATTATTTTTCAGTTTGCCACCCCCTCTATAGAATTAGACCTCTCTCATTATTTCTCCCAAAAACTTTCAAATTGACCATAAACTTGTATTTACATAATAACCAACCAAATAACTCAATAAATCGTTATTCTTAGGGGCTGTTTGGATTTCAAAAAATGCTCATTCATCACTCAATAACTCATCACTTATCACTAAAAATACTCCAATTTTCTAAGGTGGCATGTTTGGTACTTGTTTCCAACTTCTGATCACTCAAGTTTAACTCAAAAAGGTGGAACCCACAAGTCTGTTTTTTCAGAACGGTAATAGTAGTCTTCTTGTTGCCCTTACCTGCGTGATATTTTCTCTCAGCCCACTCTCTCATTTTTCTCTCTAAAAATTTCAAGCAATGAGAAAGAAGCATTAGCTAAAAAGAAAGGAAAGCAGATCAAACACAAGCAGATCACACACACATCACAAGGCTATAGTTTTTCTAATACACACATATACCAATTTTGAAACAAATGCAAAACCCAAAACAAAAATCTTGTATTTTGAAACCCCAAATCCAAATTCCATTTGTCAAACCCTCAAACCTAAATCAACCAAATCCACAAATCCACAAACAATTACAAAGGAAGGAACTTTTAGCTAAAAGAAAAAAGAGAAAATTGAGCAAATAAATAGAAAGAAAATAAAAAAGAAAGAGGGGTTCAAAAAGAGGGTGGAGCTTGAAGCTTAAACCATGGTGGTTCAGTTTAGAGAGGAAAGCCAAATGCGAGAGATCAAGGCCCACGGCAAGCTAAGCTTGAGACTTGGAAACCATGGTGGTTCGATTTAGAGAGAAGCCAACGATGTGATGGATTGAGGGACTCGAGACAGTGAAGGACCCAAGAGTGAGAGGTCCGGTGATGTTGTGATGCTTATGGAGGTGGTGAGTTATGGGTTTGTGGAGGTGACATGTGATGCTCATGTCGCGGTAAGTTATGGGTTTGTGAAGGTCCGATGAAGAGAGAGACGGAGAGCACAGGTGCATGAAGTCAGATTGATGTGACAAGGCATAAGCTAGGTCCCATCCAGTTGAATAAAATTACAAAAATGTCACATAACTTAATTCCATAACTTGAAAACACCCAAAAGTACCACCGCATACCCTTAGCATGGTGGTCACTCTACAAGTATAAGTGCTTGTAGGGTGTAGGAAGCAAGGATCGAGATTCAAGTTTTCAGAAGAGAGTTTCACACATATATACACTTAGATTAGGCTAGAGTAGAATTTTTATTTTGAACAAAAATAAATAAAATAAAAAAACACCTAAAAGTTGTTTTCAATTTTGCTAACTCATCACTTAAAAATCAGAGATTTGAGTAATAGAAACAAAAACTGAAAACAAGTCCAAACATACCTTTTTGTCATGGCACCCACCAGTTTTGAGTTATGAGTGATGAAAATAGCAAGATAAGTGATGGAAAACATGAAATTCAAACAGCCCCTTATATATTCTTCTTTAGGCAAATTTAAGGCATTTGCCCAAGTTTACAAAAATAACCGAAGTCTAATTAAGAGCATCTAATATATTGCGTAGAGACGGAACCTTTAGGGGGGCCAGGCCATGCCCTGACCCCAAAATAATAATAATAATAATAGGTAAATTTTTATTAAAAATTATGTTTGGGGCCTTTGGGCCCCCTTCCCCTCCAAGAACAATTCATTCCCAGCCCTAGCCCCAGAAAGAAATCATGCGTATAACCTAATTTCAACCCAAAAAAAAAAAAAAAAAAATGGATAGAAGAAAAAAAGGAAACCAAACGTTACAGAGAGATAGAGAAATAGAGAGACATAAGTTTTTTTTTGTAATAGACTTATTTGTAGTTAATTTAAATCAAGGTTAGTTTACCCCAGAAAAAAATTTTGAGAGATCGAGAGATGAATCATGCATTTAACCTAAATATTACTATTGTGCAAGAGGGTTTGTGACTTTGGGTTTAGGATTTCTTAAAATAATTATTAAAAAAAAAATTGGTCCATATTCTTTACTCTATATTTAACCCCAAAAAAAAAAAAAAAAAAATCAAGGCAATTAATAATAGTTAGTTTGTTTATCACTTTGCACATGAATTTACCCTTTTTTTTTCTTTACTGTTCATATTCTGTCATATGATAACTTGTGACCAAAAAATTGGAATGTTGCTACAACCACAAATTATTTTATAATATTTTTACAATTTATCATATGCGAAATTCATATTAGTTTTTATTTTTTACCTAGATCTACTATTAGCATCAATTTTTTCAATGACCATATTATCAATTTGTATTTGTCAAAAAAATATATATATATTATCAATTTGTAGAAAAAAGTTATAAAATAATTTGTATAGCATTACTCAAAACTTGTGAAATAAGCTGCGGTAATAAAATTTTAAAACAATGGGCAGAGGAAGAAGTAGATTAAACAATGGTCAGGCCTCTCTCTGTAGACCGTTAGCGGTGGTTCCGGACCAGATCTGACTGGATCGGGTTAGATCCGAGCTCTGGCACCGCCGGCCTACTATTTGCAACTCCTTCACTGACGACTCTTGCGAGGTTTCTCCGAGTAAGCCCCCCTGACTTCCTAGTGGACCAGTGGTTGTGGTTTTTCTCTGTACAATGTTGTTTCTTCCCTGAGATTTTTCTGATGCTTTTTATTTTATTTATTTTAACTTTCTTAAAAAAAAAAAAAAAAAAAGGATAAATTCTAGGAACTATGAAAAAGAAAGTTGCTGCAAAAAAGCTTTGCAAATGATTAAAAGCTCGTAATAAAAAGTTAGCAAGCACACGAACCTGAACGGCTGAGCTGAGTTCCTGCTCCAAGAAGATTGGATTGATTCTGGTCTACAAAAGATACTAAGATACTAAGATAGGAAAAACTTATTACAGTGGTCACCTGAAGAAATAATGCAGAAAATGGAATGGAAATAAGTTGCGGAGTCTTTGTCATTCTTTAAGATTCGATTAGATGATGTCCTTAAATAAACACTGCTGGCCTATTATGGCAACGGGTCGGATTCGATCTGGGTTTTTCCATATCCAAACCCGACCTATGGGTCTTAGCCTGCAGCCCGACCCAGCCCGTTTACTAAACGGATTTTTCCTAGGGCTCGGACTCGCCCCCGCTGGGTCCCGCAAGCCCCACGGGCCCCGCTCAGCCAGGCCACTTCATGGCCCAATCTTCAGCCCCTAACAGTGGCCCAATCCATGGCCCAATTAATTAAAAAAAATTTTGTTTTCCTGAGAAAAAAGAATCAAAGCATATGCCTGCAAAAATATATTGGAGGCAAGATTCTGAATCATCAATGGACAATCAAAAGATTCAAAACAACCCGGAAAAGAATGAAATGGTTTTCCTCATTATAGACTGTTCATTACTAACCAAAATGGAATGGAATAATGGGATTCTTTTGCAAAACATGTAACCCAAAAAATAGAAACTACCTAAAAACCAAAACAAATGGCAATCAACCAAAATGCTCTGAACAGAAGATCCTTAACCCAATAGCTAAACAATAAAATAAATAAACAAACAAAGCTGAGAAAATCGTTTCCTTGCAACCATCAACAACCAAAAACTGCAGTGAGAACTCACATATTTTAATAAATAAAAAATACAAACACAAATCCGAAGGTCCCCAAATACAAAATGGGTTTCACATATTTTAATCAAAAAAAAAAAAATTATGAGAGAGACCCACCAATGAAGCCAGTGATCAAAAACCACAAAATTGCGGCGAGAAGCTTTGATTTACCCTTTCAAAATCACAAACCAAACACAAATTTCAGATCTATGATTTTCCCTTTCATAATCACAAACACAAACTCACAAGATTGAGAATTTGAGACGAACTGAACCCAAAAAAAAAAAATGGAGAACGAGGTGGAGTGAGATCAGCGACGGCGAGGACGAAACAGAGCTGTACCTGTGCTTGACTGCTTGTGGGCTTGTGGCCGTGTGAGTGAGAGAACTGAGAGATGAAGAGGGAGAAGCGGTCGTGTGAGACAGTGAGTGAGAGAGCTAAGACGGCTTGGGATGGCGGTGAGAGCTAGAGCGACGGAGAGAGGTAGGGCAATTGGGCCGGCGGTGAGATTAGGAGTGAGTGAGATTGTGAGCTAAAGAAATGAGAGGCAGAGGTGTGAGCTGAAGAGAAGAGAGGCGAGGGAGCTGAATGCTGAAATGAAATGAGGAATGGGAAATATTAGGGTTTGTAACTATGTATATATATGAGGGAATTTTAGTAATTACATATATAACTGGGTTTCGGGTCGGGTTTCGGGTTTTTAATAAAATTTGAACCCGACTCAGACCTGCTTTGGGTTTTTTTTAAAAAACTCATACCCAACCCTATTCTTTATTGGGCTGGGTAAAATCCGACCCATTAGAGTCAGATCGGACCGGATATCCGCAGGTCAGATTTAAATTGCCATCCCTACCTGTTAAGTGTGTTTTAATTAGGCTTGTCTGATGTGTGTAATGAGTGCTTGTTAATGCATTTTAATGTATTAAAAAAAAAGATTTTGTGTATTTGTTTTTGTTGATAGTTTGTTAATGCTAAATGAATGTTTATTTGGGTTAAAAAAAATTGTTTATACTTTTGCCCCCTCTTATTCTAAGTCCTATCCCTGTTCCTGAAAGAAAGTCACTTAAAAAAACACCATTGTCTAAAATATGACTTCGTTTTTATTCTCTTTGTTTTTTCATTAATCTTGAGTAAATCTTTTTTCTGTTTTAGAAGATTTTTCCAGAGTAAATCAAGAACACAACACAAAATTCAATTTATTTAATAGAATCTCTAGCAACCTATAAAGTAGTGCGTACTTATCCACTTTAATGGATGTGGCATTAGAGAGAGTGATTTTAGGGGATAGTCTTAATTTTACTAAAGAAGTTTTAGAGTAATACTACAGTGACAAACTATTTTACAATATTTTTACAGAATATTGATGTGAGGTATGAATATTCTGACCCTAATGAGTTGGTTTAATGATTCTTTAAGGTCTCGTAATATCTATGAGATCCCGAGTTTAAGTTTGAAATCTCTTGCTAGTATTTTAGGGTCATCTTAAGAGAATCCTCCCTAAAATAATATGATGTTTGTTCAAAAAAAGTATAGAAATATTAGACATGATATTCAATCCTAAGTCAGGGTTCATAATTCATTATCTTAGTCAAGGATCATTATCCCACAACCTATATTAATGAAAACAAAATTATCATAATTGTACTAGTAATAATACTATGCAATGATACAAGTAAACTAACTTTGGTTTAATTTATGAGTTATTCTATATATATATATATATATATATATATATATATATATATATTTTAAAGGCATGGTTGTTAAAGGCTTTAAGTTGTGGACATAAGTTCTTAGGATGAACCATGTTAAATCTCTCCCCAATTCTAACATGGTGTTAAGAGTATTTATAGTCTTCTTTGGCCTCTACTTGTTTTTTTGCCCCTAATAAATTATAATTTTCAAATCTTCTGGGCACTATTAATTTTGGTCACAAATCACACCACTCAAAAAGATTAATAGTATATCTATAGAACATCGATATCACTACTATGAAAATCTAGAAACAACTCCCTCATGTGCCGTTTAGAGGTAGATGCAACCCTCGAAATCAATTGCCGACTAATCACTGGAAATGCTGTCCACAATCTACGTCATTATTGTAGCTACTAGTACTGTTATTATCCAGCCATTAGCAACACTCTCTTCCGTTGATCTATCAATTTGGCATTAGCACTGTCATTATCTAACCATTGCAACTATTCTACGACCATATTCCGTCATTGACCATCACTAACTATTGCAGTCAACATCTTTTTCACATTTTCAATTCCATGTCAAGCATGGTTATACACATCCAATTTGGTCTAAAATGATCAACATTAGGTTTGAGGATGGGTGTCAGAGATATCAAACCCAATCTAATTCAATACCCAAATCAGTTATCTTAGTTTAGATTTATCGTACTAGTACCTATTTGTATGTGCTTCCCTAGATTATTGGGATTGATACATGTACTATGTAGATATAACTAGTATTTTTTCTCTACGTGACGTGTAGTGTGAACGAAGTGATAATAATTCAACTTATACTTCCATTACTGCTAGTTTAAGTAACCTTAAGGTTGATCTAGGGTTTAATTTACTAAGTACTTTAGAGAATTAGGAATTCAGGTTGTGTGTTACTTATGGTGAGGGAGAGAGAGAGCACTATTTGGGTGCGAATGAAGCTTGGGTCTTGTGAGAGTGCTTTTGTGACACTTTTATAATCTTCTTATTTTCTTAGCAATGATGGCCATGAAGACAAGTTTAAAGCCTAAAGACTAATAACGTAAATCTTTGTATTTCCAATGTTATTGTTTCTTTTAGTTTTTTTTTATTTATTTATTTATTTTGTATAAACTTACTATTATTGGCTACACACACAACAAATAGTTATCAAAACTTTACAATCATAGCTTTGACTATCTCAACTAATAAAAACAGATAATTTTGACAAAAAAAGAATCCATCAGAAATTTCATGATTTTCTTAATACATGTAAAATATAAACTCCACCCCAGCGTTTGGTATACAAATGAACAAATTAAAAAAGAAAGAGAAAAAAAAAAAAGAACAAATTCAACAAGAATTTTATAGATTTTTTATATATATGATAAAACCTGGGGCTCTTTAATGTTAATGTGTGTAAAAAGCACAACACTAAACAACGTAAACTTTTATAACTCATTTTCTTTTCTTTTTAATAGCGTCGTTAGAGTCCAATCACTATCTTAAATAACTTCAAACAAAATGGAATTCCATTATCAATCTTAACCATTAATTAATAATAAGTAGTTTAATTTTCACTCCATTATCAACAAATTAAATAAATTACAAATCAAATAAAAAATATTCGAATTTTAGACCACTTGAAATTTACTTTCTGCTTTTATTAATTGTAAGCCCATACACCGCATAAACAACCTACGAAACTTGTAACCAAAAAAAAAAAAAAAAAAAACGAGTCATATACATTTTTTGAAAGAGCTCACCACTCCAGTAGTTTGATTGGGGTTCTTCAAAAATAAAAATTATTGGTGAAAATGAGATTTGAATCTCTTAATGGTCTTAACTTCTTTATAAGGAACCATAAAAATTGTGTTGCTTCTTTCTCTCCTAATTAACGAACATACTTTATATTCATGGTGTCTTCAGAAAATCTCAACACGACTACCGTCTGATCCGTGTGTACAAAACAGTGGTGAAAAATAACTTTTTTATTGAAAACAAATGATGACATTTAAAAATCAAAACATTAAAAAAAAAAAAAACTTCACCACAGTGCTATGCATGGAAACGAAGAATGTGATCCAAATATAAACTAATTACTTACAGAAGTTGAGGGTTATGCCATCCAAAACTGCTGCCTGTGCGTGCCACTGTGCGGTGGCTATCACTTGAAGAAATGATTAGACACCTACACTACTGCTTATGTATAAGAACAACTACTCGCTCTTGAAATTACAGCAACTTGCTTTCTTTACTATTTTTCAGCAACTTGATTATTTAATATAGGCTTTGAGAATTTTTATGTATTATTAATAATGATCAATTACCAATGTTTTTAGTTTTTTTTTTTTTTTTGAACATACCAATGTTTTTAGTTGACGAAGACTTGAGCGAATAGAGGAATACTGTAGCAACCAAATTAAGAATCAAATGCCAGTTTATATTTTGTTGGCTAGCTAGACACCCATTAAACTAAGTCCATTTCCCTATATGTCCATTAAACTAACTTCCCTCCCTCTTGGTCTGCGGGATGCCTGGAACCGAATTTTTTTAATTATTTGTTTATGTGTGAAACACAAGGATCTCAATAACAAACTTCAAGTTGAACACTGTAAAGGAAGGCGTTCACAACGGACTAGGTATCTGACCAAAGTTGTTTCCTAGACTGAATGGCAAGTGAGAAAGCATATTAGGGATCGATCTTGGAAAAAGTAAACAAATCAAGAAAATGTAATTCGGTCCTCAAGGAATTAAATATAGGATGATGTTTTGATGGATATAGTTCTGTTTGGATTGAACTTATTTTGCTGAAACTGAAAACTGAAAACTGAAAATACTGTAGCAAAATAATTTTTAAATGTGTGAATAGTACTGTGGGACCCATTTTTAATGAAAAAGTTGATAAAAAGTTGAGTTTGTGGGACCCGTGAACAGTGGACAAGAATACTGTTCACAGCAGACCGGTCAACTATTGTAGGCTGAACCAAAAAAAAAAAAAAAAAAACAGAGAAAACGCAACATTAGAAACGCAGACTTGAGATAATCCGAATCCAAACACACACATAGTGTTGCTAAGGTCACATCCGGACAGGGTCGTTCTTTAGGCTTTAGCAATGCTACGGATTTTTTTTTTTTTTTTTTTTAAAGTATAAATAATTCGTTGATCCAGTACATGGTTTTTAATAGCAAATTTCTAACAACACTTTTACATAAATCGACCATGTTTATTATTTATTAGCCTAGCAATAACAAGTTTGTTGCCTCTGCACTTTTTTCCCTAAATACAAAAGAAAAGCATTAATAATGACATATCATTTCAGTATTTTATAAAAGTAGTTATATTAGTTATATTACTAAACTTATTAGTCTTTAAGGTTTCCCCATTAATATTGTCCCTTTTCTTAAAAAAATGGAAAAAACAACTTGAATAAATTTTGTAAATAGAAGTATTGTTCATCCTTGGGCAATATAGATTTAATAATTCGTTTAAGTATGTTACTTAAGGATCTAAATATTCTAAACGACAAACTTCAAGTTTGACGACAGTAAAGAAAGACATTCGCAACGTACTAGGTGTCTGTCCAAAGTTGTTCCTTGACTGAATGGTTGGCATGTGAGAAAGCATGTTCGAGATCTAGGAAAAAGTAAACAAATCATGAAAATGAAAGCCTTTTCTCATGGAATTAAATATAGGATAATGTTTTGATGGATGTGTTGCTACAGATACGGTCACATTCAGACAGGTTCTTCCATGAGCAATGTTACTTTTTCGGGATAATTTTTTTTTCTTTTTTTTTAATAATTTTTCCCTATCCTTTTTTTCTGGATAACTCCAAACCCTTTTTCTTCAAAAAATAAAAAAGATAGAAATAAATTTTGAAAATAGAAGAATATAAATATAAATATATATATATAAATATAAATATAAATATAGAGAGAGAGAGACAGAGAGACAGAGAGAGAGAGAGTACTGTCTTCCAAAACTGCTGCCCGTAAGTGCCAGTCAGCGGTAGCTATCACTTGATGAAATGATTAGACACCCACACTGCTTATGTATAAGAGCTACTCACTTTTGAAATTACAGCAACTTGCTCTTTCTACTTTTTATTTTTTATTTTAACTCCTACTCAGCATCTTGCCTTTTATTTTATTTTTCAGCAACTTGCTTATTTAATAGAGCATTGAAAAACTTTATGTATTGATGATAATAATCAATTACCAATGTTTTAAGTTCACTAAGACTTGCGTGAATAAAGGAAAGTTTTGTTGAGAGGCTTTCAACTTATGGCGTTCACTCATAATAATAATTTTTTATTATCAGATCAAGATATCAATCATTTTTGATGTAAATGAAGATTAAACCCCAGATTTTTTATTCACCTATAAAAAACTTTATCAGTTGAACTAATTGAAACTTATAAGAAAATGTAAAGTTAATGGATAGTCTACGTAGTTGTTTAAAAATTATTTATAAAATGTTTTTATAAAAAAAGAAAAAATAAATTAATATTTTGATAATTTTTTATTTTTTCATAAAATAATAAAAATATTTCTTAAAATAATTCATTAACAAATGTTTTAAGAGTATCTGATTACTGGATCTATAAGGGAATAGACAATGAAATTAAGAATCGAAATGCCAGCTTATACATTTTGTTGGCTAGCTAGACATCCAATAAACTAAATTCATTTCCTCGTTCATCCTTGGGCAATATAGATTTAATAATTCGTTAAAGTATGTTACATAAGGATCTAAATCTTCTAAACGACAAACTTCAAGTTTGACGACAGTAAAGAAAGACATTCGCAACGTACTAGGTGTCTGTCCAAAGTTGTTCCTTGACTGAATGGTTGGCATGTGAGAAAGCATGTTAGAGATCTAGGAAAAAGTAAACAAATCATGAAAATGAAAGCCTTTCCTCATGGAATATTAAATATAGGATAATGTTTTGATGGATGTGTTGCTACGGTTACGGTCACATTCGGACAGGTTCTTCCATGAGCGATGTTACTTTTTCGGTATAAATTTTTTTCTTTTTTTATAATTTGTCCCTTTCTTTCTTTTTTTTTTTTTCTTTCTTTTTTTTATGAACTCCATACCCCTTTTCTTCATAAAATAAAAAAGATGGAAATAAATTTTGTAAATAGAAGAATATAAATATAAATATAAATATATATATATAGAGAGAGAGAGAGAGGGAGAGAGAGAAAGAGGGAGAGAGAGAAACTTGGTTCAACTCTAGACTGTCTTATACAACTCAATAATTTTTTTTTATTGAATATGACTTTAACAAATATGCCATTAAGTTAGATTTTCTTCTTATACTTTACGTACTTTTTCCTGGAATGAAAATCATTGATTTTGCACGATCCTGCAGGGATGCTTGATTGCCATCCTTAATTGTATCTCCGAGGTTCTTTGCCTCTAGGTGAATCTCAACGTCAAGGGTCCATGACAATTAATTCTTGCCCGAGATGTCAAGGGCAGCAAATTCAAGTTTTGTAAGGTTCAACATCTATATAAATATATAATTACATAAGAAACCAAATACTTATAAATATAAACATAAATATATATATAAAATTATCATACACATTTTTAATGAATCAGTACTACATATACATGTTCAAATTTAATTGTAATGAAACAATACTTGCATTTTTAAAGATTATCACTACACGTAATATATAGCTATAGGTATAAGTAACGTGAAGACAATATATAACAATATATTACTAACCATAACTAAATAAACGTGAATCTCACAATATATAATAATAGGATAACGTGAATCTCATGACAATATACAAGAATAGGATAAAGTGAATCTCATAACAATTTTAATCAATTAAAAATCACTAAAATTATGAGCATAAAACGTAAAGACAAACAAATAGGATAATTACTAATTCCTTAAAAAGAAAGCTTACAATGAGTTGAGAGAACTACACAAATAATCTTTGATGGTTGAAGAACAATGGGAGGACAACTTCCTTTCACAAATTGGGTAGAAGCTTGTACTTATGGCGTGTTGTAAAATGATAGAAATATATTAATAAACTCTTATATTCAAGTGATCATCCACGATTCTTTTGATCTCTCTTAGATATATACAATAACAGTAAAAAAATCCCACATATATATAGGACCTTAGAATGCTTGTAGAGTTTAAGAGATAAGGTTGTAATAGTGATTACACTTATAGATATACATCTCCCCTATAGACTTTATACATCCCAAATAACTTTTTCATTGCCCAAAGTTTACACATTCCAATCAGACTTTATTTCTAACATTTTTGCCCTTTTCCTTTTTTTTGATCTCCTTCAGTTTTTTTTTTTTTTTTTTTTTTTTTTTGTCGTTTTCCTTTTTCTTTTTTTTTTTGTCCTCCTTTGTACACTTTTGGTGCTTTTTTTTTTTTGGTTCATCTGTATTTTTTTTTTATTGGTTATTTTTTAATCTATTAGGAGCATAAAAGTAAATTTATATAAACTATATTTTTTATCCCTCTACTTTTCTACTCTCAAACTATACACCATGAGGGAAAATTAAAAACTTTTCTATCCTCTCACTTTTCCACTTCTCCAACCAAATGGACCCTTAAAATTTATTGTGAAAATGTTATGAACATAACATTTCTTTTAATATAAAAACAGAAGGTAGGAAAATCGGTTATTAAAGGTAGGAACTGAAGTATTCGGTGATGATGTGTCCCTTTTTTCTTTTCTTTTTTTCCCCAAGTGTTAGAAAAATATTGTGAGATTTTTGTTATGTATAGCCAAATAAGAGACTTTCTTTTATTTGGCTATACTATTTTATCATTTATTGGATGCAAATTTTTGTTATATACTTAGACTTTTCTTCAATCAGCTCTAAGCTATGTCATACTAGTTAATTATTTTTTATTAGATTTAAATTTTAAGAAATTAATTGTTGGATGAGGAAGTGTCGTAGATTCATGATTTACTAATAAAGATCATGCAGTAAAAACGCTAGATTCCTGGCCTTTACCCTGATATTGGGTTGAAGGAAGTTTAGGAACTGGATAATATATAATTATGTATACAACTTAAACTTGGTGATCAATGGTTCTTCAAATTCAACCACTCCTTTAGAACTTGCAATTAAAAACCCACTACCCAGTAACACCCTAGATTTTCTATTAATATTTTTAAAAGTTCAAAATATAACTAAACCAAAAGAATAATTAGCACAACTTCAAATCAATCAAAAAAAAAAAAAAAAAAAAAAGCCCAGCACGCGAATTTCATTGCTTCATTTATTTATGTTAGGCCATTTACAATTTTTTTTAATATATTTATTTTAAAGCAAATTTGCAATTAAAAAGCCTTAACAGGTATGCTTTATAGCTTGTAAATAGAAGACTCTAATAAACAGAAAATTCCAGTTACTTACCTGAAATTCAAGCTTTACAACTCCGAAAGAAAAGTTCTCTCTCCGGAGATTCGTGTTTTGATATGAAAATGAAATTTTTGAAAGAGAGAACCAACCAATAGGTGAAATGCAAATTTGGACTTTTTCATGATATAGTGCTACGTGTACTACAAATTTTATCGTATTGGTGTGTAGCTAATAAGGCCATTCATATATTCATTTAGGAGATGGTTAAAATTTACCAATTACACTAATTACCACATCAATTTATAAGTTTTAATTTACATAAAACCTGCAATACCTTTAACATTTTCCTTGATAAAAAAGCTTTTAATTGTAAAAATTACAGTAATTTGGGGGTAGAAATAGAATAGCCCCCCACCCACAAGTCCTTTTTGGTTTTAATTAGTAACTATTATGGTCAAAATGTATTGTTGCGCTAGTAGTCCTTGAAGTTTTAGTCCTTTTAATCCTTAAACTTTAAAAAATTTGCACTATTGGTCCATTGGTCAACTTCCAAAATTTTTTGCCCTGTGTTTAATGGAGTTATGATATCTCAATTTTTAAAGTGATGTGATAATTTGTTATTAATTAAACACCAACACCAACTCACAATTTAAGTCTTCTCAAAAAAACAAAAAATGAAACTCACAATTTTAGTTCTCAAACACTAAAAGATTAAGGTCATGTTTGGTAACTATTTTCATTTTCTATTTTATTTTTCTTATTTTTAAGGAAATTTTTTTTTTTTTTCAAGATGAAAAACACGTTAGGATAGTTAAAAGAAAAAAAAAATTTAGGAAATTTTTTTGGTAATTATTTTGAAAAAGTTGAATTTTATTTTGTTTGGTTAATTTAAAACATTTTGTCTATTCATTCTAATTCAATAATACGTTTTTTTCAAAGTATTTAAAATCAATTCACCTAGAGGAATTATAAAATCAAATGATTTGTATATAACATTCAAGCCTGAACTTTAATCATACATGACTAAAACAACAAGCCCAAAATGTATGGAGTCTTGGTCCAATGAGCCCAATACAATGAATTTATAGAGAATGGGTCAAAGAACTAGGTTCTAACAAATTGAACAACGGCTAGTATTGAACTAAATGACAATCAAACATAAATAAGAGATATTGATGTCAGTGGACTTTCAATCTGAGGAGGCCACAATAATTGTATATTGATCACAGTTGGATACTAAGACAGTTTAGGTTACTACAATGTTCTCTCCCTATTTTTCTGATCCCCCTTCCATGAAGAGTCTTCCACCTTATATATCTTCTTTTGAGTCATCTTCACCCTCCACTTGTTGATTATCTAAACCCTTACTTGAGTACTTATACCATCAGCCACCTATCCTAGCTCTTTGTGAGTTGCGGTAGCCAAGGTAGCACTATTCAGAGGTCTTCTCTACATAAATGCGGTCAGTAAAGTAGCTATTGTGCATTTAATGCAGTGGTGTCAACCTTCTCTTAGATATTTTTAGGTTCTCTTCCTTCTCACATGTCTATGAAGCATATCCCTATGATTGAACCTTCTCGGTAGGTCACTTTAATTGCTGGATTATATATTTTAAACCATATTCATTAAGTCCGAGGAGTATGTACTCCTCGGATAGCCATTCATTTGCTCTCCACTTATGGAACTTGGTCTAAGAATATCTCATAATTATTTGCTTCTCCTCGGACCTATTTATCCCCTCAGATAAAACTAAAGGACCAATATACGATCTTGGGCCCTTGCCCCTACAATAGCCCCTCAAAACCTTGGGTTTCTTTTTATCCAAGAAGAAGAGTAAGGTTTTGATTTTTTAAGAACTAATACCATTTGATTTTGTTGCTCACATGTGTGGAAATTTAGTTTTCTATGCGTTATGGTTATCTCTGATGTTTTGCTGCCCACGAAGCATCATTAATTGCTCCAGGCGGCATGTTGTCCCCTAGATCCAATGGCGAAGCTCAAATCCAACGGCTGGGACTCTTCTCGGAAATTTGAGCGGGATAACTCCCTCTCATTCCATTTCCTATATAAAGCCTTGAGAGAATGCATTCTCTTTTTACTTTACCAATCTTCAAGCTCCCTAGTGATCTCTAATGCTCTAACTCATAGAACTCTCTAAACTCTAAAGCTTTTGAAACCTTTTCTTCGAGATCTCTTTGTAAGTCTTTTAAAAACAACAGAGATAAACATACTTATTCCCGTAAGTTCTTGTTCTTTTATATTCTCCCTTTTAATCTCGGCCATCCTCCTCGGCCTTCTTTTCTTTTGTTTTAGAAACTTCTTTCTGAGGTATTACCATTCATTCAAATGGGTAGATTCAAGTATTTCGTAGATTCTCCGGTTAGCATGGAGAGCTTTAGGGCCAAGTACCACATCCCCCCAGGTGTAGGTCTACAATACTGTCCCCCAGAAGGTGTACTTTTGGATAGAAAAAGGGCTGAAGTTGTCATTCCGATGATTGCCTTTATAGAGGGAGGAATGACATTTCCTATGGGTAGAATAATTAGGGACTATCTGCTCAATCATAGATTATGTCCACATCAATGTGCTCCCAATATGTTTAGGGTCTTAGGCTACATAGATGCACTAAACGGCCAAATGAACCTCGGTGGTCTCACATGGCACGATGTTGCCCATCTGTACGAGTGTCACTCCCTTTCAAGAGGATATTACCTCAAATCTTGGTCCGATGAGGTGAGACTAATATCCTACCTCCCAAAGTCCAACAAAGGCATGAAGGATGATTACTTAATTGTCTCTGGGGGATGGCACGACAGTCTTCACTGCCCAGTTAGGACAGGAACACCAAGTGGGGTACCCTAAGACCAGGTCTCTCGGCCGAGACCTTAGTTTTCTGAGCTCTCTCTATTCATTTTTGATAGTCTGCCTCCTCGAATAATGTTCATTATTGGTTTAACAATGTTTGCCTTCTTAGATGTTTTTGTAGATAAAGAGCACGTCTCTCTAAAGCTCAGCTTTGTTAACTTCCCCAGGCTAAACTTTTTGTTGAGATCGGAGATATTCGTGAGTGAGGACAATCAGTTGCGGGCCACTCACCTTATCTTAGGTTACGAGCCTTTGTCGCGCATCTACCAAGACGCATGCCAAACGCTGAGAGTAGGTAACCCCCGTCTTGCTCGGATAGATGTTTCCAAGCCAGGTTTCCTCGCAAGGCGAGATCTACCTCCCGTGGTATTGCTTGCTTAACTAAACCCTCCGCAATTTGCAATACCGCTTTAACAAGTTAAGGTGTTTAATGGGAATAGACTAGAACAATACTCCTATTATTCAACTCAAGTTAAGGTGTTTTCCAATGTCAAACATAGGCCATCATGTCTTTCCCACAACCTGAATAACAAGTTTTCATTCGGTTTGACATGCCCCCCTACTCCTAGTGCCCCTAACTTGAATCAAACACGCATTTTTCCTAATGCAGTCCTTCACCCTTACTACACACGGCAATCAAATTATAGATTGAAACAATTAATTCTAGGATTAAACATTAAAATGTCTTTGTATTACATTGTACTATCATAAAAAAATTGCCTAAATAACTTTGAGGATAAGTTTTCAATATAGGAAACCCACAAACTTATTTAAATACCAATCACACCCAAAAAATGCCAAAAATGTAAGGGCATCATGGGTAGTTCAATTTTCTTCTCAAAAATAGAGTTTTAATGGCTTATTGACTTGAATAAAATGAATTACAAAATATAATTGAGTACGCGATTGTGTGGTGCAATAACATTCTTCACAATACAAATTGCATAAATTCTCTTTTTAATAAATCTAAAATATTCAAATAAACTTGCATATTCACATTTGCATTAACCCAGTATGCTGAAAAAAATATTGGAGACAAAAGCCAACATTATTGTACTAATCCTCAAAGGCTTTAATTATTTAAGGACTTGCTTGGTGCCAGTTGGACTAGTCCAACTTATTTCCTTCAAAAGCATTGCTTGATGTCATCAAAGTTTTGAAGTTTTAGTTATTTTTCAGTTTGTTAAAAACTATAATATATTTTTTTCTAACTATGTTGCTTTCTCTTAGAGATAACAAATAGAATATTTTTAGTATTAGAAAAGAAAAGCTGAAAATCTAGAAAACAAGGGTCCATAATTATTCCATTTGTGTGTAATTAGTAAATGATTAAAAAAAATATCAGTTTCTAAATACTAATAACTATTAATTGAAGATAGGTTAGCATCTAATCTGAAGTAAGAAAGGAATTCAGTATAATAAAGTGATCAAGGACCTTTTGAGTCATCCCAATCTGAATTTTACTTCATTTGTTGTTGGTAAAAAGAATCTGGTTGATACATTCTACTATCTTCAGATTAAAGCAATTGTGGTTGGAGGAGAGGTGCTTAACATACTAGAGGAGACTTGGAATTTATCACCAGAAGAAGCTGGTGGTACGATAATCGATTCTGGTACCACCCTAAGTTATTTTTCAGAACCTGCTTATGAGATTATCAAGGAGGCATTTGTGAAGAAGGTTAAAGGGTACCCGTTATTAGAAGACTTTCCCATTCTGAGTCCTTGTTACAACGTGTCTGGAGTTGAGAAGATAGAACTGCCTGAATTTGAAATTCATTTTGCAGATGGAGCTGTGTGGAATTTCCCAGTTGAGAATTACTTTATCCCGCTTGAACCGGAGGGTATTGTTTGTTTGGCAATTATGGGAACTAGTCGTTCCAGTCTTTCAATAATTGGAAACTAGCAGCAGCAGAATTTTCACATCTGGTATGACATAAAGAAGTCTAGGCTGGGATATGCTCCAATGAAGTGTGCTGATGTTTGACATTTTTATAGAAGATTGGAGATGATGGAAGGAAAATTGTATGCAATGTTGATTAGGAAGGGAGAGTTTTTTTTTTTTTTTTTTTTCATGAAAGATAACACACAAAATGTAGATTCATTGTTTTTTTCAATCTTTTGAGATCAGGTGGTTATAGAAACAAGGTCATAATATGCTTTAACAAAAATGTACCATTGCTTTTATACATATATTAACTGCTCCCTTTTGAAGTTAGTTATGTCTTTTGATTTGAAATTGTTGTTTAATTGAGGGATCACTGATGCTAGACTGATATGATGTATTTACTTTAGTATTAATTGAGGTTGATCCCTTATTCTTGATTGGTATTAAACACTTGTATCCGAGAAATTAGCTAAAATAATTGGTGCAAGGCCTATTATATCATTGTTCTGTAGATTCACAACTACAGAAACCTTATCTCAACTATTTGGGATTTTTTACATGAATTTCTGCATTCTACTTGCTTGTGGGTCAACTACTAGGGTGTTTTTCTTGGATCTTTTTCTGTCATTTCCTATTTTCGATTAGTTGTCGTAAATTGACACAGTTTTGGAGCACTAGTTGATCCAATTGCTATTCCTTTAAATCTTCTTTTCCTGCAATTCTATTCCTTTAATCATCATATCTTCTTAAATCAATAATTCTAGCTTTACCAGTAAGTTGTCAGTCAGTCAAAGCTTAAAGAAGGGATGAGCTTCCTAATGGTATTATAGACTGCTCTTCATGTCAACTTTGATGTAGACAAACACTTTTGTGTGTGGATTTGACAGGCCTGGTGTGGTTCTCTAAATGAGGCAAAATCTATAGATGACTGATATCCCTCTCTTTTAATACTCAGTTTGTGGTAGGGTTGCATCACTGTGCATGCAGAGATTATCTCCTAGTGTTTTTCAAGGTTACAACAAGAGTTTTCCTATATAGATAACTAGTGAGTCAAGCTTTACTGTTGAAGTTTTGGTTCACAACCATGCTTTTTGTTTGGCGAGGAGAGTTAGTCCAAGCATTCTCTTGCATCAATTCACACTTGTTAAAGGATGTTTGAAGTGTGGCTTGCTAAATGAGTTGATATTGCATGCATAAAGGGACTGTCATTTCAAGGCATCTTGCTTGAATCGTTCGTGTCTAACTGAAGCCATGAAGAAAACTTACAGGGAAAGTCCCACCACAACAATTGATGAATTCATAAATACTTTTATTGAGCTATTTTGTGTATAATTGTTTATCACAAGCTGTGCCTAGCTTAACGGATGGTTTATAGTTTCTTTTGATGGATGAGGTCCGTTGAAATTAAAATGAAATAGAAAATATTGTAAGGAGAATGCAGAAAAAAAGAGAGAACACAAGGGGGTTACATAGTTTGGTCTGCCGGCTTACCTCTACAATTTAAAGTCTTTGATGGCTACATCTTTAATATTAGAACTATGCATATTACAATGAATCATAGTAAGGTATAGGCCAAAATGGCCAAATACCATCAATTCTTGAAATATTTTGCAAAAATAGGGACTTCACCATGCTGAATTTGAATACTTATCACTTCATTCACATCAAATCCTATTTTTTGTTTCAATCCAATGGAAGAAATGATTGAAAAACACTTGTAAGAAACGGGCATTAGCATTTTACACATAATAATGCAGTCATCAACACCAAGCATAAGAAAAGAAAGTCTTAGTCCCAAAACTTTGGAATTGGGTATGCATCCTCAAGAGACTAATTGGAACAATATGACAACAACAAAAATGATACAAAATAACTATTTTTAAATACTTTGCAACACAGTTATTTATTAAAAGAGAAGTCATTCTTTTAAATGTCAAAAATCATTACAAACTGTTACAGCAATTTGTCTAAAAATCATCATAAATTTTATTACAAATATTATTTTTAAATATAAGACTAATTATACTTGCTAAATAAAAGTGAAAAAGATAATAAAGAAAAAAAATCAACACATAATCACAATATCACAGACAAGATATTAAACAATGTCATAGTGCTGTTGTGGCTCCACCTTTGTAGCCTGTTATAAACTAGTTATAATAACCAAGTCATATTTTTCTTGAGTTACTAATCTAATCAATTTAAGGGTCTAACATTAACTAGTGTAAGTGAGTCTAACTTTTTAAAGAAAGAATAATAAGAAATAAGTTATATAGTATTCAGTGCAGGGTTATTTGGACCAATTTTATCTTCTTTTTTGTTATCGTTTGGGTTATATAGTATTCGGTGCAGGGTTGGGTTAATTTTATTTGCTTAACGGGCCAAGAAATAAGTCAAGGGGCCCGAATATGATTTTCTTGAAAAACTTGGGGGGGCCACAGCCCTATGAAAAGCTCTCTACCATGTATACTACTAAGGAAATTTTCATGAGGTGAGGGGGGCTAGAGCCCCCCTTGGTCAATACTTAGCTCCGTCTCTGATTTACAGCATCTCCTCTACAAATACCCACAAAGACCCACATATACCCACAAATACCCAATGCTCCAATCTGGCTCCAGAGAATGGTTCTGTAACTAGATAATAACATTTACAGCATCTCCTCTACAAATACCCACAAAGACCCACATATACCCACAAAGACCCACAAATACCTAATGCTCAAACAAATATTGAGATAAGGAGACATACCTTGTGAATCCAAACTGAAAATGCAGATCGACAGTGAGAGTGAGAGCGAGCGCGAGACTGAGAGGGAGATTGAGAGGGAGATTCAAAAAGTGATAGCGAGATTGAGAAAGTGATAGTTGAGATTGAGAGGGAGATAGTGAGATTGAGAGGCAGATTGAGAAAGTTTAAGTGTGGGTAACAGATGGTTTGGTTTGTGGGTAACAAATGGATTAAGTGTGGGTAACAGGGAGACAAATGGGCTAGAACAGTACTCGAGCTTCATGAGCTCAGGTACCAAGCTATTTTTTTAATTAAGCTTTCCATGTCATGGCGCCACGGTGGATTAAAAAAATATGGTACTCGAGCTCACCAAGCTCGAGTACCACAAAAAGTGGTAGATTGCTATATTGTTCGGAAACAGTGTTTCTGGGCAAAATATTTCAATAATTAATGGTAATGGGCCATTTTGCCCCCCTATGAGATAGACTAAAAATTCAACATGATTCAACGGTCGGATCAAAAAGTCAACTTTTTTACTATACTCGGTTAGGGTTTTGATCATATGGTTTTTTCAAATATTGTGACTTTGATTCACCTTTCAAACATGTTGTATTTATTTTTACCCTTTTTGGCTTTGAAATTTATGATTTTATACTCTTTTAAAATTTTCGATTTTTTGGTCTTTGTTTTGATGTGTGAATTGGAGTTGGACAAAATTTGATATCGACAGGTCCAATGGCACTGCCTTAAGTACCTAGAGGATGTGAAAGGTCTCAGAATAGGGACCTAGGGGAGGCCTAGTAACTAGTAAGTATATATATAATTTCTAAACCAAGATTTAGGATTTTTTTTTTTTTTTTTTTTTTATTGTAAAAAGATATATAGGATTAACGATAATAAGATGCCACTGAAGAGAATTTACCTACTTTAATTTATATTAGTTGGTTTTTATTCCATTTTATGGGATTTAATGAATAGGTTTTATCTTTTAAGTTTTATGAGATAATTAATAGATTGAAGCATATAAATTAAACTTTTTTTCTAAAAAAGAAAAAATGGACACAATGTTTTCATGGTATAAAAATATATTTCTCCATTCAAATATAACAATGAATCATTTGGCTATATGATTTCAAAGAAAATTTCTAAGGTGTAGAATTTCAAAGTTTATAAATTAATTTAAATAGCTTATGAATATTAGGTAAAAAAAATGAAAAGAAAAGAAACAAACTAAGTTTGTGCTTGTTTATAGACTTTATATGAGCTTGACAAATAAACCCATGCTAAGATTTCAAGTAATCAGGAGTTGGGAGTTGGGACCACTCTTACAAAGTGAATGGACATGATAATAAACTTAATATGGACTTGATAATATATTTGTGTTGGATCCCAAGCTCAAAAACTTGATATTGAGCACAAATTCGAGTTTGGAAAAGAGTTCTATCTCAACTTGACTAATATATCAAGACAAGGAAAGGCAGACTTAAATTTTTAGAATTTTTTAGAAGCTTGAGCTTGAACCTTATTTGCAAGTTTGTTCAAACTCAAGCCAATTGAGCTTGAACATTTTAATTTTGTTGTTAAGCTAAGCTCAAACATTACAATGTAATCATTTTGAAAGTAAACCCGAAGTTTTTTTAAATATTTGAAATCATTTATGATTGAATGTATTCTAAAAAATATTGATTTCTTGTTTAATAAATAACATTATAGCAGTCGGAAAAATACTCTTCTTCCATTTTGTTGCGAACATCAATTTTGATAACATTATAGCATTCATAAAATGCAGTGCAAATTCAGATAGATATTCGATTTAGCAATTGAAAAACCTTGGCCATTGTTGGCTTGCTTCTTCATATCTCACTAGTACACATGCGTGCAATTTCAAAATACTCTTTCACATGGGCTTCTATTAGGCCATCCTTACTCGAAATACTAGCATCCACTGATGGGAATAACGAGAACACATTACCTTGATGAGGTAAACCTAGCGGTGAGGTCACCCCTGATGATGAACAAGCCATCACCGACGAGGAAAGGAAAGTCATTCAATGGTGCCAGCAAGTAACCTGGGCAGTTACGAAACCAGCAAAACAGACCGTTGGAGCCTAATAAAAGCCCCATAATTGGGCTAAAGGCGTTACAAAAGAGAGGCATTAACACCCCAACGGCTAGCAGTCAAGCTCACATATATAAAGTCCTCACATTGGCAGCATAAGGTACATAGATACTGAGACTCTGAGAAAATACCTATTACTTTCTAGTTGTGTGAATTGCTTTATTGTTCTAATTTTGGCATCGGAGGCGTTGTGGCAGGCACCACACCGGTGACCCATTTTAGAAGATACCCAGGTGCTGACGGGGAGTTCCATCTGCCTACTACGACTGACGAGTTTACACTTCATCATCCACCATTTCCATATGCTGACATTGGACCAGCATTTTTCTAGCGCATTGGACTAGCCCAACCTCTTTCCCATCCAAAAGGGTAGGCAAATTGGGTTGTTTCCCAGTGGCAATCTCGAGCATTAAAATCCCAAAACTGTAAACTGTAAACATCAGCCTCTAGAGTAGCTGCAATGAGGCCTTCCTTCTACTCTGGGGGTATATAGCTCACTGTGCCCGCAGATTGGTTGGATGCATAAGAAGTGGAGCTATCGATCCTCCTCGGGAGACCGAAATGAGAAATATGGGATTGAAAGTCGGAGTCGAAGAGCACATTGCTGGACTTAATATCCCGATGAACAATGTCCAAACCATGTAGAAAAGAGAGGCCATTAGCCACACCCCTCACAATCTGAATCCGGGTCCTCCAAGATAACGTGGGTGTGGCCACGTTCTGTTCCTGCTGCAACCACTGGTCCAAACAGCCATTCTGACTAAACTCGTATGTGAGGAGCATATCGGACCTGGTCATGCAATAGCCTAGAATCTTAATGATGTTCGGGTGGCGGAGCATACCTAGGGTCACCATCTCCGTGCAAACTCTCGAGAGCCTTTGAAAGCGTCTGGGTTTAGTCTCTTGGTGGTCATGGTGACGCCGTTGGAGAGCTAGGCCTTGTTGACGAGTCCGAACCTGCCATCACCGATGATAAAGTCTGCGGAGAAGTCTTTGGTGGCCACCCTCAGCTCGATCATGGATAATTGGAGGGTGGGTTCGAAGGAAACGCTATCATCGACGATGGTGAAGGATAGCTCGGTTGTGGACTTGGGTTTTAGGGCTTGTTGGGTTTTCTTGGGTTTTTGATATTGGAACACCCAGAAAGTAACGAATACGGTTACAATGAAGAGAAAGCATGCGATGACTGCAACGAGTGCTTGGAGAGCATGATACATAGGGAACAAAAAGAAAGGATTCATCAAACCAAGAGAAGAATACTATGTTATGTTGTTATTATTGGTTGATACTTGGAAATTTATATATGC
Organism: Quercus berberidifolia; assembly: GCA_028535905.1. NCBI lineage: Eukaryota > Viridiplantae > Streptophyta > Magnoliopsida > Fagales > Fagaceae > Quercus > Quercus berberidifolia. The sequence continues at coordinate 36,271,355 of JAPQVW010000003.1, read as the reverse complement.
TAGTTCAGAAACCTGTTCTGATGGGTGACAAAAGAAGATTGAGGAACTCATAATTAAGAAGCCCACTGGATATGCATGCAGGAATTGGGGGGAAAGGCGTGTGCGGTTTTTCAAGGAAGCTAGCGGGTCATTCCGTGTTGCATATGATCAACAAGTCTTCAGATATACTTTCGTGGAACTCAGGTTAGAGCATCCACACTAGCTCATGTAAATTTATCATCTATTTTACACGAAAAAAGCTACTTTTTCTATTTTACATTATCACATTTCTAAAACACTCACATCGGTTCATCTATTTTACAAACCTATTCTAATTAAATAATATTATTTTTTTTTTATTATTAGGTATTAAAACCATTTTTCTCTCTTTCCTCACCCATTCTCTCTTTCCCTCACCCACTCAGCTCGCCCGTTTCTCTCTACTCGTCCGTTTCTCTCTTTCCCTCCTCACCCACTCCCAGCTCGCTGACCCAGCCGATCCAGCTCGCCGCCGTCGTTGCCTCAGCCACCAGTCAATTCCACTCCCAGCTCGTCCGTTTCTCTCTTTCCCTCACCACTCCCAACTCGCTGACCTAGCCGATCCAGCTCACTCCCAGCTCGCCGATCCAGCTCGCCGCCGTCGCTGCCTTAGCCACCAGTCGATTCGGCCTCCCTTTCGCTTTTGCCCTCCCTCTCTCCTCCACAACTGACCCTTCGCCTCCCACCTCCAATTGATGACAACAATGGAAGATCCGACGGTAGCAATGGAAGACCCGACGGTAGCAGTGGCAACAGATCTGGCTTCGTTAGGCTGGGTTCTCCAGTGGGTGTGTACTGTTTTTGGGTTGGGTTTCCCGGTGAGTTTTATTTGATTTTGAGTTGGGTTGATTTTTGGGTTTTTGTTGATTTTGGGTTGGGTTGATTTTTGGGTTTCTGTTGATTTTGGGTTGGGTTGATTTTTGAGTTTCTGTTGATTTTGGGATATTTTTCTGTTTTAGGTTGCGGTGTTTGGTGGTGGCGTTGGGTTTGGTGGTTGGGTTTGTTGTAGTTTGGTGGTGGCGGTGGTGGTGGCACTGGGATATTCTTCTTCCTTGCTGCGCTAGTTTGTTGCAGTTTGATAGAGGAGAGAGAAAAAAAGAATAAAAAATTATTTACACATTGAACAGTAACCGTGCATATATGCACGGTTACTGTTCATATACACATCCAGGTGTATATTTTAGGCATCTTTACACCCACTGATGTGGGTTTTTTTTCCCTAAAATATGTAAAACTTGCACCTTTTTCTATTTTAGAGGACTTTACATGAGCTGATAAGGATGCTCTTAGTCATGAACCGTGAATAGTCTTGTATTAGTCTTATAGAATAGCTATTCTTATTAGGAAAAATGCTACAAATACTATAAATTTTGAAGCATGTATATGGTGTACTATACTACCGAGTCATTCTTTGCTGCATATGGTCAATAAGTCTTCAGATATACTTCCATGGAACTCAGGTTAGTCATGAACCATGAATATTCTTGCATTAATCATATTTGCATTTCTATTCTTAAAAGGAAAATGCCACAAATATTAAAAGCTATACTATACAAAATTTACAAATTATTTTCGTAATGTATTATAAATCCGGTTTAAAATACTAATATTACTATTTTCATGTGTGTTTTAATAAGTATTATTGTTTATTTAAAAAAAAAAAAAAAAACTTACAAACTAATGTGACAATAATATAATTAATAAACTTCAAGTATACCACATGAAGATGATAAAATATAAAGCCTGATGGGCCTACCTTAGTGGGCCTGACGGATTGGAGCTGTTGGGCCTGTGTACAGATGGTCCCACGCGCTTCGAAGGCCCATCGCTGGCAGACATGGTAAGGGCCCATGATCCGAAGTCTCCATAGCCTAGAAAAGCCCTAAGATCCAAAAAGGGAGATCCTGGCGCACCACACTTTGGAGAATTTGTATTAGAGTCCCACATTGGAAAGATCTGGAGGACAGGAAGAAAAGCCAACTTTCCACCACTATAAAAGGACTAACATTCTCGGATATCGAGTTAAGATTAATTGACCCTCTCTAGCGCTCTAAAAGTGAAAGGACGAATTCTGACTTGACCTTCGGAGAATGTTAGGCTGGCACCACACCGGTGTTCTCTAAAGGTTTTCTTCGATTGTTCTTGTCGTGCAGGTTCGCTTTGAGTCGCGAGTACGGTGTGATCTATTGGTGACAATTTTCAACGTCATCAGATAAAATATAGAGCCTGATGGGCCTACCTTAGTGGGCCTGACGGATTGGAGCTGTTGGGCCTGTGTACAGATGGTCCCACGCGCTTCGAAGGCCCATCGCTGGCAGACATGGTAAGGGCCCATGATCCGAAGTCTCCATAGCCTAGAAAAGCCCTAAGATCCAAAAAGGGAGATCCTGGCGCACCACACTTTGGAGAATTTGTATTAGAGTCCCACATTGGAAAGATCTGGAGGACAGGAAGAAAAGCCAACTTTCCACCACTATAAAAGGACTAACATTCTCGGATATCGAGTTAAGATTAATTGACCCTCTCTAGCGCTCTAAAAGTGAAAGGACGAATTCTGACTTGACCTTCGGAGAATGTTAGGCCGGCACCACACCGGTGTTCTCTAAAGGTTTTCTTCGATTGTTCTTGTCGTGCAGGTTCGCTTTGAGTCGCGAGTACGGTGTGATCTATTGGTGACAATTTTCAACGTCATCAGTTGGCGCCGTCTGTGGGAACGATCACTTCCTAGACAAAAGAGTTACATGGTACTCACTCACTCAATGGCAACCACAAATGACATTCAAGAAGAAGAAGCCCCTACGACTGCCCTTGAGAAACAGGTCAGGACGCTCGCCACAGCCGTGGAGCGCCTCACCAAACAAAACCACGACCTAGAAGAGCAGCTGAACCAAAAGAATGCGGCGGTCAATAACCAAGGAGCGGATCAAGAAGGGACCAGCGCTGAGAGGAGAAATCAGGACGGACAACAGGAGAGTAACGCCCCGAGCAGACCAGTGCGACAGGACATTAACATCCCTTCCCCGACGGATACGGTTCCACAATCCTTCATCGCGGAGATGCAGGCGATGAAGGAGCAGATGGATGTAATGATGAACGCTCTCAAGGGTCGAGTGTCAAGTGATCTTGACGACCTTGTCAACCGGACTGACTCGCCATTCACGACATCCGTCAACTCCTTCCCCCTGCCGAATAAGTTCCGCATGCCAAATATGGATAGTTATGACGGAGTAAAGGACCCTCTAGATCACCTAGAGACCTTCAAGACCCTGATGCACCTTCAGGGAGTGGCAGACGCGATTATGTGCAGGGCCTTTCCTACAACCCTGAAGGGCGCAGCAAGGATTTGGTTCAGCCGACTCGCACCCAACTCCATCAGCACCTTCAAGGAACTAAGTGCTCAATTTACTACGCACTTCATCGGAGGACATCGGTATAGAAAATCCACGGCTTGTTTAATGAACATCAAGCAGCGAGAGGAGGAGACGTTGCGGGCCTACATATCACGCTTCAATAAGGAAGCGCTCTCGATCGACGAGGCCGACGACAAGATATTGGTAGCAGCATTCACGAATGGGCTGAAGGGGGGTAAGTTTTTGTTCTCCCTGTACAAAAACGACCCCAAGACCATGTCGGAGGTGCTTTACAGGGCCACGAAATATATGAACGCTGAGGACGCACTATTATCGCGAGAAGATAGACCCAAGAAAAGAGACAGACAAGAGGATCCCCGACAGGACCAGGGGCAGAAGAAAGGAAGGATGGGAGACCGAAGGGAGGACAGACGTCCAAAACCCACGGGCGGAAGGTTCGCAAGTTTCACCCCGCTAACCGCGCCGATTGACCAAGTCCTAATGCAGATTAAGGACGAAGGGTCCCTGACGTTCCCAGGAAAGCTGAAGAGTGATCCCAGCAAAAGATCCAGAGACAAATATTGCCGCTTTCATCGTGACCACGGCCACGACACGGCCGATTGCTACGACTTGAAGCAGCAAATCGAAGCCCTTATCCGACAAGGGAAGCTGTAGAAGTTCGTCAACAAGGGGAGAACGGATCAACCCCCACAAGAACAACACCCCCGCCGAGAAGACGAGCGACCAAGACCCCCATTAGGAGACATAAGAATGATAATCGGAGGAACTGCTGCGGCCGGGTCGTCAAAAAAGGCTCGCAAAACATACCTTCGGATGGTACAGAATGTCCAGTTGACGGGCGGAGTGCCAAGGATAGCAAACAGGATAAGCCCCGTTGTTGGGTTCACGGAGGAGGATGCACGGCGCCTACACCATCCACACGACGATGCCATCGTCGTCAGCATGCGGACAGGGGACTACAACATGCACCGAGTGTTGATCGACAACGGCAGCTCGGCCGATATCTTGTATTATCCGGCATTCCAGCAAATGAGGATTGATAGGGAGCAGCTAATACCGACAAACGCCCCGCTCGTTGGGTTCGGAGGAAGTAGGGTATTCCCGTTGGGCGCGGTAACGTTAACGGTGACGGTAGGAGATTACCCCCAACAAATCACCAGGAACGTAACGTTCTTAGTGGTCGATTGCTCGTCCGCCTACAATGCTATTCTTGGACGACCTACGCTCAACTCATGGAAAGCGGCAACGTCAACTTACCACCTAATGTTCAAGTTCCCAACGGAGTATGGGGTAGGAGAGCTACGCGGAAGTCAAGTTGCCGCACGAGAATGCTACGTAGCAATGATGGACATGCAAGACCAAATCCAGGCCTTGAACATAGAAGAGCACCGAACGATGGCAGAACCCACAGAGAAGTTAGAAGAGATAACTCTTGACAGTTCCAATCCGGACAGAACAACCAAGATTGGAACGCTTGCCAAACCCTCAATCCGTCCAGAGCTCGTAGCTTTCTTGAGGAGCAATAAGGATGTGTTCGCCTGGAACCATGACGACATGCCGGGTATCGATCCCTCGATCATGGTACACAAATTGAATGTATTGCCTTCATTTCCACCCGTTCGACAAAAGAAGAGAGCGTTCGCGCCGGAACGAGACCAAGCAATAGCGGAAGAGGTCCGCAAACTCCAAGAGGCAAGCTTCATCAGGGAAGTCTACTATCCCGATTGGCTGGCGAATGTGGTAATGGTGAAGAAAGCAAGCGGCAAGTGGCGGATGTGCGTGGATTTCACCGATCTTAATAAAGCGTGCCCTAAAGATAGCTATCCCCTCCCAAGGATCGACGTCCTGGTAGACTCGACGGCTCAACACCAATTACTAAGCTTCATGGACGCTTTCTCGGGTTATAACCAGATCCGCATGCACGAGGCCGATCAGGAGAAGATCTCGTTCGTAACCAGCCAAGGACTGTTCTGTTACAAAGTAATGCCATTCGGCCTGAAGAATGCGGGGGCAACATACCAGAGGCTAATGAACAAGATGTTCGCGCAGCAAATCGGGAGGAATGTCCAAGTCTATGTCGACGACATGCTGGTGAAGAGCCGGAAGGAGGAAGACCACCTGGAGGACCTTAAGGAAACATTCGGTACGCTCCGATACTACAACATGAAACTCAATCCGGGAAAGTGTGCGTTCGGCGTAACGGCAGGCAAATTCCTAGGGTTCATGGTTTCCCAGAGAGGAATTGAGGCTAATCCGGACAAAATCCGAGCCATAGTAGAGATGGCCCCCCCGCGAAATGTGAAGGAGATACAAAGTCTTAACGGCAGGATAGCAGCATTAAATAGATTTGTGTCGAGAGCAACGGACAAGTGCTTGCCTTTCTTTCGCACATTAAAGAAATCTTTCGAGTGGACGGACGAGTGTCAGCAAGCGTTCGAGGAATTAAAGGCATACCTATCTTCACCACCCCTATTGAGTCCCTCGCAACCTGGTGAAGAACTTTTCCTCTACTTGGCCGTCTCCTCTGTCGCCGTCAGCGCGGCCTTAATTAGAGAAGAGGATAATGCACAGAAGCCTGTATACTACGCCAGCCGGGCTCTCCGCGGTGCCGAAGAAAGATACCAACCCATGGAGAAACTCGCTTTTGCATTGGTCACGGCGGCTCGCAAGCTCAAACCCTATTTTCAAGCCCATACCGTGAACGTAATGACCGACAAGCCCTTGCGAAGGGCACTGAGTAATCCTGAAGCCGCAGGTCGACTGACGCTGTGGGCAATAGAATTGAGCGAGTTTGATATCAAGTACCGTCCACGTGTGGCCATTAAAGGATAAGCTGTAGCCGACTTCATAGCAGAGTTTACGCGTGAAGAGGACAAGGGGGCAGAAGAACCCCCCCAGTGGAGCATCTACACGGACGGATCATCCAATCGGCGGATTGGAGGGGCCGGCATAGTATTGTTGTCCCCTGAAGGAGACAAGATCGAATGTATGGTCCGTCTCGACTTCCCCATTACCAACAATGAAGCAGAATACGAAGCGGTGGCGGTAGGGCTCGACCTGGCCAAAGCCGCCGGAGCTGAAAGTGTTGTCGTCTATTGCGACTCTCAAGTCGTGACCAATCAAGTAAACGGAGATTATGAGTGCAAGGGGGAAAGGTTGAAGAGATATCTTGATCAAGTAAGGGCGAGAGTCAACGGGCTAAAAGCGGTGGTCGTCCAGATCCCCAGGGGAGAAAATGAGCTCGCCGATCGGCTAGCCAAAGCCGCTTCAGCAGAACATATGATGACACCGGGTAATGTGCTTTCCTTTGTTCAGCCCTTTCCACTAATAGACCCCGACAACATGCAGGAGATAAGCTCCGAAAGAAACTGGACTACACAGATAACTTCATACTTGAAGAACGGGCTACTGCCCGAGGAGAAGGAAGCAGCGAGAAAACTAAAAGTCCGAGCGGCAAGGTTCGTCTTAATAAAAGACATTCTTTACAAGAGAGGTTTCTCCCGCCCTTATCTAAGATGCCTCGGGGTTGAAGAGGCAGACTACGTAATGAGGGAAGTTCACGAAGGGATATGCGGGAACCATTCTGGATCGCGGTCGTTGGTGCACAAACTGGTACGAGCTGGGTATTACTGGCCAACCATGCAGAAGGATGCCGAGTCTTACGTTAAAAGCTGCGACAAATGCCAGAGGTTCAGCAATTTTATCGGACAGCCAGCTGAGGAGCTGACCCCTATAACGGCTCCATGGCCGTTCGCTCAGTGGGGACTAGATATCATGGGACCTTTCCCAACGGCGGTAAGGCAGCTAAAGTTCTTGGTAGTGGGTATTGACTACTTCACAAAATGGGTAGAAGCGGAAGCCTTGGCCACCATTACAGAAAAGAACATTAGAAGTATTGTCTGGCGATGCATCATATGCAGGTTTGGTATTCCCAGAGTCCTTGTCTCAGATAACGGGAGGCAATTCGACAACGGCCACTTCCGGGATTTCTACACACACCTAGGAATAAAAAACCACTACTCATCACCCGCCCATCCTCAGGCTAATGGCCAGGTTGAAGTCACGAACCGATCCCTGCTAAAGATTATCAAGACTCGGCTCGAGGGGGCAAAGAGCATATGGCCCGAAGAATTGCCGAGCATACTGTGGGCATACAGGACAACGGCGAGGACTCCAACAGGAGAGACGCCATTCCGACTGACATACGGGAGTGAGGCGGTCATCCCAGCAGAAGTTGGGCTCACAAGTTACAGGGTTCACAACCATGACGAAAGCAGGAACGACGAATCTATGAGGCTACAGCTGGACCTGATAGATGAGGTAAGGTCGGCGGCGGAGCAAAGGATCGCTAGATACCAGGATCGCATGGCCAGACATTACAACTCCCGGGTCCGACACAGAAACTTCCAAGTAGGAGACCTTGTACTGAGGAGGGTCATAGGTGCAGCTAGAGACCCTACACATGGAAAACTCGGCCCCAACTGGGAAGGACCTTATAGAGTCACGGCATGGAAAAGGAAAGGAACATATCACCTGGAGACAACAGATGGAGAGAAGCTACCGCATCCATGGAATGCCGAGCATTTGAGAAAATACTACCAGTAATAGTAATACGGCGAACGGCAACCATGTTTCTTTTTGGCTTTTTAAGTTTTTTATGAGTTTTTCTTTTAACTGTGTTTCCTTTACTACAATCTTGTCGTGCCTTTTTTAAGCCCAAGGGGGCAGGCACTTTTCCTTTACGCATCTCTATAATTAAATACTATTATGATCTTCTACTTGGATGTCATTACAATTGTCCACAAAGTTAACGAAAGCTAGTTAAAAGTCCACGAGACGGACGAATACAAACTGAAGTCCACAAGATGGACGGGGCATCCTAAATGGATGATAACATCCTACGGGGATGACGACTTAAAGTCCACATGATGGACGGACACAAAATAAAGTCCACAAGATGGACGGATCATCCCACAGGGATGATAACATCCTACGGGGATGACTACGTAAGTCCACAAGATGGACGAATCTCCATAACAGTACAAGAACGTTTCCGCAAAGTGGACGGACGACGACCATATAAGAACAGTCCACAAAGTGGACGGATCACCAAAACGGTGAATAATTTTACAAGTCCACAAAGTGGACGGATCACCAAAACGGTGAGTAATTTTACAAGTCCATAAAGTGGACGGTGTACAAGTCCACAAAGTGGACGGATCACCAAAACGGTGAGTAATTTTACAAGTCCATAAAGTGGACGGTGTACAAGTCCACAAAGTGGACGGATCACCAAAACGGTGAGTAATTTTACAAGTCCATAAAGTGGACGGTGTAGACGCCACAATGTGGACGGATCACCCAGAACGGTGAGTAATTTTACAAGTCCATAAAGTGGACGGTGTAGATGCCACAATGTGGACGGATCACCCAGAACGGTGAGTAATTTTACAAGTCCATAAAGTGGACGGTGTAGACGCCACAATGTGGACGGATCACCCAGAACGGTGAGTAATTTTACAAGTCCACAAAGTGGACGGATCGCCCAAAACGGTGAATAATTTTACAAGTCCACAAAGTGGACGGATTACCCAAAACGGTGAATAATTTTACAAGTCCATAAAGTGGACGGTGTATCTGCCACAAAGTGGACGGATCACCCAAAACGATGAATAATATTATGAGACCATTAATTGGACGGTATAACCACCAAAAGGTGAACGGATCATCGATAAAAATCAGCCCACAAAAGTGGACGGACTATACAAACGGTTAAAACATTATGCTCCCACGAAGTGGACGAACAAGACGATGAAGGTCAGCCACCACAAAGTGGACGAATAGTATATCCTATCATTATAGACGGGTCCGATTAGAGTTGAGAAACGCTTTTTAAAGTGGACGGATCAACAGACCAGTTTGTCTAAATTAACACTCAACATACAAGGAGATGGAGATAAAAATCCTTTACGGATACAAATACTTTACCAGCAGCAAAAATATGCGTAAACATATAATGAAAGAAAAACATTGTTCGGCACAAAAGCTAACTTAAAACAAACCGTCTTCAAAATACAAAGAAAATAAAAAAAAGGGGGACGGATCCTCCCCAACATTTACAAGAAACTAATCTACTTTCTTGGCGTCGGCAACGGGAACCTCATTCGGCACAGCAGACTCTCCGTCACCCTGAGCTGTTTCGTCTCCGAAGAGGTCCTCCGTGTTTTCTGAAGCGACGGGGAGAGCAGATGTCTGATCTTGATCACTGACGGTTATCATGGACACGTCCAGATCTGGGTAGGCCTTTTTAATCTGACGAAGTGCATCATCAAAGCCTTGAAGGAACGATCCCCCCAGCTCCTTCAACAAAGCCTCGGAGTTGCGATACTCATCGACGGCATCCTCCCTGGCATGACGGAGTTTCTTCCTCAAATCCTTCACCTCATCCTCTTTGCCCTTCAGGGCCTTCCCAGCTTCCTCCGTCCTCTGTTCAAACTCTTTCCTGGTCTTCTCAGACAGTTCGAACTTCTGCTCCATTGTGGACTTCCACTTATGTAGCTGGCTAAGCTCCTCCTCCGTCTGCCCAGCTTTTGACCGTACACGTTCCAGGGCCGCTTCACGGTTGAGGCAGCGGTCCATCAAGCCCTTCATCATAACCAAGGACTGAAATAAACAGAATTAAAAAGGTGTTAAATAGAAAACTAAGAGTGGACGGACATACAATGACGGATAAAAAAGTTACCTGTGCAACGGCGAATAACCCCGTCTCCCCCATTGCCTCCGTCGAATGATTCCCCAGATCCTCGTAATCCTCTGCGGAAATTATCGACGTAAGCTTCTCCAAAGCAAACTTCGAGTCGTCACGAAGAAGGGGAGGGGGCTTCTCCTCGCTGACGGGTGGGGCTTGCATTAAGCCCTTACCTGATCCATGTTTGGCTGGGGTGACGGTCTTAGCACCCTCAACCATCAAGCCCACAACGGGTTCCAATGAAACCTTGGGCTGCTTGTACGGACGGTCAGACCTTGGCGGTTGCTTCCTCTTAGCCGACGACCCCGGCAGCTTGGGAACTACAATCTCACCCGTCTTCTTTTGCTCGACGGCTAGAGATCTTATCATCGCCCTTCTCTTTGCGTCGTCCATTTCTGCAATACAGGACGGATGAAGATGTTCTCAAATTTAAGTCAATTCAAGAGAAAAAGTTGACGGACTCACGTTTGTGTATTCTTTCGTCGTATGCAATGGCCTCGCGGGTAGGTTCTGGACCGTCACAGTACCAGTGTATTGTCTTCGGGTTCACTAGCTTGGCCCAGGTCCTTTCTTCCGGCTTAGTTTTTCTGCAAATCTCTTCAAGGAAACTGAATTCTTCAAGGCTAACTTGCGGGCGCCGTCTACCTACAGAGAAAGACGATCAGAATATACACATAAAAATGGACGGATATGAAAAGCAGTACAAAACTAAGACGGGTGCATACGCAATTGATTTATCACTGCCCAGGTTGTGTCAACGGGCAGGTACTCCGTCTCCCCTGGATGGTTCATCCATCTGTCACCCTCCAGGAAGAAGTAACGACTCTTCCAGTCTCTATTTGAGTCTGGGGTCTCAAAGATCACCTTCAACAAGGGGCTCCGACTAGCAAAACTATACATCCCCCTTGACCTAGAAATCTCGTCCGGACGGTAGCAGTGAAGAAATTCACGGACCGTCAATCTCCTCTCTCCATTCGACCATGCACCATAAAGAATCTCCATGGCTATGAAGACCCTCCAGGCGTTAGGAGATATTTGTGTGACGGACAACCCTAGATAGTGCAAAAGTTCCCTATGAAGTGTGGAGAGCGGGAACCGAAGTCCTGCCTTCAACGCCTGCTCGTATACTCCGACACCTTCTACCCCTTCATAGTAACATTTCTCCGACACATATGGTAGACGGATGGAAACATAGTCCGGGATTTGGAAGTTGGTTCTAAAAGTGTTGAAATGTCTCTCCCTGATGACGGATGTGAACCTATGCACTGTCCACTCTGGCAACATGATGAACTTCCTTAGTCCATCAGCACCCACAACGGACTCCAGTGCTTGATTCCCGTCGTCATCAGAACCCTCTATTTCAACTATCTCCACATCCTCATTTGTTGAGGACGAAGAGGAGGCAGACGGACTCCTATCTTCGCCTGGGCTCTCTTGGTCTTTATGACCGGACGGGTATACATCTTCGTATTCCGTCCCGTCACGAACCACCGACTGGTTACTTGACGCACTAGACATTTCCTACAATTGACGATGAAACCTAAGACTGACGGGTTTTAAAACATTGACGGGGATAGTAAGCCTAACAACAATGCAAGGACGGAAATGTAACTTGATTATGGTATTAAAGTAAACACTTACAACACTTAGCGGAGGATGGGCGACGGTTGTTGTAATCGGTAGATTGTCGTCCTCGACGGAGTGTTCTGACAAGGTTGACGGCTTTGCTCTGACAGACGATTTCTGACTAAAGATTGTGAAAATGGGAATGTGGCGCCTTATATATATATAGGAGATGCACGGAAGACGAAGCGACGCTTCGATCCTATACAACGGCCATTCAGAGATTGACACGTGGCATGTGCAATAAATGTTGACAACCTGTCAGTACGTATCAACAGATTGTACCCTTCGTGTAACCGTCAACTTGATGATTCTTATTTTGACGGGTTGATTCGTCTGGAACCGTCATCCTGTCTTGCATGAACCCGTCAATCAGTTTAATTTCTCTCGGATCCCATTCCGTCATAAAATACCCGTCGTACCATTTCGTTAGGATCGTCACCCCATTGATCCTTTGACTTGAAAGTGGACGGACCATTGGGGTGAAGGGGGCAACTGAAGATGATAAAATATAGAGCCTGATGGGCCTACCTTAGTGGGCCTGACGGATTGGAGCTGTTGGGCCTGTGTACAGATGGTCCCACGCGCTTCGAAGGCCCATCGCTGGCAGACATGGTAAGGGCCCATGATCCGAAGTCTCCATAGCCTAGAAAAGCCCTAAGATCCAAAAAGGGAGATCCTGGCGCACCACACTTTGGAGAATTTGTATTAGAGTCCCACATTGGAAAGATCTGGAGGACAGGAAGAAAAGCCAACTTTCCACCACTATAAAAGGACTAACATTCTCGAATATCGAGGTAAGATTAATTGACCCTCTCTAGCGCTCTAAAAGTGAAAGGACGAATTCTGACTTGACCTTCGGAGAATGTTAGGCCGGCACCACACCGGTGTTCTCTAAAGGTTTTCTTCGATTGTTCTTGTCGTGCAGGTTCGCTTTGAGTCGCGAGTACGGTGTGATCTATTGGTGACAATTTTCAACGTCATCACCACAGCCAATATTTAAATTACCTGTAAGTTTGTATACTTTCTAAAAGTGAATGTAATAAAACTTGTATTATGTAGCACTTCTTATCGTATTATCCATGGATGGATACGGATACTTTGTATCTTTTTTTTTTCTTTTTCTTTTTTTGCATAACAGATACTTTGTATCTTAATTATACTTCTTAATAAAACTTATAATATGTAGCACCACTTTTCTTATTATCCATGTATGTAATTAAAGGTTTTTTTTTTTTTTTTTTTTTTTTTTTTTTTTTTTTTTTTGAGATAGCTTCAAAAGGTATACATCTATATTCCACGTGTAACGGTTGAGACTTACCAGATTATAACTTGTACCATCCTTGCTCTGTTCCTCAAAATAAATACTAACTAAATTAGAAAATGGATAGAGAAGGATGAGATTCATTGGATTAGAAATCATATATCCCTGCTCAAAATAAATAACTAAATTAGAATACGAATAGATTATAAATTATAAAAGGAGTGAAAATATACGTACACAATAGAGTTGTAATATATTTAATTTAAAGATCAAAGGTCTAAACATGGAAAAGCACACGGGTATGTTTGGTAACTGTCTTTTCCCTTTATTTTTTGTTTTAAAAAATAATTTTCTATTTTCTAGAATAAAAAATTTATTTGGTAACCCAAAATGGACAGAAAACAAAAATTGTTCTCAAAACTCAATTTGTGAAGAAAACTGAAAACATGCAAAAGGTTGTTTTCGGTCTCTAATTTTCAAAAGTCAATGAAAACACGCATTTAATTTAATGAATTTGTCTTATTTAATGAGTTAACATTAGAGCTTAAATCCTAATAACAACATATTTTAGTATTTTTTATTTTTTTTCAAAAAACTATCTTTTTAATTTCAACTAACCAAACATATTTTTTATTTCAAAAATAAAATAAATTTTTTTTTTATTTATATTCTTAAAAACAAATTTTTGAAAATTAAAAACAAAATTTATTACCAAACATAACCTTAATTTCGCAAGCTGAAAATCAATCACATATCTTTCCACACAAAGACAAATAATAATAATTTATGGCTACATGCCAATTATTGAAGGCACATGAGTGCATCGTGTGGCACAATGAATAATGTACGACCGCTTCACTTTCGTGTCTAAGATTCTTGGTCTACAGGTTGAAATGACCATATCATTAAGAAGGCGAAATTGCATCTTGTGAATAAGGCAAATGGAAAACTAGCAAGGCAAACCACAGGAATGACTATTCTTAAATTCTTAATTTTCCGGGCAGAATAAGAAGGAGAGAAGCACAAGAGGTTGCCATCATTCATGGTTGCTATGGACAATTTTTTTTTTGATAATCGGTTGCTATGGACAAGATAAGGGTGAAAAAGCCTATTATCATTTTTTTGGGTAAGGATTTAGGGAAATTTTCCTCTCATGACATCATGTGACGATTCTGAGAAACATCAATAATGAAGTTGAGGGAGAAATTTCTAAGGCTGCGGCATTATAATAGATACTCGTTAAACAATAATTTAATATTTAAATTATATAATGTGGTATTGACTTTCATTAATGAATTTTATCAATTTAATTAATGAATGTAATTTTTTTGTGATTAATAATATGTCAATTTGTAAATTAAAATTAAAATTTGTAGTATTTTTAACTTCACTAATAAAAAAAAAAATACACAACTATTGAAATATATATTATAATAAATTACTAAAAAAATTAATATTTTTTACTCTTATCTCTTCTACTTTATTGATAACTATTTTTTAGCTCTCTCTCTCTCTAATTGATATATTAAAAATTCATAAATATTTAAATACTACCTGATAGATTTAAATACTTTTCAGCAAAATAAAAAGAAAATTTGAATTTTTCTTTTGAAATGACTTACGTGTATAAATAATATTTTTTTAACCAAAAAAAAGATTTTTTTTTTTTTTTTTGGGTTAAAATGCATAGAGTTCCTAACATTCACTCAGTTAACTAACCCATTAGCCTTTCATTATGAGTTTTTATTTATTTTTTTATTTTCATTCTTTTTTTCACCTCCATACATTTTGCTTTGAAGTCTTGTCACTTTACTTCTTGATTGACTACTTAGTTTCTACTTTCAAAAGAGTGTACTAAAACAGAAAAGAAACTTACGAGACTGACACTCATTGGGCGAAAATGGGTAATTACCCATAAAAATCTAACTATTCAGTTAGTTGGCCCGGTTTGGAAAGAAATTGGGATTCTAGCAACTCGAGCCTCAGAGGCTCGATTTTGGGCCTCTAAATCGAGCCTTTGAGGCTTGGTTTACGTACGTTGAGAAACGTTGATGTGGCAAGGACTCTATGTGGAACTCGAGTTTCTAAGACTCGAGTTCCACGTAGGTGCCACCACCTAAACTCGAGTCTCTGAAACTCGGTTTACGTAAAGTTAAACCGACTGTCAAAGACTCGAGTTTTAAGCAAAAACACGCGCGCATTGAACTCGAGTCTCTGAGACTCGGTTTAACTTTAAGTGAAACCGAGTCTTAGAGACTCGAGTTTCAAAGCACTGCCCTGTCCTGTCTGGTCATGTCAAAAGCAAGCTGTCTTAGGCTGGGTTTACTCAAATTGAACTCGAGTCTTAGAGACTCGAGTTTCAAAGCACTATTCCCCATGCCCTGCTCATGTCTGGTTGTTTGGTCATGTCAAGCAAACTGTCTTTGCTGTGCTCTGTGCTAGTCTATATTAGCTGAATACATTGTGCTCTGTGCTAGTCAACAGTCTTTGTTGCTTCGTACACTATTAATTGAGTACGTTGCTTAAGGACATGTCAAAATGCTTTGTTTGTTTTGAGACATAGTCAAAAAATATGTTAGACTAGCACAAGCACCAAAAACTTCTCTCAAACTATGTTGAACCAATTTTGTCTGTTTAGGAACGTACTCAATGAATATTAGACTAACAATAAAAAACTCTCACACTACTCTCAGATGCAGAGAATATTTTGACTAAACACAACTCTCACACCTTCAACAACTTGAATCACAAAGCCTCAACAACTCTCACACCTTCAGCAACTTCAATCACAGAACCTCTCTTAAGAACTCTCACAGAGACTCAAACTCTCATACATATTTAGCAGCAAAACATTGCTCCTCTCACTCTCATACAATCTCAACAGTACATTTGCACATCATTATGTCAAGTAAGGGTCTTCTCACTCTCTAATTAGTTGTTTAGTGTATATAGCTGCTTTAAAAAGTGTTGCTTGCATTGTTTAGTGTATATGCCATTTCCTAATAAAATATTTGTTTGTATTAGGCAAATATATTTGTTTCCTGATAAGATATTTGTTTGTATTAAAATATGTATATTTGTTTCCTTATAAAAAATACGTATATATATTTATATTTATATTTATACAACTATATAATTAAATATTTATATATACATATTTTTATTTATATATTTATAAAACTATATAATTAAATAATTAAATATTTATATAAATATATTTATATTTTTATATTTATACAACTATATATATAAATACTTATATAAATATATTTATATAAATATATAAACATTTAATTATATAGTTGTATAAATAGGCTAAATATAAATATATTTATATAAATGTATTTATATAAATATTTAATTATATAGTTGTATAAATAGGCTAAATATAAATATATTTATATAAATATATATATATATATATATTAAATTAGATGATATGTCTAATTTGATTGATCATGATTATATTCACATTAGTGTTTTTTTTTTTTTTTTTTTTTTTTTTTTTTGTCTGATGAACCCTGCTCTATGTTATTTCATCAATAGTAGTGTAATAGGGTATGGCATTAATTTAAAATTACTTGAATGATGTTGTTACATAATTGCACTCATTCATTTGCACATCCTCATGACTTTTGTTGTTTGGTTTGATATTTTTATTTATATTTTTGTTAGAGCTGAGTTTCAATTTTGTAATGGGGGTGAGTTTTGTCTTTAGTTTTTTTATTTGTTTGAGTATGAAATTATAATGATTGAGTGTGTTTGTATGTGATGTGGGGTGAGTATATGCAATTGTTACACTTTTAGAAGTTGTGATTCTTGTACTTTGAGTAGATAGAAAAGGTTTTGTAATTGATGTTAAATCAAAGAGATCAAATATGTCACTAACATAAATTTACTTGGCTCTCTAATAGGTTCACAATCTTTGAAGAATATTGACATAAATGTATACTTCGGTGGACCCCTTTACAATCCTGAAGGGATTGACGGATTTCCATTTAGAGGGGAGGGTATCGAATGCTACTACATGATGTTACGTCGTAAGTTGAAGACGTTGACTGATTTGAAGAGGAAAATAATGGACGAATTGAAATTGAACCCTGCTTGGTATGACATCAAGATTATTTATCGTTACCCATAAGAAGTTCTTCATGAACGGATAAATTACGGGTATATGGCGAATAAAGAAGATAAACATGTAAAGATGATGTTTAATAGGATCCAGAAAATGTCCCAAGTAAATGCTGCTGAGTTGTATGTAAGTTTGGAGGCTAGTGTAGACAACAGTACTGAGGTGGTGCAAGAAACATCTACGGCTTTACAATTTACAGCCCTAGATGATGGATGCACTACAATGGGAGGGTATGCAATGGGAGGTTATACGCTCCCATCTCAAGATTATGTTGCGAATATTGGTGAAACCCTCTACTCACAAGAGACACATTTAGAGGAGGAAGACGAAGACGAAGACGAAGACGAAGATCATGTTGCGAATGATGGTGAAAATAATGATGATATGGATCAGTACGAAGAGAGGATTGAGCAAGATGACTTTAAGAACGATGTGGATGAGCATGAAGTCTTTCCTAATTTTGAAAAGGAAAATATGGAGTACCATGATGAAGGTGATGCAGATGATGATGATATTGGTGTCCAGCATGATACAGATACGACCAGTGGCTACAGACCTCCTGCGGACTCATTCTACGCAAATACTTGGGAAGATATGGTTGATCCTTCACGTCTTCAGATACCATTTCTTTGTACTTGGCAAGATGGGATGCATTTTTGTAAAGGGTTGACTTTTGCAAATAAAGCTGCGGTGAAGCGTGCATTGATAATATACGCAGCAAAGGATAATAGAAATTTCTCCATCCAAAGGTCAAGCACAACTCAATTGTGCGCCGCATGCGTTGACGATAACTGCAAGTGGTACGTTGGGGCATACATGAAGCCTAAATTCAATGGTCTGTGGATGGTCACGTCTTATGTGGGTCCACACAGTTGTATACCCTTTGGGCTGCGAAGAGACGGTAGAATGATGGATTCTAATTTTGTTGCATTAGAAATTGTGGGAAGATTGCGAAAAAAGCACACTGCTACTATTGATGAGCTTTGGGAGATCATACGTACTAAGTATGATCATGAGCTTTCTTACTATAAAGTATGGGACACAAAACAAAAGGCAATTGCTAAGATTTTTGGGGATTGGGAGGAGTCTTACCAAAGGTTGCGAAAGTTGTTGTTGGCATACTTGAATCAGGATTCGGGTACCCAGTATAGCTATCACACCATACCTAAGCCATTAGAAGGTACTACGTTACTGCGCTATGTATATTGGGCATTCGCTCCATGCATTACTGCATTCCAGTATTGCAGGCCAGTGATCAGTATTGATGGAACTCATTTATATGATAAATACAAAGGGGTATTGATGATTGCAATGGCAACCGATGCTAATCAAAAGGTTTTGCCTATCGCCTTTGCTGTTGTGGATAAGGAGTCAGGGGCTAGTTGGGGGTGGTTTTTAGAGTGTCTCAGGACTTCGATAGAGCGTGTTATTGAAAACAAGAACATTTGCATTATTTCTGACCGACATAAAGGTATCAAATGCGCCATTCGAGAGTGGCCTAGAGGGCAAGACGGAAGAGAACGGGTATATCATCGATATTGCCTTCGACATGTTGCTAGCAACTTCAACACACACTTTGATAACCCGACTCTAAAGGCATTGGCCTTGAAAGCTGGATATGCGACTCATGATGCTAAATTTGTATTCATAATGCAAACCATTAAGGAGGCCGAGATTAATTTACTAAGGGGTGTAGACCCTACTGATCGCCGGATTATACGTTATATGCCATACACATATCTAATGAGTGAGGATGTAGACAAATGGACCCAGTCACATGATGGTGGAAGACGTTACGGGGCAATGACAACCAATAACTCTGAGTGCTTTAATGGGGTTCTTAAAGGTGCCCGCGGTTTGCCCATTGCTGCAATGGTTGAGTTCACTTTTTTAAAACTTGTTGCGTATTTCCACGATCGACATAAACAAATTACTTCTGATCTCTCTCGAGGTAAGGTGTGAAGTGATTATGCAATGGAAATCTATAACAAAAATGAGCAGAAAATTGCAGGACACACTCTGAGGAATTATAATCATGCAGAGGGTATATATCAAGTGGTTACCCCGTATAACGACCATAGAGCTAGAGAGGGAAATCACAGTCATGATGTGTGCATATTTGATAGAATATGTGGTTGTGGAAAGTGGCAAAACTTGAAGATCCCTTGTTCACATGCAATTAAAGTTCTTAAAGGTCTGCATCTCGATGCGCCCAGCTATATTGACCCATGTTACAGTCTGAACAACGCCATTCTCACATATTCACATAATTTTGTGGTGCCAAAGTCAGAGTCATTATGGACAGACGTTCACGGACCACGGTGGGTGCCTGACCCACAATTGTTGCGGGCCAAAGGTTGTCCTACGATGTCAAGAATAAGGAATGAAATGGATGGGGTACGGCGAGAACGGGAAAGCCGGAGGGAAGATCCGGAGTTGAAGGAGATTCAACCGAGGCAACGATGTAGAGTGTGTCATCAAGAGGGGCATAACCGTAGATGCTGTCCCAATTCCCATGGGGCTTCGACAAGTGGTAGTGTTATGAACTAGGCAAGTGCCGTCACTGTTTTTATATAATATACTCAGAATGTCATTTGGTTTTTGTTCTTTGCATTTGGAAACTAATAACCGTATTTAATGTTTGTCAGGCAAACGGAGACTTGATTTTCGTAAGTGACATTGTTCGTGGGACTTGTCGTTATCTTCTGTATGGACAAGCTAGGTGATTATGTAGAGTATGTTGTATCAGTATGGATAAGTGTTAGGTGACTATGTATAATATGTTATATCAGTATGGAGCTTCCGCTAGGCGAATATGTAGACTATGTTGTATTAACTTAGTTGTTATTTTGTTTATTGTTGTAAATTACGGATAATTGAACTATTTGCTATCCATTTTACTCGTTACATTAGTTGCGTGATGCAGCTTTTTCCTATAATACGAACAATGATATTACTTTGGCAAGTTCAACCACAAGGCCCTTCTAGTATTGAACTGCCATTGTGTGCTAAGACTTTGTCCAACAATAATTTTATTGAATAGTTACTGTTTTAATCTAGTTGTAGAACTTTAATGTATGCTCCCTTCGCCTATCATATGCTGGTATGTAGTTATTTGATGTGTTCTGGACCCTGGAAAATTTGCTGCAGGGGAGAAAACTAATTCTAGTCCATGCACCTGTGGCAAAAAAAAAAAAAAAAATCCTAGTAGAACTCGAGTATAAGATACTCGAGTTCTACTGGGAATTTTTTTTTCCTTTTTTTTTACCCCAATTTGAGAACTAAAAAACGTAATTTCAAGTACAGATAAATAATTCTGGTCCCATGACCTACGGCCAAAAAAGAAAAAAAAATTCCCAGTGGAACTCGAGTATCTTATACTCGGTTTCCATAAATGGAAATCTAGTCTTAGAGACTCGATTTCTATAAATAGAAACCGAGTCTTACAGACTCGATTTCCATTTATGGTAACCCATTAAACTAGAGTTCTACTGGGATTTTTTTTTCAATTTTTTTTTATTACCCCATTTGAGAACTAATTTCAGGTAATTTTTTACTAAACCGCCAACATTGAAGAGTAAATACCTTGTAATTCCAAAAATATAACTAAAATGAACAAAATAAAATTATACAATCTGGTTTTTTTGTTTTCAACTGCCAACATCTAAGTAACCCAACCCTGTAAATCCAAAAAAAAAAAGAAAAAAAAAAGAAAAAGAAAAGAAAATCAACATCTCATGTCTTCACAATCCAACAATACACAAAAAGCACACATTCAGTATAATTTCATATCACATTGTAATGCACAAACTACAAGTAAGAAAATTGAGTGGAATATTAAAAGTTCAAACTTGTTCTTTTAATTTTATTTTGAATATAATTGAAGTTCTAACTCTAATGAGCTCATTTACAACCACTACATGGTAGGATTGATCCCTGAGTGCTATGTCTCATGCTACAGCTACACATGCCCAGAAAACTAAGTCACATGTGCTTCTCCACTAAGCATAGATTTTTAATTATCATTCTGGTCGTCTAACCAATAGATTGATAAAAGATTGACAGTCATTGTCTACGGACATTCTTGTCAGATACTTGAAGTAAAACACATATTACATAAAAATGTATCACAAAAGAATATTTAACAAAATAAACAGAGATGCCAGTGGTATTTAAAAAACTTCAACAAAGTGTATGCACCCCCATGTGGCTTTTATATCCATACAAAGAACAGAGCTATTGGCTGTGTGTGAAGAACAAAGCCACGGATCAATTATATTCAGGGTGGTGGAGTGAAACAAAACATTAACATGGAGACACACTACTTCCATAGCTTCTGCAATGACATGTTTTTCTCGGTCTCCTTCTTCATTACCTTTGCCACTACCATCTCAAAATCTTCTTGTGTTACATCAACCCTCCTCTCCCTCAGAGCAAACATCCTAGATTCTGTGCACACAGCTTGCAACAAAAAAAAAAAAAAATGAAAAAAATATGTGACAATATGATTATGCACAGAGAAAACACACAATCTTTCACTTCTGAAGACTTTAATAGCCCAGTGCAATAGGTCGTTATGGAATTAACAAGACTATACTTATCATTCTGTCCAAATCCATCCAAAAGAGTTGAGATTGTTTAAATTGAATAAAATACTGGCAATCTTTACAAGAATGAAGCCTATTTTGACATGCTTGCCAAATACTTACAATAAGAGATGAATCTGTTTAAATAGTTGAGGTCACAATAAAGAAATGTACCAAAAACTAAACAACCCAATCTGCATAATGAAAACACACACGATACCTTTATTTTATTTGATGCTTTAAATCCATCCAGCTGGTTGAGAAGCTCCAGCATAGTCCACTGCACTTCACTGTCACCATTGCCACAACCAGTTTAAATGCAGAAAGTAAAAGGGTACACGAGGCAAACCTCCTTTATCTCTTTAATTTGCTGGTCAAGACCGCCAATCATGTCATATGTGGAATCTAGAACCTTTTCAACTTTCATGAGGTTGAACAATGGATCAACTTTGCTTGGCAAGATTAAATGAAGCACATAATTGTCATTACGGAAAGCAACTCTTGTTGATGGAGTTATCTTGGTGATATCAATATTTTTATCAATGTCAACAACATATTTCCGTTCAAGATGAACCTGGGAAACAAGATGAAACATTAGATAAAAATGTATTCAAACTGTTTTCAAACCATCTCTTATTAACAAAAAGGCACTCCTAAGGCACTCCTTGTGCATGTAATAGTCTATTCCCTTGCTAAAATATCATTACTTTTCAAAAAAATAAATAGTTAAGGCACAGCTGCAAATTTGCAATTGAGTGCATTCATATAGGAATATTACTTACCTTAACTAAAACGTTATTCTTCCCCATTACTTTGACAAATAGTGTGTATATATATAACTTTAAAATGGCATCAATGTTAATATAAATGTGCTAATTTCAACTTTCAACATTTAAATCAAGTTAATTTTATTCTTAGAAATTGGTTTTAAAAGTGTATGAACAAAATTGATACAACTAATAGTTGGGGAAATTGATTTGAAAGTCGAGGGACAAAATTGATACTATTAAATGTGGGGAAAAGATAACGATGCTCTAAAAGTATAGGTTTAGGAACTATTTTTAAAAGCATTTGATAAAAAAAATGGGAGATACTTTTTGTCCTTAAAAATGATTTGGTAACAAATAATCTAAGGGCATCTGTTAACAAGACCCAACTAAAACTAAAACTGTGACAAATTTATAAAAACCAAAAAATTGTAGTTTGGCCATTTTATTATTATTATTATTATTATTATTTTGGAGGGTGGCCATTTTATTAAAGTTACTAAAAAAATTCACACCTAATGATGACATTGGCTTGATTTTGAAAGTTAAGTGATTAAATTGATAGAAATAGATGATTTTAAGGTTGCAAATGCTAAATTTCCTTTAGATATGACATTAGCATTTTTCAATACTAATGCTCTTAAGCAATTTGAAATTCACTCTCGGGTGACTTTCAATGTTTTTGTTACTTAGATATCAATGCAACTAATGGTATTCTTTGTTATGGTAGTACAAAACTTTGAATTTTTTGCTTTTTGAAGCATGTTATTTTTTACTTTAATTTCTTGATCTATTCCTATTTTATGACAAAAAGAAATCAATTTATATTTTGATTTTTGCTACTTTGTTAAGCCTCAACTTCTGTCAAACCCAAAAAAAAAAAAAAAAAAAAAAGTGAGGGTAGACACGAAGGACAATGTAAGAGCTTTAGCTGCTAGATTACAAATTTTGTAATGAACTAAATAACTTGGTCATCTATTTTTATAGCTTTTTCTTTTATCTAGTTATTTGGGTGGTTACAAAATTTGTAATCTGTTCTAACAAATTCAATCATGCATTCTAGCAAAAAGAAAAATGTTATTAATCGAAAACATGTTCAACATGTTATCCAGTAAAGGAAAATCAGGGGCTGCTACAAACTTCAAAAAATCTTGAAGCTTGGATCCTGAGACTAGCCGCTTAGCTTCAAGGGTTATCTGTACGCCCTCATGAATAAAGTCTGCAGTTGGTACAAATTCTTTCTCTGTGAATCCTCTAGTTGTCATAGCAGGTGATCCAATGCGGATACCTCCAGGCACTAAGGCACTCTTGTCACCTTTATAAGGGAATATTATTGTGTGTAAGTTTTGACAAGAAAGGGAGAAACAAACAAAAAAACAGATCAAATCAATTAAAATGGGATAAACCTGCCAAAGAAAGGACTCACCAGGAACTGAATTTTTGTTGAGGGTAATAGAGGCCAAGTCAAGAATTTTCTCCACCCAAGCTCCATCAATACCTTGTTAAGGGAAGCGATGTTAACTGCTGTTAGTAAAGGTAAATGGTAGGCAAAACACCCCCAGCCCAAATAATCTTCACAACAATCACTGTAGTACTAGCAAATTAAACAGGTTGTCTTTCGATTAAATGCCTAGCAATGCAGAACAAATTTTGACATATAATAATATTGACGTGTCATGGCATTCTCCCTTTCAAAGATAACACACACACCAAAAAAGAAAAAACCACACCACCCTAGTAGGCAAAATACCCCAATCCCAAATAATCATCACAGCAATCATTGCAGTACTAGCAAATCAAACAGGTTTTCTTGGATTGAACGCCTAGCTATCCATAACAAATTTTGACATATAATAACATTAACATGACATGGCATTCTCCCTTTCAAAGATAACGCGCCCACACACCAAAAAAAAAAAAAACTACACCACCTTGGTAGGTCATGAATGATCTATATGACTATACTATACTGGGGAATGTTTGAAAATGTAGAAGACATACCAAAATTTGTTCATAGACTATAGATCAATTACTTGAAATAATAATGCCAAGGAATATATATATATATATATAAGCCAGCATCAAGGTTTAAATTTAAAGAAACACAAGCCAGTGAGCTTTTGCTCAAATAGCACTTCCTACTCCCATATCAGAGTGGGATGGAGGGCAAGGACATGCATTCAAGACTCAGTAGGTGCATGTATAGCTCATCAAAAACAAACAACCCCCGGGGACAAAGAAGTCAATAACTTACCATTGGCCTTAGATCGACAAGAACCAGGTGATTATCACTCCCACCAGAAACCAACTTATATCCTAATTCATTCAATCGGCTAGCAACAGCTCCACAATTAGAGACCACCTATAGACAGTATAATTACATAAGTACAATTTTAAGGGCATAGCTTGGACCAAGTTCTGATCATGAAGGGGGAAGCATAGTACCTTATTCTGGTATGACTTAAACTCTGGGGACTGTGCATGCTTCAAACTAACTGCAACTCCCCCAATTGTGTGGTTATGAGGGCCACCCTGCATAATAACTCTGCCTTTAAATATGTTACAATAATAATTTGCAGATTAAAAAGGTAAACATGGGTAGCCACATAAGATAAAAGGAACATAACACTCCATACATCTGATAACAAAGCAAAAGAGATGAGTTCAGCTGACCTGTAAACCTGGAAAAACAGCATTCTTGATAGCAGATTCCAAGTCAACTCCAAGCACAGGATCCTTCTTGATAAATCATCAAATGATTAAAGTAATCATGAGGTTTTGCACCACTACATTCATTAAAGATTACAGTGCTAAACCAGAGATTAACTGAAAACATAAACCAAACCTCTAGCATCTCTTTTGAAGGTATATCCAAGTGATTAGTTGGTTCATCCAAAACTAGTAGACTGGACGGTTTCAACGTGAACTTACAAAAAGCAAGACGCGCCTAACAAAACAGGAAGAAACCTTTCTATCAAGCATATCAGCTTTAAAATTACAACGTCCAAGGAGTCCCTTCATGTCATCACTTCTCCAGTCCTCTGCAGCTTCTACTACTGTCTCAAGCACTGTTTTATTCAAATCAAGTGCCTCAGCCTAAAATAGATGCGGGTCAGTGTCAGTCAGCACAAGCAAAAAATTAGCAAAACATACAAACTGCCAATTATATAAAAATATATATGAAGTATATGTATATGTTTGTAAAACCATTGGAGCTTAGAATTAAGCATGAAAAAGTAGAAACACCATGATCATTAGATAAATGGGAGGTACAACATTGTAGACACTAACACACCTGATTTTGCTCAAAATAGTTTGGCAGGACATTATGCTCCCCAAGCAAAACTTCACCCCCTCTTGGCTTCTCTAAATCCATTATCAATGTCAGTCAGCAAAGTGCTCTTTCCACATCCATTTAGCTCCAACATTAGTGCAGCTACTTGAACGTGAGAGGTAGGGTCCAAGGAAACTGATGAAAAGGCCGATAAGGTTCTAAAGTCGGATATTCTGGATTGTTGGACTCCAGAAAATCATTACAGATGGTCTAAACCCAACATGTTTAACACTCAGATTCAGTCCATCCGTAGTGATTTTCTGGCGTCCAACAATCCAAAATATCCTACTTTAGAACCTCATCAGCCTTTTCATCAGTTTCCTTGGAGCCTACCTCTCACGTTCAAGTAGCTGCACTAATATCCACTGCATGTGATTGAATCCCCACCTACAAAGAGTCATACAGTAGCCTGTGAGATATATACACCTCAGGAGACTCCTAGGACAAGGTCTAGGAACATGCTCCCTTGAAGAACTCCAACAGATAGAAGAACAGTTAGAGAGGAGCGTAAGCAGCATTAGAGCTAGAAAGGTTAATTATAAAATCCCTAACTTGGCTTTCATGATATTTTACTAAATGGTAGTTTAACATGCTTTATCTTGGTCTATACTTTCAGGCTCAGGTTTTCAAGGAACAAATTGAGCAACTAAAGGAAAAGGTAAAGTTTTAAATTGATTGATATGTAGGCCCAACAAGGTGATTTCAAGTTGCCTAGAAAGAAGTTTCCCTTTTATTTTATTTTTTTTGTTGAGTTCCTGGCACTGAAATATTGCAGCACCATAAGTTTTTTCTTAACAGAATTCTTCAGTTGTTGCTGACTAGTATATGTTCTATTTTCTAATTTTTCTTCAGGAAAAAGTCCTAGCAGCTGAAAATGCAAGGCTATGTGAGAAGGTGAACTTTTGCAATTATTATTACTAGTACTAGTATTCTTTTGTTCTTCTTGTTGATGGTATTATATTTGACTTTTGAGGAAACATATTGCTCCATTTGGTAAGGAAATGACAAACAATATAATTAATCTCAAAATTTTTTTGAGATTTAATGTTTTGAACAATCCAGTATTGAAAAATAAAAACAAGTACCAGTCATCTGCTTTATAACTTATTTCTCTAGGCAAGATCTAGATTCTTGCCAGAACCTTATATGCAATACCAGTTATTGCTTGACTTGTATTATGATTTTTTTTTTTTTGGGAAATTTCTTTTTAAAGTTACCTTTAACATCTCTTTGCAGTGTGGTATTCAACCACAGCAAGGATCAAATGAGCAGAGAGAAATTTTACCTTATGAAGAAAGTAGTCCAAGTTCTGATGTGGAAACTGAGTTGTTCATTGGACCACCAGAAGGGAGAACAAAGCGCTCTCACTTACAGAATTGATGGTCTTACTCTTAAAATTAAGCCACATCTTTGCAAATATAATACATTATTAATAAGTCTATTTCCAATAATCTGTACTAGATTGTGGTACAACTAAAATGTTGCACTCCCTCAGGCAATTGTACTGCTGACTGCCAATAGCTTGATATATTGTTTGCTGATAGAATCAACTGCATTAAACACCAAACTCATGGCATCTGGGTGCCTTATGGTCCTCTTTGAAACACCAGCAACTAAGGCCTTTGTATTCCTCCCAACCTTGGTGTTGGTAATAAGCATTTTGAGTGGCATATTGGACTTGATGAGTGTGAACATACTTTAGTTAGCACAAAATCCCTCAAGTTTGCAGCCATGCCAACCTAAATAATGTGAACATACTTTAGTTTATAGTTAATCCAAGAAATATATATATATATATATATATATATATATATATATATATATAAAACTTAGGGTGACTTCAATAATGCTTGCAAAGATAAGTAAATGTGCACCACTACCCACATGATTCCATGATTAATGTACATGGACTAAGAAGTTTATCTATCCTTTATTTCTTGTCTTTAATTTTCATGTTGCATTTTTCTAATTTGTACCACATTATACAAGTTTGATAACATAAAATATTAGGGTTCCCAAATTTTGGGAGGGTAGATGAGTTTGGGAGACTTCCAAGAGGCAACAGCCAAAGAAGTTTCAAAGTTCAAACTCCTCACTAGAAGAGTGATATAAACCATTGCACAAGTAACATATGGCATTGTTATCTTGTCAAAAATTACATAAAGGCTTTATTGCACATTCAGATTGCAACCACTAATTAATTTATCATTCCTCATGAATGTTCAGCGGTCTATATATTTTATGCACTAGCCCAACAATTAAAGTGCAAATCTATTTGATAGAGCAAAGAGGGGGTTTCAAACATGGAACCTTGCACTAAAATAGCTTTACACTAAGTAATATGATGCAGAAAATTAGGTTTTATCCTTTACCTTTTCTTGAATTGAATGGATGGCTGAGTGGTACTGCCTCTGACCTTCAAGCAAATCACTAGTTTCACTGTTGCCATTAGAATCAATGACGTCCATCTCTTCCTCAGGAAGTAAATCTTGAGGAGTTCCATTGTTTGAAGCATCCAATTCAGGCAAATCAGCTTCTGAGTCGTTCAAGGCCTCTATGTCATCTGAATGTTTAGCGTCTTTCTGACGTTTAACAGCAGCTCCCAAATTTACAAGAAGTTTATTTGTTTCTTCAAGCAGCATTGTCAATCGTTCATTTTTGCTCTCTTTTACCATTCTCATGTATGCTTCTTGATCATCGGACTTCAAGGCTTGGAACCTCAATTTCTCTGCCCGTGTAGCACGTTGCCTTAG
Organism: Quercus berberidifolia; assembly: GCA_028535905.1. Lineage (NCBI taxonomy): Eukaryota > Viridiplantae > Streptophyta > Magnoliopsida > Fagales > Fagaceae > Quercus > Quercus berberidifolia. The sequence goes on along the minus strand of JAPQVW010000003.1, from coordinate 36,242,759 downwards.
CCTTTGATGCCATTGCTGCCAAAATTCTTATCAGTGGTATTTTCAGTTAATGCTATAATAGCAATATTATACATTTCATTTTTGCTTATGACCTTTGCTCTAAGTGATAACTGATTACTCAGCCAGCAAAAAGTAACAATAATTTTCTCTCTATATCTAAAAAAACTTTCACCTTCTGAAGCGAATCTCAGAAGATTGCAGTAACTTGTTTCTTACTAGCATTCTTCATCAAGAAGATGTAAAACAAAACAAAAAAGTGTTTAAAAGATAATTAAAAAATTGATATATATATATATATATATATATATATATATCTAGAGAGAGAGAGAGAGAGAGAGATAATCTCTTTATTAGCTTGATATATGGATTATCTAGTAACTGCTGTGACATTGTTACAAACAGGATTGGATTACAAAATTCAGTTATACTCTAGTTGCAAAGTATAAAACAAAAAATAAAGGTTTGAATTACCATTCATTTTAATCTGAAATGCCTTCTGAAACAGGGACAAAACCCCTAGCAACAAAGGATGTTTTAAAGTTGCATGTCAAATAGCTAGGGTCATAAAGCATTATTGTAAAGTCACTGGAGTAGTTCCTGAGACCAATGTTCAGTTATCAACATGTCCAGAATGGACAATTAACTCTTTATATGGTGCCAAAGATTGACTTGGCCAAAACTGAACTATTATACCCATTAAAGATGTGACAATTAACATTTTGAAAATCTACATCAGTAGGTCAAAGCATTTGCAAATCAATATATTTTGATAAATAACATAGTGAAAACCTTATTGGTAAGGACCATGGCTATTGTGCCGAAACCATAAAGTTTTTCAAATATCAGCAATTTTAAAAAATATTCTCCCTGGAAGAGAACCACCTCAAAGATTGTTTCTGGCACCATAACTATGGAATTTTCCAAAACCTTTTTTATTATATCAACCATGAAGACCAGCCAGGAAGGGAAAGAGAGACAGAGAGAGAGACTATCGAGGAAAGCAAAAACAATGACAACAAAGCAATCTCAGGTTTGAAAATCTATGTTTAAGTGCAGAGACAATATCTGTTATGGCATAGAAAGGTGGAAAAATATTTTTATTCTTCTAAGAACAACTTTGTCAGTAATCGGGATTGAAAGAATCTGTCTCTCAGCGTTTGATTGGTGAAGACTTTTTTTCAGGTCAAGTAAAAAATCTTTCTCTCTTTTATTCTTTATATAAAAAAAGAAAAAAAAATTGTAGAATTTGTTGATAAGCTGAGAAAGTTGTAGAATTGTAGAATTCTTTATTGTAGAATTTCATGTCAAGTCTCATGTGATAGTTACAGATATTGATTACTGCATAAATTACTACTAACCTTTTCAAAGCTGCATGTAAGTCAGGCTCTTCTTTGTAGTTGAAGGCCTCGTTGAAACCAAACTTGTTCTTCAGCAAATCAACCTTATATCGCAGAAATGATAGAGGAAAGCAATAAAAGCAGAGTCAAAAAAATGCTGGTTAATGAGGTTGCACACAGGTCAAGTAAACCAACCCCTGAATAAGAGTAAAAAATTGTCTGAGTATGACAATCGACCATGACCAGTGGTCCAGTGGAAACAAATAAAAAGTCACTTTTGACAAAAGTCAAAAACCTTGAACCAAACAGAGTCACTCCCATAAACTTAAACATAAATCAATCTCACCAAAGCAAGGGAGTTTGGTTACCTAGTAAGGTTGCACATGAATCACCTCTCCCAAACTCCACACAACACCAGCACAGTTCTATGCTTATGTAATCTTGGGATGAGTGTTGGAAATGAGTAGGCACATTGTTGTGTCTACTTGTGTGAGAAATAGAAAAATCATATGCTCTAGCCATTAAGAGAATGAGCGCTCTTTATCTAGGAGTTCCAGATGCAGAATATCACCCATAGAACAACTTTTGACTGATTATAGATGAGTTGAATGAGAAAATTAACTAAAGTGTAAAGAAAAATGCAGGTACTATTCTAAGTAATTGACACATTGAACCCTCATGATAAGCAGACTCACCTTTTCTTTGCTTCCAGCACTTCCAACAACATAGCAGCCCAATAGCTTGGTGAACTGTCCTACAAGTTGACCAACTGCCCCAGAAGCTGCTGAAATGAAGACTTGCTCTCCTTTCTTAGGAGAGCAAATCTCATAAAAACCAGCATAAGCAGTCATACCGGGCATACCTACATATAGTAAATATGTTAGATGAGCATTGAATACAAAGGAAAACATAGCATAATAAAATGACTAGCAAAATTACTTGCTCAATTGCTATATGTGCCCTAATAATGGTTTTAATTACTATGTGATAGCCACAATCTCCCCCACATAGTGCCCCCCACCCCCCAACCCCACCCCCCACCCCCCCCCCCCCCCCCCCCCGAGGAAAAAAAAATAAAAATAAAAACCTCCAGCTGGTAAGTCAATGATGCCAGACTCGCCAAATGCTTCAATGGTAAATAAGTTCTCTTTTGGACACACAACTAACACTATTAAATTTTGAAAAGAAAGAGGCGCATAGGGCTGGATAAATTCATATTCTACTTCACTAGAGAGAGAGAAGTCAACTTAACTAAGAACTGTGACAGCCACTGGAGCAGGCTCTTTCAATATATAGAGGTGCATGAGATTACAACATTACTAAATTAACATCCTAGATCATGATTACAACATTACAAAATTAGCAATTATTTAATGCTTTTGAGATCATAGTGACTACAAAATTAACATCCATGATCCTGATTCCAACATTACTATTTGAAAATTTTACGCTACTCATATACTATTTCCCATGGGTTACAGCCCCTACATATTGTTATGGAATTGCAAAATTGTGCTCAATTTCTTATGTGGCAATTCCGCCAAGATCTCTTCTTTAGTTGGGGGACGGAATTCAAATTCAGAAAATCATAGCTATTCCTGTAGGTCAAATATCACCATACATGGCACAGAGGTTTGAAACTGCCCTTCAAAATACACTTTTTTAAACCTCACTTTAGTACAATTTTTTCTAATAGCACATTTTCAAAAAGCTGAAAAATAAACCATGCCAAATGAGAATATATAACACTGAAAAACTGCTTAATATTCTTAATGTGTTTCCTTAGTCTTGCATATGGCATCACTCAAGTACACAAAAAGAGGATGATAATTTTCAACTATTTTATCCGTTTTGATGCAGCCAAAGCATGATAAAATTAATTAAATAAATAAAAATAGACTGTGGTATCATAAAAATATATCTAGATTAAAATAACAAATGATGCAAGGAATAAAATTGCAACAAAAGCATTTAACAACCAACACATGTTGGGTTACCTCCATTGTCACATTTAAGAACCATATCCTTGTTGGAATATCTACCTCCAGCTAATGTCCTTATTTAAGGCATTCACCTAGTTCCAATAATGTACGTTCAAACCATATTGAAAACAAAAATAATCTTATTGAAATGTGAAAAGAGAAATAATAATGGAATAAAGTGTGTTGTTTCACATTAAGCTTTCAGATACCTTTTTTGAATCTTACGCCGTCTCGTATAATGAGGAGGAGGTCTTGCATGTCCTTCGTCAGATGCCTCGGGCCCAACATTGTGTCCATGTTTGTGCCCCCCTGTCCCACACGGAGATGCCTTTGATATGTGTTTAGGCCGACCTTCAGCCGTTGTAGGTAACCCAACCGCCTGCTCAGCCTGAACATGGGGTGGGTCAATGGCTGAAGAAGGGGTACTAAACGAACTATGGGAGGGTGGCTCCTGCTGCATGTCAGGTGGGGTACCCAGGTCAAAGGATGGAATGGGTGACAGCTGAAGAAATGACTGTGGGGTGGGTGGACAGACGTCAGACCCAGAACAAGGAAGTGGGGTGGGTGGAGGGATGGTGGGGCAAGGAGATGGATAGGGGGTGGGTGAAGGGATGGTGGGCGTAGGGGCTGGATGTGGGCTAGGTGAAGGGATGGTGGGCGTAGGAGCTAAATGTGGGTTGGGTGAAGGGATGGTGACGGTAGGGGATGGATGTGGGGTGGATGAAGGGATGGTGGGGTTGGCGGATGCATGTGGGGTGGATGCAGAGGGATCGGGGGTAGGGACAAGCTGGGGGGTAGCAACAGGCGGACGAGATTGACATCCGGCCGGAGCTGTGCTCATGCTTGGGCCGGTAGGCATAGCTACCTCCTCAATCGGGGCCTCAGGGATAGGAGGTTGGACACGTGTCATCGCCTGCACTGCCGTCAGCACCTTAGTAATGTTGTTGTGGTCCTCCGTGCCCACTGGGTGACGCCTCAACAAACGGACGTATCCTTCAATCTGCACATGGAAAAACCACACATATTAGTAATGCAATACGAAATCAACAATGCCAATTGATAAAAAAATAAATGTTGGTTCTGCTACTAATAATTGCAAATTAAAGAGAGATGAAGTGTTAAGCAAAAAATGTAGTAACAAACAGCATGCTCTCTAAACAATGGTTTCATGGTAAGAAATACGGTAACATGTAGAAGACATTGAGAAGTTACCAGCAGAGTCACGACAGCACCAGGCCTATCAATAAACCTCCAAGTCACCCTTTTGAACCAATCGTGGTACTCGTGCTCTGGAGGCATATCACCAAGCACTGTTTCACAACGCCGATACAAGCGATTACCCCACTCAAGGATATGCACAACATGTTTCTGCATCCAATTAACACTGATCTTCCCCCTCAAATCAATGCCATGAAGCATTATGTCAGTGTTAACATTGTGGGGAATTTCTTGGATCATCCCGAACTGACGAACAACACGATCCGGTGTATGTTTCTCTACTAGGTGGAAACATACAAGCGGCACCGTTGCCATCCATACGGCCCTTCCTGCAACACACCACGGCGGGAGGTCGTCAAAATGAGCTTCATATGGCTGCCACACCACCTACAATAGCCAAAAAAGAAGTACACAACACATTAGGGAACAATGTTTATATTTCAAAGTTCATGAAACCTATATGGACGTTCGTAAAAGCGTAAAATAAGGCATTTTCATACCTGGTCTGGCAACATGGAAGCTAGTTGCTCGCGATACCTGTCCCTGAAGATGTGAGCGGGCCTATTTTTCTTGTTTGGGACCCACAACCACCTATAATCAAGAAGAAGGGATCAATAAGTACTGAGATAATCTTAAAACTATAATGTAATCACATATATTAAATATCAATATAATACTAAAAGCTGAAACGTAGCAATTAATGTTAATTGGATGTTAAAACTAAGATATTAAACTAATTAATAATATCAATATCAATATAAAACTAAGATAATGTAATCACATATAACTACTGAGATAATCTTATAGATATTAAACTAATTAATAATATCACTAGAATAAGAAACGGCCATTTTAAAAGACAAAGCACAAACCAGCTATATTGAGAGTCACAAAATTATAGTAGATTAACATAATCATATACATTCAACCTCGGTTTAAAATTTTTTTATGTTGACATAAAAAATTGCTAGAAGCCTTTAAAATCAATAAATAAAATCAAGTTACATGATTGTGGGGTTGGTAATGATCTTGGGACAGTATGTTATAGCTGTATGAGGTAGAGACTTACTTCAGGGATAGTGGACCACGTACTGGAGGACCATAAGCACCCACTGGCGGGCCACGCTCAATTGTCGGGCACAAATAGGGGAACCTGGCCCATGCCCAGTACTGGAGCAACAGTAAGCACCCACCAATTTGACTGGTGTCCTCGCTTGCCCTACATAGTTCTCGATACAACCATGCAAGGCAAGCACTTCCCCAACTGTACCTCCGTGGGTTGTGAAGGTCTTCCAACTGCTGCACCCACATTAGATGCACCCTATCGCCGAATTTGTCCATGAATATTGTGTCCCCCAATAGTGCTAGGATGTAGCATCGTGCGTACTTATGCAGCTGATCCTCTTCAGCATCAAGCGGCAATGGGTTAGCAACTTCCTCCAAAAGCCGGTTGATGAGAATCCTCTGCCCATCAAGTTGCTTATGGTTGTTTTGAGTTACAGGTCAAAAGCCAAGGAAGTCCGAGCACACATCCACCCAAATTTTTTGTGTGCTCCCTGTTATAGCGTCACCATCAACAGGAAGCCCGAGAAGAACCTCCACATCCTACAATGTGATGGTGACCTTACCATGTGGCATGTGAAATGTGTGAGTCTCGGGCCGCCATCACTCCACTAAGGTTGTTATCAAGCCATTGTCAATCTCTCTACCCGGGACCCAGAGGAGTCCCTCCAAACCAACTGTGTTGATGATGTTCCTCACTTAGTCGTCCACCATTGGAGGTTGCTTGGAGAACTCTGAACTACGGCTACGGCAGGTAATGGATCCTGGATCCTGCACATAACAAGACCATGGATTAATATATGACAACAAATACGTGTACATTGTATGGATTAAATGCATGTGCACAAGGGTATATTTAGTTGAGTGTTTTACCCGCCCATTCCAAATAGCTTCGAACCGATGCTTCGCCTGCTGTGACAACACCGAGTCGTCAATGGGTCCAGGCTGTGTATAGTCAATCCGTCCAGCATTTGCAGCAGCCATATTGAAGAAGAATGATAAGCAGTTAGTTTCAGAATTGAACACACAATATGCTTAAATATATGGGTATGAGTTAGAGCAACTAAAGCCAGTTTGTACAATGAAACGAGTAAAAGATGAAAGACTGAACCATCGTACTAGTTATTTCTTTGAGTGCATCAACTAAACAACATCCACAATCGAATAAACATAACATGTCAAATCAGTGTTGTACAACTGCACTAATGTAAAACAATGGCAATTCAAATTAATTCCCTATTTTGGCTACATCAACTTTAAAATTTACATTAAAAAGCACCAAGGAAGATATTTATCTTCTCACTTGAGTAATACAATTTTTGCTGCCTAATTTTAGATTGGAAACACAGTTAGCTTAACCTTGTCCAGTAGTTCTAAATACCCAAGACTTGAAGAGAAATAAGAGGAACATCAAGGACATTTCTACCATTCTACACTGAAGTTTAATTTCCCATTTTGTTTATAACTTTCTCTTTTTCTTTTTCTTTTTCTTTTTCCTTGAAGGCTTGAAGGGAAACATCAGCTCATAATCAAATAGAAACTAGAGCATGGAGATTGATTAGAACTCCCAAATGATAACAAATTTAGACTTTTATCAACCAAATTTCATGAATTAATTCCTACAATTCTCCAAATCACTTCTTCCATATAGAACATTGTGGAGGAAAATATGAAAAGTAATAACTCAATATGACTTATAAAAACCACTACAATTGGGTTTTCAAAGTAGATTACTCCATAAGGGGGAAAAATCAATTTTTTATAATTATGTGATTTTCAGACCAATAAGGACCAAAAATTATGTTGTTTTTTAGCAAATGAAATATAGAAAACAAAGTGTTTGGCCCTGAAAGTATGACCAGATATCATTTTAGAACAGTAGGGCACAAATAATGATTTCTATTGAAGTACATTTGCTAAAAGTAAATTGACAAACTCATTAGCTCAAAAATAATAAATTGTAGTTATTTCAAAGGAAAGTTGAGAAGTGGAAGATTTACAGCAACAACAAAAAATTTCAGAGCATTTAATATATGTTACTTACCTCGAAAGCTTAAGATACAGCATTAACTAATGGTAATCACTAGAATGACCTTACTTCCTTGTCTAAAGAGCTTGAAGAATTTCTTATATGCTCCTATTTATCAATTAACATATATTGAACTCAAATCTAACATAATAACTTAAACTCTAATTATTTGTTCCAATCCACTACCCCAAGTTCAAACACATTGTTCTACAAGTTTATTTACTTTTGTAAACCTCATTTGGATATACTGACAAAGCAATTCTCACCAACTGAGAAAGCGTCCAAAGGTCTTGTATTCTAAGTGACTATCACAGCATATCAGCCCATTTCCAACCCAAATTTTACATACCAAAAGAATTCTAAAAATCCCATAATTGTCCAGATTTAAGCGTCAATATATTGACCAACTATACCACAAATTTAGTGTCAATATTTGACTCTTAAGTCATGTTATAGAGAATCCAAGTCAGTGTTGTCACACTGTATTCTGCTGCAAGTCAGTCCTAGTTAGGAAAACCTAGTGAGATTTCACTGAAATTAAGTTCTTAGGGTTTAACTTTCTACACTATAAATTTCATTCGTTCATTTGGTACAAATGTTGAGTTATGCAAGCTCTAATTCCTAAAGAAACATAATTCTGAAAGAAACATAGACTAAGCAGCAGAATTTTTATTTCCAATTTTTCAACATACCTCTCTTGACTTAAACTAGTGGTCTCATAGGAGCTTTGAGGTTGTTCTATGCTGTCCTACCCTCTGCATAGACCAGAAACTCAAACTTGTGCCACGTTCCAGCTTGAGTGATGCATGACAAATCAGTTTACCTATGGTGTTTTACACTACAAGAGTGAAACAAACTAGACCATCAGCCTAAGAGCCTCGCCAACACTAACGCACTGAGATATGCTGATTTTGTAATTCTGATCTGGGATACCTCTCATGGGGTTTCTATAGCCTCCATCTCATTAATAGTGAGCAAAGAGGCATAGAGTAACAGCCCAAGGCATTACTCCTTTGAGTAACGCCTAGGACTTACTCCAGGGAGTTCCACAGAGAGACATGCCTACTTTGGGCAGCCCTTTATATCCCTTTTAGTTTCTAAGAAATCCAAATGTACATAATTATTTTCTTAAAAAGTCATACCTAAGTGCAAAGCATTCCCGATTCCCCAATCCAACATAGTAAAACAAGGTCTTGGACTTAATCACTACAATTCCAATCCAGTGTAATAAGGAACTTATTAGGGCTGATTTTTAAGAAGATTAAGCACCAAATATCCTCATAATCCACTTGTCACAAGATCAGCAACCAGATTAGGTAATTTGGACCCTACACACATTGGCAGAGTCTCACAGCTAAATTGGCTTGCTGATTCAACCAACAACACCATCCTAGATATACTGAACTCTTATCCAATTTCGAATAGAAGAAATTATAAAGCAGTTAGATTCATGGACATTTGAAAAGGCTGATCTAGAAGATTGAATGGAATGTGCTCCCTAGTTGAGCTATGTACACTGAAGATTTGAGATAGATGACAAATCATGCTTGCTCTGTAATTATGGAGCAGTTCTCATGAACATTTTTAAACTTTAATCCAGATGATTGCATGCAATTTGCTTCCAATCTTCAATAAATTTTTGCAGTACTTGCCTTGTACAGTATCCATAATACAAGAAATATTGGACCGTAACCTTCAGGACTAGTAACTATTGGTAGTGCCACTAGCTCTATGCAACCTTTCTCTTACATATCTATCACTAATAGAATGTAATCATTGTCCTAAAATCATAGTCATGAAGGTGAAGTACTGTATATTACAGTAATATACAGTTTAGATACCTGCATGCTAGTCACCTATGCATGATATATAAGAGGCAAAATGCGATATCATGTTTTTGGTTTAGGAAATAATTACAAAGTTATAGTTTCTGACATTCTTTATAATTTTATTGTGGTATAACTAGTCATCATGAAATTACTTGTAAAAGTTTCAGTTTTTCAATACAAACAACAGAGGAATTATTACAAAGTTATTGCCGCCTTCTTAGTCTTATGTCACATAATGAAAATAATACTTAGTGCCAGACAATGTACCTAACTTTTAGGACAAAAACTTGCACACGAACTCACTGAAACGAGTAATTCATACCTTCACAAACATATCCTTAGCAAATTATATCCCAATCCAGATTTCAAGGGAGCTTCCAATATAGCAAAATGGGTATGTGCAAACTATTGCTTAGTTATAATCAGTTAAGAAAGACACATGGACTCTGGATGTGTAGGAATTCTATGAGATCAATAGCAGAAACAGTGATGAATCAGATGAAAAAAGAATAAAATTGCGTACAACATTCACTGATGAAAAAAGAAAATGTTGAAAATAAAATCTGATATTCCAAAATGGTTTCATAAGTAAAAATAACCTCAATTCGTTGACTTCTTAAATGTTCGCAATAAATAGGAAATGGTTAAATTCAGCCAGGATTAACCACCAAACTATCAATTGCCATCAAACATTCAGCAAGAATGACAACATGCTTAAGAAAAGCATATTGTATAAGGAAATTCTAAACCAAAAAACACCTAAAGTTTATAACACCATCCAACAGGAGGAATTCACAAGGGAGTACTCACATACTGAAGATATCATACCACAAACAACAACTTAAAATACCAATTTATAGCAAGTGGAGTACACAGTTTTTTTTTTTTTTTTTTTTGCTGGATATGTAGTTAATTAAGTAATCAGTACAACAACCATTAAAAACTAATGGTAAAACAAGAATATTTTACCTCTATTACAAATTCAGTACAGAAACCAAAATAGAAAAAAAAAAAAAAAAAAAAAAAAACGAACTGATTACATTGCAAAATGCATAAGGGACTCACCTTTTTTTCTTCTTTTTCTTTCAGATGGTGGAGACTGAGTTATAGCAGAGGGCGAGTGAGAGAGTAGAGAGGGTGACAGGGACGTGCGACAGTGGGTCGGTGAGCGAGAGAGTGAGAGGGTGACTGAGCGGTGAGGCTGAGAGGGTGAGTGGGTTGGGAGTGAGAGTGGGTCGGTGAGGCTGAGACTGAGAGAGGGGTTTGAGAGAGAGAGAGGTCAGACCGGTGAGGCTGAGAGGGTCAGTGGGTGAGTGGGTCGGCGTCGGCGACGGTGACGCTGAGAGAGTGAGAGAAGGAGAGGGTGAGTGAGAGTGGGTCGGAGACTGAGAGAGGGGTTTGACTGATGAGGGAGAGTGAGATTGGAGAGAGCGTTAAATTCAAAAAATGCCTATTAGAAATCGAGTGCCTGAGACTCGATTTCCATGTCTAGTCCACGTGGAAATCGAGTCTTAGACACTCGATTTCCACGTGTACTCCAACGTCTTTTTTGCCATGTCAAAGCATGTAAACCGAGCCTCAAAGGCTCGATTTAGAGGCCCAAAATCGAGCCTCTGAGGCTCGAGTTGCTAGAATCCCAATATCTTTCCAAACCGGGCCAACTAACTAAATAGTTAGATGTTTATGGGTAATTACCCATTTTCGCCCACTCATTGAGAGAAAGAGGGAGAAATAAATGAACAAGACGAAGAAGCTGTAGAAACAGAGGCCGACGAAATGAAATTGATCGACTTGCTTGGTTCACGATCTTTATAATATTTGATGCGGTATCTCTATATATATATATATATATATATATTTTTTTTTTTTTTGAGAAACCGGTATCTCTACTTTAATGTTAAAAAAAAAGGGATAATTACAGAAAACCCACCTGAGGTTTGGCCCGTTTACACTTTACCTATCCATGGTTTAAAACTTATCACTTTGCCCACCTGAGGTGCCCTCCGTTAGAGATCTTTTAACCACCTCTCCCTTTGCCGTTAGAAAAACACATTTTTAGAGAAAAACAAACATAACAAAGATCAAAAAGTTAGGGTTTTTTATTGCTTAAGAACTTCGTCCATTTATGGTTGCTACCCTCTTTTTCTTCGAGCAATATCATCAGAGAATTCAAAGCCTTCTTCGCTCGACGAACCTGTCCATCTCCAATTGGCCTCTGCTCCAACGCGGCCACAGCAATCTCAGCCAGCTTCTGGTAATTCCTCACGGTCTCGACAGCATGAGACACAGCATTACAAACATCGAGAGCTTTCACCACTCGATCGTGGAACTCAGGGACGAGTTTATCAAGTGGGGGCTTCGAAATCTGAGAAGGGTCCCAACCCAATAACAAAATGGCCTTGTACTTAGCCTCGCAGCACAGAAACACGTCGAGGAGTTTGCGTAGCCACGAGATGGATAGGAGCCCATCGCCTAAAGTGTCCTCGGATTGAGACAACAGATTGGCGAACCTATCCGCCACATGTTTCTGAAAAAGCTCGAGGTCCTCCAGCTCTTGTTCATGGTTACCATCCATCGAAACCACTTGGTTTCGACGGATACTGATTCGATTCAGAAATGAACCTTGATTATCTGTTGCAGGCATTGTTGATGGAAAATAAAAATTTTGGATGAAGAAAGTGACAGAGTGGAATAATAAAATCGTTTTCTTTGGCTTAAAAGTGAGAGAGGAAGAGAGAAAAGAGGAACTGAGAGAAGGCAAAAAATCTGAAACGGAGATTGAGGAAGAACAAGTCAGAGAGAGAGTTTGAGTTATGCAGTTTTAAGGCGAAGTTCTTAAGCAAAAAAAAAACCCTAACTTTTTGATCTTTGTTATGTTTGTTTTTCTCTAAAAATGTGTTTTTCTAACGGTAAAGGGAGAGGTGGGTAACAGATCTCTAACGGAAGGCACCTCAGGTGGGCAAAGTGATAAGTTTTAAACCACAGGTAGATAATATGTAAACGGGCCAAATCTCAGGTGGGTTTGCTGTAATTATCCCTAAAAAAAAAGAAAAAAAAAAAAGAAGGTTTGAGAGATATTTTTTAAATCCCCACGTGAGCCCCTACCCAGCCATATATTCCCCACCACACAATCTCTTAAATTATCTCTCTCTCTCTTCACCGGTCACCTATGCCCTTTTCTCCCACTTTGCTTTCTTTTATTCACACAAAAACACACGCACACACACAAACCTCCATCTCTCTCTACCTCACCGACTACAACTCCATCGGATCACCACCATCATCTTTTTTGCGACGAAATTCACCGGGGAACTTCGTAAAAATATCTATGCTCCTTCATCTCAAACTATTAAGGTAAAAACTCTAAATATTTTGGTGGATTTTCGTATTGTTGATCTAAGCTTTTGAAGTGATATTTACATGATTAAGCCTTAAGAGTTTTGATTTGGTGAACATATTCTGATGAAGGGCTTAGGGTTTTTATTTACTTATATAAATGGTGGCCATTTGAGGTTTTCTATAGCTAAGATTTGGGGGTTTGATGCATTATAGATGTTTGTGATGCTAGTTTTGTGATAGATCTTTCAAGTGAAGAAATTCGTAGTTTCTAAAGAAATTTTATGAGATTAAGTTTAGGCTTGCCTAAGTGAACTGTTTCTATGGGAGATTAAAGTTATTTAACTAGACTTAGTTTTAGATTTTCAAACTTGTCATGATAAACTTGTATACCTTTTCTTTAGGTTCTAACTAATTCTTGTTGGAGCACTTGGAAGCTAGGCTTTTATGCGGTCTTGCAAGGTAAGTAGCTATTTAAAACATGTAGTGTGTGTATATATATAATGTGGGAAAAACTGCACAGTTTTTATTAATTCTAGTAGATTGGCTTTGATGTGATTCATTTATAATGGATATTACAAATAATTAGATAATTTAACGAATTGGAAGGCGTCATTTGACAAGTGGATGTGAAATCCTACTGGATGGGAATTTCTTTGGAAATTATGCAAATTCGTCGAAAATGTGTTATGAAGCTGGATTATATAAAGTTGCCAGCTCTTTATGACACCTTAGCTCATGTCATGGCAGTTGTGATTTCCCAACCAAATACCTGAATCTTTGTGATGTTGGTATGATGGTGCTTGAGTCTTTGTGACTTGGTGGATTTTATTATTTTATGGCACTTGAGTCTTTTTGACACGGTGGTTTATATGATGGAACCTAAGTCTGTTTGGCATGGTACCCAATAACCGGTAGCCTATGATTTGTTCTTGTAGTCTTTGTGACATGGTAGCCTATATAGCTTCATAGTCAAGTTTGTATGACATTTGTAACTTGGCATATTAGCCTGTGTGGATAACTACTATACACACATATATATATATATATATATATATATATGTGTGTGTGTGTGTGTATATCTCTGGAATTTGGGTTCTATTTTAGGGGATCTAGTGGATATCCTTCTGGCTTACCATGTAAGTAATGTAATGTCACAGTGTACTATTTTGAGTATTTTTATGCTCCATTATTTAAAATGCGATTAATGTATTATTGTATGAAAAGTGTTGTTGTTGAACTTAACTCAAAGTCCGTAAGTTATGACATGCATGCCAAAGTAGTCATCATTATGAATTTGTCATCTCATTATACACATTAACATTGCTACTTGGTGAGCTTTGTCTCACTATTGTTTAATTATGAATTTTTACAGAGCAGGCAGCAACCTTTTGAGTCAGATGTTATGGCTTGTAGTAGTTAGGCAAATACTTTCTGGAGGCTGGACTTTTGGTATTATAGACTTTAGGTGTATGAGACTACACACTAGGGAGATTTTGCACAATTGTTTTGTAACTGATTTTGGTGATGACTTTTATCCTATCTTAGAAATAAGATGTTTATATATAGTTAATTCACACCTCCTTTCTTTTGTGGCTAATGGTCATTGTAATTATTGCATAGAGTTCTAATTTATTTTTGGAGTATTTTTAATGAAAATTCTTGATGTTGGTACTTGGTATGTATTATTTGGATTGAATTGTCAAGAGGGAAAAATCTATAGGTGCCTTTGGTTTGTGTTTCTCGTGCTTTGGACTTTTTTGGGTTTGGGGTGTGACATCTATGGTACAAACCCTTAATCCCACATCATCATTTGACCTAAGAAATTTGGTTAAAATCCATAATTCATAAATCATATCCCAGAAATTCCTAGTTTAAAAAAATAATACCCACTTAAGCTGCATGTAAATTATATCTTTTGATAGCCTACAATAATAGTAGGCTAAAATTGCTATAGTAGAATAGCTATAACAACCAAGATCATTCCTTCTAATTGCCTACAATACCAGCTAAATTGCTACGGTAGATTTTGGTATAGAGATGATATCCCTTATTGCAACCAAACAAAGGATAATGAATTCAATCTTTAATTAATCAAACACAAAAGAAATTTCCTTTAACCGAAATTTAAAAATCATATTTTGTTTTCCTCGGCAACCAAACAGAAAATTAGGGCTCTAACCCCAAAAAAAAAAAAAAAAAAAAAAAAAAAAGTGAGTAGAGAGGACGAACCTGCTTTGTAGATAAGGGCTTGAGTAATTTTCTTGACGTGCCAGGTGGATCTACCAGTGGCGAGGACTATGAAGTCAGCCCAATCGGTGTGGACTTTGTAGAGGGAGAGAAATGAAAGAGGCTAGAGAGGATTTTCTCTCTACCCGTAGTAATGAATCAACATAATAGAATTTTGTATTTAATGGTGGGTATTTGTGACCACAGCTTACCTTTGGTGGAGTGGTCACTTCACAAATATAAATGTTTATAAAGTATGGGTGTAAGGGTTAGGGTTCAAGTTTTCAGAAGTAAATTTTACACATATATACACTTAATTTAGGCTAGAGTAGAAATTCTATCTTGTATTAAAAAAAAAATATGATTGGTAAATGATTGGTATTTGTGGTAATAAATCAGGAAAATTTTGTATTTGAGGGTAGCACTGAGGGCATGGGAGTGAGTGCACTAGCAGAGTTTGTTAAGAGGGGAATGCTTTGGCAGGTCATTAAAGGGCAATAATTTTTATTTTTTATTAATAAATTTGAGCTGTTTGATTGGTGGGAAAGTGGAGGAATGTGACATAAAATTTTGCTTAGTTATTTTGTTTTTGAAAATTTTATTTTAATTTTATTTTTGAAAATTTTATTTTAGTTAGGTGAAATTTTAGGGGATAAGATCCATTCCCATTAAATCCTTTACAGCACTTAAAAATGAAATAAATGTCATGTATGTCTCACATTGACTTAAAAATCAAAGAGAATTAAAGGATTCAATAGAAGGGCTTTCCCAAATTTTATTTATCTATATTGCCTTCTTCTTTATTTAAAATTCTTTTTACAATTTAATTTTAGTTGATTTTATTTTTAAAATTTAGAATTTATTATTATTTTAAATTAAATGATAATATTAAAATTTCAAATTAATATATATATTTACACCTCATATGAGTTGAATAAATTTTAACTATTGAAATCTAGCTATGCATAATATTGGTCCTAGTAAGCTGAATCCATCTCTTCAAATATCAATATCTATATAAAAGTAAAGACCTCTTTGGGAAAGTATAAGATTCTACCAAGTGGTGCATTCTATGTAAAAAGAATTGAAATATTCTTAATTGTTACATAAGAGATAATAACAAATTAAATATTAACTTTTCGTTTTATTTGGTTTCACATTTCAAGACTTTTCTAATTATAAAATAAACATTATTTGTATCATTTTATTCAATGTTTCAAGATTTTTTATCTCTCACACATACATACAAAACTCTATGCATTTTAATTCACTATTTTCACTTCTTGCACTTCTACATCTTTGTATATACATACCTATAGCTCTTCATGTCATTCCATGTCAAATATATTTAGACCAAAAATGATGTCATTTACCTTCAATTATTCGACGACACTTACCGAACTCTTAACATATTGTTGTCTCATCTAATCCTAACCCTATGAGTTGGCTACAACCAAGGAAGGAGAGCCTGCATTTTATATTGAGTGACAACTGCAAATACAATTTTGACATTAAGGTTGAACGTTGTATATTTGTGGGTTTTGTAAATGATGTGATTGACTGTGGGGTTTGGTACGTGTATTTTGTTTAAGAATTAAGGTGAAAGAAAAAGACACACTCTATATCATCTTTTGTTTTACAGTATTCCTTCTAAGTATTTTTTTTTTCTCATTACTTCAATTGAATAATTATATTGGATATGTGTATAATTTATAATTGTTATTTTTTTTTTATAAACTTATTACTAATAAAGTTCTATAACAATTATACTATAATACATGTACTGCATTTTTCAAAACCATTTTACATAAAACATTACAACAATACATTGGTAATTTACTAATATTCTCCTAAAGGGGGGTAAATGAACCAAAAAAAAGAAAAGAAAAAGGATAACCTGCATGGACTTGAAATGGTGAAATCTTGTGCAAACTAACTGGCTTACAACCCCCAATAATGTTGTATTGAATAGGAGGCATCTAGTGGCGTGAAAAAGTCATCCTTGTTACATGCTTAACTCTAAGGTGTTCTTTGGTTGAAGAGAGAATTAATTGAGTAAAGCATATCACTAGACATTCCTCATGTATGTGTTTGAAGCTTCTCAATGACACACAGTGAAACTGTAGTTCTAAATTATGAAGTCTGAAGTATACTTAGCACATGTTACACATGCTATAAACTTAAACCTCTTGCACGTGAACCTTGTTTGTTAAAAAGGAAAATTACATAATAATCACTTGGAACACCATACTCTAATAATCTTCACCATTGAAATCAAATTCATCAGGCTTCTGTGGCAGTAGTAGCAACCTTTTTGGTACTTTGCGATCATCATTGTATTCAACCTTTGAGGTCACTGCTTCGTCTGTCACAGCATCTTGCAATCCGTCTTCCGCTTCATGCAAAGACTTATAAAGCTTTCTCTCATAGTACCTGCGCCAAATTGCTTGGATGCGACGGGCTGCCCACATCTTCCATTGTAAGGAGTAGAACCTGAAAGTCATCAATGCACAATTACACATGGGGATAATTCTACTTGGAAAAATGAAGGTAAGCAGAGTTCTAATGTAATTTTTCTTCAAAGTCACTATGAATATTTAATTCTAACAATGAAAGCGTATCACAGACGAAGGAAAAGCTATCATATATATATATATATATATATATATATATATATATTATTTTGTTTAGAAATCCAATGCGACAGGGGCATTGTAGATTTTGATGGGATAACCATGGTATTTCGATTTAAAATTAAATGAAGAATTGAGGACCTCATCTTTTTGTACAATTTCTGAACAATTTTTATGTTTGTATAGCCTCACTTTATTTGGAGAATGCTGACAATAATCATCCAAAATGTTGATAAGCTTAGCTTAAAGACTTGCCTGAAAATATGCTGGAACTGCTTGCTATGAAGACGCCGAAACTGAGAGGCCACAAACTTCAAATCAGCAGCCCTTAGAGCAAAGGCTTCAACCTCTGTTTGAGCTATTACTGTTCTTGTTGAAATGGGGAAACTGGTAGAGGAGCGGGGATTCAAGGCCCACGCAAAAAGCTCTTCTCCACAAAAGTCACCGGCCTTCAGATCACCAGCATTACCTGTTTTTCGAGTCATAGTGGTCAGGTTTCCTCGCATGATAAAGAGCATCTCATCCACTGGGTCCCCTTCAAGGATGATGCAGCTCTTCTCTGTGTGAAGCACTTGTTTGAGACGATCACAAAGTGCATCAAACAGCTGACTATCCATTTTTTCAAACATCGGCACCTAAAAGATAAAATTTACTTGAACACAATAGCTAGAAGTTGGACAAAAAGATGTATGGGAAAAAAAGAAATCAAAGAAAAATTCTCACACTCTTGAGAAGATTTAAGCAAAGATGGCGTGTTATGTCCCTTCTAAGGTCCTTAGGAAGGCTTTGAAGTAGATTCTCTTCTTCAACACCTCTGGTTAGTTGCCATTTATACTGCTGGTATCGTCTAACTCGTGCCCTTAATTCCTCAGGGAGCATGCGGTGGGACATCCACTGTTCCGCATCATTCCTTTTCACTCTCATTTCTTCTACTCTCATTGTTGTGGATTGCAGATATCTCTAACATTCATAATATAGCACTTTTAGTTAATCAAATCTTAGGACTATCTGTGGAAAGGTTTCTATTCATAAGTCATAAGACTGGATAGAATGAGTGAGAACTGACCAACATCATGTTTCTATTGAAGCTAAAATAGAACAGCATATCTTTAAGAAAAATACACCACAGAGAAATTAATACAATAATTATGCATATTTATCGGATGAATAAATATGCATGTTTTCTGGATATCACTGGTATAAGGTTTTCACTAAAAGGAAGGAGAAGGAGATAGCAATGGTAAGGATGACTTTCACAGCTCTACAAACAAGAATTTAGAGTATTAGCAATTAATACTGACTCTGTGTGTGTGTGTGTGTGTGTGTTTTTTTGGGGGGGGGGGGGGGGGGGGGAGGTGTTGTTGTGTGTGTCATAGAAAGGAGAAGTCCAATACCAAGCAAAGGAGGGGGATTTCAAAAAGGAGGTGTTGTCTGACAGTTGTGTGTAGGATATTAAGTTTAGTTGTAAACTGAGTTAAACAAGCGTTAAATACTCATGTGAACTAGTTGTAGACCCAAACGATACATGAGTATAGATAACTATTTTGTAGTTATAGTATAATATAATTTTTTTTCCAAAAATTAAACAATTTCTAAGATTATTTTTCTTTTATCTATCTTAAAATATATATCATCATCATTTTATTATTTAGATTTTTTATTTATTGAATATATTATTCATTTTTTAGGTGGTCCACATTTTTCTATGTTATGTTATGGTGCATTATCTTTTCCCTTTTTTTTTTCCTTTTTTTTTCTTTTTTATGTACAACTAAGCTATTTAAGTTTTAAAAATATTATTTAAATTTCGCATTCTCTTAAAAGAGGTTATCATGATAATAAAAACTTGTAAAAAAAACTTTATATTACTCAAATAATTGATAGACACATTCAAATATATAGCAAAATTTGTATTTTGATATAAATTCAAATTCTCACTTCCAAAAAAACTAAATATTATGTTAAACAAAAATCAAACAAAAGTTATAAGAGGGAGAAAGAAGACATGTGATGGAAAACTCAAAAAACACACCACCAAATTGTATTTAACCAAAATAGTGTTATATAAAAATACAATGATTAATAATCGAATATTCATCAACCTAAAGTAGATTGCAAAAAAGAATAAATAATAGAAAGCAAGAGAAAGAGAGAGATAATCACCTTCTTCTTCTTCTTAGAGAGAGAGATAGAGAATAAGATGAGAAGAGAAGAGTCAAAATTAAAGATATGGTCATGACTCAAACACCAAATTATTAAAGTCATGCTATATAATAGAATAACATTATATTTTTATACTCTATCTTTGTATGCAATAAGATAACATTTAACAATTAAAGAAATGAAAAAAGAAAAAGAAAAGATAATAACTTAAAAAAAAAAAAAATCAAATTGCACAACTCAAAATAAAGTTTTAAAGAATACGTAAATTTATCAACCTAAAGTAGAGATACAACAAATAAAATATCCACACAAAAAAAAATAAATAAATAAAGTGAGAGAGAGACTAATATCCCTTTTTTTGTGTGGGAAAATATGTGTAAAATGGGAGAGAGAGAATAACAAATTTATAGTGATAGGATGGGGATAAAAAGAGCCAAAATAAAAGAAAGATGTAGTGATAAAGGACGAGTAATATTAAGGTTGAGAGTAGTAGAGAAATGAAAAGGTAAAAGAAATGGAGAAAGGATTAGAGGAAGTGTAACAACAAGGTACAAAATTAATAAGAAGGGAAGAAGAGTGAAAAATAAAAGAGAAATAGGTAGATGATGTGGCTGTTGATGTGACTCAACAAAAGTGTAACAAAAATAAATGTTATATATAGATTATTATTTTATGCTAGCATGAAACTAAAATTTCTATGTTGTATCAAATAAGAAAAAACAAACAGTCAGACTTACTCAAATATCTAATTACGTAATGATATCATAGTGCTAAAACATTAGGTTAGAAAGAGAACTGATAAGAATTAGAGAGTTACCTGCATATTGCCAATAAGTAACGAGAATAGAACCAACCCAAAGGTGGAAATTCCGACGGCAAATACTATCTCCCCAATAAAAGTGCTCGTTTCAAGGTTTTGACCAGCAGAGCTGAGGAAAAACAAAATGATTCAATATAAAAATGCCTTTAGCTCCTAAGCTGTAACTCGCAATGTGTTAGATCTTGTTATAAGTTGACAAGCCTTGATTATATATAGGAACTTAAGTAGGTAACCAAATTTTAATAGGAAAATATTCACTCTTGGAAATTAAAACCTATGCAGATGACATTAGAAATAATATTTGAGGAGGCGATGCAACTGAGTTAAGGGAGTAGACACATTTTCATGAAAAAAAAGAAAAAGAAGCTAAATATTGCCAAAAATTTTGTAGTTCAATTGGTATTGTTGTGGTCTCTTTTATCAAAATGAACATATAGAGATAGGCTAGAAAGCTGGCTACCATTAGGGTTCGAATCTTCTTCCTCACTTATTATAACAATTAAATTGTGTGTATATATATATATATATATATATATATTTGGAGGATTCTATATATTTACTTACCCAAGATTACGAAAACCCCACCAAAAGCTGTAAGACAATTTCACTCTAAATTTTGTTGAATTTAGTACCAGTCCAGACTTGAGAGCATCAGTAAACATTCCAAAGTTGAAGTCCGTTAGATTTTCAATATCATCAGGTTTTTTATAACGGCAATTCTCAAATACACTTTTAAAGTTTTTAGGTCCTTCATCACAGTAAAGATATTTATCTTCGCAAGTGGTAGAATTATTACAGTACTTTTGCCAGCATGTACCCGCTCGTTCAATGGCAAACAAGTACCAAAAAGCTCCAACAACCTGCTTAATTTGTCAAATTTATTTGTGATCATAAAATCTTGCAAGTAATTAATGTTAAGAAATTAAAATCCACCACCAAAATCAACTTACATGACTGGCTAGCATATAGAGGAAAAGATTATAAGCAGCTCCAGCCCATGCTGTCTGAGTCAGTATCCCTGAGGTTCTTTTTACTTCCATGTATAGTGGATAGAGCCGAATAATTCTAGGCACATATTGTGAGAATATTACAAACTTCAACCTTTGCTTCACTATTAATGGAGCTTGGCTTTTGATTTTGGGAATGCTAACAAGAGATACCACCTGAAAAGCAGAACACATCCATAACTGTAAAATTGACATTCCCCTGCACACCCAATTCTTTTACATATAATTTGATAGATGCATTATGTGTCCATGTGCGTCCAAAGTATCATTTTGAACTAATAAATGTCAAATATTGCTAAGAGGTCAACAAAAACTTCTTGGTATTTCCATTGAAGATGTCCATGGTTCAAATCCCCCTTCCTCAGCTATCAAATTATCAGAAAATTAAAATTAAAAATAATGGTCAAATATATGTTGGGGCCTGTGAAATATAACCTTAAGACTTGTGGTACTCATCATATGGTAAATTTCCCTTGAGAGACTCGTTTCCATTATTTCCTTAACTGGTTTAACAGCAGCAAAAATGGAAGCCAAACGAACTAATACACTAATTGCAAAGTAACAATTAGGGAAGCAAGTCACTTACTATAAAACCTTTGACTACAGAATTGAATGTTGTTATGAACACAAAGACTTGTGTCTGTTTGGTGAGCTTTCCCCATCGCTTTATAGTTTATTTGCAAGCCTCGCTTTTTTTTTATTTTTTTATTTTTTTAAGGTGCAACTATAACTATTTTTCAACCAATAAGCTTTCAATAAAAAGCTACATCAAAATGCACTAAATAAGATTTTGTGATGCTTCAAATTGATTGAATGTCCTGCATACCTGTGGCAATGGAAGAATTGACAGAATGTCAATGAGGAAGTATGTGGATAAGTATCTTTTTGCTATAGCCACTGGATCAGTAATCACCTCACCCCTTCCGAAGACTTGAGAAGAAGGGGCAATAAATCCAGTACGGAACTGAAAGATTATATGAAGTACATAAAAGGCATCAAAGAGTGATCGAAGAACACAAGCAATTTTAGCTAGTCTTTTGTCTGCACCAAGGCATTTGTGTTCGTACTCGCTGTTATTGTCCTCACTGATCATTGGGATGTAAAAGAACAAAGGGTCCAAGGCCACAGATATCACACAAGAGAGCACAAATACTTTGTTCCAAGTTTGAAGAAATTGACCCTGAGGATCAAGAATTGTCTTCTTATTAGGAGGAGGACCTGCCTCTTTTTTTGGCTGATCACCTGCATAAGGGATGCTTTTCAGTTTTTTGAAGCTTTTAATCCTCTCGAAACCCCTCTCAAATCCTTCCCGAAGTCTCTCCAAAACTCTGCCAACTGCTGTTCTAAAGTTTCTTGGATATTGTCCATGTTCAGAGTCATAATTCAGCCCAGAATTCTGATCCTTAAACCTGGATCAACACAATATATAGATTAAAGTAGCATAAAGAGAGTCTAAGTAGCATAATATCAAATAACCGATTGCAGTTTAGTCTACTAATAAGTTTCTTCCATAAACTGACACATCTGAATGGCCCCTAATTATGGAATTCTGCACTAAAACTGAATATCAGAGAACGACTGACTTTATTCAGTAATTCAGCTTTTTGCAACACTACCAATTCACCAATTCTGCTTCTTTTTTTTTTTCTTTTTTTTCCTAAACTTAATGTTGTACAATGATGGTATAAAATTAGATTCCTCCATTAGGATATTTTATGATAATTTCACACCATCTGACTTTAAAAAAAAAAAATAAATAAATAATATTGCATGATAGCATTTGTGACCGTGGTTTTGCCCAGACTGTTTAATGAACCATAAAGGATGTTCAAGGTTTTTGAGACTGGACCAAGGTCGAACCAAAATCAAACCGTAAAGACGTCATAATCAATTTTATAATTATATATATATATATATATATATATATTAAATTAGTAAACATTGAAAAATGACTAAGTTAGTCCAAATAAACATAGAATTCTATCTTTCAAATGTATTTTTTATATCATAACTTTTATAAGATAAATAAAAATTTGAAATGCTATGCAAACATAATAAACAAAATATATAACAATATCTTAGTTAATTTACTAATTATCAAAAAGAAAATTATTAGTTTAAATTGTAATATTCATGTAAATTTTACATTATAAACTACATAAACATATATAATGTAAGGGCACGATTCGTGGCGGACCGTAACAGTGTTGGGTTCACACGTAAAAAGGCCCAGACAATATGATTTGTAGAGCGTGGGTTTGAAAGGCTAGGCCTTGATCACCAGGTGGTAGGTTTTTCGTGGAGTTCATACATGTTTCAGTTTTCTTCACCCCCGGAGTCTTTCTCCTGGAGGTGGGCTGGGAGGCTCTGGTTTTTGGCTCCTTTTCCCAGCCCCTCTTTCTAGATTACTCCTTTTTCCTTTTATACTCGCCTGCGTTCACTGTCCTTCGTCCACGTATAGGGTCAACCTTTCCAAGATTGATACTTGTCCCATCAGCCCATACCCAAAGTCGTTGGGGGTGGTTGTAAAAGCTGAAGAATACGGCTCTGTCAGGTGCAGAGTATTGAATGGTAGTAAGGGCAGCTTTCCCTGGATATTTTAGATTTTCTTTCAAGTTTAGTTCTATACCGTTTTTGCCCCTCTTACCGGTGGGACTTTGGATCATGCCGAGGACTGAACTGTCCTCGGCTGTAACCCGAGGCCATTTTGTGCTTTATATTATCCAACTTGGGTCATAGTCCTCCTCGGCTTGGGCCTTTGGACTCCCTACGGGTAAATGGGCTTGGCCCATAAATTATTTGAGCCCCACATATAATATTATACATTTTTATACAAATATGTAAAATATTGTACATCTTATAAAAATAAGCATCACGTGACTGCTATAATTTAAACCAATAATTATTCCCTCAAAGAAACATAGTTGATTTATCAAAACTACTATTGAAGTAAACAAATAATAAATCACCAGTATCAAATTTAAATCTAAAATAAAATATTATTAAAATATTAAAAAAGAAAAAGTTGATGAAGTCAAAAGCTACCGTGGTACACAAATATCAACAAAACTAAAAATTAAATATAACAAATATTAATTTTGGTTCTTTGTATCAATTAATACTTCTTTTGCCTTTTGGGGTTTTCTTAACCATGGTTTTGAAACCCAGACTAGACCGTATGGTCCGACCAGGTTAATTGTGAACCTCTCTCGATTCTGGTCTTTTAATCTTAAGAACCTCTGTATGACAAAAAAGCATGGATCCATGTGAACCGCGATCGAACCGCATGGTGTTTCTAAAACCATGAACGGTTCTCACAGTCCTTTTTTTAGCTAATACCGGATAACTTTGGACTTTTTAAGATCTACAACCAAAGGATTGTTAAGAAAAAAAAATAAGCAGGGAAGAAGAAGACGACTAAGCAGGGGCTGCACCAAGTACTTAAAGCAGCAGGTTGCCTACACAAGTCACCGGTCACGCTTCATCCTCTGCTACTGTTTCTTCTTCGTCTTCTTATTCTTTCTTCTTTTTCTCCTTCTCTTTCTTTTGTCCATCTCCACTTTCTCTCTTTTATTTTTTGTATTCTTTTTTTTATTTGTGTTTTTCCAAAGCCTCTCCATGTGATTACATTGGAAAGGCAGAAGAGTTTCAACCATTCGTTTTTTTCACCTTTCCAACGTGATGTGACAACTATCTTAATTCTTAAGTACTTTTAATTAATATTTACAATTTTTTTTAAAGAAAAAATCTAATACCAAAATTTGTCTTATAGCTTTTTTTGTTGTAATTCTGATGGAAGAGAAAGTAGGTAGTAGAGAAAAAATAATGGGTCTATATATAATTAATAGTTATTCAAATTTACAATTGTGCCATAAAAAATATAAAATTGTGTGATTCTAAAATTACTTTAATTGAGTATATAATTATTTTAATTTAAAACTATTAAATAATTTAAATTTTTTATTTTATTTAATATAATATAAGTGTCCTTCTAATTAGTATATTATTATTATTGCTATCACAAGTTTAACTAATCAACATACAAATAAATAAAGAATACTATATCTACCTTTACTTAGTATTTGATATTTCTTATTTTTCTTGGGAAAGTTATGATATAAAAATATATATTTGAAAGATAGATTTCTATATTTAATTTAATTATTTAATTTAATTTTTATAGTTAATTTTTATATTTATATTAATTTAATATAATTATTTTTATTAAATAATTATTAAATTAATTATGACGTCATTATGGTTAGACCCCTGATTGACCTCAAAAACCTTGAACCTCTTCCTTTTACGGTTCATTGAATCGTCCAGGTTTCAAAACCATGTTCTTAACAATGGTGATTGATAAGGGTAATTTTGTAATATTGATAAACTCAGCCATGTTAGGCAAAGCCGACGGTCCTAATGAACTCGTCGGCCTCATTTGTGCTTCCATAAATAAACAACAAGTATAAAGTTAACGGTTCCATCTCAAAGCTAACGACTGCACCTTGAGGTCAACAAACATCTGGATGAGACGACTAGAGTATGTAGACGGGATAAGAAGTTGACGGAAGGAAGCTGAAGGGAATAACCAATTTGACAAGTCTGACATGGCCTTACTTGGCCTCCACGCATGAGTATGTAAGAAAATATCTTGTGCTCAACGATTAACCCTAAACAAGGGGAGTCCTACAAGGAAATGATTTTACAAAATACGCAAATTATAGAGGATCTTTCCCACAAGGAAACATCTTCTTAGCCAAGGATTGGATGTCAACTCTATGCTACTATAAAAACCCCAAAACTCTCACAAATCAAGGTACATATAATTGACCCCAGTTTTGGCACCCTAGAGTTGTGAGAAATTCTCTAACTTAACATTCGAAGGGTCTTTGGCCGGTACCACACTAGTACTTTCCTAAGGTCTTCTTTGTTTTTTGTTTCGTAGGTGTTGTCTCGGGCACGTAAGAACTATGTGACTTACTGATGATTTTCGGTATCATCAGTGATAAAAAGGTGCTACTGTAATTAATTACCAAAGTTCTTTTTTGCCTTTTAAAACTTTGATTTGAACCGTGAGAACTGTCTATGGTTTTTAAAACTAGGCGGTTCGACCTCGGTTCACACGATTCATTGACTTATTTACATATACTTGCTTTGGAAGTTAAAAAAACTGTGTGGTAAACAATTCACGATTAACCGGATCAGACCAGACAATCCGGTCTGAATTTCAAAACCATGTTTGTGACATGCGCTTATACTCAAAGAGAGAACAAAGACATGCTGACAAAATTGTGTGCAAGAAATAAAAGCAACAGAAGGAGGGACTGCTAAAATTCAGGCTTAAGCAAACTAACCTGAAAAATTTAAGTCGCTTGGAATCCATTTCCTTCACCCAATTAGATGTCCAACATGAGGAGACGGACCTTTGATTTGGACGCACTCAATTTACCGTTAAGAAGTACGAGTTCAAATCTGGAATTCTTTTCAATGAAATTGAAATCCCAGAATGTAAAACTCGAGAGGTAAGTAAAGACAGCAAGATTAACAGCTAATAAGTATGATATTAACTAACTATTATTATGAGACTGCCATGTATAAATCATTGAGCATCATCTAGTCAATCCATTGAGTCAGTCAACGAGTAAAAGCTTTAAACGCGTAACATGTCTTAAACCACTTTCCACGTACTACAACCAACCCCATTTTTCCAGTCAGTAGAGGACTATAAATTGAGTCAATTGATTATGATGCGTCGTTGTTTATAATTTCTTGTGTTCCCACATTACTGTAGCAGTCTCACTTGAAAATGCTTAAATTTTAAGAAAAAGTAACACCAATTAAACGGAAAATTATATAGTACTTTTTGTCATTGATAATTCGATTGTTGGGACATGAGATTTAAACATTGCAAATACCAATAAATATCAACTAGATGAATTATGAATTATTCTTGACAAAAATTTACCATATTGACGACAGGGACGGATCCCGTAGGGGGCCCGGGCCCCCTACCCAATGGAATTGGACCATCACGTTCATGTTGTTTGGGGCTGTCAATCTATCAAAGGAGATTAGGAAAAACTGAAATCAGTTCAAATCTAAAGTAATCGCAGCCTTGCAGGTTCTCCAATACTCTGTTACGCGCTATGGGATATAAGCTTTATGTGGTTCTATTTATTTTTTTATTTTTTTTTATTTTTTTTATTTTTTATTTTTTGGTTTCCCATAGTGTATCCTCAAAACTTTCAACCAGAGACTAATCACTTTTCGTGCCGGGTCGGCCCACGAATGGGTAAAGCACTGGCCCAGGGATTCTTTTCAAAGTGCAGGTAGCAAGACTCGAACTAGGAAGCACACCTAGTCGAGCCAAGTACAAGCACTCTAAGACCAAGCGCCGAACCGCTTGGCCAACCCCACTGGGTTATTTATTTATTTATTTAATTATTTGGCACTATAAAAAGTTACTTTTATATATTTTATCTACTCACTTTATAAAACATCAATATTGGATCTATTTTAACTTTCAACATAATAAAATAATATAAACATCACAATAAAATAATATATTAGCTACAATAAAATAATATATCCACTACAATAAACAACAATTACAGCCACTACAACTGCTACCGTTGCCACTACCACCACCACCACCCCCACCGCCACCGCCGCT
Source organism: Quercus berberidifolia (assembly GCA_028535905.1). Lineage (NCBI taxonomy): Eukaryota > Viridiplantae > Streptophyta > Magnoliopsida > Fagales > Fagaceae > Quercus > Quercus berberidifolia. The sequence continues at coordinate 36,214,441 of JAPQVW010000003.1, read as the reverse complement.
ACCACATGATAGCAAATAATTGTCTAGTATTAACAAGTGATTTTTTTAACCCCAAATTATACTTATACATTTTTTTTTTTTTTTTTACTAAAACAATTTCTCAACTATCATGATAGCAAATAATCATCTAATGTAACAATAATATTTTGTTTTAACCCCAAATTATATATATACAAATTTATCTTTTGACTAAAACAAATTTCTTAATCGTCATGAAAACCTATTATTGTCTAGTTTAACAACATTATTTTTTTTTAAAACCAAATTATTGTGAAAATAATTTGTTGTGAAAATATTGTGGTAGTATTTCTCAATTACAATTTTTTATTCTTTATATTATTTTTCCTTTCTTTCATTTCATTTTCATCCATACGTTTCATTTCTTTTTTTCTTGTTTTTCTCCTCCACACACGTGTCCAGTTTCTTATCTCTATCCCCCCTTTCTTTTATTTTATTTTTCTCCCTCATTCAAGAATTTTCCAGCAAATCCAACTCTCATTCTCTCTTTCTTTCTCTAGCTCTCTCTTTTTCTTTTTCTTGTTACTTGATTCTAGAACATTCACTAGGGGTCAGTTTGGATACCGCTTAAATTACTGAAACTGAAAACTTATTACTGAAAGTACTGTAAATAAAGGTAAAAGTTAGTTGAAATAGTATAGTGAGGCTCATGAATAGTACCAAAAGTGCAATGGGGCCCATGAATAGTAGCAAAAATAAATTAAATAGTAAAATAATTTTCATTTTTCATTGGTATCCAAACAGAAGCTAGCTCTCTTTGCGATAAGAAAAGAAAGAAAAGAGGTATAGAGAGAAAGAACAAGAGAGATGGGTCATTGTGCCGTCGCTCATTTTGTCCCCAACGCAGTCCAGATGGGTCAAATGGCTTCTGTCTTTTGTCTTCTGTCTTCTTCTTCTTTTTCTTTTTTTCTTTTTCTTGCTTTTATTGTTATGATTTGATTAAGTTTAAAATTGTATTTTTGAGTTTGTATTCTGATAATCTAATTATGCTCTAAGAGCTTGAGAAGAAAGAAAAGAAATAGAAAAGAGCTGAGAGCTTTGTCCGTGTGATAAACGGAAGAAAGAAAAGAAATAGAAAAAGAATTAAATAAAGAAAGAGAAGAAATATTATTTTAATGCTTGTGGGAATTATTTTTTTTCTATTATTATTATTATTATTTTAGCTTCAAACTTCAGTACACAGCCAAAAGTAGCTGCATATTTAGCTATACCTTCACTATTGTAGAGCACTTTTTGTATTTTGGTGAAACTAAAATAACAATATAATTATTTAGTTTCACTATTGCTAATGCTCCTATAAAATTTAAAGACAAAAAACAAAATTTTGAAAGTTTAGAGATAGAAAGTGAACTTTTGTAAAACTTTAGAGATGAAAATAATATTTTACTCTAATAAAAATGAGCTAAATAATAAAAAGCTGACTTTTTAAACCAATGTCAAATACAACATAAGAGCGTGAGCAAGAAACCTTTGGGCTATGGATGTGTTCCTGATTTTCTAGATTACAAACAGTGGAAAAAATATATAAATTTATTTTATCAGCATTTATTAACCGTGGATAAAACGTTTCTTAATTAAAAATTTTTCTACACTCTTTTACGGTGAGGAATAAGAAGAAATTGAAATTTACGTGGGAGAGTCATCCAAGGTTGAGAGTCATCCATACAGTCAGTCAACGAGAGTAAAAGCTTTAAACGTGAAAAATTTAAGTCGCTTGGAATCCATTTCCTTCACCCAATTAGATGTCCAACATGAAGAGACAGACCTGTGATTTGGACGCACTCTATTTACCGTTAAGAAGTTCGAGTTCAAATCTGGAATTCTTTTCAGTGAAATTGAAATCCCAGAATGTAAAACCCGAGAGGTAAGTAAAGACAGTGAGAGTAACAGCTAACAAGTATGATATTAACTAACTATTATTATGAGACTGCCATGTATAAATCATTGAGCATCTTCTAGTCAGTCCAAACACTCAGTCAACGAGTAAAAGCTTTAAACGTATAACATGCGTTAAACCACTTTCCACTTACTACAACCAACCCCATTTTTCCAGTCAGTAGAGGACTATAAAGTAAGTCAACTGAATATAATGCTTGATTGTTTATAATTTCTTGTGTTCCCACATTACTGGAGCAGTCTCAATTGAAAATGCTTAAATTTTAAGAAAAAGTAGCGCCAATTAAACGAAAAATTAATTTTCACATTTCAAATACATTTACACATATTTCTATACACTTTTTCACCCATATATATATATATATATATATATATATATATATAAATTAAAAAACTACAAAAATCTCATTTCAAATTACTTTACCAAACACCTCCTTAAACATTGCAATCACCAATAGATATCAACTTGATGAATTATGGATGATAAGATTCTTGACAAAAATTTACTATATTGACGAGCAGGGACAGATCCAGTAGAGGGCCCAAGGGGCCCAGGCCCCCTACCCATGGAATTGGACCATCATATTCATGTTGTTTGGGGCTGTCAATCTATCAAAGAAGACTAGGAAAAACTGAAGTCAGTTCAAATCTAAGTAATCGCAGCCTTGCAGGGTTCTCCAATTCTTTTGACTTACTACAGTAGGTCCTTGAAGTGTGCAAATACGACAAAGATGACCTTATGATGCTTTGATGGCATCTCAGAGATTCAAGATTCAACAAAACAACCCCATACCAACCTACAAAGATGGCATCTCAGTTACTGAGCAACAAAGTTTTCAAAAAAAAAAAAATCACGCCGTGTCCAAATACAAATTTCCTAAAGCTTCACACAAACCTTTCGCAATGACATAAAGATTCAAACCAGCCACCCAAAATTAGTGTCGCCAGTCGGGGTCGCCGCCTTAGAGTTTCCGACAGGGGTCACCAGTTGAGGCTGCCGCTCCGGGGGTTTAGGTGTTGGGTTGCGTGGTTCTAGAATAAGGTTAGAATTGGAGATAACTTCATCAGATTTCTTTTCCCATGTGTGCCAATAACTTTGTGCCACATGGCCAAAACTTTTTAAATAAAATAGTTTGCCCAAATCAAATGCCATGTCGATACCCTGTGAGGCATATAAGATATAAACTAACAATTCTCAAAAAAGAAAAAACAAAAACAAAAAACTAACAGATATAACCGAAAAGATGTAAAGTAGAATGATTTAGAGAATCCACAACTATTTTTTTTAACTATTTGACGCTATAAATAGTTATTTTATCTATTTTACTTATTTACTTTACAAAACATCCCGCAGCAGTAGCAGTAGCAGTAACGGTAGATTTATTTTAGTTTTCAACACAATAAAATAATATAAACATCACAATAAAATAATATATCTATTACAATAAATAACAATCACAATCACAATCACCGTAACCGCTACAGCTACCACTACCGCCACCGCTACCACTACTGCCACCACCAACTCTTCCACCGCCGCTGCCACCACCACCCCCGCCGCCGCCGCCACCACATGATAGCAAATAATTGTCTAGTGTTAACAAGTGATTTTTTTAACTCCATATTATACTAATACATTTTTTTTTACTAAAACAATTTCTCAATCATCATGATAGCAAATAATCATCTAGTATAACAATAATATTTTGTTTTAACCCCAAATTATATATATACAATAATACAAATTTATCTTTTGACTAAAAAAAATTTCTCAATCGTCATTATAACCCATTATCATCTAGTATAACAACATTATTTTTTTTTAAACCAAATTATTGTGAAAATATTGTGATAGCATTTCTCAATTAGGATTTTTTATTCTTTATATTATTTTTCTTTCTTTCATTTCATTTTCATCCATAGGTTTCATTTCTTTTTTTCTTTTCTTTTTTTCTTGTTTTTCTCCTCCACACACGTGTCTAGTGTCCTATCTCTATCCCTCCCCCCCCCCCCCCCCTTCTTCTATTTTCTTTTTTTCCCTCATTCAAGAACATTCCAGCAAATCCAGCTCTCATTCTCTCTTTCTTTCTCCAGCTCTCTCTTTTTCTTTTTCTTTTTTACTTGATTCCGAAACATTCACTAGCTCTCTCTACGATAAGAAAAGAAAGAAAAGAGGTATAGAGAGAAAGAACAAGAGAGATGGGTCATTGTGCTGTCACTCATCTTTGCATCTTTGTCCCCAACGCAGTCTAGATGGGTTAGATAACTTCTGTCTTCTATCTTCTTCTTTCTTTTTATTTTTTTTTCTTGCTTTTATTGTTATGATTTGATTAATTTTAAAATTGTGTTTTTGAGTTTGTATTCTGATAATCTGATTATGCTCTAAGAGCTTGAGAAGAGAAGAAAGAAAAGAAATAGAAAAGAGCTAGAGCTTTGTCTTTGTATGATAAACGGAAGAAAGAAAAGAAATAGAAATAGAATTAAATAAAGAAAGAGAAGAAATATTATTTTATTGCTAGTGGAATTTTTTTCTTTTCTTTTTTGGCTTCAAGCTACAGTATGCAGTCAAAAGTAGCTACATACTGTAGCTCTAAAGGTAAAATATTTAGCTATACCTTCACTATTGTAGAGCACTTTTTGTATTTTGGTGAAGCTAAAATAGCAATATAACTATTTAGCTTCACTATTGCTAGTGCTCTTACAAAGTGTAAAGACAAAAAACGAACTTTTGAAAGTTTAGAGACGAAAAACGAACTTTTGTAAAACTTTAGAGATGAAAATGATATTTTACCCTAATAAAAATGAGCTAAATCGTAAAAAGCTGACTTTTTAAACCAATGCCAAATACAACCTAATAGCGTGAGCAAGAAACTTTTGAGTTGTAGGTGTGATCCTGATTTTCCACAATTACAAATAGTGGAAAAAAAAAATATATATATATATATATTTATTTATTTATTTATTTTATCAGCATTTATTAACCGTGGATAAAACGTTTCTCAATTAATTTTTTTTCTACCCTCTTTTTCAGTGAGGAATAAAAAGAAATTGAAATTCACGTGGGAGTCATCCAAGGTTGAGAGTCCCTTTATTTTTAACACTTACCTCAACAGTTATCATAACTATTGAAATAAGTATGATAATTTCTTTCTTTTAACTCCACATTTGTGTATAAATGTTAAAAAATAATTCTTTTATCAACACTTTTTTAGTGATTGTGGATAAAAACATGTTGAAAAATTCAAGTCTTTTGTAGAGTATACGGTGCAGCTAAGGCCAAAGAATTTTACATCGCAAAAGGGTATTAGAGCATTTGTATCAGGTGTGCCAAATGCTAAATTTTTAGCATTAGGCACACTAAGAGCATTCACATCAAGGGTTTTAAAATTTTGAGCATTTAGCATCTAAAAAACCAAATTTATAGCATTTAACACATCACTTTACAATAATCCTAACATTAAAAGTTCTTTTTTTTTTTTTTCCACTTCATTTAAATATTCTTTCTTTATTATTTTTTATTCTTCCTCTCTCTCCCTCTGTCTCTCTCTCTTTCTCAACCCAATTATTCTAAGCACCGCCAACCACCACAAAACCCACCACCCATACCACAACCATCACAAACCTACCACCCATGTCACAGCCAACAAAAACCTACCATCACCTCCACCAACCACATCCACCCACCACCATAAACAATAGTAGAGAGAGAGGGAAAAAAAAAAAAAAAAAACCCTCCACCATTGCCCCCACCAGCCACACCCACTCACCTCCACAAACCATAGCAGGAAAAAATAAATAAATAAATAAATCCACCATCGCCCCCACCAGCTAGATCTACCCGTAACCACAAACAACAGTAGAGAAAAAAAGAAATCAAAACCATCAACAACCATCGAAACCACGACCCCATCAAAGCACCCAAATCAAACCATCAGACCTACGACCCACTACCCAACCACCCAAATCGAAACAACAAACCACTACACCATGACCCAAGAACTAATCAAACCACCAAACCCCACTAAAAAATAGATTAGAACCCACAGAAAGGGAGGAGAGAGATCGAGAGTCAATCCACAAAAGAGAGTGAGAGTAAGAAAGAGGACAAAGAACAAAAGGGAGAGTCTAAGAAAGAGAAAGATGAGAGAGAACAAGAGTGAGAGTGAGAGTCTGACTATGTCCAAGAAAAGAGAATTAAAAACATTAAAAAATGATAACATGTTGCTACAGTGAGCTCTCATTTTTGAGAGCTCACTATAGCAAGATGTCAAATTTTTTAGCATATAGCATCTTTGATGGAGTGGATTTTTGTGGTTTCAATTGCTAAAAGTAGCATTTTAGCATTTATACCATCCATAATGTGAATGCTCTAAACACCAATAACCATACATCATGAGATGTGTCAAATACCAAATATATTTGGCATTTTTTGTAGTACAATTCTAACAATAGCACTGTATGATCAAATGTGCTATTATTATTTTAGCAAATTTTTAAACTCACGTTTCTATTTGTTTCGTCAGGTTCAAGGGTGGCACAACAGTCTATTCAAGGGGTTCAAATGAACTCCCTACTTAAAAAAAAAAAAAAAAAAAAAAAAAAAAAAAAAAAAAAAAAAAAAAAAAAAAAAAAAAAAGATATATATATATATATTATATAATTTTTTTGTTAGTTTAATACTTTAATTTATTCTTAAAAATATTTTTGCATATCTTGACTTAAATCTTGCACATCCTTTTTAAAAGTATTTCCGACTTTAAGAGTAAATAGTAAGTGTTTGTGAATTGTAAGTGTCACTATTTATTATAAATTTAGATTATATAAGTGTGAGTGTGTCTAATAGTGATTGTGTGCATTACTTTTTGTTATAATGTTATTTGTGTAAATTATGATGTGAGCGTGGATGTTTGTGTGTAGAATATAAATATAATATAACTTTATATAATTTAATAATTAGGAAATAGAAAGGGTTTGTTATATGTGTATGTATTATTATAATATTATAATAGCTTTTTGTTATAAAGTTAGTAAAATTTAAGAAAAAAATTTTAAAGTTAGTAATTGTTCAAGCATTTGGGTTGAACAAAAATCCTAAACAAAATTTCTAAAGCCGGCATTGGTCAAGTTGCATTATTTCATTACTCTCTCTCTCTCTCTCTCTTTCTCTACATTAGGACATGGAACCAAATAAAAAGAACAAAAAAAAGTAGAAAAGAGAGAAGAAAGAAAATATTGAAACGAATATTTTAATAAAGTGGTAAAAAAAATAAAAGATTTTATGCGTGTATTATAAAATGATATATTAAAATAGATAAGATAACTTTTTGATTATACAATGTCACTTTTTACTCACAATATGTGGCTCAGTAATATAATATAATTTGTTGTATGAAGGGGCAGAATAGAAATAAAATAAATATATTTTCAAATCTTCATGCAAAAAATATGAAAATAATGAATGTTTGATTTGTTTAATCTAATTAATTAGCTAACAATCATATCAGCTATTGGAGGAGTTTTCCCATTTCTTCTATGTCATCTTCTCACTATTCTTTATCGGTTACATGTATTAACATTTTTTCATGCTCATTTCTCTTGAATCATATCACTAGACTTTCATTTTGTAAAATCCTTTTCTTTTTAGGTTACATCTTCAAGTTTTCAATATGTTGGAATTTTCCCTCTTTCTTTTTTCTTTGTCCATAGCTTTTACCTAGACTACCCTTTTCGGTTTTTAGTCTAGCGGACTTTCTTCCTCTTTTCTTTTTCCTTTTTTTTTTTGGCCCTGGCTATAGCCTAGACTACTCGTTTGGGTTTTTAGCCTAGCGGGTGCCTTTCACCTTTTGATTGAATTCACTTTTGTAGATATTTTGCCTTCCATATTTTTCTCAACTTGATTACCTTTTGTGAATTTGATGCGCCCTCTAGACTTCTTTCTTGCCTTTATGCACTTGCACATTTTCTGAGTTAGATGAATCTCTTCTTCTTTTTCTGCTTGATGAACTCTCCCTTTTGTGAATTCTTACTTTTCCTAGATTAAATTTTATTCCTCTTTGTGTGATGAATTCTAGGCTCTTCAAACTTGATGCACATATTTTTTTTCTCTCACATTGGTGGAATTTCATTTCTCTTTCCTTGATTGAGTGAAACCTCATTTTCTATGATGATCTCTTATTTTTAGCTTAATGAATTCTCTACTTGTCTTTCATGTCTTCTAGGAGGCCGTTATCAATTAGTTTCAAAGCTATAAGGTCGACTCCTCCTCAACACGAGATTTAAGCATGCATACTTTGATTTTTCCCATCCTAGGTTTAGATTTTAGTGGGTTCATGCGAAAAGGAAGCTAAGTGTTTGAAGGCTCAAATGGGCTAGCAATGGATAATGATCATTCATGGTATTAAGGTATAATCTTGTTTAACCAAAGATGGCCTCCTATCTCTAGCAATGCTTGCTTGTAGGTACAGTGGCTTGAGCTCTTTTAATAAATTTCTCTTAAAAGAAAAAAAAGTATGAATGCTCTATTGGAGCCACAAAAGTTTTCAAAATTTTGGAATGAATGCATGAGTTTTTTAAATTTTCTAATGGATAGATTTTCTTTGATTGCCTTTTAAGACCATTTCTTCTTTTATTCAAAGTAATTTAGCAAAAGTGTTTACACGGATCAAATGAAATTAATCTTTTCTTAGTACAAGTTGATTGTTCAAGCATCGCGATTTAGAAAAAGTTTTGTCCAAGAGATCCTCATGCACCATTTTGGAAAGAAGACTCTTTAAAATAAATAAATAAAATCTTGAAATCCTTGAAAGAAAAAATTAAGCATTTTTTAAAAAAAGTCACTAGGAAGTTCAATTTTTTTTTTTTTTTTTTTTTTTTGAAAATGACTCAAGGGCCCAATGCCCTTATTCCAAAGACTTTTTTCATTTAAAATTTTTTTATCTTTTTTTTTTGGGGAAAGATTTAGAAATAATGATTTTTTTGGGATATATATATATATATATATATATATATTTTTTTTTTTTTTTTTAATGAACAAAGTATATCAAACACTACATGAAATTTGTTTTTAAGCTTAACAGTGATACTGCAAACCTAATATGGAGTGAGGCAAAGTTGGTCCGCTTGGTTCTTCTTGGTCCATTGAGGATGCTTAAGACTCTGTAGACTTGAACCTTGATTATGATGAAATGGCTTGGGCTTGCACTTGGAAGGCATTCATCTTGTCAGCTTTTAGACTTTGATGATGATCATGCATACACCTTTGATGGGCTTATGTGTTGGGCTTTGACTATTCAAGAAACAAAATTAAGCTTCCATGCCAAGTAGAGTTCAATCATAGGCTTTTGGGCTTGAGGTCATTCACAACATACAAGGTTCAAACAATCATGATAAACTCAAGCATTGGACTTAAGTCATCATGATTCAAACAATGGCCAAACACATGCGTAATGAAATGCAATTTACAAGAATCGACCTAAAGTTAGGTTCTATGGGTTATCACAACATGGTTAGAAGGCAGGTTAAAAGTCCCAACAAGCTAAGATGTTGTACCTCCCAACTTGTGAATCCAGGAGTACCGTGTTGGTCCAAATGGTACAATTTGTCCCTATGAACCACCATGGTATAATCATGATGATCCTTGTCGCGATGAGTGGTAGGTTTATGCTAGGTATGTGAGTCTCAAGAAGACCACAATTCATGGCTAATACTACCAGGCTTCTAGGCTAGCACACAAATAAACACAAATAAAATAAATTTCTTTCAAGTAAATGATGCATGACATGCAATATAATGACATATTAGACATATTATATTATATATATATATATATATATATATATATATATATATATATATATATAAGCAATAAACAAACACTAACATGGTTGGCCACCATAACCTAATTGACACTTAGCCCTCAATATCTCCAGTAAAGTCACCACTGTGAGAGACCGCGCCCCTAGCCTGTTTTGGAATTGGGTTTGGTTTGGGCCAAACACACGTGAATAGGTAAAGTCATGTTATTGCCTCTCAAAATGGAGATTTGAATGATTATATTTTTCCTTTTAGATTAAGGGTTTTACAATGAAGTCATCATTTATTTAATTATTGGGAAAAAAAAATAAGAAAACCATAATTGAAAAATTCATCATTTTAATGATTTGAGAATGAATGTACACTGATTATAGGAAAGTACATGGTTTTCATCCTAGATACAATCTAAGATAAAGTACATGGCTTTGTTTCCTAGTTACAATCTAGAAATTGAAAATTATATAAATAAGTACTTGATTTACTAACCCTTTATCTAAGCTTGGAGGTTATGTTATAAGATAGAAAGGTGTTCCAGACTATAGTGGACAACATCCATGTCACCTCATTTAACATATTACCAATCAATTGCATGTTCATTACTTTGCTTGAATTTAATGTGTGTGCCATTTATTAGTCATTGTATTTGGATTGAAAAATAAATTCTAGTGAATGTCTGTAAATGGCGATATCCTAGATTCAAGGATTTGAGAGAATTATAAAACTAACATGTTTTTCATATTTTGGATATGGATTTAAGATCAAAACTAGTGTCATGTATGAACATGTGATGAACAACCAAGAATATGTAAAGAGTGCATATGAACATTTTAGAATATTAAGAACATTCAAACATAATCAAGGAATTTAAATAATCAACTAGCATGATTTAATCTTAAATCAACATTATAGTAAAATGAAAAAACAAGTTAGGGAAAGGAATTTTACCTGCATGTAAGATCCACACGGTGAAGGAGGAGGCTTTTTGTGGAGGTCCTAAGGGTGGAGTAAAGAAAAGAATTAGGAGAGGAAAAGTGAGTCTCACTCAATATCTTAAGTCTCAGGAACACCAAGATATGACAAAACTAACTCTACTTCAGTAGAACTTAAGAGAGGAGAAAAGAGAATGTTTTTGTGTTAGAATGGAGAAAAGGGGAGGTTTATATAGTAGTGGTAGAAAAAATATAAATGGAAAGACATTTAATGAGAATTGACAAATGATAAAAAAAAATCATGAACCTACATCCTAGTTTAGTATTTAGAGAAAGCTGATGCATTAAATTTGGAGGTTGGTAGGAGTGATGAGCATTCAAAATTACTAAAACCTCAGTTCTTCCTATAACTATTGTAATAGTTCTTAGAGCTAACTTAGAAAAACCATATCATTCTCAATTATGATAAAATGGCCTTATTATTGTGCTCAAATTGAAGCCTCAAATGTCCAATTTCTGGCAAAATTAACCTTACTCACAAATTCAAAATATTCTAAAAGATATCAACAAAATGGTGAGTAGAAGTCATTTGTTGGAAAATATATAGTTTTAGCATAATTAACATTAATAGGCCATAAATTAGTTTCCAATTAACATTAATAGGCTCCAATTACTTCCATTTCAGAATTAATCAGTCCATTACCCTAATTAAAAAAGATAATTACACAAATCACTCATTGAATAATTAATGTTTGATCATCTAATTAATCAAGTGTACGCAACCTTACCATAAGCTATAGTCATGGCCAATCAAATTATGACATATCATTAATTTCAAATTGATTATAATTATAACCAACTGGAATCAATTGTTGAACATCACATATAGTTAAACTCAATTTGTAATAGTGCATGTTAGTCATTAAAATTTGATTTGATGATAACTTTAATCTAATGATTCGATTAAGGCTCATGACCAGTCAATTTGATCGTTACAACATCAAGATCATTTTAATGAAATGAAATTAGTGGCCACAATTAAGATGCCTATTTCCAAGGTGAAATTACTCTTTTACCCTCTATGTGAGGTTAAATGGGGGTTACAAAATGAGGTGTCAATAGCCTTCTTTGATATCGCTTGTTGGTTTATAGATTGACCCCAGCTAATTAAATCAATTACCCAAGTTAATTAATTAAGTCAAATTACATACGAATCATGGAAGCATAAATGAATCACCAAATAAACTAGAGTGTAGTGGAAAGTAAATTTGACATAGTGATTTGTTGACTAATGAGGAAAACCTCTCTCAAGGAAAAAAAAACTTCACTGGATGATTTTCAGGACATCACTCTCAAGAATCACTATAAGGAATCTTACCCCAAATGTGGCATATCCCAAAGTACTAACCTACAGTTGGATCCTTACGCCAATCCCTAATTGGTCTTAATTTTGTAGAGACTTCTTTCATTTACACGAATCTTAGTACGTAATTAACTCCCAACAACTTGAAGCTTGTTGTTGAATACAAAGTTCTTCAATACACTTGTAGAGAAGGAAACACATGGTATGTAAAGTTTTCTTATCAAGTTTAATGTTAACATATATGAGAGATATTTTGGTCAATTAGAAAAAAATTGATGAAACATAAAAGGAAAAAGAACTAAAGAATGCACAATCTGAAAATAAATAAATAAATAAATAAATAAATAGTGATTGTATTAGGTAAAGGCTTTTGGAGATTGTTGTTTTTATTTTTGGAATTCTTTATGTTCATGTGTATGTATGTATTGGGTTTGATTGAATTGGAATTATCTTTGAAACTTTGATTTCAATTGAATAATGAAAATGACAGAAGAAGTATGTTCCAATATTTAGAGTCTCCTGTATATGTGTTGTTTTAGTTTAAATTTCGTATTAGAATTGTTAAATTATTAATTCACAGTTTCATTGTTCATCTATTAATCATGAATAATAATATTGCTATTTGCAACCATCATGATATGGTATCAATGATGTGATCATTCCAATTGCTTTCCTTTAGAGATTAAATAGAGTCTATTTTATGATAAAAAAAATTTACAATTAAAAGACTTTTGAAATTACACTTTAAAAAAAAAAAATTATTGACTACATTGGATCTTAGATGACTTCTATTAAACTCCATCATTTATGGCATTATTAAAAAGAAAACCCATATAGATAGGTATTAGGGTATTATTTGAAACTATCATAATGGACTAACATATTACACATGGTATGGATCTAACTGTAATATCTCATGCTATAAAATAAAAATTGGGCCTATGGTTATCTTCTCTTTGCAAAAAATGGTTAAATTCTCATTCATTGTGATAGTTCACCTTGAGGTAAAATAGAAACTCTATTAACTAAGTTTTAAGAAATTTAAAATTCTATTTCAAAATTTTTTTAGAACATTAGATTTTATTTTAATTATTTTTTTAATTTTATATTGTAAAATAATAAATTTTATATATTACATACAATCATTACTTTAGTTACCTTCTAAATGATGGAGGATATGAGAATGCAATTTGTAGATCTACTATCAATATAACATAGATTAAATTGGTGGTGGATAGTAGATTTAAATGTAGTTTAGTATTGTGTAAAGTTATCACCATAGAATAGCCCACGTCGGGATGTATTATGTGGAACCAATGATATGAAAGAAAAAGAATTTTTCTAAACTATTGTATTGAACAAAAAATTACTTATTTTCATTCATTTTCAAGTTATACATTTTTTTAAGTCAAGTCATAGACTTTTAAGCAAAATAAATACTTTTAATTTTTATTTAACTATTTTGTGCATTGCATGGGATAACGACTAGTTATAAATATATCGTAACACATATCTTCTTCTCTCCCTCTTTCTCACACATAGACACACACAATTTGGATATTGTTGATACCCATTTTTTAACGGTATGGGCCAACAAAGACAAGCTCATAGACCCAGCAACAAAACCCCAAGAAGATGCAGGGAGAGGCCTGGCCTAGCAATCAGAGGAGGAAATTTGCTGCAGAATGCCCAAGGTTGTGAAAGTCATCAAGGGGCCTGATCACCCACTAGTCATAGGGAAAGAAAAGAAGATGATCTTGGGCCCCAAACCCACGAAAGATGAAAAGAAATAGGGCCCAGAGAATGTCAAGAAAAAAAGGAAGAACCCCACAGGATGGCCCATGGATTTTGCCCAAGTCCGAAGGATCCCAGACCAGATGTTGCGTACAAGAACAAAGTCACCTAGGTAAAAAGAGGAACTATACAAAACACGGAAGAGAGCAAAAGCATTAAATGCAATCCTTGAGTTTCAGGCATCAATTACTCCCTCTTTCCCAGGGTGCACTGCTTCTTGAGCCTCTCTTTTACTGCAGCCAAGATTGACTCTAGTTCCAAACTTCATAGTTTTGTATTGATACCAAACAGGAAGACTGAACTCTCTTCTGGCTAAAAGTTTCAACTCCTCAGAATAATTTTATGTTTATTGTATATTGATTTTATGTTGGGCTGTTTTGTGTTTTCTCTTCGGAGTGTTTTGTTTTGCCATAGACTGGTTCACTTTAAGTCATTCTGCAAGGTGTCCTGGGTCTGAATCCAGCAAGGGCTATTCTGCAGAGAGGACAAGGCCCAATCTCTCGACCCATCAGCCTTTGTCCAAGCATTATCCAGCAGTGGTTTGACACGTGCACTTTGACCAAACAAAGGCCCATCAGATATCAATTTTACCTCACTGAGAAAGTGCCTACATTTTAATAGGTGAGACCCTGGGGCCGCGTCATGCGTTGGTGAGGGTCACTTGAAAAAGAAAAAATTAATTAATTAATATGGATTGTTGAGCACCTAGAAAAAAGAACTTGACCGCTCTAAAATAAATTTTGCATACCCTAATTAAAACTTTGAGCCCAATAAAATAAAATTTGATATCTCTATCGGACCATGAGTTATGTTATTCTATTTCAAAATCAGTTGGTGATGAAGAAGATACACTCAAATCTTTTATGACTTTCGATATCACATTACGTGGGCCTATTTTTAAAGTAGTTGTAGGAAGTCAAATTGTGGTCCCCCTAACAATCCCTCCCTCACAATGATATTCCTGTGACTCGAATCTACAACCTTGATTCTGATACCATTTGTCGGACTGTAAACTATGTCATTCTACCTTAAAACCAATTGGTGATGAGAAAGACATACTCAAATCTTTTATGACTTTTGACATCACACCATACGAGCCTATTTTTAGAGTGGTTCTAAGGAGTCAAATTATGGTCCCTCCATCACTCCAAAACTTTAGTATGTCGAAGATTAATTTTAGTAATTTGCATTGGAATAGCAATTTTAAATCAATAGCTTAATTGTCAAATCGAAATTTTTTTCAAATGTTTAATTGTGATTTTTAAAATTGTGTTTGCAAAATGCATATTTTAAAATTGATATTTTTTAAAAACACTTTTTTTTTTTTTTCCAAACAACTAAGCTGTTAGTACTTTCTTAGTCTTTAGCTGAATTTGTTGGATTTATGTGATACATTTTGTATATATGCATATGCACTAAAATAATGTCTTAATGCTTTATTGAGCGTGATTAATGTGGTGGTTGAATGCCTAAGTTGAATATTTTGAATAAACTTATAATTTATATTTTATTCTTTTGCTAGCACTTATGAAGAAATAATTTGTATTGCAAAATTCATCTTCTAAGGTATTTGGATTGACGTAAACAATGTTCTTCCAAAACTTAGAATAAGAGAAAATGTCTCATATTTTTATTTTCATCATAATGATCTAAATGATATAAGAAGAGCATATTTATGGAGAGGCTCTTGTCAACTTCTTAACCATGATTTCCCTATAAAAAATAAAAAATTTAGTGAAGCGTTGCATCAATTTAATCCTAGTTGGTTTAAAGAAAACAAAAAATGGTTAGATCAAATTATAAAAAAAGGATGATATATTTTGTTTATATTGTTACTTATTTAGACAAGATTTTGGTAATTGAATGAAAAATCAATAATAAATGATTTCTTGGTTGTACATTGAAAAATATATAGTTGATAGATAAAGCTATCTTATAATGATTCCATTCATCCAAAAAAAAAAAAAAAGATTCATCAAAAAAATCTTATAACAATTTCAAAATATAAAAACTTTTGAACTTTATGTATTTGTATGTGTGTTTTTATTTTTTCGTGATGTTGATATATTCAAGTTTTATTTAATTTTTTTTTTTTTTAATTTAAACTTCTTAATGACCACTTGAAGAAAATTCATAGAGCCTCCATTGAGGCCCAACACCTAAGGTTTTTAACATTTTAAATGGAAGATAGACAAAAACAAAGATCAAATTTAAGGTTTTCTTCTTTGATATGTTGTTATAAATTACTGATTATTTCAAAATCTTGATACTATATTAAATTACTTATATTTTCAAAAGCTTAAATTATTGTGAAATGATAAATTTGATTATTTAACCTCATAATTTTAATATAGACAATATCTGTATGTACTTTAGTCTCCACAATCGCCAATTTTCTACATATATATGTCAAATATTTCAAAATTATTTTATGCTTCTGCTTACATATAGCACAGAAACAATTCAAATTACATTGAAAATAACTACCATTACCGAGCAATACTTGGGAAGACTAGAGCTTATATAACATCACCCGGCCACCATTGACGGATTTGGTTTGGGAAAACTGGCCTTGGATGCCGAACCCATGGCTGCCTGTTTCGAGTTGCAGCTGATCTGACTATGACCACCTTCGATCTCTTCTTCAATTGTTTCCAACCTCTTTCCAAAAGTTGGCCTCTTCTCTATACGAATGAGTTGGGGTGGTGCTGCCTCAGTAGCCTGCCGAGTTGTGCTCACGGTCCTTGACATGTGCCCAAGTCTTTAGAGCTTTCTCCTAATGCTTTTTCAATATATGTAATAAGGTGACATGCTTTGTGTATACATTTATAGGGAATAACTACCCAATTGGATGTTCTTCAGGGTCAATTGTCGCCTGCTTTTGTATATGTTCTCTAATGGAGAATCCACGCTAGTTTATTCCCCGTTATTTCCTGATTTGTTTAGATGAATGGTCCAAGATTTTCATGACCAAATTGTTACTACTTTACAAAGAAACCAATATTATTCTGCATGCGGATTCAACTTATAAATTATAACGTGCAAAATTGAAATTGAAACCCGATCTTCGGTTTGAAAGTTGAAACCCTCTCCCCCAAGAAAAGAAAAAAAAAAAGAGATAGATTCAGTGTTCTATAGGATCTATATATGCCATTTCTCTTGTAAGACAAGTTGTCCTAGACTGAAAATTCCATTATTCAGCAATTTCAACTATATGTTTTGCTGAAAAATTTTCGCATCTGGCAAAATAACGAAATTAACTGCCTTGAAAATATCCCACAATTCTTGTATTAATTTTTTCAGGAAACTTATTAAACAAATCAAACCAAACATTTAGAACCATCTGATCTTGAAAATTTAGCAGATGATTGAAATGTAGGTTCAACTTGTTCATGCCGAAAGTTATGTTTCTTTGGATGCCTTTTAGTTCTTACATCATATGTTGGTCAGCAGGAATACATAAGGTTGGCCATACAATTACTTGTTGGAGATGAAGCATTTATTCTCCACGGCAAGGAGAAATTAAGAACCTGACATATTTGAATACATCATACATCCACTAAAAGAGAACAAATAATATTCACACCCTAAATATGCATCTTTGCCTTCTTTAGCATAACAGGATAACAAGGAATCAATTCTTGTTTTTTTATTATTTTTATCATGCGACTTTAGCATCAAAGAAGATGAAGATCAACATTATTATCCACTAGCCTGAAGTAATTTAGTGTAATCTTAACTTAAGGAGATATATATGACAAATATTTATAGTGGTGGTTACAACAATTAATGGTAGGTGTCTGTATATACAGTAGAACATGGTTTTATCTTGTTATCAACACACAGGTATATAGAAGAGTAATTACAAATTACTTCAAAAGTATAATAATGTTATATTCTCTCATTTCAAATAATAATGAGTTTCATTGATTATATTCATGTTAGAAGCCAGGGGCGGCTTGATGCATTTAGAAGCCTAAGGCGAAAATTGAAATTGAGACCTTTTATATATTTAAATATGAATTTAAAAATATATATATATATATATATATATATATATATATATATATATTACTTAAATTCCACTATCTTGTTTTAGATGCAAAATTATTACTAATTAACATGAACAATATAGAATTCTTTTTTATTTTTAGAAAGTCTATAGACAAAAAATTGACAAAACTTTTCACACATGTTGATGTGGTAGATTGATAGTGGTAAGTAAAAGAGTAATGTTAGTGATGAACCTAGGTGAAAACTAGTAAAAGTTTGTCAATTTAATTATTGTGAAAAACGTTGTGAATTTTTTTGTGTATTGCTTTTTTTTTTTTTAGATGTGTTACATTCACAATATTTTTCACAACAAATCCTAGTTGTTAAGTTGTTACTGGTTCTAATTTGAACTCACCACTGAAATTATTTATTTTGTTATCAATAAGTAACAACCTATAACAACCTACTACTTAAGATTTGTTCTAAAAATGCTGTAAAAAATGTTATGAATGTAGCATTTCTACTTAATAAAAAAAATTATTTTATTTGCTAGGTAATATTTGGGCTTAATTAAATTAAAATTTGGGGTCTTTTTTCTACTTGGAGCCTTAGGCGACCCTATCAATTACTTACTATGTAGAGCCAGCACTACTAGAAGCTATTTTTCAAGTGAGATGATAGAATACAACATTATTATTCACATATATGGAAGCATATCAACAACAATTGTTGAATGTGCGTCCCTTCAATGTATAAGAGGCGACCAGTAAAAATAAGACATATGTCAAGTATGTGTATATATATACACGTGTGTATGTGACCAAACAATCTCGTTCTCTCACACTGATTAGATATATATAGTTGTCTTTGGCATTTCCATGGCTTCCTAATTGTGATCGGTGCCTCTCTCTCTCTCTCTCTCTCTCTCTCTCTCTCTATATATATATATATATATATATCAATTTCGACCCATAACTCATCTTTTTAGAATAAAAAAGTAAAAAGTATATACCCAAAAATTAAAAATTAAAAATCAAAATAAATAGAAGAAAAAGAGGTGATTTCAACTTCGACCCATAACTCATCCTTTGAGGGTAAATTTCATTAGAATAAAATGATATTTTATATATATAAATATATATATATATATATCCCCCAAAAAAAAGAAAAAAAAATAGCTCGCAAGTTGTGCAACTAAAGAAAAAGATCGGCCCAAGAAAGTAAAAAAAACAGGGACGGCCCTTTGGGTAGCAAATGTTGGGCCTAGGAAACACCAAGTCCAATATCAACAACATTGGGCTGCACCTCGTAATGCCCTTAGGCCTTAGGTCCTTCGGCTCATTGAAAGATGTTGCTGTCTTGTTGGCCTGAAAGCAAACCCAGGCAATGCAAATCGTTTGCAACCCGCCAACGGGAATTTCAAAGCATCATAACATAAACAAAACACACACTTGCACAGTTGCATTGCATAGAACCTGAAGTGGTAAAATGTGCGCTGCACTTTGTTGTTCTTCTTCTCTAATACTTCTTATATATCAATGAGAGAGCAACAACAACCAGCACAGTACTTCTGGTCATGACCATCTCAGCCACATTTTCCAAGGCCTTGGAACTCAAACAAGCTCTCTTTCAAAGCTTCAACTCCATCAAACACCTTAAGCACATTCACGCCCACATTCTCCGCTTCGATCTCCACCAAGACACCTACCTCCTCAACATTCTCATACGTCAAGCCTTACATTTCGGTGACACCCATTACACCCGCCTTGTCTTCCACCAAACCACACAACCCAACATTTTTCTCTACAACACTTTGATACGAGGCTTGGTTTCCAACGATTGTTATCACGAAACAATTCAGTACTATGGTTTAATGCGTAGCGAGGGGTTCTTGCCCAATAGTTTTACTTTCCCTTTTGTTCTAAAGGCTTGCGCGAGGCTTTTGGATGTTCAGCTTGGGGTGAAGATTCATACCCTTGTGGTGAAATCCGGTTTTGACCACGATGTTTATGTTAAAACCAGTTTGCTTTGCTTGTATGCGAGTTGCGGATATTTGGGTCATGCCCATAAGGTGTTTGATGATATTCCTGAGAAGAATGTTGTTTCTTGGACTGCAATCATTAGTGGGTATACTGGTGTTGGTCAATATAGAGAAGCGATTGATATGTTTGGGATGTTGGTGGAGATGGGTTTGAGACCTGATAGTTTTACTATTGTTCGGGTGTTATTTGCGTGTACTCAGCTTGGGGACTTGAGAAGTGGGGAGTGGATAGATGATTACATGACGGAGATTGGGATGGGGAGGAATGTGTTTGTGGCTACTTCATTGGTGGACATGTATGCTAAGTGTGGAAACATAGAGAAAGCACGATGTGTCTTTGATGGGATTAGTGAGAAGGATATTGTTACTTGGAGTACCATGATTCAAACTTATGCTTTGAATGGGTTCCCTAAAGAAGCTCTGGACCTTTTCTTTCAGATGCAAAGGGAAAATTTGAAACCTGATTGTTATGCAATGGTTGGAGTTCTTTCTGCTTGCGCTAGGTTAGGAGCATTAGACATAGGGGATTGGGCTAGTGGATTGATGGATAGAAGTGAGTTTTTGTCAAACCCTGTTCTTGGTACAGCATTGATTGATATGTATGCAAAATGTGGGAGCATGGCTCAAGCCTGGGAAGTCTTCAGAGGGATGAAGGAAAATGACCGAGTTGTATGGAATGCCATCATATCTGGGCTAGCAATGAATGGACATGTCAAATCTGCGTTTGGGCTTTTTGGCCAAATCGAAAAAACTGGCATTCAACCTGATGGGAACACTTTCATGGGCCTTCTTTGCGGGTGTACCCATGCTGGTCTAGTTGATGATGGTCGTCAATATTTCAATAGCATGAACCGCATCTTTTCCTTGACTCCTACAACTGAACATTATGGATGTATGGTGGATCTTCTTGGTCATGCTGGTTTATTAGATGAAGCTCATCAGTTGATAAAAAGTATGCCAGTGGAGGCCAATTCTATTGATTGGGGAGCTTTGTTAAACGGATCCAGGCTACATTGAGACACTGGATTGGCAGAATACGTATTGAGGAAGCTCATTGAGTTAGAACCATGGAACTCAGGAAATTATGTTCTCTTATCAAATATTTATTTGACAAGCCATAGATGGGATGAAGCAGCAAATCTTAGGTCAATTTTGAATGAGAAATGAATGAAAAAGATACCAGGGTGTAGTTGGATTGAAGTACATGAGGTTGTTCACGAATTTCTTGTGGGAGATAAGTCTCACCCCTTATCAGAAAAGAAATATGCAAAACTTGACGAATTTGCTAATGAATTGAAAGCAGCAGGCTATGTTCCGAGTACAGATTTCGTTCTGTTTGACATCGAAGAGGAGGAAAAGGAACATTTCCTTGGTTGTCATAGTGAAAAGCTGGCTATTGCATTTGGCCTAATCAGTACTTCTCTGAAAGATGTGATTCGAGTTGTTAGAAACCTTTGTGTCTGTGGTGATTCTCATGAGGCCATAAAGCTGATTTCAAAGATTACAGGAAGAGAGATAATTGTTCGGGATAATAATCGATTTCATAGTTTCATTGATGGTTCACGTTCATTTAGAGATTATTGGTGAGACCAGATATAAAACCAACGCTAGGGTGAGTACCAAGTAACCTGACCTCTTTGTATTTTCTCAAAAATTTGTATCTTTTTTTGTTACATTCACTAACGAGAGGGGAAACTTCTCATTGTTTTGATTTGTCAAAATAAAGTCACATAGATTATACAATTTTGAATGTTATATCCCGGTGGCAGAGTCTGTTACTCTAATTCTTGTATAGGATGTTTTCAACTTCTCAATGACACATTGGAATGCCATCATCTAAGCACATTGGCAGATGTAAACCATGATAGAAAAAGTATAATGGCAGGAGGTTTCAGTTGGCAAAAGATTAAGAAGACAACATCAAATTGTTTGACCATCTTTGCTGGGATTGTGACACTTAAAAAAAGACTTTTCTGTGCTATTTGTAGTTTGTTTATATGCTTGGTGTATATTTTAGTTCTCTTTTGTATTCTATTATGTTAATGGTCGTAATCCTGTATAAAATTTGTTCTGGTACTTGATCCACTAAAAAAAAAAAAAAAAGGCGACGAATACAAGAAGTTGGCCACAAACGTCATCTTGGAACCTCCCTGCTTAACATAGCTCAAAGTTAAGCTGTTTTCCAGAATATAAAAAATAAAAAAGGGGAGTCTCCTTTTAATTATTTAAATATTTTAGGAATTGGTTATTCAAGAGAAGCTTTCAAGAAACGTGGATGGTATATATTCCTACTAAAGAAGTCAATGGCGTTCTTTCAAATTTGCATAAAGGAGAGCCAGTAGGACACACGGGTGGGAGAAAGCTACCAGTAGGACACACGGGTGGGAGAAAGCTATGTCAAATGGCTTTACACTAGGGATATTATTGACCTACAATGTAAAGGGATGCTTAAGACTTTGTCGAAAAGTGTTAAGAATGCCAAAGGCGAGGGGATGAAATACACACCAGCCATCAAAGTTTTCATCCAATTGTGACTCCATATCCTTCCTACAGCTAGGGGCTGGATTTTATAGGATCTATAAACCTCCCCTCTGAAGGATGTACATGGATATTGGTAGCCATTGAGCTATTTACCAAATGGGTAGAAACTGTGGCTATGAAGAAGGCAATAGGTAGCTCAGTGACTAATTTCTTGAGGGAGATTATAATATGTCGTTTTGGGGTACCAAACAAAATTATTTTTGACAATGGCACACCATTCCTAAATAAGGATGTGTGCCGTTTAACAAAATGGTACTCCATTTTTCACACGACATTGATATCTTATTATCCCAAAGGAAATGGTCAAGTTGAGGCCTCTAACAAAAGATTACTGAAGATATTGGGAAAAATGACTAAAGAGAATGGAAAGGGATGAAAAGAGGAACTTCCTATAGCTCGTGGGCTCACAGAACAGCCAAATCACAAGCTACAAGAGCTTCATCATTTTCTCTAATCTATGGCACGGAGGTTGTTATCCCAATAAATTTAGTAAGGCCAGCAATGAAACTAGTAGAGATTGCAGGGATACCCCGAGAAGCTACTTTGGAAATTGTGGAAGAAATATGTGATAATGCTACCCAGGCTAATATGAAGGCTAGGCATAAAGGCCAAGTTAAGGAAAGAAAGTTTCTAGTGGGAGAACTTGTTTGGAAAACTACCCCGCATGTACGAGGAGTGGCCAGAGCTGTTAAACACAAGTTTTCTCCAAAATGGGAAGGACCATATATAGTGGAAGAAGCACATCCAATAGGACACTATTGGCAAAAGGATCAGGCAAGTATAAAAGGCGTATAGCCCTATTAGCAGAGCTCACCTTAAGAAATATCATGCTTAATCTTGTAAAAATATTTTTTTTGTCGCCATAATGTCAAATTGATGTTGTGTTCCATGATACTTATATTATTATAAACAAAGTCTTTATTCAGCTATTTCATATTCTATTGTTCATGATATGCATGTAAAGTCTAGATAACTTATCTGAATAAAGCATAGTAATGTTTATAATACAATCATATGGCCTTTCAAGACCATAAAATATTACAAAATTGAAAATCAAATAATGTTTGTGAGAGAACTAATGTTTTCAAGAGAGAAGTCTGGATCGCTCAAAGCTCCTAGCTTGCCTTCTATCTTTTCAACTTCTTTTCTTGAAGAGTTACGTTTTGCTATGATACCTTCTAAATGAGTCTGAAGGGCAAAACTCGCTTCTTGTTGGGATGTTAATTCCACTTAAAGTCTGTTGATAGATTCTTGGAGCTAAGTGATTGAAGAGCTATGTACCTATAAGGTTGATCTTGTTTCCTTTGCTTTGTTGATATAAGAGTTTTCCTTGACTCTTAACTTGCGAAGTAAAGACAAGGAAGCATGAATAGAGGGTCCTACCTTCTTTAAGTCCCTCAATATGGTGACACGGCTCTTTAACCAGTCGTCAAGGGGAAGAGCTATACAATCCTCTTTGCCCTTTAACTGTAGTTGGGATATGATAGGCCCAATTTGATGTAAGAGATAGTCCCTAAGTGACAAGGTCCATTTGCTGGTATCCTTCATGGGTTCAGGATATTTTAAGAGCAATTGAGAATAGATTGCTCTCAAATTAGGAGAAATCAATGAGAGCAGTGGATCAGATTCTGTCTAGGTGCTTCCACTCACTTGATCTTTAGAAGTAGCTTATGTTAAATCTTCTTTTTCTTGCAGATTTTTAGCATACACCCGATTTGAATCATCCCTTTCGATGTTAGACTTATTGAGGTTTATGCCCTAAAATCCAATTTATTGGCATGTTATAAATAATTGAATTGTTTAATTATATGTGACTATTTATAAATGAACTAATGAGACATTATCATAGTCCTTGAGATGCATTGTATGTGATTTATGTAATTTAGTTATAGAAGATATAAATCACAAGTTCCTTGTAAACTCAAAATATAGTTCGTAGTTGGTGATGAAATTGGGCATTTCATCTGCGAAGACTATAATACATCAACTAAGATGATTTGACCTGATCATAGAAGTGGAGACTTCTAGTTGATGTGTCGATGTGTCTTAAGTGTTAAGACATATTGAACTGGACCGCTGTGAGATTAATTATTCAATCAACAACTGTCACCTGAATGATTAATCTCATAACTTCTAATTTCATAGACTCTCAATCTTGAGAGGATAATAAACCCGATCATGAAATGTAGGCTACTTTGATATATCAGGAGTGAGATATAATATTGACGGTCAAAACCTTAGTATGTTCGGTAACCACATGTAGTATTGAGGGAACACATATTCTCAAGATGGAATCCATAATCTTCTTTTATGGAGACATGAAATATCCCCTTGAGATAAGTTTAATGAGAATTGGTTATTCAGGGCGCCCACTTTAGTAAGGAGTTACTAAAGTTTATATTTATTGAAATCGGATTTCAATAATATGAGTAACTAAAAGATTAAACCGGGTACCCAAGGATAAAATAGTTGTTTAAAAAGTGACAGTTCATTATGACTTTGTTCACTATGGATATTTCATGGATGGGTCAAATGATATCATTAGTCTTAGGATATAATTTATTAATAAGGCTTAGAATGCAATTATATTTATATAGTGGTATTAAATATAATTAATGGTAACTTTGGACTTGTCAAGAGTTGACAAATAAGCCCAAGACCTATTGGAGCTAAAGTCTTATTTGTTCCCTTTGGTCCCATCTCAAGCCACAAACTAAAACCCAATTGGGCAGGCCCAAAAGGTTAACTCAATTAGATAATCAGTTTTTAATTAATAAGAATTATTAAATAAAGTAACTATTAAGGGATAGTGATAATGTACTTATAATAAAAAGAAAAGAAAACGGTTTTTCTCTACAATGAGAAGAAGAAGAACAATATCTTTTAAAAAGAACTTTTCTTTGAGAATCAACATACAAAAAGACTGATTGAGAGACCACTCTTCTTGAGCACCATATGGAATTGGGATGTTGATTAGAGGTATTCTCAAGTCTTGGTTTTGAATTTCACTGCATCAAGGTATGTTTTTTATTCTTTGTTCTAGAATTCAAGGTTACATGTTATCTCTCATGAATGAAGTAAATCCGTGTTTGTTGCTTCCGTTGTGTGTTTTGTATGAAATGCAAAACCAGATTTTCCAACAATTGATATCAGAGCCAAATTCTAAATATCATGCTTGTATAACATGTGATTGAGTTTTTAGAATCAAAGAAAATAGTTTTCTTGGTGATTTAATTTTCTACAGTAAAGTTTCTACATAATTTTGTTTTGGAACTATTGTTTGTTAAAACCAGATGCTATGATTAATATATATGATATATTGATTGTTGATTCGGAAACCATTGGCTTGATATTTGTTTTAATTATTTGTTAAAACCAGATGCTATGATTAATATATATGATATATTGATTGTTGATTCGGAAACCATTGGCTTGATATTTGTTTTAATTATGGGTCTGACATGATTCGTAAAGGCAATGGCTGTTTCTGTCATCAAGTGCGGTGTATTTGTAGTCCAAGTATTGGAATTGCATGCCGTCGACATATATTGCTAGGTTTATTGATATCTGATATAAGGACTACAACTACGTGTAACGTAGTAATACTTTCCTTTGATACCATATGAGCAGTTTTGTGATTGAATGTTTTGGCCTTGGGCATGTTGTTCCTTTGGAAAGGTATCTACGTAAACATTCACGGGATTCTCTTTTTCGCCTATAATACAGATTAATGATATAATTGTTATATAAGTTTAATATTGAGCATGCCGAATTAAACTTTATGAATATAACATCTGTAGTTTTGTTTATTAGTTGAAAATATTTTAAAGAGATTCATTCCTAATGACATTAGGATTTTATTTTCAAGGGTTTCTAGCATATTGGGGTTCTTGATCTTCATCATGAAAACCCTAATGTTTGATCTATAAATCTTCCTTTATAAAATCAAAAGGTGTTTTTGATGGAAGAACAATGAAGATGTCAAAAATGGTTATCAGAAAATTCTGAGAAAAATTCAGTTTTTGCAAGTTTGGATCGATTGAGAATCCCTTTCGATCGATCGAATGTTCTTTTCGATTGATCGAAGAGGAATTGAGAACTGATCATTTCAGGCAGAAACTCTGTGATGAAATTCTTCATTGTCTCAATCAATCGAGGATTCCTTTCAATCGATCAAATGTTATTTTTGATCGATCGAACAGGAATCGAGAATCAATCAAATGAGACAGTGGCTTTGTGATGAATTTCTTCATTTTTTTCGATCGATCAAGGAAAAGATTCAACTAATCGAAGGTACTAGATTTTGAATTTTCACTTGCTTTTTGATTAAGTGTTAAAACTTTGATAAAAAGGCAATGTTATGTGTGATGAGATTACACATGGTTCTAGATAAAGTGATTAATTTTATAGTCCTTAAAAGTTAGGGACATTTATTAATCATTATCTAACTAAAGGACCTAATGAGATCAAAGATATTAGTTAAATAGAATTCTTAGTCCTAAATAGTTTAGGACTTGTCTTTTAAGAAACATTCTAATGAGATTAGAATTTTTGTATGATTAAAAGTCCTTAATTTATTTTAATTAGAAGTTTTAATGAGATTAAAGCTTTAATTAAAAGGTATATAGTTTCTAATGAAATTAGAATTCTTAATCAAATAAGTTAAGGATAGAGTTCTATATAACTAATTTTTGATCCATTAGTGTATATGGAATCCTAAATAGTTTAGGACTTCCATTTTAGTTAGTGATTCTAATGAGATTAGAGTCTTTAACAAGTGCAAGGTTATAAATTGTGATGAGATCGCAATAATCTAAAGAAAAAGCCAAATAACAAGTGAAAGTGTTGGATTCAACATAACCCTTTTGTTAAGTTTATTGTAATGTGAATAGGTACCTTATCTTGGCCTTGAGCCTTGCATTCCATGCAGAGGGTATTTACTTCACGGATTACATGATTAAACTTCTTTGTGATTACGTGAATGTTCGTTACACTATTGTGACGTGACTTAGTGAGATCACATCGAATTTAAACAATTAAACACATTTGCTGTGTAGGGTTAAAATTGTGATGAGATCACAATGTTTTCAATACAATCCACTTGTTCTAAAATTTCTAATGGGAGAGAGATTCAAGGGTTGGATCTCATGGCCTCCATTGTCGGTTCATAGTGGTGTGGGGTTTGGCCTTGAGCCTTGCGTTCCATATGGAGGGTGTTTATTTCATAGTACTACAAGATTGAACTTCTCGGTTTATAGTGGTGTGGGCAAGCACCCCGTCTTGGTGTCAAGCCTTGCGTTCCATGTGGAGGGTGTTTTGAATCTTACAAGGGTAGAGTTTTATGGCTACACATGGGTCTAGGTAATGGTGTACACTAGACTAAGTTTGATAGTATCCTCTATGCCGAGTTCTTGCTATTATTACTTAGAGGCTAAAGGAAGAGCAGCAAATTATTTTTGTTTGGTAAGAGTTACCATGATAGCATTAATAATGAGAATAGTTCTCGCCTAATCATAGTGGTTGGTATTCACTCTATGCTGAGGAATATTAATTGCGGGATTAGGTTGTATTCACTCTATGCGGGATTAGGTGGTATTTACTCTATGCTGAGGAATATTAATTGTTGATCATAGTGGTTGGTATTCACTCTATTGCACCTAGTATAGTATGGTTTTTGGGTTCCATATTATATGGTTATGGATGCAAAATTATAATGTCCTTGTATTTATGTTCATAGTCTCAAAATAAAGTTGCCATAAATTTTTATTCTAACTACTATTTTGATTAAATCACATTAACAAAGAAATAATTTTGGACATGGTGCTTAAAGGGGCTAAAGTACATAAATATGTTTTGATTCAGTATTGTCATAATTTCCTATACACGATGCATTTATGGAAGATAGCTTATGATGTAATCATAGTCTCTATTGAAATGCTAAAATGTTACATTGGCTTCTATCTCATTTGTGCTACAGCATGAGATGCAAGAGTTAGTTCTAGACTTAGACTTTATATTAAGTCTAAATGAGATGTTTGGTATGAATCATATTGAGTTCCAATTCTATATCATTTTATGAAAATATTTTATTTTTAAATGAATTGAAATTCTTGGATGTAGAGATTAAATGTTAATCTCATATGGATATAATCCTCAAGTCCTTGTTAGTAGCTTCTGTTAATCTCACTTGATCTTTAGAAGTAGCTTCTGTTAAATCTTCTTTTTCCTGCAGATTTTCAGTATACACCCAATTTAAATAATCCCTTTTGGTGTTAGATTTATTGGAGTTTATGCCCTAAAATCCAATTTATTGGCATGTCATAAATAATTAAATTGTTTAATTATATGAGACTATTTATAAATGAACTAATGGGACATTATCATAGTCCTTGAGATACACTGTATGTGATTTATGTAATTTACTTACAGAAGATATATATCACAAGTTCCTTGTAAACTCAAAATATAGTTCGTAGTCGATGATGAAATTGGGCATTTCATCTACGAAGACTATAACACATCAACTAAGATGGGTTATCTTGATCGTGGAAGTGGAGACTTCTAGTTGATGTGTTGATGTGTCTTAAGTGTTAAGACATATTGAACTGGACCTCTATGAAATTAATTATTCAATCAACAACTGTCACCTGAATGATTAATCTCATGACTTCTAATTTCATAGACTCTCAATGCTGAGAGGATAGTGAACTCGATCATGAAATGTAGGTTACTTTAATATATCAGGGGTGAGATCTAATATTGATGGTCAAAGCCTCAGTATGTTGGGTAACAACACGTAGTATTGAGGGAACACATATTCTCAAGATGAAATCCATAATCTTCTTTTATGGAGACACAAAATATCCCCTTGAGATAACTTTAATGGGAACTAGTTATTCAGGGCGCCCACTTTAGTAAGGAGTTACTAAAGTTTATATTTATTGAAATTAGATCTCAATAAATATGAATAACTAAAAGATTAAACTGTGTACTCAAGGATAAAATAGTTGTTTACAAAGTGACAGTTCATTATAACTTTGTTCACTATGGATATTTCATGGATGGGTCAAATGATATCATTAGAGTCTTGAGATATAATTTATTAATAAGGCCTAGAATGCAATTATATTATATAGTGGTATTAAATATAATTAATGGTAACTTTGAACTTGTCAAGAGTTAATAGATAAGCCCAAGACCCATTAGAGCTAGAGTCTCTTTTGGTCCCATCTTAAGCCACAAACTAAAGCCCAATTGGGCAGACCCAAAAGGTTTACCCAATTAGATAATCAATTTTTATTTAATAGGAGTTATTAAATAAAGTAACTAATAAAGGGTAGTGATAATGTACTTATGATGAAAAGAAAGGAAAACAGTTTTTCTCGACAATGAGAAGAAGAAGAAGAACAATATCTTTTAAAAAGAAATTTTCTTTGAGAATCAACATACAAAATGATTGATTGAAAGACCACTCTTCTTGGACACCATGTGGAATTGGGATGTTGATTAGAGGTATTCTCAAGTCTTGGTTTTGAATTTTATTGTATCAAGGTGCGCTTTCTATTCTTTGTTCTAGAATTCAAGGTTACATGTTATCTCTCATGAATGAAGTAAATCTGTGTTTGTTGCTTCTGCTATGTGTTTTGTATGAGATGCAAAACCAGATTTTCCAACAAGACTTTGTTTCTTCATTAGAAGTCATTTCTTGTACAGAAACCTCTTGGGTTAAAGAAGTGAATTTTGTTTTGGGTTGAGCCTGAGAAACAAATCCTATAACCTATCAAAGGTCAAAAATGGAGAAAGGAAGAAAATTTACTTACGCCATTGATTAAGAGAAGATCTTACAAGAGTTTAGTCACTACAGAGAAGGGAGTGCACCTTGGGCTTCTTGCTAGAAGGGGTTTTTTCATGCTTCTTCCTCTTAGTGCCTAAAAGGTTTGGCTTTAGGAAGGAGCTTCAAAGATAAATCACCTTGAAAAATAGGTGGGACATCCACTCACTGGGCACCACTTTTCCCAAAATTCCTAACATGTTCCCTAATGTCGAACCACCATGACTTGAACCTAGGTGATCGCAGTCCAGTTCTAGTGGGGGAAGTAAAAGGGATTTGGGGCTTGATACGAATATCTTAATGAGATTCTCTCTTTTAAAGGCTGAGGCCACTACAACGAGTAAAGCTAAAGTAGAGAGGTGTCCTAATATGCCTTAGTCAAAGCCAAATTGGCGAGCAAACCTATGGGGATTATAAGTTTGAGTCTCATACTCATCTTGAAAGTATGCTTGAAGATGAGAAGGAAAAGCACTGGTAACAAAAGAAAGTCCTTCCTTAGACCAGGGGTGTCTCTGTAGCGAGAAATAGAAGTACTTTCTAAGGAAGTGAATAGTGGAGGGAGTCCACCCTCTAAGGCGGAGTAAGGTTTGGTTGTCTAGTCAATGGGGTCGTCTAATACTTTGCTAAGAAAATTGTTTGAAGACACTACCATTTTGTTCCAACACCACGAACGTGACAGTCCTTGGGGTGATGGCAGACTGGTCTTATAAGAGCTTAACACTTTAGGGACATGGTCATAATTCTTAAAGTGCTCCCACAACCATATTTGTAAAAAGGAAACAGGTACAAAGGTTTCAACTTGAAATCTACCCCATGAGCATTGCAAGTCAAGAGTGAAATGATCTAAGTGAGAATACAAAGTTCCTAGAAAATAAGGAGCAAGGAGAAAGGACTATTCTCTGGCTAGTTTAATAGCTAAAGGGAAATTTCTGCTTAGGATCTTCTTGTGACGATATCCCTCAAACAGATGGTGATATAGTAAGAAAGCAATAAAGACTTCAAGTTCATAAGGGCTAGATTTACCTCTTCCTATAGCAAAGTCGGTGTCTTCCTTCAGGTAGTCTCCATTGGCTTCCACATCCATGCCATCAGCATATTCCCTCTAGAAGTACCTGGTTCATCCCCAAAAGTTGGCCTTGGAGGCTGTGTC
Source organism: Quercus berberidifolia (assembly GCA_028535905.1). NCBI lineage: Eukaryota > Viridiplantae > Streptophyta > Magnoliopsida > Fagales > Fagaceae > Quercus > Quercus berberidifolia. Next base: position 36,183,073 of record JAPQVW010000003.1, on the reverse strand, counting down.
TCTGCCAACACCCATATCTTCTAGCACTTCCTCGCTGGAGACTTTCCCTTTTCTTGCTGCCTTTAAGACTAGCTTTTTTAAGGTTTTCTTCATTGCATCTTCAAGGAATTTCATGGCTTTAGACTCATCAAGAGATAAAGAGATGTTTACTACTACGCCATCTCTGAACAGGGGAAGTCTCAATATCTCATAGATGGTATGAGTAGTGGGATTTCCTCGATACAGAAGAGAGAGAAGACTTTCACTATCTTTGCTGATCGCTAAACTAAAGAACACAAGAATGGTGTCCATAAGTTTCACTCTCTATAAAATCTCCATGAAAGGAGGATGGGCTAACACTCTGCGACACCAGCTTCTCCAACCTTTGGAAACAGAAGTGTGGGATTTAAAGACCACATCTACGGTGGGAGCAAAGTCCCCTCTGCAAGTGCCTAGCCTAGGAACTGATAACGCCTTAAAATGTATGCTTGTTATATATTTATATGGGCGTTATCTCCTTATTATTATGCTTAATTTGTATAATTAAGCCATGATTTGCATTAGTCCCTATTATTTATCTTTACATAATTTCTTGAATAAAATGTTATTCATTGTGTGTAATTTTCTACTTTCAGGAAATTATGTGAGAAAGATGAGTTTATAGGAATTTGTGAGAGAATGGAGGCCAAAATAGAATTAAAGTGGAGCTAAAGGACCATGCTTAAATGTCTAAGGAGGTTCAGCTGGAGTGCTTGGATCGTCTACCATGATTGGAAGCTTCAAATAAGGAAAGAAATCAAAGAAGCAGAATCTGAAAAGGAAAAATCTGATTTGAGCACTGATTAGTATTTTGGGCGTATCTCTCTCCTCAAAAATTAAATTGACACAAGGCTAGATGGGATGGAACTGTGACTTAAATATTTACAACTTTCCAGTTTTGAATTTTTCGAAATTCTCAATTTTTGAAGGTCGAAATTAACTCACAAGTTATCGCTGTAAACCTGGACGAAAACTAAAGTAGTAAATGTTTTATTTTCTTTGGACACTTAGACATGAGGGTTTTAAAGGGAGGCTGTGGAGAACGAATTTTGGAGAGAAAACCTTGTATTTTCCTTTCTCTAATGGCAGCCTAAACTCTTTTCTAGGGCTAGGGGTTATGTTTCTTCTATACGGTATGAATATTTAATGTGATTCTTTCTAGGATTTTATCAACGACATATTTGATTGTTCAATTAGATTTCTTTTGATGTATTAGTTCTTCCATACTTTCAATAAGTTCAATCATGTTCTTCTTATTGTTTAGATGAATTTTTAATAGTTTCAAATAGAAATCAGGATTTAAAGTGAATGGGTTTTTCTGAAAACTTTTCTAACCGCATTATCAATCGAGGTTATCATGCGTTCTTGAATTGTCTCAGTTCAACCGAATCATAAGTTTTTAATTGTATAAGAACAATCAATTATGAAATAGATGTTTTCTTAGATCACAAAGAATTTCATATCGATATAGGGAAACACCTTGATGCCCTAGTATTTACATTATTGATTAAAATCAGTTTTTATTATTATTCTTGTTAACAATTACCAGACAAAAATTATTCTTCATCTTCACCAAAAGCTTTTTTTTTAATTACATTGTCTTTGAATTTACCCCGCTCCTTGTGGTTCGACCTCGGTACTTCGAGAATTATATTGCTACGATCTCCTGCACTTGGGAGTGAGCAAGCAGGAACGTGCTTTATCTCTAGATCCATTGTCAGACGATCATCAGGTTCCCCACATGCTGTGTAGGGAGGGTCTTTAGAACAAGAGGTTGAATCTCAATCAAGATTTTTATCAAACAGATAGTTTTTGAAGAAGGGAGTGATAATCCAATGGGAGGATTTTCATCTCCCCGTAGAAGGGGTTTGCTACTCTTCGAAGGAGTAGGTTCTGAAAATTTAACAGAACTGGATCTTAAGCCACGTTTTACACCCATGATTTGGTGTTTGAAACCGCCTTCACAGACAAAGTGTAAAGGCGTAACCCTTCACCAATAGGTCCAATTTAGTTTGTTCCATTTCATTTTTGTTAACTGACATGTTTACATTTTATGTCTTTGTGTAGGAATTTTATATATGGTAAAATAAACGTAAAGCATAACATAAATGTAAATAAATAGTGAACATATTAAAAAACAAACTTTCTTTTTCTTTTTTATATATTCTTTTGTGTTTAAATTTTTACAAAAATTGGAAAGAGGGATATACATGATTTGGCCCTTGTGGCCTATCACCTCTTTCCTATATAAAAACACAAATAATAACAAAATAAAGAAAGTTAAAGTTTTACAACCTAAACCAATAAATGGCTAAACAAAAACAAACACAATAAATAAATAAATAAATAAAAAAGAAGAAAAAAAAAGATTGCAGGTTTGATGGCGAGCAAATCAAGAAAACCGCGATGCATAGGTATCTGAGTCATCCCTAGGGTCCTTTTGGGGATATTTTGGAGCCAGATACTCCATCTTTTCCTCATCCTCCTCATCCTTTTCTTCCTCCTCTTCTTCGCCTTCATCCTTCCTTGAGTTAGAGCCATCAAAGGAGTGTGACTCCTTTGAGTCAGAAAGGTTTGAAGCGCTAGACTTTGAGCATGATTGAGAAGGCCTGTGCCTTCTTCTGTGCCTAGAAGGGGCGTCCATGAAAGCAGCAAGCGCTGCCTCCTCAGCGTCTTCTTCAACCCTTAACCGAAGTTGCTCTGAGTCTTGTCCTTCTTCGTCACTCTAGTTGAAGGGAGCAACCTCTACAGGAATGAAGATTGGAGGCAAAAGGTGTATGGGAAAAGGGAGAGGGTGATGCATAGAGCTCAGTGGTGGGGAAGGAGTGTTGTTGTCGAGAGAGCTTGGAGTGCTCTCAGAAGAGCTGGAGGTGTGTTTTGGGGAGTTAGAACCAGTGGAGGAAAGGTTTGACATTTTCTTGGGGGTTAAGGTTCTTTGAGAGAATCTGGAGATACAAAGGGAATGAAGAATGAAGAAGAAGCATTCCCTATTTAAATTCTCAACTGCGGTTAAGTGAAGAGACATGGCATTTATGAGGAGTAATGTCTGTTTGCTAAAACACAAGAAATGAAGAGGGGCCAAAACGGTTAGAAGCACCCCTCTAAGCCACATGTCCATATTCAAACATCACAAGGCATGATTACCTGAGTGTTAATACCTAAACCAATGTGATTGTCAAAGGCCTTTGCCATTAAACGCCATTGACAGTTAGGGGGCTAATGTACATTACACCACTAAGGCATGGGAGAATGCATACGTGGTTGGATCTGGACCTTACATGTGGAATGACTGTGAGTAAAGGAAGAGGAAGCATTGTTTAAAAGATCATATTCTTGGTCTGTGCCAAAAGCGTGACTACCTTGAGAAGGAAGTAAGATATGCATCTGACATGGTACTCAAGCACTCATAAAAAGGGAGATAGTGACTTTCTAAGGTCAGCAACTATGAGGACACTCCTTATTGGTTGAATGCATGTTGGACCACCTCAGAGACACATGTATCATTTACAGTACTCCTGATGTCCTTCTCAATGTCCAGGACTTGTTTCCTAAGCAGTGGTAAAGTCACCTACCCACGGGTCCTAGTGCCACGTTGGCGCAATTTCTATCCTCTAGTTAATGGGTAATATCACAGCTGTGGAAGGGTCCAAAATAGAGAAATGATGACTTGACACTTGTCTTTGTACTCAGCCATATTTCTCATACTATAAGAGGAACATGCAGCTGTATTTCTAAGGTAAAAACCCACGTAAATATTTGTAAAAGAGAGTAGAAAGTTGATAAGATAGGAAGGTAGAAAACAAGATCTCTCGTTAAGGAAGAACACCCTTATTGTACAAAAGTGACCTATTTTCCCCACATAATGCAAAGCTGAGTAGAGCAAGAACATTTCATTCTTGCTCACACTGTGGTTTTTCATCCATTTTCTAGGGTTTTCCAAGTACACCTTGTGTCCTTTTACGTTCTTGCTATCACTTTCTTCTTCTATAGCATGTGTCATGTCAAAGCTAACATCTTTGTCACTTAAAAGCTTTTTCATGTAGATGTACTGTTAGATAACTTATTTTATTCCTCTATATAAGCTCAAATCTAACTTGCACGTACACTCCTCTAGCCCACTAAAATTTTATCTCCTCAATCTAGAGAGAAAATAAAGGGGGAGGAATAGTTGCAGTCAATGACTGAACTACCTTCACCTTTTCCTTCTCATACATTGTGGCATAACATGCCAGGCAAACCATGATTCCAAGTAATTAGTGGCAAAGAAATTCAAGGAAGAAAGCTTTTGCAGAGACCATGAGTGCCTGACATACATACTGACACCCCTTGTTTTTGCCTTTGCTCTTGTAGTTCTTCCTATAGGTGACTAAGACACCATAACAATGACTTTAGATTCAAAATATAAGTATATATACATGGATAAGTTGTAATAATGATATTTAAGTTTGGAGAGTATTAATTTATAAAGATGATAAAATGGAAATTCAAGTTCCTAGAATTTTCTAAGTGAAAATTCAAGTCCAAGAATTTCGATCGGTTGAGATTTTGCTCAATCAATCAAAGTGATCAAGGGATTTGATCTGGAGCTTCTTGTTTGATCGATCAAGAAGAACCATCGATTCCTATTCGATCGATTGAGAAGAACCATTAATTGATGCTCAATTCCTCTATATCGATCGAGACTTGTAAAAATTGAATTTCTATAGAATTTTTAAGTAATTGTTTTGAATGTTTGAAAAAGGTTTTAAGCCCTATGAATGGTTTTATTAAACATTTTAACTCTCCATTCACACATTGTGAAGGGTTATAACCCTATAGATTGATGACTGGATTGCAGATTGAATTCAGTTTTGGTGGTTATTTATAACAACCAGCATTTTGCTATACTTAATCAATAGTCAATTAAAGCACAAATGACAATGAAAGTATAATAATAATATGACTTGTAGCTCCAGGCTTGAGAGCATGTGTCCCAATGTTTGGGAGCTACAATTTAAAATAAAACAAGGTGAACACCAGTTGTAATGTCAAAACTAATAGGTGTGAATGGACTGCTTGTATGAATGTCGTCACAATTGAAGTCTGAATTTTCTTGTAATGGCCTAAGTAAAAAAGAAAAAGAAAAAGAGAAGTAAATGTTAGATTTTTATTTATTTATTGGATCACATGTGCCCCATCTAACCCATCATCCCCCACCCCCACCACATATCTCACAAATATTTCTTTTCTGTCTTGGCCGGCTCACTCATTCCTTGCTCTCTTTTCTTTTTTCATTTTCTCTCAACACCATAAACACTCCTCTCACTCCCTCACTCTCCCACCGGTACACTCCACACCTCCATCTCCACCATCATTTTTCTGGCAAGATCACTGAAAAACCCTTAGGAACCTCTAAACTTCTTCACATCTTTTATTTGGGGTAAAAATTTCTAATCTTTTTTATGGGTTTTAACCACCACTTCTTCACATCTTTTATATGAGGTTATTTTAATCTAAGCTTTGATAATGATACCTATGTGATTTATCAGCTTTGGAAGTGATATTCATGTGTTTATATGTATGGGTTTTGTCTTGGTGGATTTATTTGATGAATGGGTTTATAGTTTTCACAATGGTGGTTATCTAAGTGGTGATGATTTGGGGGTTTTGGCTTTTTAATGTGAAATAAATGGAAAATATAATTTTTATTGATTATTGGGAACCAATTAAAGATTCAAATTGTTTGTCTTGGGGAAATTACGATTTTTGGTGTCATGGGTCTCTTGTTGATGTGGTGTAAATCTAATGGGAACTACTTATTAAGTGTTGAAGTTTTGACGTTAAAGATAATACCCTAAATGATTTATAAGAATAAGTTGGATTCTATGCTTTGTAATTAATTTGTTGAGAAACTTTGGAAGTGGAATACATTATTAATGAGGTTCAATACTAGGCTTGCTTGATACATTATTGGCCATGGAATACATTATACTTATTGTGATAGGTTTGCTTGATATTGTTTAGGTTCTAGCTAATCTCCTTTGGAGCTTGGAGAATTGGGCTTTTTGCGGGTTGCAAGGTAAGTAGCCTTTTAATTGAATTTTGGAAAATAATCATGTTGCGTAAACATTGTTTTTGGGTTAGACACATTTTTGGAAACTACTTATGGAAACTATATTTTCCTAAAAACTATTGTGCCGTAACCTGAAATGTATATGACTATTTTTTAAAAGTTCATCATATTTGGTATTGCATATGGGGGAAATACATGAATTGTTGACATGAAAAATACGAGCATCTTTGAGTTAATCCTTGATAAGGAATTCATTGATTTTATGGTATATTGGAAAATTTAAAAATGCTTATCTTGTCTAGTTATTTGGGAAATTGATAGAACATCTTGTTGACAAAGAATGAAGTTGAAAACCTTACATACTTTATGGAAGTTTTGATTGTTTAAGGTTTTTCTAAAACTACCAGAATATAAACTATGTATTTGAAAATACATGTATACCTAGGAGCTTCATGTGGTTTTAACCCTATGTCATCTATGATTTCTCGATGATCACCTGATTTGGTATCTGTAGTCTGTGACTACGGAATCAGATCTAAGTCAGTGTCTTTTCACTTTGAACGACGCGTTCTTTCCTACTACCCATGGGGGGAAGAGGTTCCTTGATTATGTGTGGGTGAGGCTACTGCCCATTGGGCTAAAAGACCACATGCAAAAAAGATCCTATTTGACCCATTCTCCTTGTTGCCCATGGGGGGAGAGACAAAACTTTGAGGGTATGGGTGAGGCTGCTGTCCATGAGGCTAAAAGACTGCATACCGAGGAGGACAATCTCATGCTAGTTGTAAATGGGTGGATTTCCTAACCAGTCTATGTGGCAATATGGTTTCTTTGTGATAATTTACCTTATGTTAGATATTATGGCTTCGGAAATTATATTGTTAGTGCTTACATATTATAGTATATAGTTTCAAGGTATTTACTTTGAGAAAGTTTGTGTTTCATTATTTAATCATTCTTGTCATATTATTATTATTAAAAATGAAACTCGCATTCCCCCCCCCCCCCCACCCCCCCCACCTCCATTAGTTATACTACTTACTCCCCTTATTTTACAAATTTTTCAAAGGAGGCAACAATTGTTTTGAGACGGGTTTTTGTAGCTAGTAGTAGTTAGACTAACTACTGATTGAGGCTGGACTTTTGTGATGAAGATATTTAGATGATGTATATCTTAGACTAGGCTTGACCCATTCTTTTGTATCTAATAGTGCTTATGACTTTATTTCCACTGATGAGACAAGTTAAATGATAAGTGATTATATTTATTTATACTTCCATTCTTTTGTGGCCAATAGTCCTTATAATTATTGCATAGAGCTTAGAATTAATGAAATTATTATGGTAATTCTTGATATTGGTGCTTTGATAATGAATTTTAGATTGAATTTTCAAAAAGGAAAAATCTACAGGTACCTTTGAGATATTTTTCTTACACTTTGGACTCTTTTGGGTACAGGGTGTGACATTTCTAGTCTGAAATCATGAAATGTGTGTGTTCCAGTTAGCTCAACTAGTAAAGTATCACAAGAAATCTAGAGTTCAATCCCCGCCTACACCAAAAACTGATTGGCCAAAAACCGATTGATGTCTTGGTCTAATGATAAAGAGCTATCATCAAGAGTGGACACCATAGGTTGAAACTCTCTAAAAGAAAAAATCACAAAATGTGCATGAAAAAAGAAATGTATATACGTCCAAATTATTGTCATTTGTGTATACTTTCACTTTTTGGCCGTGACATTTAATTTTTATTTTGGTAATCCAATAGTTGCAATTTGAGGGGAAAGATTTGAATTTTGGATGTCTTGAACATATCAAAAAATGCCATATATATATGCTCAATAAAAATCAATATTAAAAGCCATTAATTTTAAAGGGAACAAATGAGGGATCTAGTTGAACCGGGAATCAGGTACAAATCCAGTCCGGTAAGAAGCTTCAAAATTGGTCAAAAACCAATAAAAACTGGAAATCAGGGACAAAAACATTTTTTTTGTCCATCTCAGTTTTTAAAACCATAGTTTTGGGTAGGGTGTGGGGAGGAAATTTTAACTACAAAATGGATGAAAATTTTGAAGACTTCAAATGGAGAGGATCCTAATGGTTTGGTATACTAATTACTTCATACAATTCATGAATCCTAAGGTTTTTCATTGTACGTTAACAATGGAATAAAACTAACAGTTTACCACCTATATATGCTATATTAACCTTTGTTATGACGCTATAAACTTTCAAATTCTACATTTGAGCTTTAAGGTTTGTACGAAAATGAAATTGTTAAGATTCTATTCAAATTAAAAAATTAAGCATTTGATCATCATATTTACCCATCAATTTTCTTTCCCTCCATTGAATCCATTTACATTGCTCTAGGAAGTAGAGTTTGTAAAGTTGTGATTTATAACTATGTATTTTGTTGGCTTTAATTCTATATCAAATTTGATTATAATTTTGTTCAATCATTTCCTTGTATTTTTGTGGGATTTAATGTAAGGGTTGTGTGTGAGAGCTTGGTAAAGAATCTTTGAAGAAGTGGTTTTTGTGACTGGATTTGCAACTGATGACTTGCAAAACAAGCCACGTGAGAAGCACATGCTGGAATTTGAAGAGTCATTGACAGGCTGGATTTTGCAAGTTGCTAGAATTTGAAGAGTCATTGACAGGCTGGATTTCGCGAGTGACTCGCGACTCAGGCCAAGTTGCGAGTGACCCGCGAAACCCACTACCTGTTGCTTTTTGGAGTGTGACTTTTCCTATTCTTTATGAACACTAAACAAACCCTTATTATCCACGAAATGTAAGAAAAAGAAGAAGAAGTATTTTCTGAAGAAACTTTTGAGAGAGAAACCCTAGCCAAACACTTGAGAGTTAGAGATTGTTTTACCCACAATCCTCTACATCATTTCTCTAAAGTTTCCATCTACTCCCACCTCTCCATCTACACATCCTTGAAAGGTTCTTAGCCCATTACCTCACTCATTCGAAGTGTTGAGAGAAGTTTTGGTGCCTTTGGTAAGCATTAGAAGAAGTCATTGAGTGGCAGATGCAATTGGGCAAAATTGCGGGATCTGGATAACTAGTGAAGACAAGACTCCGAAAGGTCCATTGGTAGCAAGAGCTTGGAGGGATCAAGTACATTGGGTAGATTAGGCTTGGAGGGTCTTTTTAGTATTCGTATACTCCAACTTATTCACTAGTGGATCGATTTCGGCTTGGAAGGCTGTGGAGAGGTTTTTCACCGAGTACTTTGGTTTCCTCTTCGATAACACATCTCGGTGTTATCTTTGTGTTTTCATCTCTATTCCTTACTCTTTAAGCTTTACATTTATTACTTATTGTACTTGCTTATGACCTAGAGTAGTGTTACCGGTTTATTGCGCGTACTTTACTCTTGTTTCGCACTTAGATAAGTTAAAGTGAAAGCTATTAAGTTGCAATTCAAAATTGGGGGTCTAAACAAGCATTAGTGTTTTCACTCTAATTGAGCTTTCAATTAGTATCAAAGCAAGTACACTTTGTGGATTTTGTTATTCTTGTGTGATCTTAGAACCCGTTTGAGATGGATAGGTCTCAATCTCTTAACGCACCTCCTTTCTTTGATAGGAGTAACTATGCGTTTTGGAAAGTACATATGCGTGCTTTTCTATGTGTTATTGATGAGACCGTTTGGGATTTGGTTGAGAATGGTTGGGTGAGACCGACAACACCCAAGGCCGAGTGGGACAAGGCTGCACTTGCTTTGGCAAATGCCAATAGCAAAGCTATTAATGAAATCTTTTGTGGTGTTTCTACTGATGAATTTCATAGGATCTCTCATGTGAAGACCGCCAAAGAGGCGTGGACTATCCTCGAGACTACCTACAAGGGAATCAAAAAGGTCAAGGACACAATGTTACAAATGCTTACTACCCGATTTGAGGAAGTGAAGATGAGTCATTTGACTCATTCTATGGCAGACTCAATGAGATTGTCATTGCCAAGCTTAATCTTGGAGAGAAGATTGAAGATGCCAAAGTTGTAAAGAAAGTCTTGAGATTGTCATTATGATGGTGTACACCTTCATTGCCTTGAGATATGATAAGTGGAGTAGTAAGAACAGCATTGAAGCCTAACTGAAGTCACACAATGATCCTTGTAGTAACTATGGACAATGCTTGAGATATGCCACCATTCCACGACCCACTAAATGTCGGTTTCCTTAAGGCGACCCATAAGCTCCACGTACGCCTCAAAGCTCATGTCATTCTGATGAAGCTGACGGTCCTTAAGATGCCTAGGAAGGTAGGTGCTAAGGGGCATAGTAGGGGTTCGAAGCAACCGAAGCCTCTCTTATAGCCATATCTGGAAAAAAAAAAAAAAAAAAGTGTGGAAAGCATGAGTAAGAAAAAAATAAAAATAAAGATAATGAAAGATGATATAAGGTGCCTCGATGGGTTGAAAATTGAAAGGCAATCCATGCAAAATTAGAGGAATCCTGCTAGGTTAAGAACCTAGGAAAAAGTTAGGGATTATACTTGAAGAAGAAAAGGACTTCCCGTAAAAAATCTTGCTTCCTTCCTCTGAAAAGCATCCAAATGATTGAGAGTTTCCGCCAAGATTAAGCCCACCAGATTACCTCTCTTTAACTCATAAGCCACCATGCACATCTGAAGGTCCACACAATATGACCTTTGAACCAAGAAATACCTTACAAGGGCACATAAGCAAAAGGCACGAAGAAAGTACGATTGTGGCCTCTCACCCTCAGGAAGGGCCAAACTGGAAAAATAATCAAAGACCAACCTAAGGTTGAGTTTGCCAAGACACACCACCTATTGGCTGTGGCATCAAGGACGCCCAACACAACTCATAGTAAGGAAGGAAGATCCCCACCCATGGTAGGAAAGATGAGATCATCAATCTCCGATTCGCCCATGATAGCAGCAAATTCCTCGATGGTGAGGCATAATTCTATTCCGTTGGAGTAGAATACATGCCAAGAAGGAACCCAATAATTGGCAGCAATATGAAGAAGTGACTCATCCACCCTAATTTGATGGTAGGGGAAGATTCAAGAAAGACCATAGGGAGCAATGGAATCCATGAAATTAGGACTAAGCTTCCTACTCCAATTGGAGATGTCAAAAGGAGAGTTTTATGCTATTGAGAGACCTCAAAAAAGTGTTCTCTAGGTTGGAAATACGTTGGTTAGGGTTTTGGACTCAGACGGCTACTTTTATACCTAAGTAAGTCGGCTAGGGTTCTTCTGATTCATGGCCCACGTATGCAAAGTCTACCCTGCGTATGCAAAGTCAAAGCCACGTATGCAATTTCATCTCCACGTACGCACGACGCTTGGCAGAAGCTCATGTTCCCCTATTTTGAGCAGAGTTTTCCTACTCCAAAGCATCCCGAGGGTTCTTGTGACCTAAAAAATCATTTAAGACACATTCTAAGCACAAGATTGCAAGCATCAAAGAAGCAAAGTTGTATAGAAACATACAATTTATGATATATCTTGTGAATTAAGTGCTAAGTTCCAATCAAAAACATAAATGTAAAAAGATGTTCATAAATACAATCCTTTGTCTTAAACTTAATCCAAATGTTTGCTAAAGGAAATAAAAAACACTAAAAGAAAAAAGAAAAGAAAAGAAAAAGCTATGTGTTGTATGCCTATATGTGTTGTGACTGTAGGTAATCAATAATGCCTCCTCTTCCTTGGTTGGTAGCTAGGGGTCACCTCAGAGTCCTCCTCCTCCTCCTCATCATCATCATCATCATCATCTCCATCGCCTGGATTGGCTGCTCCTCTAGGACCGTATAGCTCCCTTGAATAGTTAGTCACCTCCAACTTAAGATTCCAGGCCAACCACACCAACTCCTCATGCTTTTGGATAGTGGGCTGCAATTCGAATAAGAAAGGGTTAATGATTGAAACAAAAAGAGAAATTTGGCAAAAAGAGAAAATGTTAGGGACATATTTTATATAATTGGCTAATCCTTTGACAAAATGCACATTACTTGTAATTGGGTAGATCTAGGATGAGTTTAAGACTTCAAGAAACATGTTGTTCAAGTCAAGTGTTAAAGTTATGAAGATCTAACCAAGAAACAAGTGAAGAAGAGTTGTTCATTAAAACTCGACAGCAATCTCGACAGAAAGACTTCTATCGATATTTAAAGTTGAAACTCGAAAGAAGCTCGACACAAGCTGTTTTTATCGAGACTTACAAAATCAGAACTTCTAGATCTGATTTTCGACCCATGCTGAAATATTTGTATAGGGTTTCTTTTCGCACAACCCTAAACATATATAAGGCTTATTTTAAAGGTCGTCTCGCATGCAAGAAAAGTGACATAGTTCATTATTTTCTCTGAAAAAGCTCCTGCATCTTTACACCAAGGGTTTTTTGACTAAAGAGCTTCCCAGTCTTCATTGTTGATGAATTGAAGAACTTTGCAACCAACAACCTCTTCAAGTTGCAGGAGTCAATCACGTATTGGGATTCATGCATCATTGGTTAGTCACGTACTGAGATTCGTGCATTGAACGGAAAGATTACCGCTACAATACAAGTCCAATTGGGTATTAAGGGTAAGGGTTCAACTGTAGGTTGGTATTTCAGGATAGGCCAAAGGGTTTGATAAGATTCCTTATACTTGTAACTGTTTGTGATTGATAATAGTGGATTCTTGGGTGTGGTGACCTTGAAATCACCTGGTGAGGTTTTGCCTCGGTGGTAAACAATCACCTGTGACAAATTTATTTTCCGTTGCATTTAATTTAATTGGTGATTTGTTTATGCTACCACACTATTGCATGAAATTTGATCTAATTAACTAACTTGGGTAATTAATTAATTAATTGCAAATGGTCAATTTATTTTAACCCAACAGAAAAGACAAAGGGAAGAAAGAACCGCTCGAGTGTTGGGAGGGAAAGGATAGCCCATGGCATTAGTATTATGGGGCACGACATGCTCTCGAGCAAAGCCATCCAAGCCATAAGCATAGACCATCCAAGGGATATGTGGAGGACCAATGGGATCACCAACAGCAGGTCCCCTTGTTACAATTTCCTAGATTAAAAAAGTCATGACAAACAAAAAATAAAAATGAAAAGAAAAAGAGATTAAGCATATACCTAAACAGTAAGGGAAGGCACGAGACAAGTGATGTTGAACTCATCATAGTCCAACCCCTCAAGTAGTCGCTCGGCATAGGAAACACCACTCCCCCACAAGTTGTATTTAGCATCAATCATAGAGTGTGGAGTAAACATGAACTCAAGAGGGTCCATAGGAATTTGTGAATCATCCTTACCCACCAACTGGCACCTCACCCTCTCCGCCAAATATAGAGCCCTCAAGCCCACTCTTTCAAGGGGTCAGGTAATCCCTGAAGCAATGAGAGCGGCAAGCTCCAAGTCTCGAGTAGTAGGAAAGGGCTGGTCGGGCCATGGGGCCCAGTTCACCTATAATGACACAAGGTTAGAAGAAGAGTATTCTAAAGGAGATGCATAAAGAAGCATGAACAACTAAAACTTTGAAACTTACCTCATCTAAAGTTAACCATGCAAGGTGTGCCCTCACTCAAGGAAAATCCCTTAAAACTAGGTCGGTGCCTGGAGTTATGAGGCCATACATAACAACCCACCGTTGCAGGAAAGAAGCATAAGCCATAGGTTAGATGCAAGATGACAATTTGCAAGATGACAGATGCAAGATGATGGTATTCAAGACAATACAGTTTGCAAGGCTACAAGCTACAAATAAAAGTGCAAAGGATGAAAAAGGAACTAACCTCAAGGAGCTTCCAAGGCCTTAAACCTACCGCAAGGTGCCTTGGCTGAGAGTGTCAAGGGTGGAGTAAAGATAAGCAAGACATGCTTGCCCTCAGTTGGCCTTTCGTGCCTCTCCAAAGTCCTAAAATAGGGTTAGCCACCTCAAAGACATCGTTTGCCTACCATTGGCAATGCGGTATGCCCCCAACAAGTGGAGAAGGAAAACCCTAGCCATACCGACACACTCCTCCATGGTCCTTTATAGGAGGAACATGTAATTCGACACCAAGTTGAAGTAGTGGATGGTCTCAGTAGAGTACTTCCTCCCTAACATGTCGAGACTCGCCTAACACACTATCCAAGCTGATGATGGTCCCTTCGAAGCTAAGGCCGATCATTCAATAAAAGTCATAGGGAGTCATTGTCATCTCTCGCTCAACAAAATGAAAGGTGTGGGTAGTATCCCACCACCTCTTAATTAGGCACTACACCAAAGTAGCACTCGCAGGCTTCTCTAGAAGAAGACCGATGATAGGCTTAAAGCCCGCCTCTCGAATATAGCCCCTGGTTTCGAGGACAAGAAGGTTGAACCACTTCACCACCTTATTGGTGCTTCTCCTGCCAGCATAAAGGAATGAAAAAAAAAAAAAAAAGATTCCCAGTTCAAGCAGAATTTAGAAAATATGATGTTTTGATGCAAGAATGAAGATAAAAAGAAGGATATAATGATAATCGAATGCGAAAATGACAAAAACGAGTGTTAGGATTGCATGTGGAAGTGAAACAGTTGAAAAATAAGTGAAAATGGGTAGAGTAGGGCTTCTGCTAAGTGTCTCACATACGTGGGTCAAAGCCCATGTTCGTAATCAAGACCCTGCGTATGCAGGTCTATTCCCATGTACGTAGAGCCTTAAGAACATACCTGCATACGTAAGAACAGAGTCGCGTACACATGAATATGAGTTGCATATGCAGGCCTTGAGGCCACGTATGCAAGAACATAAACAGAAACAGTTCTTCAACATTTTCAAAGAAGCATCATCCAAAATAAATCCTAGACATGTTCCTATCCCTCCTAGGGCATCGGGTTTTCATCTAAACCCATCCCATAGCAAAACCCAAGTATTTACATAGCCAAAAAAGACATTAAAACCGAAGATTAGAGAGAAACTTGAAAATGAGAAGAAAATGAGAAAACTTACAGATTTACCCATGGGAATGTTATTCTTTGGCCGATATGTTAGTGAAGGAGGCCCTATCTACCTCATCGCTCCACTCCAGCAAGTGAGATGGAAGGCATCAGAAGATAGGACGTAAGAGGACGTAAGAGGATTGCTTGGCCTTGGGTGCCATTGGAGAAGATGATGAGAGAAAATGAAAGGGTTTGAGATGATGAGAGAGTCAGGAAGTGAGGAAAGGAGGAAAGAGGAGAGGGAGGTTTTTGTAAAGAGAGAGAGAGAGAGAAAAAAAAAAAAAAAGAGAGTTATGGGGAATGTGAAAAGGAGAGGGAGATGAAGAGAACGAACAAAAAAAAAAAAAACGGTTGGTAACCGTTGGAGAAAATAAAAAGGCGGGAACACACCTAATGGTTAAACATGTAGTTTAGTTATGAATAGTAATATATATATATATATATATATATATATATATATATATATATATATATATTCCTTTCTTTTAAAAAAGGAAGGACTCCTTAGTAAGCAGTAGAAGAATCTTCCCCCGATCAAGCACATCAAAAACCATCCTCAGTGGATCAAGCACATCAAGAACCATCCCTAGTGGACCAAGCACATTGAGAAACATCTTCAGTGATTCAGGCACATAAAAAACACCATCCCATGAAGGAAGCAGAAGTCTCTTCCCCAGTAGATCAAGCATATCAAAAATACTATCTTCAGTAAAAAAGCAGAAGATTCTTCCTAAAATGAATTGAACCTATCAAACATCACCCTCAGTGAGGAAGCAAAAGACTCTTCCTTAATATTCCAAGCATCTCAAGTAACATCCCCAGTAAAGAAGCAGAAGACTCTTCCTTAAATGAATCAAACCTATCAAACATCATCTCCATAGATGAAGCAAAAGACGCTTTCTCAATAATTCAAGTATATCAAGCATCATACCCATGTAGGAGGTAGAAGATTCTTCCCCGATGGACCCAAGCACATTAAAGCAAATCCCCAGTAAGGAAGCAGAAGATTCTTCCCCAAAATATCCCCAATAAGGAAGCAGAAGATTCTTCCCCAAAATATCCCCAATAAGGAAGCAAAAGATTCTTCCTTAGTGAGTCCCATACACCAAAAATCCCCAGCGAGAGAGTAGAAGATTCTTCCTCAAAATACCTAGTGAACCACATAGGAAGTAGAAGATTCTTCCCTAGTGGATCACACAACTACACTATTCCTCAGCGAGTCCATCCATACTACTCCTTAGCAAGTTTCTCATCTCCAAGCAAGTCGTGAGAGGTAGAAGATTCCTCCCCATGCACATTTACTCCTCAACGAGTTTTCACCATTCCTAATGGATCCTACTCGTGCACATATCCTCCAGCAATTGAACATGTAGGCACGGTAGAAAAAGGTAGAGATAAAGGCTAAGGCCAACCCGAGGAAAGAGCCTCACCAAAAAAGGTAGAGAAAGAAGGAAGAAGGCAAGAGAAGTAAGTCACCTGAAGAAGTTTGAGGCAAGAGCCCCGGATGGACACAATAGAGACTATATCCTTTTGTTGTTTGTTGAGTTAGCTTGTAAGAGCACCCTTGTTTGTTTTCTTTTTTCTTTTTAGTGATTCTAGGATAGTGAGTCACTCGCCATTTGCTTGTAAGTAAAACAGGTTCTAGGATAGTGAACATGTCATTGCTTGTTTCCCAAGCAACAAAGGTGGGACTTTGGACATACGAATCCCACGCAGCTCTTCGAAGTTGCACCTCGCCCCATGTATGCGTGATGTGTGTCGTGTGCATGGGTTTGGCCCAAGCCATACTTTGAAACAAAATGTTTTTTCTCTTATTGTTTTGATTCCGTTAGTGAAGCTCACAAATTAAAAAAAGGGGCATCTGTAGACACCGCATTTTGTACCCCATACAACTCGAGCCCCCGTTCCCCAATAATGCTCGAGCTCTAAGCCCCAAGTTTAGTTTAGAGCCCAATCAGATATTAAGTTGACTTGAGGAGTGTTAAAATGGAAAACAAAACCTTTTAAATCAACAAAAATCTATTTTCGGAAATAAAATTACCAAAGTGGCCCTCAACCTGTGTACGCAAGCTAATGCATGTGTATGTAGGCATTAGCTTACATACGTAGGCACATTCCTGCATACGTAACTAAGGTTTCAAAAGCATAAAAAAGACAAGTTTTATGCAATAATAGCTGAGGTTTGGAACGAATCCCACATCGTCTAGGAGCCGTTCTAAACCCCATTTTTCAACTATAAAAAGCCTTATATGGTACATTTTTGAAATACATAGAAATTTCATAAGAAAAACCTAAAATTCATTAGAAAATAGTGAATCAAAAGGGATTTTTTCACAAAATACTCTCAAGTCAATTTTATTTGATCGGGACCTTTTCTGATCTTAATCATATTAATTTAACATTGCTAATCACTTTCTTATTGGTTTATGAATAGATTTGACTGAAGGGAATGATTAAAAAGAAGCTTGGAAAGCTTTTGTGTGAGGTACCTAGTCTAAACTTCTCTTTTTCCCTTTCTTTTATTTTTTGCCTTTAAATCCTCTTGTTTGCTTTGTTTGTTTGTTGGAATATGTTCTAATATGCCTTCCTAGGTTAGGTTTAAGTTTTTGTATGCCTAAAATGCAGACCTATTCTAGCATGCATGATGTTGTTGCCCAGAAACCTTAAATTTTTGTTTGTTTTGTTTCTACCTTCACATGTTTGTTATGTTTAGCCTTTTTTTCGTATGTTTTAGGCCCTATAAGTTCCTGTTCACCTTTTTACATGCTTGTTTGTTATCACATGTTTAGATTAGGATTTGTCTAAGGGCTTCTTAGTTTCAATACCATTCATTCACATGTTCATGCATGAATGCCATGGGTAATGTGTTGCTGCAAGGTAAGTGAAAGGTAAGTCATGCATTGGAAATGTTCATGCATTGGTGATATGATCTTGTGTTGATGTTAGAGATGAATGTGAATGCTTGGATCTTTCCTTATGCTAATGTTTCTACCTTGATTTAATTGTTTATGTTGTTGCCTTGAATATTCTTTGATGTCATGATAGATGTATGCAAGGTTTTGTGATAAGATGCCATGATGCTAGGTTTTGTGATGAGATGCCATGATAGATGTATGCTAGGGTTTGTGATGAGGCGCCATGATTAAATGTATGGTTAGGGTTTGGGATGGATGATGCCATGTTATATGCTTAGATGTATGCTAGTGTGTGTGTGAGTTAGAATACAAGTGTTGAACATACTTTTAATAAGGTTAAGATATAAGACACAATAATGGGAGGCCAACCTTAGGGTTGGACGATCTTGGGTGCCTAACACCTTCTCAAGAGCGTACGTAAACTCCGAACCCATATCTCTAGTAATAAGATCAAAAGGTCCTTCTTTGAAGGGACGCTATATATATGGTTCCTAGACCATTGCGAAAACTAAGTGGTGATTCCCCCCTTGTGTCCACAGTTGGAATTTGAAAAGTCATTGACAGGCTGGATTTCGCGAGTAACTTGTGACTTCGCAAGTGACTCATGAAACCCACTACCTGTTGCTTTTTGGAGCGTGAATTTTCCCATTCTTTACCAACACTATATAAACCCTCATTACCTACGAAATGTAAGAAGAAGAAGGAATATTTCTGAAGAAACTTCTGAGAGAGAAACCCTAGTCAAACACTTAAGAGTTAGAGATTGTTTTACCCACAATCCTCTATATCATTTCTCTAAAGTTTCCATCTAATCTCACCTCTCCATCTACACATCCTTGAGAGGTTCTTAACCTAAATACTTACCTCACCCATTCTGAGTGTTGAGGGAAGTTTTGGTGTTTTTAAGAAGCATTGGAAGAAGCCATTGAGTGGCGAATGCAATCAGGCGGAATTACAAGATCCAGATAGCTAGTGAAGACAAGATTCTAAAAAGTTCATTGGTAGCAGAAGTTTGAAGGGTTCAAGTACATTAGGTAGATTAGGCTTGGAGAGCCTTTTTGATATTCTTGTAATCCAATTTATTCACTAGTGGATCAATTTCTGCTTAGAGGGCTGCAGAGAGGTTTTTCGCCGAGTATTTTAGCTTTCTCTTCGATAACACATCTCGGTGTTATCGTTATGTTTGCATCTCTCTTCCCTACTCTTTAAGCTTTACATTTATTGCTTATTATTCTTGCTTATGGCTTAGAGTAGTATTACCAGTTTATTGCACATGCTTTACTCTTGTTCCTCACTTAAATAAGTTAGAGTAAAAGCTATTAAGCCATAATTTAAAATTAGGGGTCTAAAAACACATTAGTGTTTTCACACTAATTGAGCTTTCAGAGTTTTTACTAAATAGCGTTAATTTTTAAAATACGTAGCCAAACCACCCTCTTTTCAAGCTATCTAGTATAATACCACTCTTTTGGAACTTGACATTCTTAATATTGAATTTTGCATTAAATTTTCAAAAAACTTGAAATGGCAAAATACGAATTATGCTTGGAACTTAACATCAACAGTGTTGAATTCCAAAATGGTGCTATTTTTCTAAATAGTTTGGAAAGAGGGTTGTTTGGTTATATAATTTATAAATTAAGGCTATTTAGCCATTTTTGCCTTGTTTTTTTTTTTTCAACACCATTTTGGCCTTGTTTTGAGTGCTTAAAAAACAACAATGAATAATATTCTCTAAAGTTCTGTACTAAAGTATGAATAGTAAATTTTAGAGCTTTTTTTTTTTTTTTTTTTTTTTTCCTTTTTTTTTCTTCTTCTAAAATCTCCATATTTAAGCTTTAGCTTAAAGTTATTTTCTTTATTTGGAAATAAATAAAAATGGCTTACAAGGACGTGTTGGTTGGTCCCAAATTGGTTGTTTAAAATAAGGAAGAAATTCTCTAATACTTTGAGTAGAGTATTTGGGGGAAATAGAAAATGGAAGCTGTAAAGCTTGAATGCCAAATAGGCCTACGATATATATATATATATATAAGAAAAAAAAAATTGTTAAGAAGATGTATTCTATATACTTGGAATCCGAATGAAATTTGACAATAGAAATAGTTGGAGTAAAAACTTTTAATGACACAGTAATTATCCGTGATACAAAGAGTTGCAGGAAAACAATCACTCTTGAGAATGTCGAGCATCACGCAATAATTCTAGTTAATATATTTAAAAGAAAGAAAAAAGGTTTCAAAGTTCCTACGATTAAAACTTGTCATCGAAGTAATTGAGTTGTGAAAAAGGTTTTGAGAGGTATTTACCAAAATCTAGTCACCGCTGTTTCTTCGTGTTAAGATAACAGATCAATAGGATCAAGTTAATCCTATTGATGCTAGTTTTGAGAAAGATAAAGATAAGCACCAAGTTCAAATCTCATCATCTCAAGATCAGGATAAGACCAAATATCTAGAGCTGCTGCAGAATATTGAGATAGAAATGGATACAACTGAAATTTAATCTTCTTGTATTTGAATTGTTGCTATATCTTTTCAGGTGTAACAGGTTTATATGTATAGCTGTATAAATATTAATGCAAATGCACTGGTTTTGGTCATTGAAGCCAAAACCAATTCCCCAACTTTATTTTCATGGTATCAGAGCATTCTTAGGCTAACGCCAATAATCTTTTGATCCTTTGACAATGTCTTCCACTGCTTCCAACCTTAACTTATCTACTAATATCTCATCACCTTCCTTTCTTCTTCCCAATTTTCCTCAAGGGATCCCTGCCAAGTTAGATGGCAGCAACTACCTTAATTGGCTATCAAGATTTCTTCCTGCCTTACGCAGCAATGGACTGATGGGTATCGTTGACGGTTCTGATCCGTGCCCACCAGAATTTTTAGTTGATGCTGAAGGGAAAAAGACTCTTAATCCCGAATTCACTCTTTGGACTAAGAAGGATCAATATCTTCTTAGTTGGATCAATTTTACTCTCTCGGAGGATGTGCTGTCCACTGTTTATGGACTAGACACTTCGAGACAAGTTTGGACTGCACTGGCCAATCGCTTTGCCTCACAGTCTCGCTCTCGCATTGCTCATTTGAAGAGACAATTGCAAAATTTAACTCAAGGCTCCAAGACTTGTTCAGAGCACTTGCAGACAGCCAAATCTTTGGCTGACCAACTAGCTGCAGTTGGTAAACCTCTCCCTGAAGATGATCTCATCTCATATGCACTCAATGGTCTCAATCCTTCATTTAACAACTTCATTACATCTTTCTCTCTTGCTACTCGAGACAACCCATTGAGTTTCGTAGACTTCAGAGATGAACTCTTGAATCATGAAATGTTACTTAACCAACAAAATGCTGCTGTATCTGATGCAACAAACTTCGCTTTGTTCACCAACAGGCCTAGATCTAATCAAATTCCTCCCAACAATAAGATGCAGTACACACCCAAATTTCAACCAAGAAACTTCACTCCCAAACATGCTCATGGAACATTTGATTCTCGTCCTAAACCTTCTCAAGTCAATAGTGGTGCCCCTTTCAACAATGGTGCACGTGTTCCATGCCAAATTTGTGGCAAGACCAATCATCAAGCCCTTGACTGTTATCATCGCATGGATTACTCCTACCAAGGAAGACATCCTCCAACGCAACTTGCAGCTATGGTGGCCCATACAAATGCTGCCTTTGAAGATCAAAAATGGTTTGTTGATAGTGGTGCAAATGCTCATATCACCAATGAACTTGAAAATTTGACAATTCAGCAACCTTTCCAAGGCACTGACACAGTAGAAGTGGGAAATGGAGCAGGACTTGCTATAGAAAACTCTGGTTCAATCACTCTTCCCTCTTTTTCTTCAAACTTGCATCTTAAAAATGTCTTACATTGCCCAAATGCTTCTGCCAACTTACTTTCTATTCAAAGATTTTGTTTAGATAATGCATGTTACTTCATACTCACCTCATCTCATTATTTTGTGAAGGACCTTCGAACACATGCAATTCTCTTGGAAGGGAAAAGTGAAAATGGCTTATATCCACTACGGCTTCAAAGGAACTCTCTTCATGGCAACCGAGCTTTTATTGCTTTGTTAGGAATAAAAACATCTTCATTGGTGTGGCATTTTAGATTAGGTCATTCGTCATTTGATGTTGTTTCTCGTGTTCTTAAACACAATCATTTACCCCTTTCTTGCAATGACTTTAATAAAAATGTTGTTTGTACTTCATGCCAATTGGGCAAAAGTAAACGACAACCATTTCATTCATCTACTCGTCTCTCTACTACTCCTCTCCAACTTGTTCATACTGATATTTGGACTTCACCTGTCCAATCTGTGAGTGGATGCAAATATTATGTGGTTTTCATTGATGACTTTTCACGCTATACTTGGCTCTATCCTCTTTATAATAAATCTGAAGTGTTAACATGCTTTGTCAAATTTAAATTGATGGCAGAAAATCAATTCTCTACAACCATTAAACAATTGCAATCTGATGGAGGTGGTGAGTACACCTCACTTATCTTCCAATCATTTCTCACCAAGCACGGCATTGTCCATCGAAAGTCTTGCCCATATACTTCACAACAAAATGGTCTTGCTGAAAGAAAGTTGCGACATATTCTTGAAACTGGATTAACACTGTTGGCTCATTCTCATCTTTCAAATCGTTATTGGGTTGATGCTTTTCTTACAGCTGTTTATATTATTAATCGTTTGCCTACCCCTATTCTTGATCATATGTCACCCTTTCTCAAGTTATACAATAAAGAGCCAGATTATAACAATTTGAGAGTCTTTGGTTGTTTGTGCTATCCACTTTTGCGTCCACAAGGCCTTCATAAGCTGGAATATAGATCTAAGCCTTGTATTTTTATTGGATATAGCTATGCAGGTTACAGGTGTCTTGATCCTATTACTAACAAAGTGTACTTATCTCGGCATGTTATTTTTGATGAGAGTTCCTTCCCAGCCAAGGATAAAGCTACTGCACATTTGCCTTCCAAGATTCATGCATCAGGTGATGTTCCTTTCCCCTTTCCCTTTCCTCCTTACAATACTTTCTCAAATCTTCCTTCTTCAATTCCTTCTACAACACTTCCAAACTCTCCATCTACAACACCTACTCCTAATTCTGCACCAGCAAATGAACCACTTGTACACAGCCCACCTACATCTCCTACTCCTCTGCCTTCCATATCATTATCACCACAATTACCACCTTCATCTCCAAGTCTGTCAACCTCTACAAGGTCTGATGCACCACTTACTCAACCCATTGTTCCTCATCCAATGCTCACTCGTTCTAAAACAGGTTCTCTTCAGCCCAAAACCTTTCCTGACTATAAATTATTCCAAACTACCAAATACCCCTTCCAAGGCCTCCACACTACTGTACAAGAGTTTGAACCATCATGCTATAGCAAGGCTGCTGCAGACTCACGATGGAGAGCAGCCATGAAGCTAGAATTTGATGCCTTGATGTCCAATGACACTTGGACCTTGTGTCCTCGCCCTCCAAATCATAATATCATTCGCAACAAATGGGTGTATACAATTAAACGCAAATCTGATGGCTCAGTAGAAAGGTTCAAGGCTAGATTAGTTGCTAAGGGGTTTGATCAACGAAGTGGAGTGGACTACACTGAAACTTTCAGCCCTGTAATCAAACCTTCTACCATTCGGATTATATTGGCTTTGGCAGTCCATTTTGATTGGGAAATTCGGCAATTGGATGTATCCAATGCTTTTCTTCATGGGAACTTAAGAGAAGAAGTGTTCATGGAACAACCTCAAGGGTTCATTGATAATGCTCATCCTGATTTTGTTTGTAAGCTGCATAAAGCTCTCTATGGCTTAAAACAAGCACCAAGAGCTTGGTTTACACGACTCTCCACATTCTTATTAGAGCTTGGATTTAAAGCTTCATTAGTTGATTCATCATTATTTATCTATGCTTGTGGAGCTGTCCGGGTTTACATGCTAATTTATGTTGATGACATAATCATCACCGGAACTCATGTTCCCATAATAAGTTCCCTCATTTGCAGCATGCAGCAGGAGTTTCCTTTAAAAGATTTGGGTTCTTTAAGCTTCTTCCTTGGCATTCAGGTTTCTCGCACTCCAAAGGGCCTGCATATCTGTCAAACAAGGTATATTTCAGATTTACTTACTCGCACTCACATGGCTGATGCAAAACCTTCCAAATCACCTTGTTCTTCTACCTCTAAGCTCTCTAAATATGATGGTGACTTACTCAATGACCCTACTGTCTATCGGCATATTGTTGGCTCCTTACAATATTGTACTCTCACTCGTCCAGAGATTGCTTTCTCAGTTAATCAACTCTGTCAGCACCTACATGCTCCAACTTCAACTCACTTATCAGCTGCAAAGCGTGTATTACGCTATCTTAAGGGTACACCTGATCATGGATTGTTCTACTCTAAAGGTTCTCTCCAACTTAATGCCTTTTGTGATTCAGATTGGGCTGGTAGCCTTGATGATCGACGCTCTACTTCCGGATTTTCAGTTTTCCTTGGAGATTGTCTTATTTCTTGGAGTGCTAAGAAACAAGCTGTTGTTTCCCGGTCTAGTACTGAAGCTGAGTATCGTTCCTTAGCCATCACCACAGCTGAACTTTACTGGTTGCGAATGTTGTTTCAGGAAATTCAGATTCCTCTTAAGGTAGCTCCTGTGCTATGGTGTGACAATGTCGGTGCACTTGCCTTGGCCTCTAATCCAGTGTTTCATGCCCGTACTAAACATATTGAAGTTGACTATCATTTTGTTCGCGGGAAGGTAGTCAATCGCGACATCATAGTCAAGTTCATCTCTACCCTTGATCAGGTTGCTGATATTTTTACCAAAGGATTGTCTTCATCACGTTTTGTTTATCTCAAATCCAAGCTGATGGTTGTTCAACCCCCATCACCTTGCGGGGGGCTGTTAAGATAACAGATCAATAGGATCAAGTTAATCCTATTGATGCTAGTTTTGAGAAAGATAAAGATAAGCACCAAGTTCAAATCTCATCATCTCAAGATCAGGATAAGACCAAATATCTAGAGCTGCTGCAGAATATTGAGATAGAAATGGATACAACTGAAATTTAATCTTCTTGTATTTGAATTGTTGCTATATCTTTTCAGGTGTAACAGATTTATATGTATAGCTGTATAAATATTAATGCAAATGCACTGGTTTTGGTCATTGAAGCCAAAACCAATTCCCCAACTTTATTTTCACTTCGCTGGAACTCATCAATTCCAGTGTATCCCTCTAAATTATGCTAATAAAAATGTTTATGCTTGCCTAGGGTAGTGGGTACTGCCCCCCTAATCAAATCAAGATCGCTCCTAGGAATTACTTTCAGAAACCGGTAAAAAATCACTTTAATTGAACCTATCGGAGTGTATGGCATACAAAAGTATACCGGATAGGTGGATATGCAAAAATTCAAATCTACAAATAATATTTTCATTTCCTCTTCAAAAAAAAAAAAAAAAAAAAAAAAAAGTTCCTTATAAGGCTTATATAGAGATAAAGGTTAACCCACAGGAATATTAGGAATTATTCCACAAACTATAACTAAACGAAAATTATAAATGTGAAAGAAGAGTAAAATTTTAACCAAAAAAAAAAATAAAGGAAGAGTAAAAATATTTAATGATGCATGATTTATATGCTAGCATTTTAATATGTCGAAAACCAGTGAATCACAAAGTATACAACATAAGCTGAAAATCCATCAGCTATAGGTCCAAGTAAAATGAAAAATCTTCGGTTTTGGCTGGTATGCCAATTATTAACATGATAACCCTACATCATATATAACACAATGAATAGGACCAGTGAGTCACGCCGTATGCAACATAAACTGAAAATCCATCAGCTATAGGTATAAGGAAAACGAAAAGTCTTCAGTTTTGGCTAGTGTGCCAATTATTAACAGGACAGCTGCCTTCATCATTTATACCAGAATGAATAGGTTCTAACCCATTCTTCATTCTCGGAGGGAACAAAGTTGACTTGGACATGTCAACAAGAAGGGGGAACTGCATGAACACAAAAAGGGTGACAGGAATACTAGCAAAACAAATGACAGGGAGGAATATCCATGATTTTCCATGTAGCATAAGGAAAAGTGCAGAAGAAAAGGCTATCATCATGGTTAAAATAGAAATGAAAAGGGCGGAAAGGCCTATTATCATCTTTCGAGGCAAGGACACAAGGAAATCTTCTTCTGCATAACGTGATGTGAGAATTCCCAAAAATATTAAGACCGAAATTGAGGAAGAAAAGAGTGAAAGAGCATCAGATATTATAAAGACCATAAACAATGTTTTATTTAAGAAGGTTGGGAGGCCTGTATTTTGGTCGTTACCACCTGGAACAGTAAAGGCTGCAGCAAACATAATTGTCACAATGAGAGCAGCAACCACCGTACAAGAAGTTGCTGTATCCTTCATCCATTCTTCTCCCTTGTTCTTCATGCCTTCATGTTCTTTCGTAAAAAATTCTTGGGGAGTCAAGCCATCATTGTTTCTTTCTTCCTTCATATTGGGATGGACAATATCCTCCAGTTCCTGCATTTGTTATACAGAATTTTAGAAAAATTACCAAAATATAAATGAACTTAAATATTGGTCAATGGCAACAGTGGTTGGCCTTTCGATCAGCTGCATTTGCCATAAACACATCGTCAAAAACTTTTCACTCAAAACAGTGGCGACTCCAGGAATTTTGTCCAGGGTGTTCCTATTCTACTTTGAAAAAATTTCGGGTAATTTCAGTCTGTTTTGGGACGTTTTGGTAAATATCAACCGAAATTCAAGATTTGGCTCACATGAAGTTTGTGCTTAAAAAAAAAAAAAAAGTTTTTAAAACCAAAACAAATTTGCATTCTGTACACCGAAAAATCTCAAAAGGAAAAAAAAAATGAAAAGAAAAGAAATGAACAAAGGTACCTATAGAATAAACTATAAGTTCATTTGAAATATTAATAAAATTATTAATTATTGTTGTTTAGTTGTTTCATAAATTTGTTTTTCTTCTATAAACTATAGTTTGTTGTATTGTTGTTTCATTAATTATTAAATTATTAATTGATGTTTAGCCTAACATAATTTAATTTTTTTATCCTTTATAATGTATTAGTTAATTAAATTATTAATTATTGATGTTTAGTTGCTTCGTTAATTTTTTTTACTAATTACTAGCAGTCTAGCACACACCCCACTATGCATTAGCACACACTAGCACACACCTCATGTGTGCACACACCCTTGCCTCTCCGATAACGTACCGGAGGCCGTTTTGGTTTAGTTAGAGAAACGAAATATTTTGATACCAATTAATATTGGTGTACTGTTTTGAAATTATCACTAAATATATATATATTTTCTTAAAAATTTTATATATTCTCTTAAAAATATAAAATGATTTTAAAGTCTGACATAATAATTCTTTTAAATATAGTAATAATTATGGTTGTAGTATAAATTTTTTTTATAAGAGTTGGAGTTTAATAATATTATCAAGTACATGTACTTAGAACCTTTTTATTTAAAAAAAAAAAAAAAAGTAAATGTACTTACTAAATGCAATAATGAAAAGACAAGAGAAATAAAAATTAATGTGCAAAAGTTAAAGCTAGGCACATGGGTGGTTGGAGATAAGGTTGAAAATTTTGAAAACTGTTGACTCATTCAATGGCTTCAGTATTCATTTGGGGAGTGGGACTCTAATGTACAAAGTACATACGGCAATTGGCATTCAAAACTAGAAATAACAAAGAGTAGAGAAGCGGAAAAGTCGAAGAAAAACAGAGAACAGAGAAGAAACGGCAAGGAAGAAGAAGCTGAAGTAGGTGGGGAGACTACGGTTGACCAAATGGAAGTGGCCGGAGACATGGAAGTGACCGGCGATGTGGTGGTGAGTGGCTGTGACGACAAAAACTGATGATTTTGGCTATTTTTTTTTTTTTTTTTTTTCAGATTCTCTGTTACAATTTTTTTTTTTTTTTTTTAAAGATTTTAGTTCAAAATTTGTTTGGCATAAAAATTTTGAGGGTGTTCCTGATATTGCTTGAGGGTGTTCCTATTTTTTTTAAGGGTAAACAAATAAAAAATTTTTAATTATTATATATAATTTTTTTTTTTTGAAGTCAGGGTGTTTCTGGGAACACCTTGACCTCTGAGTGGCGTCGCCACTGACTCAAAATGACAAGCTTCAACGAGATGGGGGATATGATCTTGTATGGCCAAATCTATTATAACTTCATAAAAAATATGAAGACTATTCATACATTTATCCCTTGAGGACTCACTACAACTTTTTCTTTCATACACTTTCACATCATACATTTATCTCATTTTATAGGGTGAAATTACATGAGCTGTCATTATTGTCATGACTCTTTATTTCATAATAAAAAATTCTAAAATGTGGAAAACTCAAAAACATAAATATTATAGAATGACAATAGACGCAGACAGTTATAAAAAAAACAAAAGACATAAACTGTTATGAAATATCAAGAGGCATCTTTTGATTTACCACTTCCAACAAAAAGGAGAATTATAAGAGAGAGAGTCTCTATGTATGAATTTCATTAATATAACCCACTATTATGTGAAAGAAGAGAATACATGCACCTTCTAAACATCATTATGGTTTGAATGCATTACCATATTTTCATGCTGACACGTCAAAAAGTTAAAAAATATATATATAATTTGTGATTTATATTAGGCGGTTACTTCACCCAGGAGGAGAAACACGTAGCATTAAGTTATTGAGGAAGCAAACTGTAACACTTATTAAACCTGTTGAGTGTAACGTAACACATATTAAACCTTTGAAGTAGGAAATTTCAAACCTCTTGCCTGCAGTAACTAGATTGCGGCACTCTAAACTTTCAAGTATTTCAAATTCTATTTGAACTTCTCTTGTAGCTCACAATTGAGTACCAGCAAATTCGGGAAGCCTATGGTGGTTTGATAAACGGTCTAAAGACAGATACATTGTACATAATGGCTGTGTAAGGAAAACGCAACGCAATGAAACGACAAAAGAAGTCAGTACCAATAGCAAGCTCTGTGTACCCGTCCGCCTCATCTAGCAGAAATAAAAAATCTTCTTTTAAAGCCTTCCATAACCATTATTACATTTTGAACCCTACACAAACTTCCTACCAGCGGGAAAGGATTTCAAGCTCATCTGAATGATCCTCCATCAAAAAGGAGCAAAAGGGGAAGCAGATTGAGAAAGGAAAAACGAGATGGATGATTGAGTGGATGTAATAGTAGAATATAAAAAGGAACCCACGAAGACGGTATTAGAAAATCTATCTATAGAAGGAAGGAGAAAAGAATGCCAGAGAGGCGAGAATTGTGGACTTATAACATAGTCACATAGAACCTTAACCAAATTTAAAGAATCGGAAGAATATATATTCTTTATTTTTTGCTGGTATGTTACATATTACCGATAGGTCTTGAATCCAAGACTTGAAAAAGATTTAAAGATAAATGAAGGTTTATGAAGACTGAGGAAGAGAGAAGAGATGGGAACAAAATGAAAGATCAGTACTCTGTGTTTATGTTTTAGCAAAGAGAATACCAAATCTTAGTGAGTCTTGTGTGTATTTGGAGGACCAATATTTTTAGTCCAAGACAACACCAAGGTTCAAGCTCAAGAAGACCCAAGTTTGTGGAATCTCGACCCCTAATTGATTCCAGCTTGACCAATTGAGGCCAGTTATCTTGACCCAAGATTTGTGCAGATTCTATTTTTATATATGTTTTGAGCAAGGGTTTTGTGATTTTCAAGCCAAAGTATAAAAGAATCATTAGGGCACATTTTTCAACAAAGGTGTTGGAATGAATTTTCAAGTGGGTACTTGAAGTCGTTTACATTAAATGGAGTTAAGTTGTAAAAGAGTTTGTGAATTTGAAACTGAGTTTGGTAACGAGAATTCAATAGATAATAGGGATGATATTGTCTATAATGATAGTCAAATAAAAGTAAGTTCTACAGGTTGTAGCAATATTATGGTAGGATTTTTTTTATATTGCAAACTTCAATTTTACACAATGAACCTGTTTTTTCTCTAGGGCCTATAAGTTAAGCCCTCAAAATGGTTTTTACTGTTGGATAGTCGATCCATTGGTTTTTCCAGCATTACTATATTGCGTCTTCTGGTGTTCTTTCATTTACATGATATAGTGCATGATCATACCATATCGTGTGAACTATAGTTGATTTTGAAAAATTTTAATAAGAAATTATTTCTATGGTTCAATTATAATACCCATCATGTGTTATAATATTTGAAAATTAATTTCAATTACATATATATTGTGACTATATTGATCTAAAAATGTAAATTAATTGTTGGTCAAATATTGCATTGCCTCTTTATATTCTCTGTACTTGTAAAATATTAAGATGATTAGATATCAAAAAATATTTCATTTGTAAAATATTTGATCAAATAATAAATAACATCTGATTAAGGACAATGAAAATGTATATGCCAATGATACAATTTTGAATATATTAAACTGTCCAATTAAAAAAGACTTTGTCTATATATATATATATATATATATATATATATATGTAGAGAGAGAGAGAGGTTTAATTTTACTTCACTCTTAAGAAGACCTACAAATTTGAGTTATGTTAGAGATATTACAAATTTTATTATATAAGTCTTACAATTTTTTTTTTTTTTAAAAGAAAAATATAGGTCTTACTAATTGATATATCATAAATCACAAGAAGTAATTATAATACCTATTATTTTGTTGAAGTGTCTTCAACTACAATCATTACTACTATAGTCTGTCAACTTTTTGTTGTAAAATTTTGTAATAACTAAAAGAAAAATCTAATAAATTATGAATTAATAGAAATCCAACTTAATCATCATTAAGTTAATTAGTGGTATTAAAAATAGGAATAATGGGTTTTAAATAAAAAATTATAGTATGGAATATTAATTAAATATTATTTAAGTAACATTTAAATAAATAAATAAAAAGACTCATTTATAGTTTTCGTTTTAGGCCTTCAATTATATTGAGTCAGCTATGTGCAGAGATCCTGTGGGTGATTGGCAGTATTAGGCACTACCACGTGCAGCCACCCATAATAAGGACCAAGAGTTGGCCAGTTGGGTTACAAAATCTCTTCAGAATTCATGTCATATGGGCTTTTCATTAGTCCTCACAAGCCACAATCTGGTGATTTCTTCTCTAAGGACATTGATCACTCGTAGGGCCATATGTGTTTATGACACAGAAGACCAAAAATGGTGGGAGTTAATTAATAGTCTCCCTAAGCATAGCATCTTATTTATAGGACGTAGAGCAAGAAGAGAATGTAGGGTGTGATATGAAGGTGCAGACCTATCATAGTTAGTATGATCACCCCTGGTTACCTCAATTTTGACAGTAGTGAAAGTATATACCAGATAGATATAATAAGTTGAGAGAAATGACCTTAAACCATTGTAGTTCTTTTTGCATCTGCAAAACTGCACCCTGAATGCATTTAAACCGAGGGGAAGGTGTTGACTTCCCTGCCATATGCAATACATTATTGTCGCTGTTATCTTTAAGATTCATCACAGAATTCTTCACGGGGTGCTCATGTAGAAGCTTAAAGATTTCAGCTTCACGATATAGGACAGCTTGTTGGAATACGGTAGCCCCTTTGTTATCACGGGCCCATATAAGATACGGATTTGCACTTAGGACTGTGGAAACAAACTCTTTAAACCCTTCCTTGATAGCACGGAAGACGGCGACATATATCACATTATTTTGCTCTTTCTCATTTAAAGGTGATATCTTTTCGCACATGAGACGCAGAATTTCACGGGAATACATATCATTCCACTTCATTTTATGTAACCCCTGGATTCCTATCGAAAAAGCAGACGAATAAAAAAAATTACCAACCCCCAAAAATTTATTAAAATAAAATAAAATAAAATAAAGGTGATATTAAATGAGTGGATGTTGGGATGCCGTATACCTAAGAGCTCATAGAGATATGAAACTGGTTGGCGCAATGATTCTGGCACTGCAAAGTTGAATATATATAGATATCAGAATCCGAATGGAATTAAAATTAATATCTAACTATAATCGATTACCTCATCATCACTGCTATTTAATGTTTCCGTATCAAAACACAAGTTACAATCTAATCAAAACATTGTAATAAGTGCACCAAGAGTTAGACCCTTTTAAATACACACCACTGACAATTTCTTTAAGATATTCTCTCGTCTCTGTGTGTGTATTAAAATACTTAGTATTCTAAAAAACAAAAAACATTATTCTAATTTTGAAATCTAGACCGTTTAAAGAACCATGTAAGGGAGAGGTCAAGGTTTTTAAGGTCAGATTAAGATTGAACCCAAGTCGAACCATAATGACATCATACTTGATTTAATAATTATTTAAAAAATATATATATATTAAATTAGTAAAAATATAAAAACTAACTAAAATAGTCCAAATAAGTATAGAGATCTATATTTCAAATGTGGGTGTCCGACCGGTGCTGACGACACCGTCCCTATTGTAGCGCTGATCGAATGAGCTGAGGCCGGTGTTCGAACTTCGCCCTCCATTCCAGTGCCAGTGCGGTGAAATCATCGGATTGAGAAATTCGAAACCGAGACTATAGCCAAACCGAACCGAACTGATACAAGATCTGTCATTCTATTCTTTTTTTCTTTTTTTTATGAAGCTGATAAAACGACATCATATGTATGGGTGTTATTAAAAAAAACAAAAAAACAAAACAAAAACAAAACGGTGAGTTTAATGCTAGGTTTTCAGATTCTCAGGAGTATAAGTTCATATTTTTCTCTCAGAATCTTTTAACTCTCTCTCTCTCTCGCTCTTGCCTCTTGAGTCTCACCTAACACAACACCTCGCCTGAGCTCTTGCCATCGCCTGATGCGACGACACCTCGCCTAAGCTCTCGCTGTCGCTCACAAGTCATGGCAAAACAACAATAAGCTTCTTTGTGTTTTCAGTTTTGTTTGTCTTCATGTTTTATTGTTTTTTCCTTTTCATTTGTTTGGGAAAGCTAAAAGCATGAATGATTTAAGTATTTAAGTTGGTTTGAATGTTTGATTAAGTTTTTCTGTTTGGGAAAGCATGATTTATATGTTAAGTGTTAACCCCGAGACTCACTGAGTCACTGATTTATATATAAGCTTGTGTGACTGTGTTTGTGTTTTTCTATTTTGTGAGGGGTCCAACTCCAAGTAGCTGCTTACATATATAATATTATATATACACGGATGCTTACATATATAATAATATAATATTAAGGTTGGCTATTTGTATTGTAGCTACTTAAATATATAATATTATATATACACGGATGCTTGCATATTTAATATTAAGGTTAGCTGTTTGATTAAGGTTGTGATTTACTGATTTTTATATAAGGCTTTAATAGTGGACTGTAAACTGCTGGAAAGACTATTATATTATATAGTCTAATAAGTATCCGATTGGCCCCCAAAAAAATAATATAATGTAAAATAACTATGTCATTAGTCTATGTTGTTACTTTAGTAAGTTTATAGTAACAATATAAACTATGTCATTAGTCTTAGTTGTTACTTTAGTAAGTTTATAGTAACTGTTAGTAAACTAAGTACTAACTTTTTTTTTTTTCTTCAACATTTTAATTTTTGAGGGAGACAAAGATTGTGAGAGTTCACGCTTTCAATCCTTCACGGAGAGGTAATTACTAATCACTCACTATATTCAGCATTTTGATTTTAAATTTTTAGTACTTACTAACAACTACTTTAAGTTTATGTATATAAAATTAGCGTTTATTTTATATTTATATTGGGAACAATATAATAAATTCATTGTTAATATTAGTGATATGAATTGTTGAGTAATGACTAATAATTGTTAATTTGTTAGTTTGTTATTGTTGTAACTAAACTGATTAATTATATTTTGATATTGTTGTGGAAACTTTATTTTTTTGTTGGTTGGAAATTTTTTTATTAGATGGATGTCGATGCTCCACCTAGATTTGGTACACCTAGGGACCCTAACCCACCTTCTCCTAGTCCTGGTAGTGCTAACCCTAACCCACCTGAACCTACTGCACCAATTGGACTTGGTGCATCACTTCCCCCACTATCACCTAAACAAGGTGGTAAGAACCCGTCTATAATATGGCAACACTTCATTAAGTTGGTGGGTTCTGATCCCAATAATCTTAGGTCTAAATGCAAGTATTGTAAAATCAATATAAATGTCATGGTAAGAAAAATGGTACTCCGAGCATGTTGCAACATATGAAAGTGTGTAAGAAATGGCCTTTTCCTATTAATGATAAGTAAAAAACTTTGTCTTTCCAAGCCAAGCAAGAAGGGGAAAGTGGTTCGAATGTGTTAGTGGTTGCAAACTATAGTGAATAAAGCATAAGGTTAGCGTTGACAAGGATGATTGTCATTGATGAATTGCCTTTTAAATTTGTGGAGCGTCAAGGCTTTCAAGAATTTATGGAAATAGTTGAGCCTAGGTTTCCTATTCCTCATCGCACTACCATTGCAAAGGCTTGTATGAAGATTTATTCTAGTGAGTAGATATTTTGAAAAGGGCTTTTGTTGGGCAACGGGTATGTGTGACAACAGATTCTTGGACATCCATACAAAACTTGAACTACATGGTAGTCACCACACACTTCATTGATCGGGATTGGACTTACCAAAAGAAAATCTTGAACTTTTGCCCTATAGCTAATCACAAAGGGGACACCATAGATAGTGCGGTTGAGACATGTTTGTTGAAATGGGGTCTAAACTGATTGTTTACAATTATCGTGGACAATGCTAGTTCTAATATCAATATGGCGGTAGAGATGGAAAAAAAAATATGATAAGTATTGGGGAAGTTTAGATAATATCAATTTGATGTTTTTTGTTGCTATTGTCCTTGACCCAAGATATAGATTGAAGTATGTAAAGTTTTGGTTTAGGGAGTGGTATGGAAAGGATAAGGGCGATGCGATGATCTCTAAGGTTCAGGATGCATTGAAGAGGTTGTATGTGGAGAGAGTGGGTCAAAATAGAGTTTCGAGTTCTAGTGGTAGTGGTGCTTCATTGTCTAGGGACTCCAGGTCAAGTGTTGGTAATGCTTCATTATCTAATCGCATTAAAAGTTATAATAATAGGTTTAAGCAACACTTGAAGGACGAAGACAATGTGGAAAGCAAATCTGAGTTGGATAGGTATTTGTTGGAAATCTTCTGACGACCATAATGTGGAAGATTTTGACATCTTGATATAGTGGAAATGAATTCTTCTAGATATCGAGTCCTTTCCCAAATTGCCCATGATGTGTTGGCTATTCCTGTTGTAAAGTTGTAATTTACAAATATGTGTTTTGTTGGCTTTAATCCCGTGCCAAATTTAATTGTAATTTTATTCAATCTTTTGTACCCTGTATTTATTGTGGGATTTGATTGTAAAGGTTGTGTAATAAAGAGAGAGAGAGTGTGTGAAGAATCAAGCAATTGAAGACTGAAGAGTTTTCGAGAGTATCTCGCGACTAAACATCCCGCGAAGGGACCCATGTGACTTGCACATACTAGAATGCGAGGAGTCAGGACAGGATGGAGACAACTGTGTCTCGCGAGTATCTCGCAGGTAAGGCCTTCCCGCGAGACACCTGCGAAACATTCTGTTTTGCCAGACTGTCAATTCTGAAAAACACTTTCTGTGCCTACACTATTTATACCCACATTACCCATAAATGTTGAAGAGTGCTTCTGAGAGAAAACCCTAGACAAACACCTTGAGAGTTAAAGATTGTTATACCCACAATTCTCTACATAATTGCTTGTGGATTTTTCTTAACTCCTACCTCTCCATTTCCATACTATTGAGAGGTTGATAGCCCAAACACTTATCACATCCTTTCAGAGTGTCAAGTGATAGTTTGGTGCTGCTAGGAAGCATTGGAAGAACTTACCACACCCTTTCAGAGTGTCAAATGATAGTTTGGTGCTGCTAAGAAGTATTGGAAAAAGCCAAAGATGACAGATGCAACATGGAGCTTGTTGCGGGATCCGAAGAGCTAGACAAGACACGATTCTGAGAAGCCTTGTTGGAATAAGAGCTTGGAGGGCTTAGATGCATCGGGTAGATTAGGTTTGGAGGGTCTCTTGCTAACCCATGTATCTCAACTAATTGTCTAGTGGATCGTTTACAGCTTGGAAGGTGGTGGAAAGGTCTTTCACCGAGTTCTTCGGTTTCTTCTTTGATAACACATCGGCGTGTTATCTTGTGTTTGCATTTCTCTTCCCTATTCTTTTACATTCCATTTTACTTCTGTATTGTTTTGATTATGGATTAGAGTAGCTTGTTTGTTAATCCGCTCGCATTTACACTATTCCACACTTAGAACTAAGTTAGTGTAAAATCTATCGAGCCGTAACTTTAATTTGGGGATCTAAACAACTCTTATATTTTTAACACATTTTCGAGCTTTCACCTGTCTCTACAGTTGCATCTTAGTTTGCTTTTAGTGCGGGAAGACATGTTTTTGATTAGTTCCATAGCTCACTATCTCCTAATATAGTTGAAGCCCTTATTTGTACCCAAAATTGGTTGAAGGATGCAAAGAAAAAAAGACCATTAAAGTTTCTGGAGTGCATAAATAATGTGGAGGATATGGATGGTTTTGAGATCGACACCAGTAAAAAAGAATATATATATATATATATATATATATATATATATATATATATATATATATATGTTTTGTTTGTTGTATATATCAATTATTTATTTATTTTCTCAATGCTTACGAATCATTTTATTTTGAATGGGATTGTAGAAATTGCATCGATTTGCCCAATGGCTATGGAAGAGGATCCAAGCACCGTTGTGTTGGATGATGATGAGTGATGTGCTACTCTTTGCTTGAAGATAGTTAGTAGTTAGTATTATGTAAGTATACTTGTTATTATCATTCGTTTGTGTTAATTATAAATATTTTATTGTTTATAAACGTTTTATTGTTATTAACACATGTTTATTTTGTTTTGTTTAGTGTTTTGTAGAAGTTCTAGAATGACGCATAGTGCACAAACTTACTGGACAAAGGACTTACAAGAATTAGCATTCTTTTGCCTATATGCTAATTATATTTGTACATGTAATTGGTAGTGGACTTTTCACTAATGGTAGTTATTTAGGTATTCATGGGTGGGATTATCATTGGGGATACAAGCAATTAGCATTCTTTTTCCTAAATGCTAATTTAATTTGAATATCTTTCTTTTGGCATTTGTGGACAGCTACAAATGGTTCTGTAATACATTCTTAAGTGGATACATTAATGTTTATTATTATTGACATTGACACACACAGTGACACTAATGATATTATATGCTACATGATAGTATTTTGAAAGTTGAACTCTTATTGAGGCAATTTCAAAATATTTTTGCATGGTAAATGAAATGAAAAAATTTGGATCATTACTATTTAGGTGAACATATTTTTTTATGTGAACAAATTTGTTGAACAGGTTTTTTTTTTTATGTGAACAGATTTTTTGCACAGGTTTTGGATCATTACTGTTTGGGTGAATAGATTTTTTTTTATAAAATTTATGTTGAACAGATTTTTTTTTTTTTTTTAGTTGAATAGATTTTTTTATTTAAAAAAAAAAAAAAAAAAAAAAAAAAAAGAAGAAGAAGAAGAAGAAGAAGGTTGTTAATGTTTCAAATCAAGCCGACCAAATCGATTAAACCGAGCTAATCAAACCGCACTGCTATAGGTCGGAAAACCGACTCTAATCAATATGCATCAGTTTTAATTATCACAAAACCAATCCCTATCGGTTTGATAACAGATTTAGTCTATACAAACTTTTATACACATACACAAACACATGTCTCTATACACACACAAAAAATTAGTATCTTTCATAATGAATCTTTAAAATTAAATGTTTCATAGAATTAAATTAATCTTACACCATCTTCCATAGTGAATTCTTTAAAATTTTCATTTTCAATATAAGTTACCAAATTGTCTACCGTTGTGAGTAAAAAAATTTCAATTGAATTAATAAAGTGTTAAAAGACATAAATGATCCAAAACTTTAAAAAATACGAGAACACATTTTACCATAAAAAATGAATTTGAGAAACAATATCTTCTCTATAACTACTAGACAAATTGGAAAATTTTTTTTTAGAACATTATTGAACCAACTCAAATAGTTGGGGGGGCCAAGTCCCATTTTTTAGGGCTAATTATTAAAATGTTAAATATTTCTATATAGTAAAAAAAAAATTTCAAAAATTTTGGCCCCTCCCACCCTAACATGTAGTTCCGCCCCTGATGGTGACAGTGGCAGTAGCTGTAGTTGAGTGGCTGGTTGTTGAGTTAGTTTCGTGGCTAGTGGGTTGTGGTTGGTGGTAGCTGGTGTTTTTTTTTTTTAAATAAAAATTGTTTTCGGTGGTGGTAGTTGGCAGTGTGTGTGGGTGTAAGTTTACTAGTTGAGAAGAAAGAGGGTTGAGATTATTGGTAGGCTTGATTCAGAGAAGAGAGAGAGAGAGACGGAGATGTGGAAAGAGAGAAATATATAGAGGAAGAATAAAGATAGAATATTTAATAGAAGTGCTAAAAAAAAAACCTTTGATATTATGTATATTGTAAAATGGTGTGTTAAAATAGGTAAAATAAGTTTTAAATTGATAATAACTAAATTTTTTAGATTCACTATTGTAAATGCTCTTAGCATGTGTGAATGCTATTACATGACTTGAGGTTAGATTCCTTTATACGGGATCGTAATGGCTAATGCGTATTTGTTTGGGACTTACCAGAAGAGTCATACAAGGTTATAACATACTTTAAGACTAAAAGCATTATGCTAAACATTTTAGCATTTTGAGTAGAATTGCTATAGTATAATTCATTAGTAGAATGACACTATAGCCATTCTATTTCATTTTTTTTTTTTTTTCTCTCCTCTCATGCCTCGCTTCTCTATCCTTATTTTTTATTCACCATATCTCTCTTCAAGTTCAAATTCCCAACCCTCTCACTCTCTCCTCCTCTCCCTCATCATCTTCTCTTTTCTTAGCCCTCTCTTACCTCCTCAGATCGGCACTGCTGCCCTCTCTCTTCTCTCTTCTCACTCCTCTCCCTCTTCATCTTCTCCTCTTTTCTCAGCCTTCTCTCTTCTCCTCAGATCGACACTACTCTCTCTCTTCTCTCTCCTCTCTCTATTCATCTTATCCTCTTTACTCTTCCCTTTCTTTCCTCCCCAGATTGGCACTGCGCTTCGTCTCCTCACCAACATCAGAGGTTCTTTAGGTGTTTGGGTTAGATTGGTGATGGTAGTTTGGTGTTTTTCTGGGCTGCTATGGGTTTGGTGGATTTAAGACGAATTTGGTTAGTTTTTTGGTGATTTAGGTTGTGAGATTTCGATTGGTTGATGAATTTTGGGCAGAGACGACAGTTTGGTGTTTTCTTAGGTTATGTCACGGTGGCAGTTTTTGCTGGATTTGGTATTTTGGATTGGGTCACGGTGGTGGTGAATGAGTTTCTGGGTTTAAAGGAGAGAGAGTTTCTAGGGGAATCTAGTTAATTAATTTAATTTTTCTAACTATCTAGTTAGTAATCAAGGTTTCAAAACTATTTTTTTTACTAGCATCTCGAGTCTTTGAGGCTCGATTTTGGCCTATAAATCGAGTCTCAAAGACTCGATTTTTATGGTTTAATTACATCATTTTGGCCTATAAATCGAGTCTCAAAGACTCGATTTTTATGGTTTAAGTACATCTGATGTGGCATTCGTTTGCCACGTGCTAACCACCTGGAAATCGAGCCTCTAAGGCTCGATTTATAACCAAAAAAATTTTAAAAAAAAAAATTTGAAGTATCATGTACTTCATAGCCAAAATACCCATAAACAAATTTCAGAAATCCCAAACACAACCATCCCAAACTGAGAGACTCAGATCAGAGGGACAGATTAGAGGGAGAGAGAGCTCACCTCACTGGCGCGGGGCCTGGGCTCGCGAGACGGCCTGGGTCTAGCGCGGCCTGGGTCTAGCGCGGCTTGGGTCGCGCGCGGCCTGGGTCTCATGTGGCCTGGGTCGCGCGCCGGCCCGGGCTCGCGCACCGGCCAAGGTCGCGCGTGGCCTGGGCTCGAGCACTGGCCTGGGTTCTAGTGATTTTTTTCTCCGATCTCCATCTTCTCCAATGTTCTGGTTTTTTTTTCTCTCTAATCTTGATCTTCTCTCTCTTTTCTGTTTCTGGGTTTTTTTTTTCTCTGGTTGTGCTCTGATGTTCTAGTCTAATTTCATCTTATTTATAAGGGTTATAAATCGAGTCTTAGAGACTCGATTTCCATGTAATTGCCACGTAGAAAAATGTGCCACATCGGATGTAATTAGAGCATGAAAATCGAGTTTTTGATGCTCGATTTATATGCCAAAATCGAGCCTCAAAGACTCGAGATGTTAGAAAAAAAAATAGTTTTGACACCTTAACTACTAACTAGATAGTTGGGAAATTATGGCTAATTTCCCATTTCGTCCGAGTTTCTAGGTTTAGAAGAGAGGAGAGAGACACAGTTAAATACTTGTTTAATAGGTTGTTTATATTTTTCTAATGTGAAATAATATTAGAATGGAACATGTGATATAGAGTGTATTTTAAAGTAGTATGGTAAAATAGGTGATTTAAATTGGCATTTGGCATAACACAATTGATGCTAATGCTATAAGAGTACTAGCATTAGGTGTGATAAATGCTAAATATTTAGCATTTAGCACACCAAAAACCCACCAAAAAGTTTCTCAAAAAAAAAAAAAAAAAAACCACCAATAACATGCATTTGCTACAATACACTTCTACTATTGGCACGATATGGACATAAATCTTATAATTTTCCTCTTTTTTATTTAATTTTGTCTCTCCTTTCACCCAGTTTCACATTATTTTCTACTCTCTCACTCTCACTCTTAGCCATGCCACTGGTCTCTCTCCCCTCCACTGACCTCCACGTCACCCTACTCTAAAGTTTTATTTTTTTTCTTCAGATTTAGGTGATGGGGTTTTTTAAGTTATGTTTTGCAATGAGATTTTTATTTGATTTGGGTTTTGTGAAGGCTTATGGTGGTGGTGATGGATTTTTGGTGGGTTGTACGGTGGTGCATTTTTGGTGGGTTTTGCAGTGGTGGTTGGGGCTGTGGGATGGGGCTATTGCTGTGGATTATGAGAGAGAGAGAGAGAGAGAGAGAGAGAGAGAGAGAGAGAGAGAGAGAGAGAGAGAGAGAGAGAGAGAAACTGAAATAAACAAAAAAATGAATAGATGTGAAAAATGAAAGACGTGATGTATAGTGAATTGTAAAATGGTATGCTAAATTTAATTAAAGCTTTCTTATGAGTCAAATTCAAATATTTCAGAAGAGCTAATACTAGTGCTCTAATAGCATTCTGCAAGTACCATTCCACGTGTATCCCCATTTCTGTATCTATCAACGTGCATAGCCCGTTGGCACAGCACCCACCCATGATGCCATGCGAAATGTTGTTGGTGCATGCATAGTGTAACAAATATGGAATTTTTTTGGTACGAGCCATGCTCATGAATGTGATACTCTAACAGCGTCCTACGATAACACAGAATTTTAACTCTTCTAGGCAGTGGGCATACAACATTTTGTCACATTTTATCACAAGTTATACATTTATCAACTTGTGGTTGGATAATATCACTTACACATGGAACCGCTACTAGTTCTTAGGGGTGTCAATTTGACTTACCGTGTTGTATTCATGTCGTGTTGAGGTAAGGGCATTCACCTAAATAGCTCAACCTAAACCTGCCCCATTTAATAATTGTGTGATGACCCTTCAACCCTAACATGAGCTATTAATGAAACAGGTTGACACAACCCAACCCACTTGACACGCTTAATAAACGAATAGTATTGGGTTGACACAAATGTGACACCTATTTCAACCCACTTAATATTAAATATAATATCCATATAGAAAAATGTTCTTTACATTCTAAAAGTGGTGCATACCTTTCAAGTCTTCAACTTATATTCAAAATAATATAGTTCAATAAAAATATAACATCCATCTAGAAATATGTTCTTTACACTTCAAAAGAAGTACATACACTTCATCCCAAATTCAAAATACGATGGTAGGGTTTGTAGGGTTTAGAGATCTAGGGTTAGTAAAGTTTCAAATTACAATTATTTCACTTATAAGTTTTTGTAAATACTTTTTTTTTTTTTTAGAATATATATTGGATATAAAAAGTATTTGACAAATCTAAAATAAAATGAATATTTATTTGTTATATGAGTTAAACGAGTTATGTTAAATAAGTTATTTTAGATTGATACAAATAAATTGGCATTAGGGGTGTGCAGAAAACCCACCGACCCGCCAAACCCGACTCGACCCAACCCGACCCGTCGGGTTGGGTCGGTTTTTAAGGCTTGGTGGGTTGGGTTGGGTTACAAAAAAAATTTTTATGGCGGGTTGGGTTGGGTTTGGGTCATAAAATTACAAACCCGCCAAACCCAACCCGACCCACCCATATTTAATATATATTTAAAATATATTTTTATATTTAATAATTTTTTTTAAATCAATTGTAGGGCACTTTTATATATATATATATATATATATATATATATATATATATATATATTATATATTTAATAATTTTAAAAAAAAGTTGTAGAGCAGTATTTCCTTAGTTCCTCCTACTAATACTAATTTAATATATATATAAAATATATTATATAATTAATAAATTTTTTTAG
This sequence comes from Quercus berberidifolia, assembly GCA_028535905.1. Taxonomy (NCBI): domain Eukaryota; kingdom Viridiplantae; phylum Streptophyta; class Magnoliopsida; order Fagales; family Fagaceae; genus Quercus; species Quercus berberidifolia. The sequence goes on along the minus strand of JAPQVW010000003.1, from coordinate 36,140,236 downwards.
ATAGCCAGTTTTTCCTATCCTATATAAAAGCCAATTAGTTCATACAAATCCTAATAAATTACTATTGTTGTTTAGTCATTAGTGTTGTTTGCCTTTAAGGAGTTACATTGATACTAATCTTTAGGTTTTTTTAATATTTTAAATTTTTTTTCTACTCAATTTAATAATAAAAAAAAAAATTTCAAACCCATGGGTTCAACCCGACCCATGTGGGTTGGGTTGGGTTGGGTTGGACTTATGTGATGGGTTGGGTTGGGTTGGGTTTTTTTTGATCCACCATGGTGGATTGGGTCAAAAAATCTCCTCAACCCGACCCAACCTGACCCATGCACACCCCTAATTGGCATGTCAAACATGTCTATTACGTTTTATATGGATTGACCCACTTGTAGCACGTTTTTCATAGTGTCGCTTTTGGGTCTACTCATTTATGACCCAAACTCACTAAGGCCGAATCCTAACCCGCGACACCCGTGTCGTGCTTGCAGATCATGTAAAACATTGGCACCCCTACTAGTTCTTGGTGAAAAACAATTTAATCACAACTTGATACATACACAAGTCGTCATAATGTGTGTAGTAAAATGTGTATAGTAGACTTTTTACACCGAATTATACCAAATTTTCACCATGAAATATAAAAAAAAAAAAAAAAAAAAAAAAAAAAAAAAAAAAAATTTGAAGCCCTATAGAGTTGAACATGAACATGCCTGTGTGTGATCATACATTAGTAGGTTAAAATAAAGGTAATTTATTAGGTTAAAATAAAAGTGTGTTTTATTATGTTATGTTGAGATACGAAGTAATCTTAAAAAATAGTCTATCATCCCTCCCCCATATTCCCCCCTCCCCTCCCCCCCACCCCCAACAATAAGTAAATAAATAAATTCATCAACAAAACAATTAATATTATTCCAATCTTGATACATGCATTTTTCATGAGACATATGCCCCCTAAAACTCAGTCAAGCGTTCTTATTCAAAATGTATTGCATAACATTATAAGGGATATTGTAAATGAGGTATGGTGGTTTGACAGGCATCGGTTGGTACCTCACATCTTCTACATTTTTCACAGAATTCCTAAATCTATATGTTTTTATTTGATACAAAATTTGACATAGTTTTGATTAGAGGATATTAAAATTCTTAAAAATTAATATATGAAAAATTCAATTAGATATAGGTGACCAATCACATGCCTTAAAAATCTCAATAATTGATGGAAAATCTATTCAATTTATCCACTCCTTTTATACTGTCACTATCATGCTAGCACAGAGAGAGAGAGAGAGAGAGACACACACACACACACATTATACATGATTAATTGGACCAAGGCCTAGTATCAACAACCAACATTCAGGGAAACTCACAAATCAAAAGCCACCAACTCAACCCATGACCACTACCTATGCAAAGTTGCAAACCCACAAACCCTATGCTACCACTGCCACGCACAACCACCATCGACAAAAACACATAAAACCAAAGCCACTTCAACCAACCAAGTAAACCATGAAATCAAAATCAAAATCGACAACAACCACCCATGAAAACACAATCCCCAAAGTGACCACCAGTATCATCACCCACAACCACCAACAGGTTTAGCTTACCTCCAACACTTTTTCAACTGGAATTTAATGAGAAATGACCACATCACCTACTAACTAAATAAAATGTAGAGATTAAAACACATAACCACTTGTCATTGTATACTTAAAACAAAAGGAGATATTCAGTTGAAAAAGTATTGGAGGTGAGTCGAATCCTCACCAATAACACAATAGGGCATGTAATTAATCAGAGAGAGAGAGAGAGAGAGAGAGATGAATATATATAGACACACACTGTAGTTTGTGGTTACTCTAGCTAACTATCACCCCTCTTCTGTGTTGCCTTATCTAATTTTAATCAAGCTAGCCGGATGGTTAGTCTTTTGCTATGCTCTAATGCGAAGTTTATCACCATCCTATTACAATATTATGGTACAAGAGAGTGCATTATTATTATGGTGTGATTAGCGATCACCATTTTCTTTAAGGGGGCATTTAGTTTGCATGATGCTACATTATAGTAATATAACATTCTTGTGATGTTAGATTCATATATTCTCATTACAACGATATAATTTTATTGTGTTTGGTTGGCTCCTAACATTTGCAGGATCATTACAATTTTTACTTTTGAATTTCCAAAAGTATCCATTTTAAATAACTAAACAAATTTTATTTTTTAATTAAAAATAAAAAAATAACGGAACAAATTTTTGTAACACTTTCTCACTAAAAATAAATATAAAAAAATTATTTCCATTTCCCACACTTTCTCACCAACCAAGCAGCTTAGATCCCAAAAAAAAAAAAAAAAAAAAAAAAACATTTTCTTTACCTTCTCACCAACCAAACAAACAAAGAACAAACTAAAATTCAAGAATATTTTCAAATCTCCACCACCCTTTCGTGTTCCGAGAGAGAGAGAGAGAGAGAGAGAGAGATGGATAACTAACGAAATGTAGATGGAGGAGATGAAATCGAAACTCTAGGGGCTCAATACAGGTAATCAAAAATCGAAATTGAAATTTGCCCATCAAAATCGAATCTGAAACCATGGGCAATGAAGACTATGGTGGTGGATACTGTGGGAGAGGAGAAAGAGACAATGATGAAGAAGAGTGGAGGAGATGATGCCAATGGTGGTGTCTATCACCGACGCCAGAGCCTTGAGATTTGTAGAGAGAGAGAGAGGGGGGGGGGGGGGACAAACCGTTGGCGAAATGTAGATGGAGGAGATGAAATCGAAACTCTAAGGGCTTAATACAAGTAATAAAAAACCGAAATTGAAATTTGCCCAACCAAATCGAATCTGAAACCATGGGCAATGAAGACTATGGTGGTGGATACCATGGGAGAGGAGAAAAAGACATTGATGAAGAAGAGTGGCAGAGATGATGCCGATGGTGGTGTCTATCACCGGCGCCAGAGCCTTTAGAGAGAGAGAGAGAGAGAGAGAGAGAGAGAGAGAGAGAGAGAGAGAGAGAGAGAGGAGGCTAAGGTTTAGGAAGAAAGAGATGAGGCTGGGATTTGAGTTTGATGAGACAGAGGCCAGGGTTTGAAAATATATAAGGGCAATTTTGTAAATACAATTTATTAGTATGGACAATTTTGTCATTTCATTAAGTTATTATCTTCCACCCATAAGTAATGTAAGATCACCCCTATTTAAGAGGGTGATGTGATTAAGGTGATGTGATTAAGGTGATGTAATATATTTTGTAATCTTACGTTACCTTAATGTTAGAAAAAATTAAGGGAACCAAACACCTATTGTAATGTGCATCACATCAAGGGCTTATCATAGCAAACCAAATGCCCCCTAAGTGTTAGGATATATGTGGAAATTGTTATGTACATATGTCATTTAGAATTGGCTAATCTTTTGACAAAACGCACTTTACTTGTAATTTGATAGATCTAGGATGGTTTAAGTCTTCAAGCAACTTTGTGTTCAAGTCAAGGGTTAAAGCTATGCAAATATGTTCAAGAAACAAGTGAAGAATTTTTTGCATTTTAAAGCTCGACAAATAGCTCAACAGATTGAATTTATAGAGGTTGAAAAGAAGCTTTTTCCCCGAAACTCGACAGCAAATCGATAGATATCCTATCTATCGAGGTTTACGAAAATCAAATTTTTCAAATCTGTTTTTCACGCATATCCAAGCTATTTTTGTAAGGTTTCTTTTCTCACAACCCTAGACATATATAAGGATTATTTTAAGGGCTGTCTTGGGGTTGTTGTTACACACAAATTGTAACCAGAAACAATTTGCCCTAGGTCATCTTTCTCTTAAAAAAGCTACTACGTTTGTACACCGTAGGGTTTTGTAACCAATAAGCTTCATGATCTTCATCATGTGGATGAACTGAAGAACTTTGCAGCCAATATCTTTCTTAAATTGGTGAGTAAACCGCGTACTGGGATCTGCACATCGATTGGTTAGTCACATTCTGGGAGCCGTACATTGAAAGGAGAGATTGTCACTACATTACAAGTCCAATTGGATATTGGGGTAAGGGTTCAACTATAGGTTGGTATAAAGTACTGGGATTCCTTTACTTGTAACCGTTTGTTTTGATAATAGTGGATTCTCAAGAGTAGTGACCTTAAATTCACCCGGTGGGGTTTTGCTTCAATGATTTTCGTTATTCGTAAAAAAATCACTCGTGTCAAATTTCATTTCCGTTGTATTTAACTTAGTTGGTGATTTGTTTGTGCTACCAAGCGTATTGCATGTAATTGAATCTAATTAATTCACTTGCCTAATTAATTGATTTAATTTACCAAATTGGTCAATACATTCTTGGCCTATCACTAAGGAATCTCTTAAAATATTTACCTAATCATTTCCTAGTTTTACTTTTCCTTTTGGTCAAAACTATGTGATGTTTGATGTTATTTTAAGGAAATATTGTGTATAGAAGCAAAGCAATTTCTTTGCTAATGTCGCCTACGATAAAGGGAGTTATGAATGTATTTTTTACACTCTGTTTGTTTCAGTATTAATGTTTTCTAGAAAATAAGACATTTTTCTAAAAATATTTTTTGGAAAACTGTCTTATTTTTCAGTGTTTGTATAATCTTGAAAATGAGCTTGAGAATGTTTTTTTGGTATTTGGTATGCACTTTTTTTTTATATAAAATTTCTTTTATAATTCAAAACATGTATATATGTGTGTGTGTGTGTGTGTGTGTGTGTGTGTGTGTGTAAACCTAACTAAAGTAATCAATAATACAAGAACAATGACTATCTAATGGAATTTGGAGGAGAGGAATGAAAAAATTCAATATCGATAGCAATATAACGAAAGAATTCACATTTGATGGAATCTTTAGAAACAATTTGAAACAGTCAAATCTATAAGCTTTAAAATTAAAGAACTATAACGAATGGGTACCTTTAGAAAGAGGAAAATAGAGGATAGGGTGATCACACATAAGACATGGCAAAACAAGCGGGTTGGGTTTGGGTTTGGGTCGGGTCAATTGGGTTGCGGGTCAAACGGGTCATGGGTCAAAAAAAGGTCATTTTAAGTGGGTTAAAAAAGGGTTCGGGTCAATCGGGTTGGATCGGGTTGGCTCGTATTTTTCACATGAATTTTTTTTTTTTAATAAAGAAAACAACATGTATTTGTCATTTAGAAGGTTATGTAACAAATTACTAGATGTAAAATGTATTATTTTGAATTCACCACTTATATCAAGAATGAACTCAGTTAAACTTATTAATACTTATTCAATAATTTTAAAATTATACAAATTCTAACATTGTTATCTAAAACAAAATAACACAAAAATAAGTAAAACAAATATACAGGTTTTATTTCTACACAATATCAACATTCCAAAATATAAATCAAATTACAAATGACTTATTGGATAACTCATTTGATAAAGAGTAAAGAATATAGATAACTATCTTTGTAGAAAGTTTTCTATCGAAAAAAATAGAGCTAACGTATTTATCATAAAAGAACAAAAGAGGTTGCCCAAATAAGATTCTCACTGTTAGAAGCCAAAACTCAAGGAAAGAAAGTTTAAAAAGCAACATACCTAACCCGACATGTTTTACTCCATTGCTTTTGTGTCCTTCTTCTTCTGGAATGTTCAAACAAGTTTCATTGGTGGTAACATTTGGAGGCAATTCTACACGTATACCTTTCATAAAAAATTCCAAATCAATCTACATAATAAATTTATTAAAAAACAATGACCAGTACAAATTTGGTGCAATGTATGATAGCATGAGCAGTGATCTTTGCTAACAGACAAAAATGATAATATATATATATATCTGTGTGTGTATATATATACACCCCATTTTGCAATTCTCATTTAGTCTCAGTTGCATCCCATTGCATATCACATCAAGGAAGAATTGTAAATTTGACTGCATGATTTCTAATTGCATTGCATGATATAAATCTTGAAGTCATAATGATTAAAGTGGCAGTTTGTGAGCCTTAATCGGACAATCAGATTGAACGATATCAAAGAAACAAGTTTTAATAGTAAAGCACACTTGCATGAATTAAGTCCCAACAATATGTGATTATGAACTCTTAATTCTAATTGGCCTATTTTTAGTCCAATTTAAATAAAATGGTGTATCATAATTTTATTGGTGAGGATATAGTTTATGGTAAGGTTGAATGCACTTGATTCAATCCGAAGACAATATTAATTGATTCCAAGAATTAATTAATTAATTGGACACATTTGGAATTGATGTGCTCATCTTGAGGACCAAAGAAATTAGGAAAATAAGTCAAAATTCGGTGGAAATCATATCACAATTGAAACGAAAAAAAAAAAAAAAAAAAAAAAAAAAAAAAAAAAAGGAAAGAGTCCATAAAGTTCCTAGAATCTTGTACTAGAACCTCTATATTTCCTTCCTTTTTTAGCTTGGTCTGCTCCCCATTCAGTTTGACCTTGCACCCCATGTTTCTTTTCTCAAAAAATCTGAATTTTCTTAAGTTCCCACAATGCCTAGAGGCTCATCCCTGACCCTCAGCATCCAGTATAAACACCCCTCCAGTATCAATTCAAAGCACATCAGATTTCAAATCCAAATCCCAAAATTTCAGAGTGAAACTTGAAATTTATCTCTCTCCCTCTGTCCCTATTCTCTAGAGTTAGTAATGAGATGTGACTTTGGTGTTTTGGTCCTTTTGGTCTCAACTCACTAGAATGGGTAGCTTAATTCCCCCCTAAAGAAACCTTCTTGCTTGGAATGTTAAAGAATGTTGGTGCATGTAGATAAGGTTTTTGAAACTTAAAAAATAAAAAATAAATAAAAATTATGCCCTAGTTTTTAGATTCAAGCAAGTTCTTCAAATAACATACTCGCATGCTCTTAGATTAGGGTTTATAACATCACACTCATATTCACCATGTCTTTCAAATTTCAATTCTTCTAATCTATATTTGTACGCCTAGAATATGGTTTCATCATGCTTATGAATGCTTGTTTAACTCTTTATTCACATGTTATTGAATGATATAAATTGTTTGAATGATGTGATATGATCATTGACCACCAAAGTTTAGAAGACTACTTTCACTAAAGAAGATGAGTGTCTAATACCTTCTCAATCTTGTAACCTAAACACTAAACTTAGATCAAGGATTAATAGATATACTTTTCCTTGCACTTTTTCAATTTTAAGATTGTAACTAGAAATTAAAACCATCTACTTTTCTTACAGTGTATTTAAGACCAAAGTCATGTAATTTTCTAGTTATTTTCAATGGATGTACAATTTCAATAAATCAATAAAGAGATGTACTTTTTAGTTTTTTTTTTTTTTTTTTTTTTCAATTAATAAGTGGCGACTCCATGTAAAACTCTTAATCAATGAAGGATAATAAAATTAGTAGAATCTCTACTCTTGAGAGGCACCAACACGACTCTACCCATTGGCATGGGTTATGACCAAATTGATCCGAAAGGTTTGGGTTGGGAGCATTGTGTTAGGGACCAAATTAATACAATTGAAACCTTAGAGACCAAATTGACATATGGTGTAAAAGATACGAATCAATTTTGTAATTTAGCCAAAAAACAAAACAGATTATAGAGTGATAGGAGAGTTTTTTTCTTTTTCTTTTTTTTTCCCTATAAATATTTTAAAGCTGCTTCTACATATAATCTTCATAAACCTCTCGAGTAATTGGCATATAAGATGACATGGCTTCGAAGGTTATGTCAATAATTGAGGAAGGCTATGTCGAAAACAAAAAAAAAATGTCAATCAATTGAGTTATAAGACTTTTTACATATAATATATTCATTAATTTTGAAGGAAAAAACAAAGAGGTTGATATTGCAATCCATTAGAGGATGGTGCTAAAAATAATCTTAAAAAATTAAAATCCAGCATATGAACAATTTAATGAAAAGTGTGAGAAAGAGAGCAGTACTACTTACTTTTGTAGATCCATTCTTTCCAAAACACGAGTTTGCTACTCTTGAATGCACGAGGCATAGAAGCCAATGCGCTAAAAGGAGAGCACTTTTCTTTCTCTTGAGCAAAAGCCAAACTTGGTTCGCGTTTTATTAAATCCAAAGCAATATCTATTGAGTTGTAACATGAGAAGAAAAAAAAGGGAAATTATTCTGTGAAGATTTGGAATAATAATGGCTAATAGATATTAAAAGATGATAAGTTTTTACCAAAGTCGCTTGTATACATAACTTGGATAATAAGTGTGACACCGCTAGGGCCATTTTTTTCCAGCAAATCCTCTAACGGAGTGCATCGATAGAGATAGCGTGCTAATTTCATATGCTTATGGAAGACAGCCAGAACAACTGGAAGAAGTTTATTATTATAACTTGGAATACTAACCAATCCCATATGCTTTTTAAGCATGCACTCTGCCATCTCGTAGTTTCCATGCAAAGTTGTCTCAGCAAGGGCTGTATAACCATATTTATCTCGTCTTCTGAGATCTTTATCCTCCATTAGATCCACCAAATTCTCCACTATTTTCTTTTGTCCAGCAAAAACCGCCATATGAAGTACCTTCTTGTTTAGAGCAGTGATATTTTTACCAAGTATTTTCGGGTGCTTTTGCAAAATGTCCTTTATATTGTCCCAATCACCACTTTTCAAATGTTTCCATAACTCCTCGTAATGAGCATTTTTCCTACGGATATCCTTCCCTGCCAAATATTTATTGTTTTCTCATGCCATAATGGAATGAAATGAAACCGTTCTCATAACCACATGCCAATCACAAGATGCATGGTTCCGGTAAGTTTTTAAGCTACTTGAGCGTTAAGAATCCGAAGAGAATTCTTGAACACTTCATTTTTTTTTTTTCTTTTTTTTTTTTTGATAAAAAGATAGAATGAACATTCCATTATTTGATTACAAACAGAGAATCAAATGTTTACATGCATAAATACACACTAAATTAACTTTATTTTTTTATAATATGAATTCTGTTTTAAAATGGAAGGTATCCAATTATTATTATTATTATTTAATAAGAAGTTATACGCATTCTTAATGCTTAAAAAAAAAATTTCTCAAAAAAAAAATGCTTATAAAATTTCTATATTTCTTTTTCTAACTTTATCTTAAAAATAAACGTTCTAGTTTTTTAAAATACATTAATGTCCAAATTTATCACCCTTTTACATGTAAAAGTTAGAAACAAATTTGTCACCCTTTGCTTAAAAGAAATATTAACTTTTTTCCCGTATTATCTTTTATCTCAGCTTTACTGTCTTTTAATTTCTTTTCTTTTCTTTTTTCTTTTTTCCCACAGTAGTATATTCGCTTCATAAATCATGTGACTTTTGCCCAACTGAAGGAGAGAGAGTAGCAAACAAAATGGCAGGTTGAATAAAAATAATAATAATAATAAAAAAAAAACTTTTATCGAGTGGCAGAAAAGAAATCTTAGAGCCTGTTTGGCCAACAAAATTTGATCACTCAATTTCCATCACTTGTCACTCATCATTCAATTTTTCACATCCGTTTGCCTTCATCACTTAGTTTCCATCATTTACTATTTTTCACACTATTTGAGGGGCCCACACCTATCACGGTGCAGCTTTTTTTATTTTCAGTACCCAGAAACTCGAATCCAGTGAAAAAAAAAAAACCAGTAAAGAAGAAAGGAAAAAAAAAAAAAAAAAACCCAGTGAAGAAGAAAGAAAAAAAAAAAAAAAAAAAAGAAGAAAGAAAAAATTAAAAAAAAAAAAAAAAACCCAGTGAAGTGAAAGAAGAAGGAAAAAAAAAAACCAATGAAGACCGAACCAGTGAGAAAGAAGAAAAAAAAAAGTCAATTGGTCAAAAGTTGCTGCTGAGCGAGTCCCTTATGTATATTTAATTACAAAAATGTCATTGGGTTATGAGTTATGGAAATTGAAAACAGCCAAAAAGTGTTTTCAGTTTCCATAACTCATAACTCAAAAATCAGAGAATTGAGTGATGGAAACAAAAAATTGAAAACTGAGTTATAGCTTGCCAAATAAATTTTTTTTTTGAGAATTGAGATGAGTCCTACCATTTTTGAGAATTGAGTTATAAAAACTGAGAATTGAGTAATGAGAATTGTTAATCCAAATAGCCCTTTAATAAAAGGGGTTGTTTCAAGTGATGCCTTACAATAGCTCGAGTTGCTTCAAGCTCCCCAGTGCCTTAATAATGCTTTATGCTTTATCAAAAAAATTTTACTTTTTGAAGAGTAAAGAATATAAATATATTTACCTTTTATTTATTTTTTTTTTCAAATACATGATAAAAATAAAAATAGTGTGTATTTATTTCTTCTTTAAAAATATATATATATATATATAATATGGTTGTTTTTTCAAAATATGCATATCTTTCTTTTGTATTATAAATATTGATTTTAATTCATTTCTATAGCTGCGTTTATAATGTTTGTAGCAGTGTTTTATTAGGCAGATCCATCGCCATGTCTAAAACCCGAATTTTTTTTAAAGATATCACCATGGGCACACATAAAGCCACGTTTTTTCGAAACGCAACTATAGAGTTGTTTGTAGCTTCGTCTTTCGCTCGTGGGTATAGATTGAACAAAAATTATTAGCTAATAAATTTAAAATAAATAATGAAACTCCTTGAAATATCTCAAAAATATTGATAATTTAAATTTGATTAGTGTAGCACTTTAAATTTGACTAAAATACAAATTATACCCTTAAAACTTTCAGGTATTTATTAATTTATTCCCAAACGTTATGGATCATTTGAAAAATTAAAAAAATCTTCCACCCAAATCTACTAATGAGCTGTTCATTAAACTCCACAAATGCTTATTACAGGTAATGATTGATCCATATCAATTAATTGTATCACATCAATATTAAATAACTTAAAAAGACTAAAAAATTTTAAAAAAAATTTCTAGAAAATAAAAAAAAATAAACTTAAACAATACAATTTATTCTCAGTATTTTCTTAATATATATCCAAACTATAACCACGAATCAATTCACAAAAATATTCAAATTCATACGCAATAATGGCTTTCCAAGAATCCAACTTCACCCAAAAAATAAAACATGGAAAATTTGATGAAAAACAAAAAAAAATTACTAAATAAATTTTTTAAGTGATGCGGACAAAATGACATAGTTTTGATCACATTAAAACTACGTTGTATTGAAATGAGCGAGCTTTTTTTTTTTTTTTTTGAGATAAAAAGTAGAACTTGAATTAAATATTACAAAAAAATACATTTATAAACTTGAAGACAAACTTTCAGGCAAGAAGATACAAAATAAAAATTTTAACCAAATGGCTCAACAAGCTATGGGTAGAAAGGATTTTTAATTAAAACAAAATTTAAGTACAATGCCTTAAATACAATATCCTATGTTTTATAATTAAAATTTTGACGTAAGTCCCATTTAACAATCAAAGCAACAGCGTTAAAACTAAAAATTCTTTTGTTTCTTTTTTTTCCTGTACTGCAATTGCAAGATAACCCACGGCTTCAAATCTTTCAAATGGTAGGATCTCTGCCTTTCACTGAAGAATAAAGAATTTTTTTTCTAAATAACAATAAATATTAAAAAATTTAGTTAATTGTCACATTTCAAAACAATTTTGAAGACTAGCATCTCGAGTGTCTAAAACTCGAGTTCCAATATAAAACTCGAGTTTTTAAGTCTCGATTTGTAAGTGGATTAAGTTAAATTTGGAAAAAAATCAGGCTGAAAATCGAGTTTTAAAAACTCGATTTCCATTAATTGAGAAAAAACGCCGCTATAGGTCTGTAAAACGTCACTATAGATCTTAAAACCGCCACTATAGGACCCATAAACCTGTACTTATAAAAAAATTTTTGCAGAAAAACGCCACTATAGGGTTTTAAAACGTCACTGTAAGGCTTAAAAACGCCACTATAGGTAAAAATTTTTTGCATGGAAATCAAGTTTTAAAAACTCGAGATCTATGTGGCATTTTCACCATTGAAAAACGAGTCTTTTGGACTCGAGTTATAATATGGATCTCGAGTTTCTAAAACTCAAGATGTTAGTTTTCTTAATTGTTTGAAAACGTGCTTAACTTACTATTTTGAATGGCTGAAGGAATCTGATATGCACAATACCTCGAAGAATAAATAGATATCATCATCAAAAGCAAACAAAAAAACCCCAGCAAAAAGATAAGGAAGAAAGGGGAAAAAAGCAAAAAGCTTCCTAGACTCGCTCTTGGTCTTTGAGTCCAACAACTCGCCTTTTCTCAAAATCGTCACCTTCTCCATCACTGGACTGGTCTTTGCCACTCTCAAATCGTCCGCAGAGCTCAACCTCTTCGAGACCGACAGCTCCACTGTGGTGACATACCCCTTCATCTCCTACTGGACCACCAATTTTTGGCTAGATCTAGTGTTAGAATAGTTAAAGTTAGGGTTTCTCCGGCGATAAAAAGCCACCGGCTTCTTTATTTTCTCCTTTCTTCTTTATTTTTTTGCTGGAGCTTTTTTGTTTGCTTTTAATGAGCATCGTGGGAAAGCAAAAAACATAGCTTTTGATGGGCTGAGATGAGAACAAGTTTACAACTGATGGGCTGCAGCCCCTTACAAATAATCTTTGCCACACGTAAGTTCCTTGAAGGTTGTTTTAGCTTTTAATATAAGTGGACTTCTTTGTTTTCCCTTTTGTTCTCTCAAAAGGACTACCACCACTATCTTCATTGGTTATTTTTATTGTTTTATATGGTTTTAGTTGCAGTGACTATTGGACACGGTGCTTTTTTTACTTTATTTGGAGCAGAATGCATAGCTCATCTATTTATTCTTTAGCGGAAGGCACAAATCCTACCATTCGAAAGATCTGAATCTGAAGCCGTGGATTATCTTCCAATTGCATTACAGGAAAAAGAAGAAGAGGGAAAAATTTAGTTTTAATGCGGTTTGTTTGGATGGTTAAATTGGACAGATATCAAAATTTAAAGTAAGAAACTTAAGATATCGTATCTAAAGTACTGTATTTAAATTTTATCTTTTTAATTATGATTTGTGACGTTAAGGGTATAAATCAAATATTTAAAATTTAGGATACAAAATCAAAATTATCTCAAACTTTAATGTCATATGCAATTTAGTTTTTTTTAATTGATAATATACTTTCATTTAAAGCAAACTATGTTTATAATTTTAACTTACTTATAATAAATCCCATGGCCATAGTTGTCACATAAGTGATAGTACGTATAATGAGCCGGATAATATAAGCATGATGTAAGTGATCTAATATCAGAGCCAATAATTTATCTTTAGAGGGCCATATATATTTGTGTATATTAAATTTAAAATAGTAATGTACAATCAAGGAGTCAATTTTATATCAAAAACAGTTTCGGTTTAGCTGTATAAATAATATAGTTCAATATTGATCAATACCAATATACCATTTTGAAATTACCGTTATATATATATATATATATTCAATTTGAAAATCATGATAAATTATTAAGAGTTTTTAAAAACATAAACCCTTCATTACTTTTTTTTAATGTGAATAAACCCTTAATTACTTCTTCGTACTGTCTTAATCATATTTATTTTTTTAAAAAAAAAACTGCATACGTTGACACATTAATCAAACGAATAAAAATAATAATGAATATATAGTGCATGTTTGGATTGCACTTATCCACATTGCATTTTTCTCCTTCACGTTTTGTCTTTTTTTTTTTTTTTTTTTTACTTGAAGTTGGTTTTACGTGGGGGACAAACCTGCCAGTGGGTCCCGTGCACAATACACAGGACCCATTAGCACTTGGACGGCCACATATTGGTCTAAAATAGCACTGTTTGTGAATCCTTTACACTGTTCAGGGATCCAATAACATCTTTTTTTACTTAAATTTTAATTAAAAATGAATCTCACGATACTATTCATATATTTAAAAATTATTTTACTACAATATTTTCAGTTTTCAGTTTTCAATTTTAGTAAAAATAAATTGTATCTAAACAGACCCATAGTTTAAAAACATCACCAAAACAAACCAAAACAAACATGTATTGAAGAATAAAATATTAAACGTACTGGTGTACACTCTAGAACCTTAAAAAGATGAGTTTTTTTTTTTTATTTTATAAAAAGATGAGTTAAAAAGTAAAAGAAAATGTCCTAAAAAAACTCTTCACACCTGGTAATCACTTGCACCTATGACCCACCCATCTTATCTGGCTGACACAAGCAAACAAAAAAAAGCAAAGTGACAAAAAAAAAAAAAAGTAAGAAATGTCATTCGAAGGTACTGGAACCAAGATAAGGTTTGGAAACATAAGTTTAAAAGTTAAAGCTTGATAAAAGAAAAAGAAGAAGCAACAACGCTAATAGGTCACGAAGAAGACGATCTACAGTTAACGAAGAAACAACAGTAGTGGTCGACTAAGAAGACACAGTAAGGGCCGACCAAGAAGAAACAACCGTGGTCGATGAACAAGAAACAACACTGACAAACGAAACATGCTATTTTTTCTAAAATTTTGGGGGGCCAAGCCCCTTCGGTCTTCATGTGGCTCCGCCACTGTCTAATATGTAAATATTGAGGAAAAAATATGATATTTAATTAAAATAATATAAAATAAATATTAAAACTTTAGTAGTAAAATTTGAATTAGAATGATATTTTTTTTTGAGCTTTTTAAAACTTTGATAATGGAGTTTATCTTATCATAAATATATTAATTATTGTAATATAATTATAATGCAAACGTGAGACAGGGAGCAAAGGAAAGCCTAATTGACATTAGATGTTTGAGCATGTGAGAGGAAGAAAGAGATACGGATACCTGAGTTAATCAGGCTTTGTGAGTCAGGAACTTCAGGGTTGTTCTCTTCTGTCATGGAATGGTCCGAGCTGTTCTCGTTTTTGTTATAGTCAAGAACTTCAGGGTTGTTCTCTTCTGTCTTATCTTCGGTAAGGACTTCATGAACAGCAATACTCGAGGCAGACTTTGTTCCCATGTTTAATCTGGGTGAATCTATCCAGATTGCAAGACAATTACAAGGAATACATATATATTTGCAGTCTTCTAAGGTCGTGTATTGTGAGGGTGAGATAATTGGAATGAGGAGCATTTATACAGAGTTTGTTGTGTGGTGTGGGTTCGAGCATTGGGATAGGGTTTAGTGGGGTCATGGGGATATTATCTTTCTGGATTAATTAAAAAAAAGTACAGTACATATCAACCTACAACCAAGTTTATGTTAAGGTTGTAGGTATACATGCAATTGCAAACATGTAAAAAAAAAAATCAATATTGTGATTCTATTTCGACTTGCTATAATTAAGAGCTAACTTTTTCTTTTTCTTTTTCTTTTTTTTTAGAATAAATTAAGAGCTAACTTGATCATTCAGAATGTGGAGCAAAATATTATATCAAGTTGTTAACCTACCTTTCTTTCTCAAAAAAAAGAAAAAAGGTTGTTAACCTACCCAATCGGTAGAACATTTTTACAGTAAAGTATAATATGACATATTTTATAAATGTATAAGTATATGATACACACACAAATGAAGCTCTATATTCACATGTTTGCTTAAGAATGCATTATTATATTTGAATTTATTTTGTTTAATAATTGAGCTTAAACTTGACTTGACCTTAACTTATTTGCTAAATAAAAACAAATAAATAATTCCAATGAAACTTGAGCTAATTTATCAACAATTTAAACTGTAAGGACCCAAATTAATCCACAGCCCAAGAACGACCCTAAATTATGGCCCTTATCCCACTATAATAGATTTGTTGGAAAATGGGTTGGATATTGATCACGTAATTAGTTAATGTTAATCACAATGAGATAAGACGCCAATGAAATGACTAAGATCACAAACTATGAAGAAAAAAGGATCTTCGGTCAGGCTCGAGGAAGGTCTGTTATATATATATATATATATATATATATATATATGTTTCTTTCTCCTCTCTAGAAATATCTCAGCTCTTGGTTACAAAGTTCTATCTTCTTTCTATTTTTTCTGGATCCCCCACATATGGATCTTCATTTTTCTTTTATATTTACACAAAAGGAGGGCTGAGATTGCATTCCTAGGTCCTCTGTCTCATTCGGAAAGTACTAGTAAGCTTCTACTTTGCAATCTAAGCTGTGCCACCACTGTTCATGGTCATTTCCTCATTAATGCAGTCAGATGAGTAGTTGTCTTGCATTTAATGCGGAGGGAATAGCTTCTACACCCTTCCCCCCTCATCCTCCTCATAACCTGTGCCAAGTCTGCTTTCTTCCCTCCCTAATATTTTAACTTCATGCGCTTCTCATGGTTATTGCTCATCCCTAAGGTTAGCTAGTGCTCGTCCCATGGTTGACCAATGCTCGTCCCCGAGGTCCGAGATGTATCCTCGAAAATAATCTTGGCAGTCCATTTTAATGGGATTAGGGATCCTCGTCCACATAATAGCCCCCTTAAACCTCATTTTTCACTCCTAACCAAGAGAGATGAGGTTTTGGCCAACAAAGTTATTGACAAGGGTACGCTCGTAAATAAGTCCCTTCCATGAACACGTCTTTTCAACTGATTGCGACCCGCTCCTAATGCTTCGAAATCCCTAACTCCGCAATAAATGCAACTGGCGGCTTACTGTTTCCCACGTTCTATGGTGAGATCTTAATCGAACGGCCCATAATTCACCAATAGAAGGGGCGGGAAGATTACCGCTCCTTCTTTTCCCAACCTAAATATAGAGAGATGTGAAACCCCTCTCTCCATTTTGTCTCCCTAGAAGCAGAAAAGAACTTAAACACGATTCTTTCACCTGATAACCTCACTCGAGGAGTTTTTCTTCCCTAAACTCGTAAGTGCGTACTTCTATTAACTAGAGTTCTTCCCTTATTCTTTCATATTAGTTGATTTTTTTCTTTTTCCCAAATAGGTAGATTTTTTAGTTTAGTTGAGACTCCTCAAAACCGAGAGGAGTTTAAGAGGTATTATGGGATTCCTAACAATGTGTCCATACAACACTACAACCCAGGTGAATGGCATAAGAAGAGGCCTACTGGTGTTGTTGTAATTCCTATGATTGCCTTCATTAAAGGAGGTATGAGGATTCCTATAGGTAGAGTTACTAGGGTTTTTTTGAGTCTTTTTATATTGTGTCCTACCTAGTGCGTTCCTAATATGTTTAGAATATTAGGCAGTGAAAATGCCCTAAATGAAAATTTGGGCATACAACTGACCCATCACGACGTGAATTGGGTGTATAGTTGCCAGAAATGTGCTGATTGGGGGGGAAGGGGTGGTATTATCTAAAAACTAGGGGATCTCGAAGAAGAATTTAGAAATCCTTGGATATTAAATGGACCAAAGAAGTACAGTAATTTAGGGTTTGAAACAACTTGGCACCAAACAAAACAAGATCTTCTTCATTTCAAGCCCTCTCTATTTTGTCCATTTCATGGCTTAAAATTTATTTTAGTGGATCTAAATCTAACTGCGTATTAATTGTCATGTCTTTTATTTTAAATGACATATTAATCTGTAGTTTTTGTGTGCCTTTAGATTTGTAAGATTTAATTTAAACTATAAAATGAATTTGATTCAAATGGAGAGTATGTGTTTTGCTCCTTCCTTTTAAAATTTTAAGGAATTGATGAAATGTTGAGAGCTCAATAAAGCTTGATCAATGAGTGAGGCTTGAGAAATTCTTTAGGCGTGTATAGTATCACACTAGGAAGATTAAAGAGCTTTATGCACTAAAAGAACCTCAGTCCGTTTGGCAAAATTGTAAAAGAGTTTTTAAGGGGTATATACTAGTTAAAGATCTCTATGATGAATTTTGAAAAACTCAAAGTTTGAAAGTTAGAGCCTATTTGGAACTTTCAGTACTTGACATTTGGTGGAGTGTTCAATTCAATAGAATGAAATGACTTACAATCCTACATGACAAGCAATTAGGCTAATCTTTTGTCTCCCTGAAATGAACAAAGGCATGGACAAGGACTTTCTCATTGTTTCAGGGGAATGGCACGACGGACTCCATTGCCCTACCAAGGATGGAACTCCAAGTGGGATGGCTTAGGGACACTTAACAAAAATTAGTGTTAGCTTAGGAAACTATAAACAGCCTTTTTATATGTCATTTTATCACTTTATCTTTGTGTATGCTTATTTGTCTTTTACTTGCTCAGATTAAGGCTTGCCCAACCTACTAACTAATGCTAGCCCTTAATTTTTCTTTTTCAGAGAAGAGAGCCACCGCCAAAAGACGAAGCCTGGTAAACTTTGAATTGCTGAATTAAGTCCTAAGATCCAAAATCGTCCTACATAAGAACGATCAACTCCGTGCAATTCATGTGATATTAGGCTTCACCCCCATATCCAACCGCTTCCAAACATCCAAGCGCGTGATTAAAGCCCAAGATTCCTGCCTCGCTCTAGTTGACATGGCCATTAAAGGCTTTATAAGCAAGCCTCCCCCAAAAGGAATAGAAGCTGTCGAGCTCCCTACCTTCAAAGACCCTAAACCCGTTGAACTTCCTATTCCTAAGAATCCTCTACCTATCATAGAGGAGATCACATCCTCAGATGAAGGAGAGGAGACAGAATCAGAGGACATCACTTTGGAGGAAGACGCTGAAAATCCTGTCCGAGATGAGGATTTCAAAATCTTCTACCATACACACGCATCCAAGGAGGAAACACCCAGCCCCCAACTAACCACAGCTCTAGTCAGTGAAGACTAAGAGGACACTAAAGTACCAGAAGGTATGGTGATAGAGAAAAGGCTACATAACCTACTTTTTCTACTTGAATCCCATACTGGAACCATAGTTCCTGAGGTTCCAATTATTCCCAGGCCTCTAACCCTAATTATTCCTACCCCTGTCCAAACAGAGCCAACTGACAAAAAGCGAAAAAAAGGACAGAAGAAGGAGTAAGGGAGTAGTAGAAGAGGGTGAAGTTCAAGAGGAAACTCCCCTAGAGCCCATCAAGGTGGTCAAAGTGACCCACGCCCAATAAAGAAAGGGTGTGGAAAGCTCAAGTACTGCCTCTGAGCATAGGTCTAAGGTTCCAATCTGGAACCCCACCTTTGATTTGGACGATTCGCCTCTTCGAGAGGATGCTTCCATCCGTGACTTTGACAGTGAAAGAGCAAGCTACATAGTCAATACCATTGAACAAGCCCTTCGTCTCCCAAGGGACATGGATGAGCTTCGAAACTTAAAAAAGCACGAGTTTCTCTTATCCGTGAAGAGGGACTTAGCCTTGGTAAAGTTTCCCTACACTTATTTTTATTTCTATTATTATTATTATTATAATATTTTTACCTTCAAAATCCTTTCTTTGCATGCTCTCTCACTAACTTTTATTTTAATTATTCACCTACAGGCTACCCAAGCTACACATGTAGCGAAGGAGTAGGTTGACCAAGCATCCAGGGACGTGAAGGATGAGGAATCTAAGCGCTTGGCTGCGCAAAAATCTCAAGCTATGACAGATAAAAAACTAAGTGAGACCTTTCTCAAGCTGGCAGAGTATGATAAGGCCAAGAAGAGTGCTGAGGCTTCTCTTGAAAGCTCAGAGAGACAAGCTCAGGAGCAGTTTGTGCAGTTAAGGGAAGCTGAGAGTCAACTCTCTATCACTCAAACAACCATTACCGAGCTAAAAAAGGAACTTGGTAAGAAGGACAAGGAGATGGAAAGGGTCGAGCAAACTACATATGACTAGGGGCAGAAAGAGACTAAGGCCCACCTCAAATCCCAACTCCCCATGGTGTGCCGCAACTTTTGCCTCCAAACTTGGATTGAAGCTCTAAATGCTACAGGAGTAGTCCCCAACTCCAAGTTGAGGAACCCTGAGAAGGCTTCTACCTTCCAATTATCAGAGCTTGTCCTATCAATCAGCCATTTATCAGCACCTTTGCCTTAGCTCCTAGGGGTTCCATGAGAATCCTTAGCCCAAATCCAACGTTGCTACTCCTGCCCAAGCCAAATCTATCGAGTAGCAACCCAAAACCACTGCTCTTGCCAAAGCCAAATCCATTGAGCAACAACCCCTCACCACTGCTCTTGCCAAGTCCAAGTAGACCGAGCTGGCCACTTCCAAGCCCAATACTACCACTGCCTAAAGCACTAAGGGGGGAACCAAGGCACCTCCAATAGCTCCCTCCAAGAGTGCCCCACCAACCACAATGGCTCCTTCTGCCCCAATTTCAACTGTTGAAGTGCAACCTAGTATAGGGCCAGAGGCACAGAAGACTTCCCAAGCTTAAAGAATGTGGCAGTGGATCCCCATGCTATTTTTTTTTTAAAATAAAAGGCATTTTGTTCTTACTTCCCTTCTTTGTCCTATATATCTTTTGAAACTTGGATTAATGGGAAACTCTTGTTAGCTTTTTTTCATTTCACCTCTGTACTTACATTTTTATAATCTGCTCTGTTTACCATACTCAGGTATAAAGAAATGCTTACACTAAGTGTTAATTTCCCGAGGTAAGTCACCCAAGAAACAAAACATAACTAGGGTTATATTGAATACCATAAACATAATCCAAGTATTAATTTGCTTAAGGCAAGTGATTGAAGGAATTTAACTTAGTAAAGGCTTTGCTTAATACATAAAAACAATCTAAGATCTTAGTATTAAGTTACCCAAGAAAGATAACTCAAGGAGTTGAATCTAACCAAGGTTCTGTATAACATAGAAAATGACCTTAGTGTTAATTTACCCAAGGCAGATAAACCAAGGAGTTGAATCTAACCAAGGTTCTGCTTTACATTTAAATGAATAATGGAGAGCATTAATTTACCCAAGGTATGTGGTCTAAGGAACCAAACATGATCGAGGTTCTGTTTGATACTTAATTGAACAATGGAGAGCATTAATTTACCTAAAGTATGTGGTTCGAGGAACCAAACATGATCGAGATTTTATTTAATACTTAAACGAATAATGAAAAGCATTAATTTACCCAAAGTATATTGTCTGAGGAACCAAACATAACTGAGGTTCTATTTAATACTTAAACGAATAATGGAGAGCACTAATATACAATGATTGAAATAGAAGATGGAATAACTGCCTTTCATTAATAGTAGTACATTCGCAGGTTATTTACATTCCACGGACGTGGTACAATATTTTCATCTAGATCCTCCAAAAAGTAGGCACCTATTCCAACCACCAAAGTGATGTGATATAGCCCTTCCCAATTGGGTCCTAACTTTCCCCCTGATGGATTCTTTGCAATACCCACCACCTTTCTCAGCACTAGATCTCCTAGGGCTAATGGCCTTGCACTCACCTTGGTATCATACCCCTATTTGAGCTTCTGCTGATAATACGCCATTTGAACCATGGCTGCTTCCCTTCGTTCATCAACTAAGTCTAGGTTGTTCTCTAACAGCTGATCATTACTATCTGGGGTGAATAAGGTCATCCTTAGAGTTGGGAACCCAGACTCCAAGGGGATCACAGCTTTAGATCCATAGGTCATTAAGAAGGGTGTTTCTCCCGTTGACCGATGAGGAGTAGTCCGGTACGTCCAAAGGACATGTGGTAGCTCTTTACCCATCTACCTTTTGCTTCACCTAATCTTTTCTTGAGCCCATTTACTATAACTTTGTTAACTACTTCAGCTTGCCCATTTTCTTGTGGATAGGTTGGAGTTGAATATCCCATTTCACAGCAATATCTCCTGAATGCTTTACTATCAAACTAAAGCCCATTGTTTGAGATGAGGGTGCAAGGAATCCCAAACCGAGTACCAATGTTCTTCCAAATGAATTTTTTTGCATTTATATCCCTAATGTTGGACAATGGCTCAACCTCCACCCATTTTGTGAAGTAATCAGTTCCGACCAAAAGCCATCTTCAGTTTCCCAAACCTCTGGGAAATGTTCGTACAATATCTAAGCCCCACTAACCAAATGGCCGTGGACTAGACAAGGGATTGAGTACCACTCCTGGTTGATGGATATTTGATGTAGTCATGTGCTTCTTTGGTCACACTTTTTGATGTAGTCATGTGCTTCTTTCTGCATAGTTGGCCACCAATACCCTTGAGTAAAAGCTTTATGTGATAACAACCTGCCCCCCATATAGCTCCCACATATTCCCTCATGCAACTCTTCTAAAAGTGGTTCCATTGCTTCAGGATGAACACAAAGTAGGTATGGTCTAGAGAACACATATTCCCTCATGCAACTCTTCTAAAAGAGGTCCATTACTTCAAGATGAACACAAAGTAGGTATGGTCTAGAGAAAGAACATTTATACAAATTTTACTCCTCAGACAACCAAAATCGAGGAGCTTTCCTCTGTGTCTTCTCCACCTCTCCTTTCTGATCAGGCAGGACCCCTTTCTTGAGGAAAAGAACAAAAGGATCCATCCAACCAACTAGGTTCGACCTTGATCTGGTGAACTTGAACTTTACCCTTCTTCTCCTCAATAGGCTTACGCAAATCCTCAACCAACTAGGTCCGACCTTGATCTGTTGTGTCCCTCCCCTTGCTATTCTCAAGACTACTAGCTTCCTCGTCATGTCTGTTGTTGCTACGTCGATGATGCGAAGTGTTACTGCCCTCTGGGAGGGCTCAATGCTTCAACTCTTCGTTTTGTCTCATTAGCTCTTGCACATTCGCTGTCAGGGCCTGAATCTGTTGGGCCATCACCACAGGGTCTGGGAGTGTTGCTGCTACATCGTCCATCTAGAGACAAGAACTTTATCGGTAGGAGCACGATGGTTTGAGTAAGAATCAACTCGTTAACACCGATTCCCTACAGATGGCGCCAAACTGATGAAGCCGGATTATGACCTCATCAATATGCTCCTCGTCAGTACTGATGGACGGTCTCCGATACCTATTATTAAGAAAAGGAAGCAAGGGAGGTCTCCTTGGCATGGTGCGGACTAAAAATACTCTGATGTTTAAGTCAGCAAAAATTGCTTATAAAGGAAATCTATTGCAAGTGAGTCTCTGAAATTCTAACATGCCCCTTACTTGAATTTTCCTTTCCTTTTTATAGCTTGCTATGGATGGGCGTAATTATGTCTAGTTAATGCTGCTTCTGAACATTTTTCTATTGAGAGCAACGTAGCATTAATTGACACTAATGATTCCCTTCAGGGTGTAACGGATAGCCGTTAGGCAATCATTGTTCTTGTAACAGTTCCGACGCAATCATTGTTTGATAGCTGTCCTTTGGGCATTTATCCGTACGTCAATGAGTAGGGGCTTGCTTCGTCTATGAAGGTGACGTATGGCGACGGGGTCTTGCTCCCAATTTCCATCCTGAGTGAAACTAAGGTCATCTTTCATCTAGACGACCTTCATGCCAATATCCATCAATAGTTGTAGTAAAAATTGTAGTTCTTTTTATGTGCTAATGTGCAAACTGCGAAGAAGTAGATAGATCAGTTTAGAATGGGTCAGTGGATCCCATCCTAGGAATTTAATTCAATCTAAAAAATATATAAATATATATTAATAAAATAAAATAAATAATAGTGAGCAAAAAAAATGGCATTTCAATTCATTTTGGTATTGTGCTTTTTGATTTCCCCATTTCAAGTCCTCTCTCTCCCTCTTATATATTTGGTTTGATTTTTATTGATCATATAGTTGGGGTTTACCGGGATTTACATTAAAACCTTACATTTATATCTCTTATACACATATTTCTAGATATGTTAATCTAATATTCTCTTTCTTTTCGTTCTTTTTTTTTTTTTTTTTTACAAAATCTCATATTATAATTTAATATTTTCTACAAAAGTAAATGTAGAAGGGATGGATCTCATTCTAATAAAAAAAATTTTGTGACTTCCAATAAATTTGTAAACGCTAAAAACTTTAATTAAATTTCAAGTAAAACTATATATTATATAACAAAATTTGGATCTGATTTGCTTGTGGTTGTGCCAAGTGACTGTTTTTTCTATGTGACAATAGATTAAATTTTCATTAATTATTAAAACTGAAAGCTCAAAAATGTGTTGAAAACACAAGAGCTGTTTAGACCTTCAAATTAAAGTTACAGCTCGATTGATTTTACACTAACTTAATACTAAGTGCGGAATAGTGTAAATGCGAGTGAATAATCAAACAAACTACTCTAATCCATAATCAAAGCAACACAGCAGTAAAATGGAATGTAAAAGAGTAGGGGAGAAAGATGCAAATACAAGATAACAAGCCGATGTGTTATCGAAGAGGAAACCAATGAACTCAGCAAAAAACTTCTCCGCCGCCCTCCAAGCGGTAATCGATCTACTAGACAATTATTTGGGATACATGGGTTAGCAAGAGACCCTCTAAGCCTAATCTACCCGCTGTACCTAAGTCCTCCAAACTCCTGCTCCAACAAGGCTTCTCGAAACCATGTCTTGTCCAGCTCTCCAGATCCCGCAACAAGCTCTATGTTGCATCTGCCATCCTTGACTTCTTCCAATGCTTCCCAATAGCACCAAAATCTCACTTGGCACTCTGAAAGGGTGTGGTAAGTGTTTGGGCTATCAACCTCTCAATGGCATGGAAATGGAGAGGTAGGAGTTGAGGAAATCCACAAGCATATGTGTAGAGATATATGGGTATGATAATCTCTAACTCTCAAGGTGCTTGGCCAGGGTTTTCTCTCAAAAGCACTCCTTATCATTTGTGGGTAATGAGGGTATAGATAGTGTGGGTACAGAAAGTGTGTATCAAATAGTACAATCTGGCAAAACAGAATGTCTCGCGGGTGTCTCATTGAAAGGCCTTACCCGCAACATACTTGTGAAACACAGCTGTCTCCATTTGTACTGACTCTTCGCATTCCAGTCATGTGCAAGGCACATGTTTCACTTCGCGGGATGTTTAGTCGCGAGCTACCCATGAGAAATCTTCTGACTTCAATTGCTTAAGTCTTCACACACTCTCTCTCTCTAACACACAACCCTTACAATTAAATCTCACAATAAAACGAGGTTCAAAAGATTGAATATAATTACAATCAAATTTGGCACAAAATAAAAGCCAATAGAATACATATTTGTAAATCACAACTTTACAAAAACAATTAATCTAGCCTATTAATTGTTCGGATAGTTTACTTTAGGAAACACTCTATCATCTACTTCCAAAAATTTAGAAGACAACTCTAACTAAAATTTTATTACCAAAATTTTCAAGAAATTGATTTAAAAAAATTCCAATGAATTGAAAATAAAATTTAATATTTTTTTATGGTTAAAATACAAAATTCACCCTCTAAGTTTCATTAGAATTCATTTCGTTCAATCTTCTAACTTTACTTGTAGATAAGCTATTAAGAAAGGTACGAAAACTCTTATTACTCATCAATGTTGAATTAATTTTTCTATGGGTAAGAGTTATGTAGATGAGGTGCTATGTGATGTTGAGATGGATGCATGTCATTTAATTTTGGGAAGGCCAAGGCAGTATGATGTAGATGCTACTCATAGATGTAGAGACAACGTGTATGTAGTCTTTAAGAATGGCAGAAAAATTGTCACTAGTCCTATCAAGAAAGGCAATATACCCAAAGCTTCTAAAGTGGAGGGGGAGCCATTGCTTCTTCTTGTTAACAACGAGGACACATTTGAGAAGGAAGCTAGGGAATCAAAGCAGATATTTGCAGTTGTGGAGACTGATGGCGGGCCCAATGCAGTGCCTAAAATACCAACAGTAGTGCAACCATTGCTTAAGAAGTTTGGGAAACTATTTCCAAATGAGTTGGTTGCAAGATTGCCACCAATGCGCAACATTCAACACCACATTGATTTGGTCCCTAGAGCCAGCCTACCAATCTTCCCACATTAAAAAATGAATCCGCGAAAGAACCAAATCTTGCAAGGTCAGGTGGATGAACTGCTCAATAAGGGACAGATTAAAGAAAGCATGAGTCCATGTGCAGTACTTGCCCTATTGACACCAAAGAAGGATGGAAGCTGGCGCATGTGAGTGGATAGTCGAGCCATCAACAAGATTATAGTCAGGTATCAATTCCCTATCCCTCGATTGGATAATATGCCTGACATGTTGAATGGGTCCAAGTGTTACACCAAATTGGATCCGAAGAGTTGGCACCACCAGATTCATATCTGAACCGGTGATGAGTGGAAGACAACCTTCAAGACAAAAGAGGGGCTTTATGAGTGGATGGTCATGCCATTTGGCTTATCAAATGCTCCTAGTACATTCATGCGACTTACGAATCAGGTATTGAAACCATTTATTGGGAAGTTTATAGTTGTCTATTCTGATGATATCTTGATATACAATAAGACAAAAGCTACTCATTATAATCATGTGTATGAGGTCCAAAATGTTTTATTGGCCAACAAGTTGTATGTCAACATGAAGAAGTGTAGTTTCTTCACAGATAGGTTGCTATACTTGGGGTATGTAGTATGTGCTAAGGGGATCCATGTTGATGAGGATAAGCTTCGTACTATTCAGGAGTGGCCAACCCCGAAGACAGTGAGCAATGTATGAAGTTTTCATGGCCTAGCAACCTTTTATTGGAGGTTTGTTCGGAATTTTAGTAGCATAGTAGCCCCCATCACAGCATGCTTGAAGAAGGGGAAATTCTTTTAGGGCGAGGTAGGAGAATAGAGCTTTGCACTGATTAAGGGAAAGCTGAGTACTACCCCAATTTTATCCCTACCTAATTTTGAGGCATTTTTTCAAGTGGAGTGTGACGTATCAATTTTTGGAATCGGTGTTGTATTATCACAGGAAGGTAGGGCAATGTGTTTCTTTAGTGAAAAGTTTTCTGAGTCACGAAGCAAGTGGTCTACAAATGAGTTAGAGTTATATGCATTGGTGCAGACTTTAAAACACTGGGAGCACTACTTATTCTAGAGGGAGTTTGTGTTGTATACAGACCATCAGGCTTTGCAATTTATCAAAAGTCAAACTGCCATCAACAGAATGCATGCCAGGTGAGTTGCATACATACAACGCTTTTCATTCTCCTTAAAGCACAAATCTGGTTTTACTAACAAGGTAGTAGATTCACTTAGTCGATGAGCTTTTTTGCTGGTCACACTACGTACAGAGGTCATTGGGTTTGATTATCCGAATGAGCTATATGAGAAAGATGAGGATTTTGGAAGGGTTTAAAGTCAATGTCAGCAGACTCAATTTGTAATGGATGGTATACACATGCAAGATTTTTCTCTTCCAAGAGAATCAGCTATGTATTCCTCAAAGTTCTTTAACGGAGCAAGTTGTTCAGGAGTTGCATGGTGAAGGTTTAGGTGGACATATAGGGCGAGACAAAACAATAGCACTTGTGGAGGAGTGATACTATTGGCCCCAGCTTAGATGAGATGTGGGCAATCATGTGAGAAAGTGCCTTATAAGATAGACAGTAAAGGGGCAGTCTCAAAACACTAGTCTGTACATGCCACTACTAGCTCCCTAGGCACTTTAGGAGGATCTGTCCATGGACTTTATACCGGGTATCCCTCAAACTTAGAGAGATATGGATTTTGTTTTTATTGTAGTTGACAGGTATTCAAAGATGCCTCATTTCATAGCATGTAGAAAGACCTCAGATGCCATTCAAGTAGCCAATCTGTTCTTCAAAGAGATAGTGTGTTTGCATGGAGTGCCTAAGTCCATCACGTCTGACCATGATACCAAGTTCCTCTGTCACTTTTGGAGGACTCTGTGGAGGCTGTTTGACACATCCCTTAATTACAATAGCACTAGTCATCCCTAAATTGATGGCCAGATAGAAGTTATCAACCAAGCCTTAAGTAATCTAATCCGGTGTATTTCTAGAGAGAAGCCAAAACAGTGGGATCTTGCCTTGTCTCAAGCCAAGTTTGCTTACAACAGCACTATTAGTAGGAGCATGGGTAAGTCCTCTTTTGCCATTGTCTATTGCGTGCCCCCAAAACACGGTTTGGACTTGGTACCCTTACTTGAACTTCCAGGTTTGAGCCAAGCTGCAAAAGATTTAGCTAACCGTATTCAGGCTGTGCAAGAAGAAGTTAGGCAGAACCTTGAAGCTTCGAATGCTAAGTACAAGGTAGTTGCTGATAAGAAAAGGCGTGACAAGATCTTCAAAGTTGGGGATTTGGTATTGGTCTACCTTTGGAAGGAGTGGTTTCCTACTGGTACTTACAATAAATTGAAGGACAAGAAGTATAGACCATTTCTGATTACTAAGAAGATCAACAATAATGCATATGTGGTTGCTCTTTTGCCTGACATGAACATTTCTTCAACCTTTAATGTTGTTGACTTGTATGATTATCATCCTCCTGATGAGCTAGATAGTGGGAACTCGAGGTCATGTTCTTTCCAAGTAGGAGAGACTGATATAGAACAGACAACATATGCCTTTCTAGAGCAGCAAGGGCACCAGAAATCGCAATGTAAGATCAAGGAGGGGTGCCAGTAGAGGCCATCGAGGTGATAGTGTCGAAATTGCATGAAATTTGGAAAGTTGAAGGGAAACAGCACTTTGAT
Source organism: Quercus berberidifolia (assembly GCA_028535905.1). Taxonomy (NCBI): domain Eukaryota; kingdom Viridiplantae; phylum Streptophyta; class Magnoliopsida; order Fagales; family Fagaceae; genus Quercus; species Quercus berberidifolia. The sequence goes on along the minus strand of JAPQVW010000003.1, from coordinate 36,111,716 downwards.
CCAAACTTGAGAACCTCGATCGTCACCTAAATTTAGACAAATTCCTTTGTTAAGACCCTGAAAACAGTGCTCTTGCTATTTATATTAATATTATTTTTCCTTAATAATTTTTAGTTTTAAAGTCAACATAAGGTCCTGTCGGTTTTAGGATGTCTCTTAGAGACAGTATTTTTAATTTCCACAATTATTTCAATTTTGCTATTTTTGGCAAAACTCAATATTTTGCCACCTAATTACATGATTAACGTGAATTAGGGGTTTTTAGGTGTTGCCCTAACCGTCCTAGGGTTCTTTTACTATTTAAATATATTGTCTATTTCCCTTTGATGGATTCTAGAATTTTATTACCTTGTGGATTGAAGGAAACCCTTATGAATTCGAGATTTTCATGTAGAAACTAATGTGTTTAGTTTCTTTTTTCATTCAGAGAGCAATGTGTATTTTCTTATAACTTCCACGATATTAAAAAGTCAAGTACAAAACATTTGCCACAAACGTTTAGCAACCGCACATAAACGAGTAAAAAGACAATTAATTTTAGCAATCCCGTGAATAAAGATCTCAAGATTCTCAACTATACCAAAATACCAAGTGAGACTGGTAGTCGAAGCACTTTTTTTCCTAAATGCTATTTCTTTTTCCTTTTTTTCTTATATGCTTAAAGCAAACTTCTTTTTTTTTTTTCCTTAAATGCTTAACCGGCTTAACAAGTTTTGAGGGTTCCACTATAACCTTTTTGGTCAAGAGATAAAGCTAACTTTTTTGTGAGTCCACATTATAGTTTTGATTATTGTGGCTCTCACTCTATCTATTTTTAGATATTTTCGGGCCAAAAGGCAATCAACTCAGTCCAGATATGGTATGACACATATTTATTCCCATTACCACCTGTCATGTAGGATGATGTGACGCTAGGCATGCATTTCTCGTGAAGTCAAGGTCCTATATATATATATATAATCAGCTTAGTCCAGATATGGTATGACACACATTTATTCACATTGCCACCTGTCATGTGGGATGATGTGACGCTAGGCATGCATATCTCGTGAAGTCAAGGTCCTCTCTTTTTTTTTCTAGAAAAATTATTAAGTACTATGAAAGTATTATAAATGTATATTTTTTCTTCTTACATAAATAGTAGGTTTCACTATAAATTTAATTAGTGAGACCCACTATTTATGTGAGAGAAAGAAATACATATTTATAATATTTCGAGAATACACAATAATTTCTCCTATATATATATATATATAATCAGCATGCATTTCTCATGAAGTCAAGGTCCTCCGCACATATATATATATATATATATATATAGGATTTTACTAATGTGTGTCCTAAGGGCACACATTAACCGGACCCATACATACATATATATATATATGTGTGTGTGTGTGTATGTAAGATTTAAATACAGTACTTAGATATTGTTATTTAAGTTTTTCTTTTAAGATTCTATTATATGAACTTTTTTCCCATGGAATGAAAGTGTTTGTTTTAATTAAGTAACTATTTGGCTGAATTTTAATAAAGTAACCTAAAGAAAAACACCTAGAATACCTTATCTAAATTTTGTCCTATGTATATATATATATATATATATATATATCACATGATTTAACAAATGACTTAAGACATTAATTTATGAAATATTTTTTTAAAAACTTAATAATTTTCTTTTGATAATTTTTTATAGAAGTGGTATAATTTTTTTAAAAAAAATAATATATTAATAATAAAAAAATCTGCTAACGGGACATATTTTTACAACAAAAATATACTTTGGATTTTAAACAAAGGAAAAAAGTCCTACCACATTATTGATTAAGATATTTTGGACCTCCCATTGTAGAACATTCAAGACCCATAATATAAATAGATTGTGATCAGGGTATATTGCAATTGGGTTAGGTACCACATATTACAATTAGGTTAGGTACCATATATATTTTTACAACAAAAATGATATCCAACTACCAAACCTTGTAGCTCAATGGTATCTGATTCCGTCTGTAACCGTTAACTCAGGAGTTTTATCCCCGCAATTACCAACCCTCAAAAAAAAAAAAAAATTATGGTGTCCATAAAAGAAGCACAAGATTATTTTATGGGTGGGTCCCTCGGCATTTAACTCAATGTTTTGTTCGAAAGGAACAAAAGAAATTTAGTCAAGATCCCAATAGTTAAAGATAAGATCTTGACGCGTGGCCTACATCTAATCCTGTCACTATCACGAAGATGGGATTTACAACAAAAATGGTGTCCATAAAAAAAAAAATGGCGTCCATAAAAGAAGCACAAGATTAGTTTATGGGTGGATCCCTCGGCATTTAACTCAATGTCCTGCTCGAAAGGAACAAAAGCAATTCAGTCAAGATCCCAATAGTTAAAGATAAGATCTTGACGCGTGGCCTTCATCTAATCCTGTCACTATCACGAAGATGGGATTTACAACAAAAGTGGCGTCCATAAAAAAATGGCGTCCATAAAAAAAGCACTAGATTATTCAGCAAAAAAAAAAAAGAAGCACAAGATTAGTTTATGGGTGGACCCCTTGGCATTTAACTCAATGTCCTATTTCTCAAACAAACAAACAAACCAACCAAAAAAAGCAAAACAAAACAAATAAATAAACAAACAAAATAAAGAAAACTCAATGTCCTGTTCGAAAGGAACAAAAGCAATTCAGTCAGGATCCCAACAGTTAAAGATAAGATCTTGACGCGTGGCCTTCATCTAATCCTGTCACTATCACGAAGATGGGACTGTGAGAGGGACACCACAAATTATTTGTCTTCGGTAATGGCCATTATCATTATGACTAATCAACGAGGATTGAGATCAAGTCACTTGATGCAATTATTATTAATAGTAGTAAAAAATAACTTTCAATTTTAATTATTAATTAAAAAATTAGAAAAAGTTAAAAAAATAAAAAAATTAAAGTAAAAAACTTTTGTAAAGAAAATAGGTAAATTGCATCCAATACAATATTTTAGGTATTGCACTGAATCCAAATCCAATCAACAAAGTACAAGATTTTGTTCCATTTAATTATAGATCACAGCAAATTCAAGTATATAAAGAGCCTCGACTTATTTTCTTCATATCTAATTCTCTAGTAAATTTAATAAACCTTAAAACAAGTCATTTTTTTAAAATATTGAGGGTTTGTTTGCTAATTTTGTTTGAATAACAATTTTCGTTATTTAAACAACATAATACGTATTTTTATATCACTTTTTCACCTACACTTATTTCTAAAATACTTAAATAGCGCTATTAGAACAACGTTACCAAACGGGCCATGAATCGCATAAAGATCAGCATGTTGAATAGTTGAAGAATGTGATGGGAGTACCTAATGGAGTACTTGGAGATCAAAGGCTGAACTTCATATTGTAGGGCTGAGTAGAACCAAATCCTCGCGATCATTTTCTCCGAGCTTGGAGTGGATTTCTTAACCTTGTTCACTGCCATTATTGGCTACCCTAGAAATTGTTATAGCTTCTTTTCTTTCTTTCTTTCTTTTTTTTTTTTTTTTTTTGTAGTTTTTAATTTGAGTTAAAAGTTAGAATTCTTCTATGAACAAAAAAAAATCTCATAACACCTTCATGACAATTTTAAAATTTAATCTGTTAGTTCAAATTTGGTAAGTATGGATGTAAAACTTTTGTTTTACACCATCCAATAAAAGATTGCTACATCAGCATTGTACTTAAAATTCAATACATCCTACTACACCTAATAACATCTCAATAAACTCCTAATTTGGTTGGATTCATATATGGGTATTAGAATTGATCTAGTGTGATTGTACTTATCCTTATAGAATTTAATCTCTTAATTTTTTAGGCATAGTATTAAGTTTCTTAATTGAATTAAAATTCAGGGATGACTTGACCAATGAAATACAAATAGTTTTACAATTAATTTAATTTGGGATTTTAATTTTTATATAGTGGTATGTGACTCTGGCCATAAATTTACATTAGTGTGTGTGTGTATGTAGAGAGAGAGAGAGAGTTTGGTAACACATTGGATCCTCGGCGACGTGACTCTTGTGTGCTTTTGATTCTAAGGTAGGGTGTGTGTATGTGAGTGTCTCTTTCTTATTTTTATTTTAGGAGTAGCCACCAATCTTTGGTTTTGTGTTTGGTGTGATTGGTCACCATTTTAAGTTTGCCTAATTAGCTAAACCAAATTTTAAGGGTTCATTAATTAAGGCAAATCAAAAGGTCTTGAACTAAATATTATGGACTCAAAAGTTTGGTTACATTTGGGGAAGGTGTTAGGCACCCCCACAATGCCTATTCGAAGATAGCACCTCATTTTAATTTAATTCAAACGTTATCTTTTTAGTGAAAAAAATATGATACTTGGCATTTTGATGGTTTTTTAAAGGTTTTGCAAAAAAAAAAAAAAAAAAAAAAAAAAAAAAAATTATATATAAAAGTGAGTAATTATTTACCATATAATTAGCATTTATATATTAACTCCAATGAATATTTACAAATAAAACATATGAGGTATATACATAGGTTGCATGTGAGAGGATATTCAAAGATAAACATTCGAGCAGAATATTTAATATATATATATATATATATATATATATATATATATATATATATATATATATATATATATATATATATATATAGTATATAGGTAGCACGTGAATACTATCTATTATAAACAAGGAAAAAAAAAAAACAAAACAAAAAGGAGTTGGAAGAGTAGCACCTTGTTGTCATCCTCAATTTTATCATTTTTATCATGTAAAAAAGATGACAAATAAAATTCATTAGTGCCAAAGAAAATGACAGGGACAATGTATGCTTAAAGGGTGTTCAAGGATTCAAGGGAATGATCCATGAACACAAATCTTTTTAACTAAATCTATTCTAAGAAATGCCTAAAATTAAAGTGTATGAAGAAAACATTTACAATGTTACTTTTTATGTTTTGAAGAAGCATATTTTTTTTAGAAAAATTTTTATTGATAAACAATTAAAAAAAACCTCTGCTATTATTATTTTTTTTTTTTAAATTTATGAGAGTGATGAAAAGAATTTTGAAAAGCACTTCCTTAGAATAGTTGTGTAAAGAAGTTGTTTCACCCAAGCGTATTTATTTTATGGCAACATTATTGACGAAGAAAGTAAAGGGACAACAATAATAAAGTGCAGAAAAATAAATTGCAAGGAAAGTAAAGGGCTGAAATTAAAATGACATGAAAGTAAAGAGCTAGAACTTAAATTAGGGATGGCAAAATGAATTCGACCTGCAGGTACCTAACTCAACCCTAGTGGGTTAGGTTTTACCCCGTGAAATAGTAGGGTCAGGTTTAGGTTTCTATAATCCAACCCATAACAAGTTCGGGTCAGGTACGGGTATTAGGAATACCCACTTAGAACTCAAATCTTACCTGAATGTAGTATATTTACAAAATTGCCTTAACTATACACACACGCACACAATAATCCTATAATCCTAACCCAAACCCTAAACCTAACCTTGCACCTCAGCTGCCCCTCTCTCTCAAGCTCACTCTTACTCTCACTCTCATCCTTTCTGCCGCCGACCACCCTTTCTCTCAATCTCTCTACTGCCGGCCACCCCACCCTCTCTCAAGCTCTCACTCTCATTCTCTCTGCCACCAGCCACATTCTTCCTTATCTTTCTCCCATAAGTTCGTCATTCTCCATTTTTTTTTGGGTTTGTTACCCTTTTTTTTTTCTTTTTTTTTTTTAACTTTGGGTTCGTTACTTGTGAAATCGGAATCATCAACTTTCGCTTGATGTACCTTGTGAAGTGGTTGCACCACATGAGGTTGCCATCTTTTTTTTTTTTTTTCTTGCTTATGTGCCACGGTAAGAAACATAATATTTTCTTTAATCTTTGTAAGAAACATCTATGTATGTTGGTTGGAGGCTGTTTATGAAAGAATTTACTACTCATATTCATGACCAGAATTGTTCTTCATGTTATTTTCTAAGGATACAAGGTTTACTTGTTGGAAGGTGTCATACTTAAAATCTTTTTTTATTTCTTTTTAGAAAAAAAATTATTAAGTGGAAGGGATGTAGAAAATATTAGCTATTCTTAAGAATGTAGAAACTTCTCAAATTGATATTAGTTGTCTATAAGGGATAATTCAAGGCTGAATTTTTTATTTTATTTTATTATTTTATTTTTTTAAAGATTGGACCACAAATTGGGCCCTGAAGTGCCATGGCAGGGCAGGGCTTGTGGGGCCCAATAGTACAGGTTTGATGTAAAAAAACCCTTTAGTAAACGGGTTGAGTTCAGGTTTCGGGGGACGTGTCAGGTTCGGGTTTAAAGAAACCTACCCCAAACCCAACTTGTGTCATTCCTAATTTAAATGGTATAAAAGTAAAGTGCTGAAATATTGTAAAGGTTGATTGAAAAGATTTTATGTCTCTCTTAAATAAATATTAATCTTTTTCAAGCCTAATGGGTGCTTCATCATAAAGAAAAGGGAGTTCTAAGCCATCAACCATTCTTATGAGACATACCCATATTATACTTTAATAGAGGTTTAAAAACCATTTAAGAATGAGGAAATTGAAAATCTTTTTTATTTTAGATTCCATTTCTACCATTATTATGATATTACAATCTAATTGTATACCAAAAAAATAAATGGATTCGGATTTGATCTGCTCAATGAGATAAGAACATAATAATCTCAATGAGAAAAGTTATCAGTAAAGCTCCCACCATCACAACTAGGGCCTTTGCTTTATGCTTCCATTCCTTTATGCTAAGGGGGTTGTAAAGCTCATTGGAATGAATTAGAAATTTTCTTCTATGATCAATTGGTATAAACATCAACAACTCTGAATTGGATCAGTTTCTCCTCAACAAATAAGTGCTTAGGCCAATAAAATCCTACCTAATAGGGAGATAGTTGGAGTTTAGGTGTCTATATATATATATATATATATATATATATATAAGTGCAATAAAGTAAGGGTAAGGGGGATTACTTGGAAAATAAAATGGATGACATAAATATAAACAAGGAAAATAAAAACCCTAGATGCCTAGGTGGGATGGGACTTCTTCCCCCGAAGGGTACTTCCCATACAAATCCTAAGAGATAGTCCAATAAAAGGCAAGGGGAGGCTAGCTTAGGTGTAACATGTTACACTTAGCTAGCCTCCCATTTTTGCCACCTCATTGGACCTATATTGTCCTTTTCATAGTTTTTGGTCTGATTTTCGTACAAATGCTTGGAGGCCTTTCTTAGCTTCATTTTCTTCAAACTTTATATGCTTGGAAAGCTCTAGATGTCTAGTTTCCAATGGTTCTAATTTTGACAAATTTGGAGCTATGATTGTTGAGATATCACACCCAGAAGGAAGGTGATGCAGTGCCAAAAAATTCTGTGACGTTTTTCCTTAAAAATTTTGTATCTTCCAATCTGAGGCAGATTTCATTGAGCCCTTTTTATGAGAAGTGACCAAGATCTTTTTCTCCAAGATGGTCCGGATTGCTCCAATTCTTGCCTAATTGATACAGTTTACTGTGGGAAATTGGGCAAAAGATTGTATGTTTTTCCTTAAAAAAAGAAAGTAAAGATTTTGTTAGGGTTTTTGGTATTTTGGTGATATCTCATCTGTTTTAACTCCAATTTTGGCCCGTAAACTATCATTTTAAGGGGAAAGTATGCCCTACAAGATGGTCCAAAGTTTAACTCAATCGGACGATTGGATAAAAAAGTCAACTTTTTTCCCATACCAATTAGGGTTATAGCCTCAATTGCCGTCAAAAGGGTTTTTAATGTTGTGGCCCTTTGATCCATTATCCGATTATGTTGTATTTATTTTTTATCATTTTGTATCAATTCAAGCCAAAACCCTAACTGAGTGTGATAAAAAAAGTTGACTTTTTTATCCAACCGTCCGATTGAGTTTAATTTTAGACCATCTTGTAGGGCATATTTTTGAAACTATAGTTTGCTGGCCAAAATCAGAGTTAAAATAGATGAGATATCACCAAAAACTCTAATAAAAACCTTCACATTTTTTCAAGAAAAACATGCAGTTTTTAGCCCGACTTCGTGCAATAAGCTCTACCGATTGGGCAAGAAATAGAGCGATCCAGCTCGACCATCTTGAAGAAAAAGGTCTTGGCTAATTCTCATAAAAAGGGCTTGACGAAATCTACCTGAATTGGAAGGTACAAACTGTTTAAGGAAAAACGTCATAGAATTTTTCAGCACTGCGTCACCTTCCTTCTGAGCACAATATTTCAATGACCGTAGCTTAGATCAAGCAAGGTCAGAACCATTAGAAACTAGACATCCATAGATTTCCGAGCATAGAAAGCTTGTAGAAAACAGAACTTGAAAGGCCTCCATACAACTGCACAAAGATTGAACCAAAAACTGAGAAAAGAAGAAATAGGCCTAATGTGGTGGCAAAAATGGGAGGCTAGCTTAGGTGTAACATGTTACACCTAAGCTAGCCTCCCATTTCCCTCATTCCCCTATAAACACCCGTTCATTTTTCACACACATAAAGACTTTTGATGAGAAAAAATGTAGGAAAATTTTATGGAAAAACTACCCCATCCCTACATACACACACACACACGAAGTTCATTTCTTTACTTTGTCTCTTTATTTTTTTTTGCAATATTGTTGTGTAAATATCTCCATTTATCTTTACATTTCTATTATTATTGCTTGTTTGTGATATTGTGTGACCAATCTAGATGGGTATTGGACCATCTCTTAGGATTTGTATGGGAAGTACCCTTAAGGAGAAGAAATCCCATCCCACCTAGGCATCTAGGGTTTTATTTTCCTTGCTTTTAATTTATATCATCCACTTTATTTTCAAGTAACCCCTTCCCCTTTTAATTTATTTTATCCATTTTATTTTCTAGTAATCCCCTCCCATTTTAATTTCTTGCTCAATCCCCTTTGCCTCCTTTAATTTATGTATATGTGTATATACAAATACTCTATCTAGACAACTTAAAAAAAAAAATTCCTACTCATTTCTCTTAAATGATTCTCAAACCTTGAAGTAGGGCACAATATGGATATGTCACCTTAAGAATGGTTGATAGCTTAAAACTCCCATCTCTTTTTGGTGGAGAATCCATAGGGCTTGAAAAGAGATTAAGACTTATTTAGGAGAGACTTAAAAAAAAAAAAAGTCCAATAAACCTTTATAATATTTCTGCACCTTATTTTTATGTCATTTAAATTTCTGCACCTTAAATTTCAGCTCTTTACATTAAAATCTTTAAATTTCAGCACTTTACTTTCCTTGCTATTTATTTTTCAGCACTTTACCTTTATGTCATTTAAATTTCAGAACTTTACTTACCTTGCAATTTATTTTTTTGCACTTTGTTATTGTTGTACCTTTACTTTCATCATCAAGAATGTTGTCATAAAAAAAATTGCTTGGGTAAAACAATTCCTTTAACACTATTCTAAGGAAATACTTTTCAAAATCCTTTTTATCCTTTTTCTTTAAAAGATGAAGTCTTTCAAATAAAAAGGGAGTTTTCAAAAAAAAAAAAAAAAAAAAGCCTTTCTAAAAAACCTTCTCTCAAAGAGTTTTCAAAATAAAAAATCTTCTTCCTTTTCTTAAAAATCCGGAATTGAAGTGTCTTCTTAAAAAAGAGAAAATGTTTTTCCAAAATGTTTTTACCACTTTGAATAAAATTTTTTTTAAAGAATGTTTCTTCAAGAAAATTTGTTTCCAAAATTTTTTTACCACGTTAAGAATGTTTTTCAAATAGTTTCGTTTCCAAAAAAATGTTTTCTCCCTTCCTTTAATAAAAAAATCCAAAAAAAAAAAGTTTTCTTTAGGGTTTTACCACATTGGAATTCCTTAAAAAAAAAGTAAATAAAGGTCTTTTTCTTATAAAAAAATTTTTTTTTTCAAAGTTTCTCAATAAAAACCTTTTAAAAAAAAGTGCTTTCTCAAAATAATAAAAAGTAACGTTGTAAATTTTTCTACATGCATTTTAGCTTTAAGCTTTCCTTAGAATAGTTGTTGTGTGGTCAGGGCCCAGCCTATTAGCCCGGAACCTAGGGCCCAGCCAATAGATTTTTATAATTGGATACCAGCCCATGAACCTTTGTTGGGCCATAGAACAAGCCTTAGGAGTTGGGCCTGTTCAGCTGTCAACCCTAATTTTACCGACGGCCCGAGCATGGAGTAAGTAGTGCCTTGGGGAAATCTGCCTGCGGAGCACCATCTGGTGTTAGGTGAAAGTTTCAAGAGAATCAACAAAGGTCCCATCTGATCATGAATCGTGGGCAGAAGTGGGATCCATGTGGCAGAAAGGAACAACAATCATCATTAGGACCCCACTAACAATACACTATATAAGGAAAATGAAGTTGATGGGGCGAGGGGTCTGGAACATTGGGTGTGAGGTACACGAGAGAAAAGAGAGCAATTGATGGTATAAAAATCTGGGCTCGGCTCTACATTGTCATTCTCGAGAGACATTCTTCATCTTGGGTGGGGGAGGGTCTAGTCCTTAAGGGCCTCCCATTGTAGGAAATTCCCTACTGTTTCAAAATAAGTAAATTCGGAGCCCAATCCATTACTATTCCTTTTACATTGGATTTGGGTACCACAATTGTAGTTAAAGATTTGTGGTCATGACTCATGCCCTTGAATTCTTGAACACTCGTTGAGCTTACATTGTTCCTAGCATTTTCTTTGACACTAATGTAATTTATTTGTCATCTTTTTTGCATGAGAAAAAAAAAAAAAAAAAAAAAAGAGAAAATGGTAGATGACAACAAGGTACTACTCTTCCAACTTCCTCTTTTTTCTTTTGTATTGTAGCTTGTTTATTTTTAATAGCTAGTTCACATGCTATGTATATATTAAATATCCTACTCACATGTTCTTGTCATTATGTTTGTATGCCCTTCCACATGCTACCAATGTATATATCTCACATGTTTTGTTTGTAAATATTCATTGGAGTTAATATTCACATGTTAATTATATAGTGAATAATTTCTCACATGTATATATATGTACATATTGTTTGCAAACCTTTTCAAATTTTTTTTTTTAAAAAAAAGGCCAAGTATTCCATTTATTCATTAAAAAGATAACATTGGAAATAAATTAAAATGAAGCAAATAAGCGTTGTGGGGTTCCTAACACCTTCCCTACACATAACCAAACTTCCAAGTCCAAGATCTTTGGTTTGAGACTTTTTGGTTTGCTTTAATTAAGGAACACCTAAAATTTGGTTTAGTTAATTAGGCAACTTAATGAATTTGACCCATTGGTGACCAATTACATTTAATACAAAACTAATGGTTGGTGGCTACTTCAAAAATAAAAATAAGAAAAAAGGACTTACATACACACACCCCACCCAAGTGACACATGCACATAAGAGTCACGTTGCCAAAGGCCCAATGTGCGATTACCCAAAAAAAAAAAAAAAGGAACCATCATCATTAATTTTTCCCTTTTTAGGGGGCGTCCATAACCTTTTTCAATTTATTTATCTTTATTTTGACACGTAAGTCGGAGTTGGATAAAATACAATATTGACAATGGGGGATTTACATTAAAATCTTATGTTTGTATCTCATATATACGTTTTTTTTTTTTTTTTTTTTTTTTATTTACAAAATCTAATATTCTAATTTAACATTTAAAAATAAAAGTAATTATAGAAGGGATGGATCTTATTCTAACTGATCATAAATATTTTATATAATGAGAGTCTTCTAAAATATAAAATAAGAATTTTGGAATTCACTATAAAGGAAACAAAATGACCATACACCCTAAAAACCATATATTATATGCAAAGGTTGGATCATATACAAAGGTAGATCTAGGGATGGTTGAGCAAGGGCAATTGTGCCCCCTGAAGTACTCATTTAACAAAAATGAGCAATTCTAGAACCACAACTTTACCACATGGCGAGTTGTAAGTAGTGGAGTTGTGGACCAACATGAACCAACCATTTTTACTTCATCATTCAAAATTTGCTACATGGGCAAGTTATAAGGGTGTACAGAACCTTACCATAGCCGACCCAATTGATTGGCGTTGTAAATACCGTACCGTCATAAGGGCCGATTTATTGAGCCGAGGCCTGTGAGTAGAGGGCAAAGCCTGTTCCAATGCTAGTGTGGTGCAACCACTAGAGCTGAAGTCCAAAACCGAAGAAAGGTTTTATTAGGTTTTATTTTTACTATGTATGGATTAATATGGCTTTGTTTTACTAGGTTTTATTTTTAATTTTTAAACAAAATGTCATCGTTTCAATTGGATATTTAAATAAAATAAAATAAAAGCTTCAAAATGACGTTGTTTTGTGCTAGATTTTTTATTTCTACCCTTAGTATAAACTCTCTCTCTCTCTCTCTCTCTCTCTCTCTCTCTCTCTCTCTCTCTCTCTCTCTCTCTCTCTCTCTCTCTCTCTCTCTCTCTCTCTCTCTCTCTCTCTCTCTCTCTCTCTCTCAAAGTCCAAGTCCACTTCAAGTTTACAGTGTTACTTGTATAAGGGAGCTTTAAGTAGTGAATAGTGAGTCGGTCTACACTCTACAGTCTATTTTCTTCTTCAGCATTTTGATTTTTGATGGAGACTGAGACTAAGAGAGTTCTCACTATTCAATCCTTCATTGAGAGGTAATCACTCACTATTTACCATTTTTATTTTTATTATATAACTAGTCGCTAACTCATGTGATGCACAGGAAAGCAATTGTGTACAAAGATTTAAACAATTCTTTGTTTCTTTATCTTTGATTTCACATTAGGATTCATATCCTTGATATGAAACATTAAATTACGAAATGGAAAATATAAATCAAACTTAAATTAAAATTAAAATTAGGATTTCAATCCTTTACATCCTCAATTTTCCAATTAATGCTAAAATATCAATTTCTAATAAATTGAAAGACAACTTTAAAGTACTTTTTGTATCTTCTTCCTTTGTTGTTCTTACATTCATTTGAAGTACCACTAATATAAGCTTGTCAATAAAACATGTTGAGAAATGTATTACAACATATAGAAGTTAGATATAAAATTTGTAATTTTGCTATATTAAAACAAAAAAAATGCACTTTTCGAGCTCAATTTTTTTGTTAAATTATATAACAGTGTCAAAAACTTTCTTAACTATGTAGAATTCCCATCCAAACTTAAGATTATATTCATTTAATTATAGTTGGAAAACAAATGTTTTTCCATTCAAATTTTCTACTTGCAATGGTAGGTCGATTTTAGATTGCTGTCATGATACCCTTTGACAAAGCATAAAACAGAGCAAAAATAAAAACCCCCTTTCACAATCATCAATAAATAATATTTTAAACTAATACAAATAATAATTCATAAAACATTCATTAAAAAAGGCATTTTATATTATTTACAATCCATATAAAACAATAGAATTTGTTAATGCAATTGGAATTGAATTTGATTCTTTTTTTTAAAGATCAAAGATAAAGAATCAATTTCTCAATATGCAGCTCTTGATCCTTTTTATTAACTCGATAAGTTCAACTCTTGATCTCCGGGCAAAGACAAGCAAATAGTTAAAGAAAATGCCTTTAGAAATATCTTAGAAATGTGAATCCTTCTACAATCCATGCAAAGTCAATCACTATGGAGTGTTTTATTATTCAACTGTGCAATAGACCAGAACATAAAACTAACAAATATGACACTAAGCTATCCATCAAACCCCATTTGTTCTATAGATTGACATGCACAATTTAAATTCCCTTCTCACCACTTTAAAGTAGCAGCACATCAAGAATAAATATGCACATGAGTAATCAAGTCAGTATCTTCAAACTTAATGTGACATTTTTAATTTGGTATGTGCAAACATGTAAATATGACATTTCAAGTTTAATTTATATTTAGCAGCATGTGATTGCAGAATCCTTGAAAGTGATGTGCACAACTTTTTTTTATAAGATTGCAGATTGTGATTGCATTCATTCAGATCCAGCATGTTAATACTCCAACTTTCTTCATCTTCTTCAAGTCATGCGGCTTCTTATAAGGAGGTCCTTGACCATGGGGTAGCCCTAACTTTACCCACCAATCTTCATTTCCAGTTGGCCACCAAGGTGGCAGAGCTTCCTTTTCTAGCAGGTACTTCCTTTGAGGGGGGTCACAGTGTTGTACTTAAGAAAACAAAAGTGACCCCAAAGTAGCATCTTGCAAGTCTTGGAGAATGCTTTGAGAGTTCCCATTTTGATTATTTTCTGCCTCACTTATGGCACAGCATTTCGCTTCATACTTGGCTATCGTTGCTGGCCCATCCTTATCAAACTTCCTTTTCTTTCCACCAAGCTCTAATGTTGTTAGAAGCACCACTCACTGGCTTACCCTTCTCAGGAATGATACCAAGCCGCGAGCTTTGCAAACTTCCATCAACTTCAACATATACTTAAGAATCCCATTCTGTGCTTTACTGCCTCCAAGCCTAATATCAATGGTCTGCTTGGGTTTCTGCTTCTCTGTAGCTTGTTGAGCTGCAATCTTCTACCTCTCCTTAAGCCTCTTGAGTTTGATACGATCCTTCCACATTCGCCTTTCTAATTCCTCTGCTTCAATCTCTTCATCACTCACATCTTTATTCGCTATGTTGTCACACTTTAATTAAGTCATCAACTTCTAAATCCAAATTGTTGCCCAATGTGCCATCAACCAGCATAAGGTGGTCCATTGAATCAAATTACAAAAACCCTCTGGTTGATGAGAAAAATGCTTGGAAAAAAACAAAACAAAATCTTGAATCTTACTACTTTTTTGGTTTCAGTCCCCAAGCTATACAGCCACTCTAGAACTAAAACGAAAAGTTGTACCAGGCTCCCTAATAGCACAAGGTTCTGTTACATTGAACGTCAAAATCAATCCACAATCAAAAACCCAAATTAATTTTCTATTCCTACCTTATCTCAAAAACCAAACAAAACATAATTATTGCTGAAATCTAATGAATTCACAAATATTGAGCCAAACAACCCCTTTTCTTTATTCAATCAAACCCATCTTCTCAATGACCCCAAACCTATAAAAATCCCTAAAAAGTCTTAGATTACAACAACTCAAATATTAATATACAAGACCCAACATCTTATAATAGATTTATAAATAAACCCACATCTCATAAAAAAAAAAAAAAAATTGATATATAAAACCCCAATTCTCAGAATTTCCAAAAATTGAATCTTTTGAGCAGATAGAAATGAATCAAACTCAAATTCTATAAAATTATTAAATTACATGTAAAATAGACAGAATCAATTTAAAGGACCAGATTAAGTTATACAACAATTTCAGTAGCCATAGAACAAAGTGGTTGACAAATGACAGCAAAAGTTATACTCTTACACAACATGTTCGTTAAAATCACAAAGGATAAGACCCAACCCAAATACTTACACACAAAAATGACAGAAAATACTTCCACATACCTACACACAGTCGTTGGAATCACACGAGAAGACCCAACCCAAAAATCTAGGCTCACATGATGAATGCAACATAAATAAAATCAAAATCTTTAAATTAATCCCTATCTAACAAAAAAAAAAAAAAAAAAAAAAAAAAACACTGGTGCAAGCCAAACAGCCAGACAGCGCAAGCTCTGCATCATTCTGTACAGCATATTGCAGCTTTAGCTGCAACCTCCATATACAACACGGACTGATACTGTTACAACAAAGGAGAACCCAAATTATAGCAAATCACCTGTACAAAACTATACAGATAAATCCATTCCATTCCATTACTTGGACTTAAGGGATGTTAGAATTGAGACTCCAATTCCTGCATAAGACTCTATCAACAATTGAGTCATCATAAATGGGGCCACTCTCCACTCTATTAAGTAGAGTAGATGAAAAAAATGAAATAGTAAAACAGTGGAATTAGATACTTTTTTTTTTTTTTTTTTGATAAATGGAATTACAAACATTACTTATCATGCAAAATGAACAAATCCAAGATGGGAAAAGGAAAAAAGAATATGATAGTTCTTGCTTAACTTAGTCAAGGCAGCCAGGATAGGGAAAAGTTTGTTTTCTTTATAATAACAAAATCCTTGCCCTGTAGAATTTTAAGCAGATTTTGGTGTTCTTTTATTATGCATACTTTATACCAAGAATAGCTTATTGCATCAGGAATTTGTAAAAAAATAATTTTTGTAGTCTATGAAACTTAGACTGTATGAGGTCTTTTTGAGTGTTTGAGTTTGGGCAAGTGAAAATTGTATAGATCTGAAAAATTATGCAAATGTTTCCTAAAATTTCCTATGGATCTAAGAAGACCCTTAATATTGTCCAAGATTTTTTCACATAAATTCTCCCAACAATCTAAGCTAGAAAAATATATCATTGCATTAGTCTTGCATTGTGTTATGCTGAGAAAGAAAATAATGACTTGGGCAGAAGGAGAAATTTAAATACCTGAACTTGTTTGTAGGTAAAAAAATTGCTTACTCCCCAACTGGATAATCATCAAATAACCCTACAGGCACATTCAAAATTTGCGAATTACACTTGGAAATAAAACAGAGAAAAAAAAAATCTATAAAAGAAAAGAGAAAGAGTAGAAGATGGACTAACCACATTGTTTTTGTATTACCATTGCGCAAACAAATCTGGAGCTTCTCTTATTTGGTTTGTCATCACATGTAGCTCTTGAATTTCGATCATTTGCAGCTGAAGAGAACAGAACATTCCATTTTATTATTACTTCTTAAAGTATAACTGGAAATTTAAGAGAGAGAAAAAAAAACTGAAAGGGAATTTGGCAATCTTTGATAATTGTTTGGTTGATTCAATATGAGAAAACTTATGGCAGGGATCTGTCTTGGACCAATCTACGTAGCTACGAATGAATTTTAATAGCGTCATTACCGAAACATCGAATATGGGAAATTTTGGACCACTCTGATTCACCTTTTATTGATTTAGGGCAACACCTCATATCTAGTTTCTCTAACTGTTAGAGCCAAATATTCTTTTGGTTACATAAACTGTCCGGCCATAAGTCTCATGAACTATTTAGCCTCTCTCATTAAACAATATCGACATAAACCCATATATGACCCACAACACAAAAGAGGTAGAACTCCAATTAAAAAACCCAGTTGGTGCATCCCTAGCAAGAACTTCCCCACATGTTAATTAAACCATATTGTTGAGGTATCCACACAACAACACTACACGAAGAAATTAGAATCACACTAACCCATATACGACCCACAATACAAAAGAGGTAGAGCTCCAATCAAAAAACCAAGCAATCGAAAATTCAACATCCTAAAAAAATCAAGTACAAATAAAAATCAACATAAGAAATCAATCAATCATCCATATCACGGCATGGAAGAGGCAGTAACAAATTCTAAAAAGAAAAAAAAAATCAATCAAAATAATCTAATCCCTACATTGAATTATTATGTGGGGCAGTCACAAGAATAGAGCACAAATACCTGAACTGAATCATCTAGCTTTTGTCAGTATTAATATACAGTGAGGAGAGGAAGAGACAAAGGAGGGAAGACAGAGAGACTGGCATTAGCAAAAGCTGAAGGGTTGCCGTTGAGGAATTGAAACCACTGAAAATTTAACGCTGATGAAGGGTTGCCGTTTAAAAGGTGGGGAGGCAGAAATTGTGAAACATAGTAAACTAAAAGGTCAGGACTCAGGAGACAGAAAGGGAATTTGAAACCGTGAAACACAAGCTTGGGCTTGGGCTTGGGCTTGAGCTTTATTGTGGAATTAAAGCTACAAAGATTGGGCTTTATGGTGGGGATAAGGTTAAGAATTATTTTTATTTTTTTAATATTTTTAAATTTAGGAAAACTGTATAATTTTTTTATATAGTTTTTTTTTTTTTTTTTTTTTTTAAGTTGTACATGGAAATCTATATAATTATATATATATATATATATATATATATCAATGTTTCTTTTACAATTTTACTCTGCTTTTGTTTTTTTTTTTTAATATTTATTTTATTTAATTATTGAATTTGGGATGTTACATTAGTTGGTTGTTTGTGAAAAAAAAATTGAGTAATGAGTAATGACTGTTATTGTTGCCCTGTTGAACCTGATTGACTAATAATTGCTATTGTTGGATTTGGTTGTGACATTGATTAAGTAATGACTAATGAGTAATTTGAACTTGTGATTGAGTTAAGAAATGATGAAATTTACTATGTATGAACAGGTTTAAAATGTTTTATATATGAATACTTGAACATTTTTTTCACCCGTTTATGTATGAACATGTTTTTATCCATTTATGTATAAATAAGTATAATGTATGGACAATCGGACATTGATGCTAAATAACTAGAGTTTGAGCTTGTCCATAAACTTTGACAGCTTGCTAAATAAATAAGAGTTTGTATTTGTTTTAAGTCTTGAACAGGTTGATATATGGATACTGGGCTTGAAAGCCTAATTAAATTTTTTTTTTTTTTTAATTTTAAACTGATTAAACCAATCACAAAAAACTACACCAATGTAGGTTAGAAAACCGTCCCTAGGGGATGTGCATCGGTTTGAGTTATGAAAAAAGTGATTCCTATCGATTCGGTGATAAATTCAAGAAAAAACTACATTGACTGAACTGCATACACCTCTAGCAAGTTGTGGCAAAGGTTATGATCCTAGCATTTGGATATTAGATTTTACCCTCTAGGAACCACGTGCAACCGAAAAACAAGAGTAAAAGGCTTCCTTGGCAACCGAAAATCAAGGGGAAAAGGCTTCCCTGGCTGATTCATGGAAAAAGGCCGCATCGAATCAAAGACCTTTTGTGTCTTATTTTTTCCAAGTTTTTTTTAGCTTTACACTATGCACATAATCACATCAGTTATTTATTGCAAGAATAGAAATCATGGCACTTTTTGTGTTTTAGTGTTTATTCCAATATGGGTCCTATATTTTACTCTAAATAATTATTATAAAAAAAAAATATATATATATATATATATATTAAAAAATAAAAAATAAAAACCTACTATCTTCCCCATCCACCATTTCTTGACCTTTCAGTTCAAGTTTGGGGATTTGTTATAAATCCAAATTTTATAATCTTTGAAGAACAAAAAAAGAAATATTGAGTCCTACATATTTTTCAAAGCAATCAAGTAGTGAGACGTGAAAAAACTTTATAGGTATTGTTGAACCACTAAATTCGTATCATCTAAAGGTGTTTTTGGATGACCAAAGTAGGAGTCGTCGGACGACCAAAGCGCCATAAATACGCATTTGATTCATGAGCCATTGCAAACAGACTCATGCATATACATGACTGGTGGCAAGATAATCAATCACCTTATTAAGACATCAAAGACATTACAAGAGCCATTAAGGCCATCGTTGAAGGCCTTCAATGACTAGAAAAGACAGATTTATATAAACCACCTCAGAACCAAGAGAAGGTACAAATTCACATCCATACACACTTAAATACACTCTCAGTTGTTATTATCTCTTTGAACCATCATCTGACTTTGTCATCGGAAGTTCATTGGCTGGCACCACGTCGGTGACTCAAATGAGATGAGAGAAACACTATTGTTACTGTTTTGCAGGTCTTGAACTCATCATCATCGGATTCCGTCTGGAAAAACATATCAACTAATGAATTCAACTTCATCATGTACGTTGTTATTCTCCTAATATTTTTTGATTAATTTAGTTTTTCAATTTATTTTTTAAGAAATCAAATTAGATATCTAAAATTTATGTATTTAGATTAATTTTTGAAATGATATTTTTGTTTCTTTATTAAAAACTACAGTAACAACTAACAACTACAGTAATGGTCAACTTTATATATCTAAAAGTCTAGGACAAACATCAACATTTGCGACAAACTTTTTGCAACCGCACACAAAAGACTACTGATTTTAGGCTTTTAGCAATCCCATGAATAAAGATCTTAACTACACCATGTGAGTCTGGTAGTCTAATGAAATTTTGAATAAACGACTATCCAACATTATTAATTCCCTCAACTATTACCACTTGTGATATTTACTATTAGTTAAAACCTATCATCTGGCATGATGTGATGCTAGCCATGCACTTCTCGTGAGGTTTAAGTACCATTTGTGTTCGAAGATGTAGGTAGGTCAGTTTCGGTACAGCTGGAGGCATTTAACTCGATGTCTCATTTACGAGATTGTATCTCATGTGATTGGTGCACAGTAGTGACGTCACATTGGGTTCAAAGTGTTCCCAAGAACACCATGACCTAAATATATATATATATATATATATATATATATATATATTTAAATCTTATTATTTGTTTACCCATAAAAAAAAGGAACACCTTCCGCAAAATTAGGAACACTCTCAAAATTTTTATGACAAACAAATTTTGAACTAAAATCTTTAAAAAAAAAAAAAAACATAACAGAGAATCTAAAAAAAAAAATTGGTTATAGAGCAAGCCCAAAAAACAAAAAGGCCCAACATCAATCCTAAACAAAACCAACCCCAACCAGATTTTTAAATCAAAATACATTATTAACTAAATACCTAACAGGCCCAACCCAAACGTATTCTCAAAAAAAAAAAAACAAAAAAGGGCAACCAACCAAAACCCAATACGAATACACGTCCGCCAATTAAAATCAGAAACTTACCTAACCTAAAATCAGAAACCACCTAAAGAAAAAAAAAAAAAAACCTCAACAATGCCTTACGCCTCCTCCTAAAATCTCATCATCAAGCACATAGGCGCGATGCAACAATGGCGCCTCCACCTGAAACTCGAGCAACTGAGCTTGGGTTGGGCATCGAAGATTGGAGATTAGTTCGATCAGATCAGAGCTTGCAATGCCGACACTTGGCCTCGAATTCTTCCTCGCCTTTGACGCCTCGACGTGCTGCCGCGACCCGTGGCGCCGCCCCTCAGGCCTCCCTCAAGTTATTTTACACTTTACTTCTCTCTCTTTTTCTCCCTTAATCTTTGGGTTTTGCTGTGGAGTGGACTGTGCCACGGTGATCTGAGAGAGAGCTCTTATAATTATTCAAGTCTTTAGTCTTTAAGTTTGATTCTCTCTCTTTAGTCTTTAAGTCTTTATAATTATTCAATTTATTTGTCCCTTTTTCTTTTCTTTTCTTTTTTTTTTGACTTTATCCGTGTGTCATTGTGTTGGTGGTGTAAGTGAGTTTGTCTTTTAGTGTATTGTGATTTGTGAATTTATCTGATTGGCTCCTCTTGTGTGAATCTTGTTTGTTGAGTGGAGGGTAGATGGGGTCGTGTGGTGTGGGGTGAGATATTAAAAAAAAATTAATGAAGCAACTAAACACCAATAATAAATAATTTAATTAAATAATACATTATAAAAGACAAACAAATTAAATTATGTTAGGCTAAACAATAATTAATAATTTTATAATTAACGAAACAACAATACAATAAATTATAGTTTATAAAAGACAAACAAATTAATAAAACAACTAAAAAACTATAATTAATAATTTAATTAATATTTTAAATGAACTTGTAGTTTATTGCACAGGTACCTTTCTTCATTTCATTTTTTTTTTCTTTTCCTTTTGAGGTTTTTCGGTGCAAAGAATGCAAATTTGTTTTGGTTTTAAGAACAGTTTTTTTTTTTTTTTCAAGGTATAAACTTCATGACGGCCAAATCTTGAATTTCAGCCGATATTTACCGAAATGTCCTGAAACACCCTAAATAGACCGAAATGACCCAAAATTTGTTTAAAGTGGAATAGGATAGGTTACTGTTCTGGTTTGTCCAGGAACACGTTGGACAAAATTCCTGGAGTCGCCATTGTTGGTGCATATAAAATTGTGTTGTTTGTAGAGGAGAAAAAAAAAATCCCAAAATCCTAATAATGACACGATTTTGAAGCCTGGGCTTCATCTAATCATCTTTTATTTTAGTTGGTTTAAATTGAGTCCGAAATTAGTAAGGGTGAGATGTAAAACTTATATTTTATATCATCTAATAAAAGATTGTCACATTAGTATTTTACTTAAAATTCAATACATCCTACCACATTTAATAACATCTTAATAAGCTCCTAATTTGGTTGGATTTATATATGGGTATTAGAATTGATTGAGTGTGGTTGTGTTAGGCGAAACTACAATGTTGGTCCCTCAAATTCCCTCTACGTGCGGAATTGGTCCCTTAAGTTTGAAGCGAGCACAATTGGTCCCTTAAGTTTTAAAACTGAGGTTTATTAGTCCTTTTACTAACTACCGTTAGTGGTGTTACTTACATGGCTAACGGAACAATGACTTGACACTTTTTTTAATGATGTGGCATTTTTTTAATTAAAAAAATTACAAAATAAATTTACACGTAAGAAAAAATCTCCCCATCAAAAAAAATGTAATAAACAATTTGATTCACAACCTAGTAACAAATGAGAGAGAGAAGGGGAGAGACTGAAGAAACCCAAACCCTAGTTGCATCATTAAAAAAATTACAAATTTTTTCAATTAAAACCTGAACCTGCACATTCTGGCTCTCTGTTAACACAAAAGTAATGATTATTCTACAAAATTTTGGCGATACATCTTCAGTCCAAATAGCAAACCTGTTACATTGTTCTTTTAGTACCAAGTAGGTACCAAAATACAGAATTGTGCTTTATAACAAACTCTAGATCCTTCCATCAATATATTGCTCTTTTAGATCCTGCAATGCTTGTCGAATTGAATCCTCATCTTGGCTAGACTCTGAAGTACTTTAAACATATAAGATGTTGAGCAACATGGTAGGCCATCTGGATTGGGTGATACTGTAGGTAGTTTACTTCCATCCTCTTCACTTCCTAGACATTGGAAATTTGTTTAAAATGTCAGATTAATTACCACAGTTCATGAAGAGGGGCCATTCCATATACATTGAAGGGGTAAAAATGGGCATGCCTTCGATATGTTGTGCCTGACGGATCCTTGCCCATGGGCCAATAATGGGTAAGCCCAAGGGACAGCAGAGACCCTGATTTGAGATACTTGCTACACACGCTTGAATCATCATAGAATCCCAAAGGAAACAGGAATCCTAGTACAAGAAGAACTTCAGAAGATGCGCATGCTAATGAAGAACTTCTTTACAAGGAAAAGTCTTGTCTATCACGTTTGGGATTATTCAAGTGGATTCCTATAAGAAAAGGACTTCTACACCAAGGTAGAGAGGCCAACCTTCTCCTACTATAAAAGCCCTAATACCCTCACAAATCGAGGTAAGCATAACTTACCCTTCTCTAGCACTTTAGAGTTGTGAGAATAGTTCTAACTTGACCTTCGTAGGGTATTTGGCCGGCACCACACCGATGCTCTCTATTAGGTCACTTCTCTCTTCTTGCAGGTTGCTATTTCAAGTGTGCGAGGATCGTGTAGTTTACTGGTGATTTTTACGGCATCATCATACATCAACAAGAAAAATTCAATCAAATCAAGTAAAAGGAAGACACAGATGCTACATGATTTGGATTTCAATAAACATTTAAAAAAAAAAAAACTAAACCAGTAAATATGTTTTAAAAGCCACAAGGGTGGGACACTTGCTGAAGGCTGAAGCCAATATTTTTCAAAACTTGAATGAAAAATGTGAGCAGCTTTGCAAGCAGTTTTTTTTTTTTTTTTTTTTTTTTTTTTTTTTTTAAATCTTTAACTTACTTGTAAGGTTTAACAAGTTGGCACCAACATAATACTAAGACCCAATCAGTACCAAAGAATTTGTAATATTTTTAATTTAAAAAATGCCACATCATTAAAAAAAAATGCCAAGTTATTATTTTGTTAGCCACGTAAGTAACACCACTAATGGCAGTTAGTAAAAAGACTAATACAATTCAGTTTTAAAACTTGAGAGATCAATTGTGCACACATGGTGAACTTAAGAGACCAACATTGTAGTTTCGCCTTGTGTTTATTATTAAATATATAATAAGATAATGTGGCATGTTGAAATTGAATGGGTAAAACATGAGTTTTACATCACCTCCTTACAGAATTTAATCTCGTTTAAATTTGGGTTAGAACTTAAAATACATATTAGTGGCGAAGCCAGAGCGTTAATGTTGAGGGCCAACTAAAGAATAAATTTTACCTTTTTATTTTTATATATTATATTCATATTATGTACATAATTAGTGTAAAATATTACTAAAAACACAATTTAATATACAATACAAGTTAAATAGTTTTTAATTTGCTCATAGATTTATATTTTCAAATTAATAATAACTTATTAGGTATAATAATTAAGATAAAAAATTAATAATAGGTTAAAGATTATTTAAAAATTACACAAACAATCAAACATTACATTATTTAATTTATGTGATAGATTTTATGGTTTTACAACTAAAGTAAATAAGAAAAATAGATAAGCAAATCCAATAGAGAAAATCTGAGAAGATATGGAAGAGAGAGAGAGGTGCTAAGAAAAGAGTCAATGACTCACCCATGGGCACCGTGTGGATTACCTATAAGTTCAATCTGAACTGTTCAAATGCAGTTCTATTGGTGTGTAACTAGTTGAGGATGAAGAAGAACAGAAACACAACTTCTTCATCATCAATGGCAAAGTAAGTAAGAGAAGTTTTTCTTAAAAGTTTTTTTTTTAATAAAAAAAAAATTAACGAGGAAAGAGAAAAATGTTGAACTTTTTTCTAAGATTTTTTTTTTCAAATTAAAATTTTGAGATAATTGTTAAAATAATTATGTGATTATCATAAGTGGATGACTATCCAATTAATTTGCCACCAGTAGAATTGTAAACCTATTTTAATGGAAGGAGAGGGGGGGGGGAGGATATTTACTTGAATTTATTTTTTTATCAAAGAATTTAGGATAATTCGTAAAGGAGTTTATATATATCAACTTAAAAAAAAAAAAGAAAAAAAAAAAAGAGGAGGCCCATGGCTCCCCTTAGTCATATCGTGGCTCCACCACTGATTCCTATATGGTTACAACAAAATCACATAATATATTTATAATAAATTTAAAATTTCTTAGATGAAGTATTAATTTTCATAAGAATTTAAAAGCATCGTTGACTTGATTAATGAAGAATAAACAATTTCTATCTTTTCTAGGAGCTATTAGATTCAATACTATTTGAATTTAATATATAACACCTAAGTAATTGTATCTAATTTTGATATTTGATTTTAATTTATGATGTGTTTTAGCCTTTAATTTTTAAGTGCCACAAACAATCGTAGATATTTCTAGAAAATGTGATTTTTATTAGAAATCAGGAAAAGAAGTAGTTTTTGAAAAGCATGATTTTAGTTTTGGTTGACCTCTCCACCATATTAGCATTTTTTATTTATATTTTTTAATTTGATTTAATTTGATTTAACTCTTTCGATGTTGATTAGAAATTATAATTTCAATAGGATTGAAACTCTATAACTATATCAAATGAGACTCAACAAATATATATCATTTTAATTTCAATAGGATTTAAATTTTATATCAAATGGACTCTACCAACATATTCATCCTTTAAAATATATATATATATATATATATATAACCAAATTTGATTAGGAATCCATAACCCTATATTATATTAAATAGTTTTTTTTAGGGATTATTTGTTACAATTTCAACTCGGCTTTTCATTCTTATATTATATTATAAATATATATATATATATATATATATATATTGTAAGGACGCGATTCGTGGCGGACCGTAACAGTGTCGGGTTCGCACGTAAAAAGGCCCCTAACAATATCATTTGTAGAGCGTGGGTTTGGAAGGCTAGGCCCTGGTTGACAGGCGGTGGGTTTTCGCGGTGTTCGTACGAGCTTAAGTTTCCCTACACCCCTGGAGTCTTTCTCCTGGAGGTGGGCTGGGAGGCTCTGGTTTCAGGCCATTTTTCCCAACCCCCTCTATAGATTACTTACTCTTCCTTATATACTAGCTCGCGTCCACTGTCCTTCGTCCACGCGTAGGGTTAAACTTTCCAAGATTGATACTTGTCCCATCAGTCCATACTCAAAGTCGTTAGGGATGGTTGTAAAAGCCAAAGAATGCGACTCTGTCGGGTTCAGAACATTAAATGGCAATAACAGCAGCTTTCCCTGGATATTTTAGATCTTTCTTCCATGTTCCAGTCCTATACCGTTTTTACCCTTCCCTTTGGAGGTACTGGGGGTCTGCCGAGGACTGAACTACCCTCGGCGGTACCCAAAGGCTATTTCGTTGAACTTGGGCCATAATCCTCCTCGGCCTGGGCCTCTGGACTCTCCCTGGGTAGAGGGGCCTGGCCCATAAATCATTTGCGCCCCACATTAGCCCATCAAAACCCGGCTGTCCGACCTCTGGGCTGGACAGGGGGGTTTTGGTGATGCCAAACTTCTTCCTACGGCCCAATCCATTCGGCCTATTGAACATGCTGGCGGCGCTTCATATGCCCAAGAGGTGCACCGGTCTATGAGACAGTTTTTAATTTCGCGCTTGATGCATTCTTATCGCTTGGGGTATTCAAAACGCGCTTTGAATAATCACTATTTACGAGACTACTTTAATTCGACGGTTTATTTTGATGGGGTGGAGAAGCGGAACCGGCGTGTTTGGGTTTGCTGATTCCTTTGGAGATCTGAACCTATTAAATGCCCCCCGCTCCGCCCTCTGTATAAGTAGGACAGGAGGAGGTGATTGTTTTTACCATAAATCCCTTTTCATCCTCCTGCGACTCTGGAATACTTGGCCTCCCTTGAGATTCGGTTTACTCGCCGGTTTATACACTTAATCGTAAAATACTTTACCATAACAACAAGGGATGCAAAAGCCCCACCCCTCCCAAAAACGCCACGTTCCGATAAAGCTTATCATGGCTCGATCGGGACAAGGATGGCGAAGACTCAAAATCAACCTCATCCTTCTTTCAGTCGAAATCCGAAGCAGGGACTCGTCACGTCAAACTTTCGACGTGACTGAGTCGAGAACACCCAAGATCGTTACCATCCGGCTCCTCACGAGCGTACCTAATATGGCACCGGCGTGTTAGGAGTCAGGGCGGAGGCAGGGGCTAAGTGCTTCTGCTTCTCCCTCTTTTGCTCCTTGGTGCCCTCCCCCTCCCTCTTCTTATTGTCTTCCCAGCACCAGTTCCGCCCTGGTGCTGTTTCTTTTCTATCTTTTGTTCCTCTCTTTGTCTCTTCATCTCTCTCTCTTCTTCTCCTCCTTCTTTACTCATGTCCTCCATCTTCTTTACTCATCCCCCTCATCTTCGTCATTGATTTCTTCCTTACTATTTCCTTCTTCTTCATTCATTTTCTTTTTTAAAGTGAGTCCCTCTCTCAGTATGAGCAGCAATGAGGCAGAGATTGGAGAAACTTTGAAGACGAGTTTAAAAGACGCTTGACAGTTTACTTTTCTGTACTACAGATGTAATGGTTGCTTAGGCAGTTTACATTTTGTATAGGCTCGTCTGAGCCCCTTTTTGTATGTTGTAATGATTTTTTTTATATTAATAAAAATTGTTGTCTACCTTATTTCGCATGTTATGTCTCTATGTTTTCATAAATTTGCAAGCGCTGCTCGGCACAATAATATAGCATCTAAATCAATGACGACTAAGACCAAAATATTTGATAATAAAATGATGTCGCCATAGCTTTAATAGAAGTGCTTGGCACAATAAGGCCGACCCGTAAAAAATAGTACTCACCCGGAACTAGCCGAGGAAAGAACCGAAGGCTTGATGCCGTGTGAGAAATAGCCGTCCGAGGACATATCCCCTGCCAAATGAATAGCCCTCTTATACGACTAAATGCTGGGGCGTTCCACCCCCTTCCTTACACCTTTATTGGCCTTAACATTTTATGGCGTTTAAGCCGTGGATGAAGTGACCTGACATTTTTACCAAGTAACCTTTCTTATGAGAGTCAAACCTTTTCTTATCCAAGTATTTGGTTTTCCCATAGGCTTGAGTCCGAGGACCATGCAAGGCCTTGGTTCTGTCCAATAACTTGTAATTTTTATAATTTTTCGTGCTTGGCTTCCCCATAGGCTTGAGTCCGAGGACCATACAAGGCCTTGGTTCTGCCCAAAAACTTGTAATTTTTTATAATTTTTCGTACTTGGTTTCCCCATAGGCTTGAGTCCGAGGACCATACAAGGCCTTTGTTCTGTCCCTGGGCCCATATGCCGAACGGGCCTGGGCCGCGAATTTACTGGGCCCACAAATTAAGAGGTGTTTCCATAACTTTTGATCACGCGGTACCTTTTGGCGTCCCAGTGTTCGAGGTGCACCTTCTCGAGACTCCTTTAACCTCAGGGTTGCAGACGATGTTGGAAGTCGAGCCAGAGACGTTTTGTCTGTAGCGTTCCTTGGGACGCTGCGCGAATTAAATGCCACCACCTTATCTTTTAACATAAATAGGAGAGAAAGTTGCTCCTTTTCACACACAAATCCTTCAGATTCCTCCCTTAGTTCATCATGCTTGAGGCAGGGCTTGGGAAAAAGGAGCTCCCTCCGCCACAAAGGCGTCATGTCTCTCCGAGACTCAGAGTAGGGAGGCACGGGCCAAGGAGGTGCAAGTTCAAGGGAGCATTCCATTTCGTCATAGGGGAGAGGGTCTTTTTCCCTCTTTTAGTCAAAATCCGAAGCAGGTTCTGGTCATGCCAGTTTTTCGGTATGTCCAGAGAAGGAATTTCCACCATCAGCACTGTCTGCCTTGTAGCAGGCAAATTTTTGTGGGGGCTTCCCAACCTCAAGCTCCTAGCACCTTTTCTGTAGATGGTGTTAGCCTGAGGTCAGGTTCTTTGGCTGCCTGAGTTATGGGCACGCAGAAGTGTCGAGGAATAGTTTCCTTAGACAATAACTTGGCGCAGTAGCCAACCTCTCCTCTGAGCTGTCCCCACGGCCTGCTCTCCACTCGCTTGTATTTTCCTTTACTTATGTAGTCAGCTTTAGTGTAAACTTGTTTCAGCTTTTCATTGTACACTGTACTGTTCCTTTGTCTTAATAAAATATGTGTCTATTTCTCCATACATATCTTTCTTCTCCGTAACAACTACTTTATGCATGAATATTAAATGCAAGCTTGCCCTTAAGGATATTCCAGGCAGAAAAAATGCTTTAACACAGGTTCCTACTAATTTAAACTCACAAATATTATCAAGTATAACAATGGTAACTTTCAATAAATTAAATTCTTGGAACTAACCGGGATAAGCGCTGAGTACTACGCGATGCATGCTAGACCAATGTCCGAGAACGATAATCTCTAAATAATTCGTCTGAAAGGGTAGCTAAGTAGCGAGGGACTTTGGTTGTGCTTTTGGGGTAATATGTTGCGCCGTATCGCATCAACCCCTTTGATACTGGGGATCCGAGGGTGGACCGAGGAATCCGCGCAATCAAGGTATTAACCCGTCTGCTAACGCGGAGTTCTCTTCGGAGGGGTTTCGAGGTTTACGGGCCATAGTTTTTTCATTAAATAGTTGGTTCCTCATCCAAGTAGTTGGTTTCCCCTGAGGCTTGGGTCCGAGGACCATGCAATGCCTTGGTTCTGTCCAAAACCTAGTTTTCCACATCCAGGTAGTTGGTTTCCCCTGAGGCTTGGGTCCGAGGACCATGCAATGCCTTGGTTCTGTCCAAAACCTAGTTTTCCACATCCGGGTAGTTGGTTTCCCCTGAGGCTTGGGTCCGAGGACCATGCAATGCCTTGGTTCTGTCCAAAACCTAGTTTTCCACATCCAGGTAGTTGGTTTCCCCTGAGGCTTGGGTCCGAGGACCATGCAATGCCTTGGTTCTGTCCAAAACCTAGTTTTCCACATCCGGGTAGTTGGTTTCCCCTGAGGCTTGGGTCCGAGGACCATGCAATGCCTTGGTTCTGTCCAAAACCTAGTTTTCCACATCCAGGTAGTTGGTTTCCCCTGAGGCTTGGGTCCGAGGACCATGCAATGCCTTGGCTCTGTCCAAAACCTAGTTTTCCACATCCAGGTAGTTGGTTTCCCCTGAGGCTTGGGTCCGAGGACCATGCAATGCCTTGGTTCTGTCCAAAACCTAGTTTTCCACATCCGGGTAGTTGGTTTCCCCTGAGGCTTGGGTCCGAGGACCATGCAATGCCTTGGTTCTGTCCAAAACCTAGTTTTCATTACATCCAGGTAGTTGGTTTCCCCTGAGGCTTGAGTCCGGTGGACCATGCAAGGCCTTGGTTCTGTCCAAAACCTAGTTTTCTCTTTGTGTGGGATCTTGGCTTTAGGGGAGTTAGCTCCTCGGCCAAGCCCCTAGAGTTTATCCATACGGTTAACGTTACCAGGTGCCTAGTTTACTCTTTACAGGGGACCTTGGCTTTAAGGGAGTTAGTTCCTCAACCCAGCCCCTAGTCAAGAAACATAGTCCCTAACAGAACTTTATACTAGAACTCTATAACCGACGGTTAGATATAACGAAGAAACTCTATCGACCCACTTCCTATACCAACACACAAGCCTTTCCCACAGACGGCGCCAATTGTAAGGACGCGATTCGTGGCGGACCGTAACAGTGTCGGGTTCGCACGTAAAAAGGCCCCTAACAATATCATTTGTAGAGCGTGGGTTTGGAAGGCTAGGCCCTGGTTGACAGGCGGTGGGTTTTCGCGGTGTTCGTACGAGCTTAAGTTTCCCTACACCCCTGGAGTCTTTCTCCTGGAGGTGGGCTGGGAGGCTCTGGTTTCAGGCCATTTTTCCCAACCCCCTCTATAGATTACTTACTCTTCCTTATATACTAGCTCGCGTCCACTGTCCTTCGTCCACGCGTAGGGTTAAACTTTCCAAGATTGATACTTGTCCCATCAGTCCATACTCAAAGTCGTTAGGGATGGTTGTAAAAGCCAAAGAATGCGGCTCTGTCGGGTTCAGAACATTAAATGGCAATAACAGCAGCTTTCCCTGGATATTTTAGATCTTTCTTCCATGTTCCAGTCCTATACCGTTTTTACCCTTCCCTTTGGAGGTACTGGGGGTCTGCCGAGGACTGAACTACCCTCGGCGGTACCCAAAGGCTATTTCGTTGAACTTGGGCCATAATCCTCCTCGGCCTGGGCCTCTGGACTCTCCCTGGGTAGAGGGGCCTGGCCCATAAATCATTTGCGCCCCACATATATATATATATATATATATATATATATATATATATATATATATATTGGATTATTCTTCCAACACCACTTTGCTGTATAGTCTCTTGCATTGATTTTGGTTCTTGGAGCACCTTCAAAACAAAGGTATCTCAAGTTTTCTTATCAAGTTTAATGTTAACATATATGAGAGATATTTTGGTCAATTAGAAAAAGTTTGATGAAACATAAAAGGAAAAAGAACTAAAGAACGCACAATCTGAAAATAAATAAATAAATAGTGATTGTATTAGGTAGAGGCTTTTGGAGATTGTTGTTTTTATTTTTGGAATTCTTTATGTTCATGTGTATGAATGTATTGGGTTTAATTGAATTGGAATTATCTTTGAAACTTTGATTTTAATTGAATAATGAAAATGGCAGAAGAAGTATGTTATAATATTTAGAGTCTTCTGTATATATGATGTTGTAATTTAAATTTCGTATTTGAATTGTTAAATCATAGTTTCATTGTTCATCTATTAATCATGAATAATAATATTGTTATTTGTAACTATCATGATATGATATCAATGATGTGATCATTCCGATTGCTTTCCTTTAGAGTTTAGATAGTCTATTTTATGATTAAAAATATTTACAATTAAAAGACTTTTGAAATTACATTTTTTTTTAAATTATTGAATATGTTGAATCTTAAATGACTTCTATTAAACTCCATCCTTTATGGCATCATTAAAAAGAAAACTCATATAGATAGGTATTAGGATATTATTTGGAACTATCATAATAGACTAACATATGACACATGGCACGGATTTAATTGTAATATGATAGAAAGCACATTTTAGTCCCTACATTTTCAGGCTATTCCCATTTTAGTCCCTATATTTTATATTTATCGCTTTTAGTCCTTATTTTGAAAAACGCTTCACGTTTTGGTCTCTGCTGTTATATTAGAAACGAAGAAAGCTGATGTGACAAACAGCAGGAATAAATAATATTAAATTAATGTCCACGTGGCCTAAATTAATAATAAAAAATGTTTTTTGGAATTAAAAAATGCTACGTCAGCATCTAAATTATAAAAAATTATTAATTTTAACTAATTAAAAAAATTAAAAATAGAATTAAAAACTAAATATCATATGAATTGAGATCTAAGTGTGTCTCGAACAAGAACAATAAGAACACAAACCTAGATCCAAGAACACAAACCCAGAAATTAAAAAAAAAAAACAAAATAGTAAAGAAACCAGCGAAGAAACCTTGATTGAGTACTTCACCCAGTATGGTCAAGTCACCCAAGCCATTATCATGTGCAAGAAACCCACTAGTCACCCTCATGGCTTTGGCTTTGTTGTCTTCTCTGACCCTTCTGTTCTTGACCGTGTCCTCCAAGATAGGTACACCATCGATGGCCACACCGTTAGTCTCTTTCCTCCCTTTATTTGTGATGATGCCAAAAAAATCACCAATGAGCCACACGGTTCCAACACGCTCGATACCGAAACTGCCCAACATAGAAAAATACCTTACAGAGAGTACCGGTGTGGTACCGGCCAAATATCCTCCGAAGGTTAAGTCAGAAGAGAGCTCCAACAATGTTAAAGAGTAAGAGCTTTAGAGAAATTGTGCATACCTTTTTCTTAAGGGTCTTTGGGTTTTTATAGTTGCATAGGGCCAGACTTCTTTACTTGCGGAACAAGGCTTTTCCTTATGGGGAAGATACTCAATAATGCATGTATATTCTAGAATTCTACTCATGTTCGAATTCTACAAACCAGGGCTAATCGTGTGTTGCAAGTATTTTCCATTTAAGTTTCCTTGGAGACCACATAATAATGGGTGGGATGCCACCTGGCCGTCCAATCTACACATGCCACGTCTGTCTGTGCCACCTTCGTCCAGATAGCTCTGTCATGCATAATTTTTCCTCTTCAGTTGCCCCCTTCACCCTATGGGTCCATGATCTCGGAGTGGAAGGACCCGTGGGGTGACGGTTCGATTTGGATCCTGAGAGACTTGTTAGTCTTTGACAAGCTAGCCTGTAATTATTTATGGCACAGGGGACTTAAATTTTCACCAAGGCACTCGTGGCCGACTTGGTTGGTCCTTCCACCCGTAGGTAATAGAACTTAAAATTTCCAACAAAGCATTCGTGAGTGACTTGGTTCGTCCTTTCACCCATACATAGAAGAACTTAAATTTCAACCAAGACACTCGTGGGTGACTTGGTTCATCCTTCCACTCGTAGGTAGAAGGACTTAAATTTTGTACCAAGACACTTGCCAGTGGCTTGGTTAGTCTTTCCATCCGTAGGTAGTAGGACTTCAATCTTCGACCAAGGCACCCATAGGTGACTTGGTTCATCCTTCCACCTACGGGTGGAAGGACTTAAATTTTGACTAAGACACTAGTGAGTGACTTGGTTCATCCTTCAACTTGTAGGTAGAAGGACTTAAATTTTCGACCAAGGCACCCGTAAGTGACTTGGTTCGTCCTTCCACCCGTAGGTAGAAGGAATTAAATTTTGACCAAGGCACTCGTGAGTGACTTGGTTCATCCTTCCACCGGTTGGTAGAAGGACTTAAATTTCAACCAAGACACTTGTGAGTGACTTGGTTCATCCTTCCACCTGTAAGTAGAAGGACTTAAATTTTGTACCAAGGCATTTGCTGGTGACTTGGTTCATCCTTCCACCCGAAGGTAGAAAGACTTAAATTTTGACCAAGGCATTCGTGAGTGACTTAGTTCGTCCTTCCACCTGTAGGTAGAAGGACTTAAATTTTGTACCAAGGTGCTTGCTGGTGGCATGGTTCGTCCTTCCACCCGAAGGTAGGAGGACTTAAATTTTGACCAAGGCACTCGTGAGTGACTTGGTTTGTCCTTCCACCCGTAGGTAAGGCTTAAATTTTGTACCAAGGCACTTGCTGGTGGCTTGGTTCATCCTTCCACCCATAGGTACCACCCGTAGGTAGGACTTAAATTTTGTATCAAGACACTTGCTGGTAGCTTGGTTCGTCCTTCCACCCGAAGGTAGGAAGACTTAAATTTTTGACCAAGGCACTTGTAAGTGACTTGGTTCATCCTTCCACCCATGGGTAGAAGGACTTAAATTCTGTACCAAGGCACTTATGAGTGGCTTGGTTCGTCCTCCCACCCTTAGGCAGGAAGACTTAAATTTTGACCAAGGCACATGTTGGTGGCTTGGTTCATCCTTCCACTCGTAGGTAGAAGGACTTAAATTTCGACCAAGACACTTGTGAGTGACTTAGTTCGTCCTTCCACCCATACTAAGGTACTTACTGGTGGCTTGATTAGTCCTTCCATCTGAGGTAGTACGACTTTAAACTTCGACCAAGGCACCCGTAGGTGACTTGGTTCGTCCTTCCACCCGTAGGTAGAAGGACTTAAATTTCGACCAAGACACTCATGAGTGACTTAGTTCGTCCTTCCAACCGTAGGTAGAAAGACTTAAATTTTCTACCAAGGCACTCGTAAGTGACTTGGTTCGTCCTTCCACCTGTTGGTAGAAGGACTTAAATTTCAACCAAGACATTCGTGGGTGACTTGGTTCGTCCTTCCACCCGTAGGTAGAAGGACTTAAATTTTGTACCAAGGTACTTGTTAGTGGCTTGGTTCGTCCTTCCACCCGAAGGTAGGAAGACTTAAATTTTCGATCAAGGCACTCGTAAGTGACTTGGTTCATCCTTCCACCCGTAGGTAGAAGGACTTAAATTCTATACCAAGGCACTTGTGAGTGACTTGATTCGTCTTCCCACCCTTAGGTAGGAAGAATTAAATTTTGACCAAGGCACTTGTTGGTGGCTTAGTTCGTCCTTCCACCCGTAGGTAGAAGGACTTAAATTTCGACCAAGACACTCGTGACTAACTTGATTCGTCCTTTCACCCATAGGTAGAAAGACTTAAATTTTATACCAAGGCACTTGCGGGTGGCTTGGTTAGTCCTCCCATCCATAGGTAGTAGGACTTTAAACTTCGACCAAAGCACCCGTAGATGACTTGGTTCGTCCTTCCACTCGTTGGTAGAAGGACTTAAATTTCGAACAAGTCACTCGTGAGTGACTTGGTTCGTCATTCCACCCGTAGATAGGACTTAAATTTTGAACCAAGGCACTTATTGGTGGCTTGGTTAGTCCTTCCATCCGTAGGTAGTAGGATTTTAAATTTCGACCAAGGCACCCGTAAGTGACTTGGTTCATACTTCCACCCGTAGGTAGAAGGACTTAAATTTCAACTAAGACACTAGTGAGTGACTTGGTTCGTCCTTCTACCCGTAGGTAGAAGGACTTAAATTTTCGACCAAGGCACTTGTAAGTGACTTGATTCATCCTTCCACCTGTAGGTAGAAGGACTTAAATTCTGACCAAGGCACTCGTGAGTGACTTGGTTCGTCCTTCCACCTGTTCGTAGAAGGACTTAAATCTTGACCAAGACACTCGTGAGTGACTTGGTTCATCCTTCCACCCGTAGGTAGAAGGACTTAAATTTTGTACAAAGGCACTTGCTGGTGGTTTGGTTCGTCCTTCCACCTGAAAGTAGGAAAACTTAAATTTTCAACCAAGGCACTCGCAAGTGACTTAGTTCGTCCTTCCACCCGTAGGTAGAAGGACTTAAATTCTCGACCAAGGCACCCGTAAGTGGCTTGGTTCGTTCTTCCACCCGTAGTTAGAAGCACTTAAATTCTGACCAAGGCACTCGCAAGTGACTTGGTTCGTCCTTCCACCCGTTGGTAGAAGGACTTAAATTTCGGCCAAGACACTCATGAGTGACTTGGCTCGTCCTTCAACTCGTAGGCAGAAGGACTTAAATTCTATATCAAGGCACTTGCTGGTGGCTTGGTTCGTCTTTCCACCTGAAGCTAGGAAGACTTAAATTTTGACCAAGGCACTCGTGAGTGACTTGGTTCGTCCTTCCACCCATAGGTAGAAGGACTTAAATTCTATACCAAGGCACTTGTGAGTGGTTTGGTTCGTCCTCCCACCCTTAGGTAGGAAGACTTAAATTTTGACCGAGGCACTTGTGAGTGGCTTGGTTCGTCCTTCCACCCATAGGTAGAAGGACTTAAATTTTGACCAAGACAATCGTCCTTCCACCCGTAAGTGGAAGGACTTAAATTTTGAATGAAAATCAGGTGTCGTTTGCATCCTTGATCGTCGGTACCCTTGGTTGTCGATCCATCCTATTAGGATGAGGATTAGGTATCCGTCGGCTTCCTTTTGTAGTGTTTAGCCCTGAGGTCTTGCTGCAGCGTTGACATTTGCTGTATGCTTATACGTAGG
This sequence comes from Quercus berberidifolia, assembly GCA_028535905.1. NCBI lineage: Eukaryota > Viridiplantae > Streptophyta > Magnoliopsida > Fagales > Fagaceae > Quercus > Quercus berberidifolia. The sequence continues at coordinate 36,075,284 of JAPQVW010000003.1, read as the reverse complement.
ATTGGGCATCCTTCTGCATGATAGGCCATTGATACACTGCCCTCGGGATGCGTGATGCCCGAACTTTCAACCTTTGGGACGCATTGTAGTCCTGTATTAGCGTCCCATTCTTAAGGTATTTTGTCTGTCTATTTTCGGTCGTGGACTTGCCAACATGACTGAGTGTTACCTCGTCATCAAAATTTTTTTTTTTTTATCCGTCCACTTTGTTCATGGACATGCATCGTCAATTTTTTTTTTTTTTTTTTTTTGTGGGGGTCCGTCCACTTTTGTTCATGGACATGCAACCGTCCATCTTTCTTTTTTGGTGTCCGTCCACTTTTATTCATGGACATGTATCTATCCTTTTTTTTTTTTTTTTTTTGTGTTCATCTGCTTTTTTTCATGGACATGTATCCGTCCTTTTTTTTTTTTTTTTTTTTTTGTCCATCCAATTTTTTTTCATGGACATGTATCCGTCCCTTTCTTTTGGGTTGTCATTTTTTGGTCGCGGATTTGTTGAGGTGACTAAGTGTTACCTCATCACCTTGTTAGTCGTTCGCTTGGGGTTGTGGACTTGTTGAGGTGACTAAGTGTTACCTCGTCACCTTGTTGGACGTCCACCTTGGGTCGTAGACTTGTTGAGGTGACTAAGTGTTACCTCGTCACCTTGTTAGTCATCCACCTTGGGTTGTAGATTTGTTGAGGTGATTAAGTGTTACCTCGTCACCTTTTTGGTCGTCCACTTGGGGTCATGGACTTATTGAGGTGACTAAGTGTTACTTTGTCACCTTGTTGGACGTCCATCTTGGGTTGTGAACTTGTTGAGGTGACTAAGTATGGCGACCGTCCACCCATAGACTTTGGTCATGCGTCTACCTGTAGGTGACTTAACGTAGTGACTGTCCATCCGTAGGTGAATTTAGCTACACGTCTACCCGTAGGTAACTTAGTATAGTGACCGTCCACCCGTAGGCGACTTTGGCCATGCATCTACCCGTAGGTAACTTAGTGTAATGGCTGACCACTCGATGCGTTGTACAAATATTCCTCGTCTATTGTCCCCCTTCCATGTTTGCCTTCGCTACTTGAGTTGATTATCTCTTAGATTGTTTGTCACCTTGGCGACTTTGATGATCAGTACTGCCTTGAAGATATTGTAGAAGGGTAGGCGGTATTGGTTGTTTGCTTTTTTTTTTTTTTTTTTAATCGCAAGTAGAGTAAATATTCTTTAGGCATTCGGTATTCTAAGGGTGAGGTAGCTTCTGCCCATCAAGTCTCTCTTGTAGGGTGGTTGTCGTCCAAAATGCGCCTTTTTCGTGGAGAATTGGTCTTCCGTCTTGCTGGGTTGCTCCAGTTCCCTGCAACTTCCCTTGGCCTACAAGGATTTCTATTTGTTATTTCAGATCATAACACTCCTTTGTGTCATGTCCATGTTTATGGTGGTAATGTCAATATTTGGTGCTTTGATCGCTTGCTTGGATCCCCATTCATCCTCCTCGGCCATTCCAACATGGGGTCATCTTTGATAAGCGTAAATATATGGTTGATAGGAGCGTTTAGTGGGGTGGAGCGAACGAGTCGGCTGTTAGAATGTCTAGGCCTCTTGCCTTCTCTTTGGCCAATCGTTCGTCGTCCTACAGTATTGTAGTTGTTAGTCTTCTCTTCTATTTGTTGTTCCCTTCTGTAATATTTTGAAGGGATGGATAGTGATTATGACCACTTCTACCTTGATCATGCGATAAGACTTGATGTTCTTGCAGATGCTTAATTTGCACTTCCAACGCTTGGTTTTGTAGCATAAGAGTTTTATTTTGTTGAGTAAGTCGCTTGATCGTAGTCGAGAGTGTTTGCAATTGCCATTCTACAACAGTGGGGGGATTTCCAGTTTCTTGGTTGGCTGATGCCATCGATCAAGTTTGGACCGTACGACCTTTTGTCTCAAGGATAAAGCAATGACTGATTACTCGTATTTCCCACAGACGATGCCAACTGATGATGTTGAAAAAATCACCAGTGAACCACATGATTCCAACATGCTCGATACCAGACCTGCCCAACACAGAAAAAGACCTTACAGAGAGTACCGATGTGGTACCGGCCAAAGACCTTCCGAAAGTTAAGTCAGAAGAGAGCTCCAACAATGTTAGAGAGTAAGAGCTTTAGAAAAATTGTGCATACCTTTTTCTTGAGGGTCTTTTGGAGGGCCAGACTCCTTTACTTGTGGAACAAGTCTTTTCCTTATGGGGAAGATACTCATTAATGCGTGTATATTCTAGAATTCTACTCATGTTGGGATTCTACAAATCAGGGCTAATCGTGCGTCGCAAGTATTTTCCATTTAAGCTTCCTTGGAGACCACATAATAATGGGCTGGATGCCACGTGGCCGTCCGGTATATACATGCCACGTCTATTCGTGCCACCTCAGATATCAATTTTACCTCACTGAGAAAGTGCCTACATTTTAATAGGTGAGACCCTGGGGCCACGTTATGCGTTGGTGAGGATCACTTGAAAAAGAAAAAATAAATTAATTAATTAGTATGGGTTGTTGAGCACCTAGAAAAAAGAACTTGACCGCTCTAAAAAAATTTTTTGAACACCCTAATTAAAACGTTGAGCCTAATAAAATAAAATTTGACCTATGTCGGACCATGAGTTATGTCATTCTACTTCAAAACCTATTAGTGATGAAAAAGATACATTGAAATCTTTTATGACTTTCGATATCACATCACATGGACTTGTTTTCAAAGTAGTTGTAGGAAATCAAATTGTGGTCCCCCTAACAATCCCTCCCTTACAATGATACTCCTGTGACTCGAATCCATGACTTTGGTTCTAATACCATTTGTCAGACCGTAAGCTATATTATTCTACCTCAGAACCAATTGGTGATGAGGAAGACATATTCAAATCTTTTATGACTTTTGACATCACATCACACGAGCCTGTTTTTAGGGTGGTTCTAAGGAGTCAAATTGTGGTCCCTCCAACACTCCAAAACTTTAGTATGTTGAAGATTAATTTTAGTAATTTGCATTGGAATAGCAATTTTAAATCAATAGCTTAATTGTCAAATCGAAATTTTTTTTCAAATGTTTAATTATGATTTTTAAAATTGTGTTTGCAAAATGCATATTTTAAAATCGCTATTTTTTTAAAAACACTTTTTTTTTTTCAAACAACTAAGCTGTTAGGGCTTTCTTAGTCTTTCTCTGAATTTGTTGGATTTATGTGATACATTTGTATATATGCATATGCACTAAAATAATGTCTTAATGCTTTATTGAACGTGATTAATGTGGTGGTTGAATGCCTAAGTTGAATATTTTGAATAAACTTATAATTTATATTTTATTCTTTTGCTAGCACTTATGAAGAAATCATTTGTATTGCAAAATTCATCTTCTAAGGTATTTGTATTGACGTAAACAATCTTCTTCCAAAACTTAGAATAAGAGAAAATGTCTCATATTTTCATCATAATGATCTAAATGATATAAGAAGAGCATATTTACAAAGAGGCTCTTGTCAACTTCTTAACCATGATTTCCCTATAAAAAATAAAAAATTTAGTGAAGTGTTGCATCAATTTAATCCTGGTTGGTTTAAAGAAAACAAAAAATGGTTAGATCAAATTATAAAAAAAAGGATGATATATTTTGTTTATATTGTTACTTATTTAGACAAGATTTTGGTAATTGAATGGAAAATCAATAATAAATGATTTCTTGGCTGTACATTGAACAATATATAGTTGATAGATAAAGCTATCTTATAATGATTTCAGTCATCAAAAAAAAAAAAAAAAGATTCATCAAAAAAATCTTATAACAATTTCAAAATATAAAAACTCATAGAAGGAAAATTTTTGAACTTTATGTATTTGTATGTGTGTTTTTATTTTTTGGTGATGTCAATATATTCAAGTTTTTTTTTTTTTTAATTTAAACTTCTTAATGACCACTTGAAGAAAATTCATAGAGCCGCCATTGAGGTCCAACACCTAAGATTTTTAATATTTTAAATGGAAGATAAAGCAAAAACAAAGATCAAATTTAAGGTTTTCTTCTTTGATATGTTGTTATAAATTACTGATTATTTCAAAATCTTGATATCATGTTAAATTGCTTATATTTTCAAAAGTTTAAATTATTATGAAATGATAAATTTAATAATTTATCCTCATAATTTTAATATAGACAATATCTGTATGGACTTTAGTCTCCACAATCGCCAATTTTCTACATATATATGTCAAATATTTCAAAATTATTTTATGCTTCTGCTTACATATAGCACAGAAACAATTCAAATTACATTGAAAAGAACTACCATTACCGAGCAATACTTAGGGAAACTAGAGGTTATATAACATCTCCTGGCCACCATTGACGGATTTGGTTTGGAAAAACTGGCCTTGGATGCCGAACCCATGGCTGCCTGTTTCGAGTTGCAGCTGATCTGACTATGACCACCTTCGATCTCTTCTTCAATTGTTTCCAACCTCTTTCCAAAAGTTGGCCTCTTCTCCATACGAATGAGTTGGGGTGGTGCTACCTCAGTAGCCTGCCGAGTTGTGCTCACTGTCCTTACATACATGTGCCCAAGTCTTTAGAGCTTTCTCCTAATGCTTTTTCAATATATGGAATAAGGTGACATGCTTTGTTTATACATTTATAGGGAATAACTACCCAATTGGATTGTTAGAAATACTGGAAGATTGTATTGTATTTCGTAATGAGAGAATATACATCAGAGCCTTATATAGGAGGCGTAAGTGTGCGGTACAAGTAAGGTGCAGTACAAGTACATGTGTGCTATACAAGTAAAGTAATTGGGCCTAAAGCCCATAATATAATATAATATACATTAACAGCCCCCCTCAAACTCAAGGTGGATGTGAGACCAGCTTGAGGTTGTCAACCAAATCACGAGTGCGTCCTTTAGGAAGTGACTTGGTGAAGATATCTGCAAGTTGATCTTTGAAGGAGACGGAGAAGAGCTTGAGAACACCATGGACAAGATGATAACGGATAAAATGACAATCAATCTCGATGTGTTTAGTCCGTTCATGAAAGACATCATTGTGAGCAATATGAATGGCACTCTGGTTGTCACAATAAAGGGGAGTAGCAGAGGATGTGGACACACCTAAATCCTTAAGAAACCACCGTAGCCAAAGGAGCTCAGATGTGGTATCAGCAAGGGCACGATATTTTGCTTCAGTACTGGAGCGGGCCACAAAGGTTTGTTTCTTACTTCGCCAAGAAATTAAAGAAGAACCAAGGAGAAAGCAATCACCTGTAGTGGACCTACGATCAGTGGGATCCCCTGCCTAATTAGCATCAGAAAATGCACGAAGTACAAGAGGAGACTGAGCTGAGTAGAAAAGGCCATGGAAGAGAGTGCCCTTCAGGTATCGAAGAATGCGCAGAACAGCAGCATAGTGAGTAGATCATGGAGCAGACAGATACTGGCTCACCTGATGAACAGCATAGGAGATGTTTGGACGAGTAATTGTGAGATAAACTAGGCTGCCAACCAATCGTCTGTAAAGAGAAGGATTAGACAATGGTTTCCCCCCCGAGGGTGTCAAATGCGCATTAAGTTCAACCGGAGTGTCAACAGTCTTGCTGTCAGTGAGTCCAGCTCGAGATAAAAGGTCAGAAGCATACTTGGCTTGAGTAATATAAAGACCATCTGTGGAATGAGTAATTTCAAGACCCAAGAAATAACTGAGATGTCCAAGATCTTTCATCTCAAATTGCTGACTAAGAAAATCCTTGAGTTCTTGAATGCCACTGAGGTCATCACCAGTTATGATCATATCATCCACATATAGAAGAAGCAAAATGGTGCCTTTATCAGTACGATGAAGAAATAAGGCAGAATCATACGGACTGGCAGTTTAACCAAAGCGAAAGATAGTGGAGCTGAACTTGGCAAACCAAACTCGTGGAGCTTGTTTAAGACCATAAAGTGCACGTCGAAAATGACAAACCTTGTTTGAGTCAACAGAGAGACCAGGAGGAGGTTGCATATAGACTGCTTCACTCAAATCCCCATTAAGGAAAGCATTTTTAACATCCATCTGAAAAAGATCCTATTTACTAGCAGCAGCAACAGCTAAGAGGGCACGAACAGATGAGATACGAGCAACTGGAGCAAAGGTCTCTTCATAATCAATCCCATATTCCTGTGTAAAACCTTTTGCAACAAGACGAGCCTTGTAGCGCTCAATGGACCCATCAGAGCGAGTCTTGATCTTATAGATCCACTTACAACCAACCACAGACTGTCTAGGAGGGAGAGTGACCAGATCCCAGGTATGGTTTTTGGTTAATGCATCAAGTTCCTCTTTCATTGCAATCTGCCATAAAGGGTCAGTGGAGGCCTCACGATAGGTTTGAGGCTCGTGAAATGTAACAAGGGCAGTGTAACAATAATAGTCAAGTAAATGTGTAGGAATGGATCTTACCCGGGTTAAGTGGCGATGTGGAATGTCTTGTGGAGGATCTTCAGGCGGAGCAGGAGCAGGGGACCCAGGCTCTAGGTGGGGTAGCTCGTCATCAACCTGTTCATCTTCAACCTGTCTAGGAGTAGCATCAAAAATATCTGGAGAAGGGTCTAAAGGAGGATCAAAAGTATTTGTAGAAGGAACAAGAGACTCATCTGGAAAAATTTCTAAAACAGAGGAGGTAGTTAGGGAAGAACGAAAGTGAGAGAGTTTAACAAACAATCGATGTTCCCAAAAGACGACATTACGAGAAACACGAAGACGATGAGAGACAGGATCATAACACCTATACCCTTTTTGAGTTTCGCCATAACCAAGGAAACAACAAAGTCTAGATCGAGGCTCAAGTTTGTTGTGTTCATGAGGCTGAAGAAGAACGAAACAAGCAGATCCAAATGATCGAAGGTGATGATAATCAGGAGGTGACCCAAAGAGACGCTCATACGGAGTCTGATTATGGATGACAGCACTTGGAATGCGATTAATCGCATGAACAGCATTAAGAGCAGCTTCACCCCAAAATGGGGCAAGAACTTTGGCAGAAAGAAGAAGAGCACGAACAGTGTCAAGAATATGACGAAATTTTCTTTTACCTCGACCATTTTGCTGAGAGGTACCTGGACAAGTTAGATGATGCACAGTGCCATAGGAATGTAACAAAGCTTGAAACGCATATTGAGTATATTCAAGAGCATTATCAGAACGAAAAGTTTTGATACGTTTGGAGAATTGGGTTTCAACCATTTTTGCAAAGTTACTGTATATTGGTAAAATTTCAGAACGAGATTTCATAGGAAATATCCAACTATAACGAGAATAATCATCAATAAAGACAACAAAATATCGAGATCCACCAATACTAGCAATAGGAGAAGGTCCCCAAACATCAGAATGAATTAACTCAAAAATACTATTAGAAATGGATTCACTGTTATTAAAAGATAAAGCTGGTTGTTTTCCTAACTGACATGAAGTACAATCAAAATTGTCTTTGGACACAGAACCCAACAGACCCCTAGAAGCTAACTGTTGTACCCGAGAAGATGATGCATGACCAAGACGAGAATGCCAAAGTGCAAGAGATGGTAAGGAAGAAACTGCAGCAGCTGCAGCAGCAACAGAAACAGGAGCAACAGGTGGAAGATGAAGATTGTCCACGGGAAACATACGCCCAACTCTAGGGCCGGTCCCAAGCTCTTGTCCCGTCCTCGGATCCTGCACAATATACCCAGAATAGTAAAAAATAAGGCGATAACCTAGTTCAGCTAATTGTCCTACAGAGCACAAATTATAGGATAGGTCAGGTACATGGAAGACTCCAGGAACAGAAAGGTTGGAGGTCGAAACAAAACCTAGACTATTCCCATGCATGGTGGAACCATCAGCTATATGAATATTTAGAGGGTGTGGTGCAGGGTCAAGTTTGGAGAATAACGAGGAGTGAGGTGTCATGTGATTGCAACAGGCAGAGTCAAAGAGCCAAGTTTGAGACTTACCGGGTAGAACTGAGAGAGCAGTGGAAAGAGATGCATTACCAGCCATACGAACAGCCTGAGCTATGATCTCCTGTAGTTCAGTGGGAGAGAGGTTGATAGTGGATCCAGAAGACTGGGACTCAGCTGAAATGGAAGCCATCGGCGGAGTAGGCTCAGTGTTAGCAACGGCAGCAGTAGATTTGTTGCGACGATAACAAGTCTCAATGGTGTGACTAGGACACTTGCAATAGTTACAAAACTTTTTGTTGGTCTGCTTGCGACGATTGCTAGAGCCAGAGGAATCACCTGATTGTTGAGGTTGCTCTATGGGTGGAGCAGAAGGTGTAATAGCCAAAACATTAAGCTTATTCTGAGTTTGAAGGGTTGCAAGATGAGCTTCTTCTCTAACCAACTCATTCACAGTAGTATCAAGAGAGGGAGCAGGACTGCGATTTAGCAGTTGGCCTCGAATGGGCTCAAAATTCTTGTGAAGGGACATCAGGAATTCATAGAGGCGAAATTCATTTCTGATGGAAGCATATTGTTGAGCATCCTTTGAGCATGCCCAAGTTGGATCAGAAATGTCAATTTGGTCCCAAATGAAGCGAAGCTGATCATAATAGTCATTGATGGATTGCCCTGGTTCTTGTCTGAGTTGATGCAATTCAACCACTAACTGATATTTCATGGAGCCATGAGTAGTGGAGTACCTTTTGGCCAACATATCCCACGCTGACTTGGCATCATCATAGCTGCCTAACAGGTTGGAAATGGAGGGAATGGAAGTGTTCCGAATCCACGTGAGGATCATGTGGTTGTGACTATCCCATTCAATCATACGACCAAGGAAGGTAGTATCTTCTTCACTTGCTCCTTTGACAGGAATGGCGACTGCACCAGTACAGTAATGCCAGAGCATGCGACCCTTAAGAAAATTGCGCATAGCTTGAGACCAAGATAAGTAATTCTTGTTCCCCTCTAATACAGTATTGATGGGGCGAGGAAGAAAAACATCATTTTTATCCATTTAGACACACAATATGTAAAAACAGAATGCAAAAATGAAATCTACGCGAAAAACTGGGTAAGGAGAACCTGGACTGCAAAAGTCAACCCCTGGAGAAAAGTCAACGGTCAAAGTCAACGACCGGTCAAAGTCAATGGTCAACGGTAGGTCAACGGTCAACGGTCAGCAGATGACATCACAGGATGACGTGGCGCTGACGTCAGCAGATGAGTGGATGCTGACGCAACTATGGCTGACGTGGCACTGATGACGTCACAGGTGACATCAACTGGAACTGATGACGGCGCGTGTGGCGCGTGGATCTCTGACGCAGAAAATTCAAGCCGCGCGTGATGGCGCGTGCAGTCTCTAATGACAGCGAGGCTTTCACCATCGGGTAGATCGGTTCAAGACGAACATAGTGATATCTCCAGAAATTTGATCGGAGCAATATTCGTGGCGGCGATGACACGTGCACTATTCTGTGCGGTGTTGGACTACTCAACGACAGCGGCTGCAGGTCCGGAACCCAAGGACAACGGTTGGAAGACGTCAGAGTTTCAACGGCGAGAGGCTACGGCAACTGTTGTGATAGCGGAAGCGATGTTGAGAGTGGAGTAACACCAATATAGAAAAGACTGCTAAAAAAAGGTCAGAGCAGTGGCTCTGATACCATGTTAGAAATACTGGAAGATTGTATTGTATTTCGTAATGAGAGAATATACATCAGAGCCTTATATAGGAGGCGTAAGTGTGCGGTACAAGTAAGGTGTAGTACAAGTACATGTGTGCTATACAAGTAAAGTAATTGGGCCTAAAGCCCATAATATAATATAATATACATTAACATGGATGTTCTTCAGAGCCAATTGTCGCCTGCTTTTGTATATGTTCTCTAATGGAGAATCCACGCTAGTTTATTCCCCGTTATTTCCTGATTTGTTTAGATGAATGGTCCAAGATTTTCGTGACCAAATTGTTACTACTTTACAAAGAAACCAATATTATTCTGCATGCGGATTCAACTTATAAATTATAACGTGCAAAATTGAAATTGAAACCCGATCTTCGGTTTGAAAGTTGAAACCCTCTCCCCCAAGAAAAGTAAAAAAAAAAAAAGATAGATTCAGTGTTCTATAGGATCTATATATGCCATTTCTCTTGTAAGACAAGTTGTCCTAGACTGAAAATTCCATTATTCAGCAATTTCAACTATTTGTTTTGCTGAAAAATTTTCGCATCTGGCAAAATAACGAAATTAACTGCCTTGAAAATATCCCACAATTCTTGTATTAATTTTTTCAGGAAACTTATTAAACAAATCAAACCAAACATTTAGAACCATCTGATCTTGAAAATTTAGCAGATAATTGAAATGTAGGTTCAACTTGTTCATGCCGAAAGTTATGTTTCTTTGGATGCCTTTTAGTTCTTACATCATATGTTGGTCAGCAGGAATACATAAGGTTGGCCATACAATTACTTGTTGGAGATGAAGCATTTATTCTCCACGGCAAGGAGAAATTAAGAACCTGACATATTTGAATACATCATGCATCCACTAAAAGAGAACAAATAATATTCACACCCTAAATATGCATCTTTGCCTTCTTTAGCATAACAGGATAACAAGGAATCAATTCTTGTTTTTTATTATTTTTATCATGCGACTTTAGCATCAAAGAAGATGAAGATCAACCTTATTTTCCACTAGCCTAAAGTAATTTAGTGTAATCTTAACTTAAGGAGATATATATGACAAATATTCATAGTGGTGGTGACAACAATTAATGGTAGGTGTCTGTATATACAGTAGAACATGGTTTTATCTTGTTATCAACACACAGGTATATAGAAGAGTAATTACAAATTACTTCAAAAGTATAATAATGTTATATTCTCTCCTTTCAAATAATAATGAGTTTCATTGATTATATTCATGTCAGAAGTCAGGGACGGCTTGATGTATTTGGGGGCCTAAGGTGAAAATTGAAATTAAGACCTTTTATATATTTAAATATGACTTTAATATATATATATATATATATATATATATATATATATATTACTTAAATTCCACTATCTTGTTTTAGATGCAAAATTATTACTAATTAACATGAACAATATAGAATTCTTTTTTATTTTTAGAAAGTCTATAGACACAAAAAAATTGACAAAACTTTTCACACATGTTGATGTGGTAGATTGATAGTGAGAAGTAAAGGAGTAATGTTAGTGATGAACCTAGGTGAAAACTAGTAAAAGTTTGTCAATTCAATTATTGTGAAAAACGTTGTGAATTTTTTTGTGTATTGCTTTTTTTTTTAGATGTGTTACATTCACAATGTTTTTCACAACAAATCCTAGTTGTTAAGTTGTTACTAGTTCTAATTTGAACTCACCACTGAAATTATTTATTTTGTCATCAATAAGTAACAACCTATAACAACCGACTACTTAGGATTTGTTCCAAAAATGTTGTAAAAAATGTTATGAACGTAGCATTTCTACTTAATAAAAAAAATTATTTTATTTACTAGCTAATATTTGGGCTTAATTAAATTAAAATTTGGAGTCTTTTTTCTACTTGGAGCCTTAGGCGACCCTATCAATTACTTACTATGTAGAGCTAGCACTACTAGAAGCTATTTTTCAAGTGAGATGATAGAATACAACATTATTATTCACATATATGGAAGCATATCAACAACAATTGTTGAATGTGCGTCCCTTCAATGTATAAGAGGCGTCCCAGTAAAAATAAGACATATGTCAAGTATGTGTATATATATACACGTGTGTATGTGACCAAACAATCTCGTTCTCTCACACTGATTAGATATATATAGTTGTCTTTGGCATTTCCATGGCTTCCTAATTGTGATCGGCCTCTCTCTCTCTCTCTCTCTCTCTCTCTCTCTCTCTCTCTCTCTCTCTCTCTCTCTCTCTCTCTCTCTCTCTCTCTCTCTATATATATATATATATATATATATATATATATATATATATATATATATATATTTCGACCCATAACTCATCTTTTATGGTGATATTTCATTAGAATAAAAAAGTAAAAAGTATATGCCCAAAAATTAAAAATCAAAATAAATAGAAGAAAAAGAGGTGATTTCAACTTCGACCCATAACTCATCCTTTGAGGGTAAATTTCATTAGAATAAAAAGATATAATATATATATATATATATATATATATATATATATATATATATATCCCCCAAAAAAAGAAAAAAAAAAGCTAGCAAGTTGTGCAACTAAAGAAAAAGATCGGCCCAAGAAAGTAAAAAAAACAGGGACGGCCCTTTGGGTAGCAAATGTTGGGCCTAGGAAACACCAAGTCCAATATCAACAACATTAGGCTGCACCTCGTAATGCCCTTAGGCCTTAGGTCCTTCGGCCCATTGAAAGATGTTGCTGTCTTGTTGGCCTAAAAGCAAACCCAGCACCCAGGCAATGCATATCGTTTGCAACCCGCCAACGGTAATTTCAAAGCATCATAACGTAAACAAAAACACACACCTGCATAGTTGCATTGCATAGAACCTAAAAGTAGTAAAATGTGCGCTGCACTTTGTTCTTCTTCTTCTTTAATACTTCTTATATATCAATGAGAGAGCAACAACAACCAGCACAGTACTTCTGGTCATGACCATCTCAGCCACATTTTCCAAGGCCTTGGAACTCAAGCAAGCTCTCTTTCAAAGCTTCAACTCCATCAAACACCTTAAGCACATTCACGCCCACATTCTCCGCTTCGATCTCCACCAAGACACCTACCTCCTCAACATTCTCATACGTCAAGCCTTACATTTCGGTGACACCCATTACACCCGCCTTGTCTTCCACCAAACCACACAACCCAACATTTTTCTCTACAACACTTTGATCCGAGGCTTGGTTTCCAACGATTGTTATCACGAAACAATTCAGTACTATGGTTTAATGCGTAGCGAGGGGTTCTTGCCCAATAGTTTTACTTTCCCTTTTGTTCTAAAGGCTTGCGCGAGGCTTTTGGATGTTCAGCTTGGAGTGAAGATTCATACCCTTGTGGTGAAATCCGGTTTTGACTACGATGTTTATGTTAAAACCAGTTTGCTTTGTTTGTATGCGAGTTGCGGATATTTGGGTCATGCCCATATGGTGTTTGACGATATTCCTGAGAAGAATGTTGTTTCTTGGACTGCAATCATTAGTGGGTATATTGGGGTTGGTCAATATAGAGAAGCGATTGACATGTTTGGGATGTTGGTGGAGATGGGTTTGAGGCCTGATAGTTTTACTATTGTTCGGGTGTTGTTTGCGTGTACTCAGCTCGGGGACTTGAGAAGTGGGGAGTGGATAGATGATTACATGACAGAGATTGGGATGGGGAGGAATGTGTTTGTGGCTACTTCATTGGTGGACATGTATGCTAAGTGTGGAAACATAGAGAAAGCACGATGTGTCTTTGATGGGATTAGTGAGAAGGATATTGTTACTTGGAGTACCATGATTCAAACTTATGCTTTGAATGGGTTCCCTAAAGAAGCTCTGGACCTTTTCTTTCAGATGCAAAGGGAAAATTTGAAACCTGATTGTTATGCAATGGTTGGAGTTCTTTCTGCTTGCGCTAGGTTAGGAGCATTAGACATAGGGGATTGGGCTAGTGGATTGATGGATAGAAGTGAGTTTTTGTCAAACCCTGTTCTTGGTACAGCATTGATTGATATGTATGCAAAATGTGGGAGCATGGCTCAAGCCTGGGAAGTCTTCAGAGGGATGAAGGAAAAAGACCGAGTTGTATGGAATGCCATCATATCTGGGCTAGCAATGAATGGACATGTCAAATCTGCGTTTGGGCTTTTTGGCCAAATCGAAAAAACTGGCATTCAACCTGATGGGAACACTTTCATGGGCCTTCTTTGCGGGTGTACCCATGCTGGTCTAGTTGATGATGGTCGTCAATATTTCAATAGCATGAACCGCATCTTTTCCTTGACCCCTACAATTGAACATTATGGATGTATGGTGGATCTTCTTGGTCGTGCAGGTTTATTAGATGAAGCTCATCAGTTGATAAAAAGTATGCCAGTGGAGGCCAATTCTATTGTTTGGGGAGCTTTGTTAAATGGATGTAGGCTACATCGAGACACTGGATTGGCAGAATACGTATTAAAGAAGCTCATTGAGTTAGAACCATGGAACTCAGGAAATTATGTTCTCTTATCAAATATTTATTCAACAAGCCATAGATGGGATGAAGCGGCAAAGCTTAGGTCAATTTTGAATGAGAAACGAATGAAAAAGATACCAGGGTGTAGTTGGATTGAAGTAGATGGGGTTGTTCACGAATTTCTTGTGGGAGATAAGTCTCACCCCTTATCAGAAAAGATATATGCAAAACTTGACGAATTTGCTAATGAATTGAAAGCAGCAGGCTACGTTCCAAGTACAGATTTTGTTCTGTTCGACATCGAAGAGGAGGAAAAGGAACAATTCCTTGGTTGTCATAGTGAGAAGCTGGCTATTGCATATGGCCTAATCAGTACTTCTCCGAAAGATGTGATTCGAGTTGTTAAAAACCTTCGTGTCTGTGGTGATTGTCATGAGGCCATAAAGCTGATTTCAAAGATTACAGGAAGAGAGATAATTGTTCGGGATAATAATCGATTTCATAGTTTCATTGATGGTTCATGTTCATGTAGAGATTATTGGTGAGACCAGATATAAAACCAAGGCTAGGATGAGTACTAAGTAACCTGACCTCTTTGAATCTTCTCAAAGATTTGTATTTTTTTTTTGTTACATTCACTAACGAGAGGGAAAACTTCTCATTATTTTGATTTGTCAAAAGAAAGTCACATAGATAATAAAATTTTAAATGTTATACCCTGGCGGCAGTCTGTTACTCTAATTCTTGTATAGGATGTTTTCAACTTCTCAATGACGCATTGGAATGCCATCATCTAAGCACATTGGCAGATGTAAACCAGGATAGAAAAAGTATAATGGTAGGAGGTGTCAGTAGGCAAAATAATAACAAGACAACAGCCAATTGTTTGACCATGAACATAAGAGAGGTTTTATGGACTGCAGCAGAGAAGGGGCGCACCAAAGATTGTAAGTATTGCACAGAACCAGTAGTCAGAAAATGATGCCAGAAGGAAAATCTCTCGGATTAAAAGCTGATAAATGTTTTGCAGGTTGCGTGGACAATTTCTAATAGATTGCATGGGGTGTGTGATTTAACTTTGTGGATAAATGAATTATCAGTCAAGTGGAAACGCTAGCTGCCACTGCCCAGAAGCTGATTCTACATCTTTGCTGGGAAAGTGACACTTTAAAAAAGACTTTTCTGTGCTATGTGTGTTTGTTTATATGCTTGGTGTATATTTTTTAGTTCTCTTTTGTATTCTATTATGTTAATGGTCGTAATCCTGTATAAACTTTGTTCTGGTTCTTGATCTACTAAAAAAAACAAAAAGGAAAAGGAAAAAAAAGTAGGCTACGAATACAAGACGTAGGCCACAAACATCATCTTGGAACCTCCCCGCATAACATAGCTCAAAGTTAGGCTGTTTTCCAGAATATGAAAAAATAAAAAAGGGGAGTCTCCTTTTAATTATTTAAATTTCTTAGGAATTGGTTAGTAATCTTTTGTGCTTTTAGATTCCCCCAAAATTATCCTGGGTCCATTTGGCTGAAGTGAAATAGGGAGGATAGAAAATAGAGAAGAGAAAACTGATTTTATAAGTGTTTAGTTAGAGAGCACGGAGAGATGGAAAATTGGTAGGGTCCAGGTGTTTTCTCCCCTAACCCACCAAAATTCTATCTCCCCAATATGGACAGAAAATAGAGGGGATGAATAGTTGCTGTCAATGACTGAACTACCTCCTCCTCATACATTGTGGCATAACATGCCAGGCAAACCATGATTCCTGGTAATTAGTGGCAAGGAAATTCAAGGAAGAAAGCTTTTGCAGAGACCAAGAGTGCCTGATATACATACTGACACCCCGTCTTTGCCTTTGCTCTTGTAGTTCTTCCTACAGGTGACTGAGACACCATAACAATGACTCTAGATTCGAAGTTGAGCTCACCATCTAAGCTTGGCCTAGCTGGAATCTAGCCAGAAACAATGACATAACAATACAAACCCAAATTTTAAAGCACACAACAAATCCTAGATTCTGCTAAAATTTTACCTCAATTTACCAACGGCTAGTGTCAGTTCTCCAACTTCTAATATAGAGCAATAATATCACAACTGCCCTTGGACTTTCAATAAAGCCATGTACTTGCAAACGGATTAGTACATTATTACTCTTTATGCTATGATTGACATTTGTGGTTAGACCTTAAAGGAACCAAGCTGTTTAAATGGTGGATAATTTAAACTTGGTTGAAAAAAAAGCTTTTTTATGTTAATTTATTTAACAAATGAGCCAAACTTAGACATAAATTTATACTTAACTATTAAATAAGTGGAAGTGAAACATAATAATGTGTTTGTAAACAAACTTATAATTATGAATCTCAATTAATGTATATATTATTATATGTTTATATGTATAAATGTTTAAAATATGCTTTCAAAGACTTAAGATTGAATTATATATAATTTTGTAAATAAGTTTATAAGATATCAAATTATAACTTGTAATTTATCAATGATATATATAGACTATTTTGTAGTAAAATTATATACAATTTTTAACAATATAGGGTTTGTGATTTGAATCTAATAAATTAAATAATATAATTTTAATTATAGTTTGGCTATTAATTTTAATTAATAGCATAAATTAATCAAGTTGTTTGTGAACAAACTCAATTTTGTAAATAATAATAATAATAAAAATTAAAAAAAAAAATTTAATTTGAACATGTAAAAATAAGTGAAAAACCATGAACTTTTAATACTCGATTTATTTTGGACTTATTTCCTATCTTATTTAGGGTGGCTTAAGGATTTAAGGCATGCTCGCAATAGTGGATGATTATTTATTTAGGGTGAGTTAAGGATTTAAGGCATGCTTCCCAATAGTGGACGATCAGTTCGGATGTACGGGATAGAAATCATTCCCCATAATAGAGAGTATTTTTCCCATTATTGAAACCATCAAAATACTTTTTAATAGGACAATAAAATAATTCTTAACGCACTGTATGTCATATCTTTTTTTTTTTTTTTTTTTCCTTTGATGAGAACCGTATGTCATATCCTTGGTTGGCGTAAAAGAGTGATAATATAAAATAAAAAGCATATTAGTGACCTTGAACAGTTCTATCGCAAATGTTGGTGCGATCGGAAAGTCCAAAAGACTGAATCTTAACTGTAAGTTTGGATAGAAACATTGGAGTAAGTGGAGCTTTTAAGATGGCATATTTAATTTTAATATAACTTCATTATGCCTCTTCGTTTTTTCTTATAAGTTATAACACGTAGATGAAAAAATATAATAATAATAATAATAAAAGGCCTTGTGACTAAGTTAATTGTGCCTCCACTTATTCTAATGTTTGAATCCAAACCATACCAAACGAGAAAAAGATCCAGTTTGGACTATACGATGGCACCAACATTACCTTC
This sequence comes from Quercus berberidifolia, assembly GCA_028535905.1. NCBI lineage: Eukaryota > Viridiplantae > Streptophyta > Magnoliopsida > Fagales > Fagaceae > Quercus > Quercus berberidifolia. The sequence continues at coordinate 36,057,709 of JAPQVW010000003.1, read as the reverse complement.
CAATCAATAAAAACAAATCAAGGATTTAAAAATAAAAAGTAAAAAATGGCTCAACAAGTCTGATGTCCACCCAGCCAATTAAAGAAGACAAATATGAATATAATAACACAGAGGAACTGAACCAAATGTAATTGGATAAAACTCTATTATATACCAAATATCTTTTGTTTTATATTTCTAAGCAAGCAATGATTAAGAAATAAGATAACGTTCCATCCACATAGTGGTGGAGTCATGAATTTATTTTTGGAGGGGCTATATATATATATATATATATATATATATATATATATATATTTTTTTTTTTTTTTTTTTTTTTTTTTGTGTGTATGAAATGTAAAATAGTTATATATAATACTTTATAACTCAATTTTTTCCCTTTTATTTGTTGAGATAATTGTTAAAATACCTATGTATTCATTTTAAAGATGATAAATGCTTAATTATTGTAATTTGTTGACATATGTATTTATGGATTGTATTTTATTTAAATGAAAATTAAGTTTATTTTTAGACTTTCTTAAATATATATGTATAATATCAAGTATGGGGTAAAATGATAAGGTTATTTAAAAATTTACAAATTATTTAGGATATTTTCAAAAAAAAATTATTTTTTTCAAAAATTTTGGGGGGGCCCAAGCCCCCCTTGGTTATCAAGTGGCTGCGCCATTGCATCCACGTCACCTTATATGAGATCAAATGCCAGCCTTGGCCAAACCCAACTTCACAATAGCCCCTTCTTAAGTCAAGACCAATGGCTCTCGAGTATTCCTCAACTCGAGGAAATTACTAGAAATGTCTTTTCTCTTCCTCAGTTGAAAGCCCTTGGGCCGGATGGCTACCATGCCATTTTCTTTCAAAAGAATTGGCACATTGTCAGACCCAATGTGATTTAGGTCATTCAAGAGATTTTCGAGAATCAAGTCATCCCGCCAAATTGGGGCATTACCAACCTTGTTTTGATACCAAAAGTGGCTTATTTGGAGATGATCACTCAGTTTTGACCGATTAGTCTATGCAATACTCTCTATAAAGTAGTCTCTTATTATTCTGCAACGTCTCAAACCATTTATTACAATGGTTATCAATCCACACCAAGCAGGATTTGTGTCGAGTTGCCGAACCAGTAATAATATTATTCTAGCTCAGGAAATTATATGTACATTGGTGCGTAAAAGAGGACAGGTTGGGTACGTAGCGCTCAAATTAGACCTTGAGAAAGCCTATGATAAATTAGAGTGGTCTTTTATCCAGGAATCTCTAGAATTTTTTCAAGTTCCACGGAGTCTTATTAAATTAATTATGAACATGATAACATCAACAAGATATCGTATTAAGTGGAATGGAGCGCCATTGCCAGAAGTGAGGCCGAGTAGGGGAGTGCGTCAAGGGGACCGCTGTCCCTATACATCTTTATTCTATATTTGGAACGTCTTCCAGGCTTTTGGAAGAGGCGGTTCGAGATAGGAAAATCCACCCTATAAGATTCAGAGGGCAAATTCGCATATCCCACTTATTTTTTGTAGATGATATTTTCTTGTTCACCAAAACTAAATTAAATGATTGTCAAAACCTTTGTAGTGTGTTGCATAAATTTTGCATTACATTGGGCCAAATTATTAGTACCCATAAATCTCATATTTGGTTTTCACCTACTACTCCTCGAAGAATGAAAACTCTTATTGCAGGCCTCCTTGATATACCAACTACGACACAAATCAGAACTTATCTAGGGACCCCTATCTTTACCACACGACGTACAGCCACTGCAAATCAATTTTTAGTAGATAAAATCCAAAAGAGAATTGCAGGCTAGTAGGCAAAATATCTTACTATGGCTGGACGGGCCACATTAATCAAATCTTCAGTGGCTTCTATACCCCTTTATGCCATGCAAACAACCTTGCTCCCCCAAAAAGTGAGCCAGACACTAAACAAATATAGCTGCAAGTTCTTATGGGGAGATACGAATCAACAGTGAAAATGCCACATAGTAAGTTGGGAAACTATTATGACACCTAAGGAAGTAGGGGGACTAGGTCTACTAACAACTAGCCATATGAACGTGGAAATTCCTATGAACCAAGCCTGGCGTCTTCATCAGAATCCCAATATGTTATGGGCTCAAGTCTTAAAAGCCAAATATTTCCCAACCATGAACCTCTTTGATAGTGTCCGCAATCCTCGAAGCTCCCATATTTGGAATGCCTTGCATGAAGGCATGCAATGGCTCCAGCATGGTATGAAATGGATCTTAGGTGATGGCCAAAACATTCACGTATGGCAGGATAACTGGATTCCTGAGGGTACCCTTCGGAGTCGTATTGTCAGGCCATTATTGCCAAGTGAAGAACACCGTCTAGTAAGGGTGTGCAGAAAACCCACCGACCCGCCAAACCCGATCTGACCCAACCCGACCCGCCGGGTTGGGTTGGTTTTTAAGGCTTGGTGGGTTGGATTGGGTTACAAAATTTTTTTATATAGCGGGTCGGGTTGGGCTTGGGTTATAAAATTACAAACCCGCCAAACCCGACCCGACCTGACCCACCCATATTTAATATATATTTAAAATATATTATATATTTAATAATTTTTAAAAAAAAATCAGCTGTAGGGCACTTATATATATTTATATATATATATATATATATATATATATATATATATATTATATATTTAATAATTTAAAAAAAAAACCAGCTGTAGAGTAGTATTTCCTCAATTCCTCCTACTAACACTAATTTAATATAAATATATATATAATATTATATAATTAATAAATTTTTTTAAATAACCAGTTCTTCCTATCCTATATAAAAGCCAATTAGCTCACACAAATCCTACTAATTTACTATTATTGTTTAGTCATTAGTGTTGTTTGCCTTTAAGGAGTTACATTGATACTAATCTTTAGGTTTTTTTAATATATTAATATTTATATTTTTTTTCTACTCAATTTAATAATAATAAATAAATAAAATTTTCCAAACCCATGGGTTCAACCCGATCCAACCCGACCCATGTGGGTTGAGTTGGATTGGGTAGAATTTTTTTTTACCCACCATGGTGTGTTGGGTCAAAAAATCCCCTCAACCCGACCCAACCCGACCTATGCACACCCCTACCGTTTAGTTAGTTCACTACATAATAACCATAACTGGACGTTCGACTGCCTCCAACTACCTCTCTCTAAACATATAGAGCAAATTGTTAAAGGTATACCTGTAGCACAAGTTACTAGGATTCTTGATTCCTTTGTGTGGCCCTATAATAATGGTATTTGTTCGGTCAAGTTAGCCTCGAAATATCTTTTCCAAACAAAAAATGTGCCCACCGAAAAATCTCTGTGGAATTGGATATGGAAGCTTCTATGTCCAAAAAAGATTCAATTCTTCATTTTTCTAGACCATACATAAGCTGTCCTCGATGCAATAATCTTGAAACAACAATCCACATTTTAAGAGATTGCCTGTGGACCAAGGAGGTTTGGTGTCATTCACCGTGTGTCTTGCCACTTACATTTTTTCAATTACCGTTACAATCATGGCTGCAAACCAATGCAACTGGGGATGCTGTTATCTTGAACTTGCAACTTCCTTGGAAAATATACTTCCCATTTTTATGTTGGCATCTATGGCTAGCTAGAAATGAGCATATATTCCACAATCAGTCGAGTTCCCAGAATAGACTTATTTATAAAACGGTCCAGGAGACTATTGAATTATTTTACTTGGTAGGTCATGATAAACCAGTCCAAACATAAGGTATATCAACCAGTACATGGACTACTCCAACTGAACCATTTATAAAGCTCAACATAGATGGCAGTTCAATAGGCAAATCAGGAATGGCAAGGGCAAGAGGCCTTTTGAGAGATAGCTCTAGGAGATGGATATTGAGTTTTTCTTTGAATCTAGGCATTACATCCAATAATGTGGCAGAGCTGGAAGCAGTTCGTCAGGGGCTTCAGTTGGCTTGGGACTTGGAATTTAAATTTATCCACCTTGAAATTGATTCTATGATAATCTAAGCCTGGTTAACTAATGCGAATTCTAATTTCTCTCCTGATGTGTTTCCTTTATTATGTGATTGCAGGAGCCTTATGGCGCAGGCATGGGAGGTTTGGGCACACTACATATACCGTGAAGCAAATGAGTGCACTGATGGTCTCGCGAAACAAGGAAACCACCAACAACAAGTTTTGTCTATATATGAAATTTGCCCTACTTTTGTGAATTCGTGTTATGTAAGAGATATAATCGGCTTAGGGAGTAATAGATTGTGTGCCCGAAGGCAAGCTATAGCTGTTGATGTATAAACTTTGTTTATAATTAAATAAGACTTCTGTTTCTACCCAAATAAATAAATAAATAAATAGATCAGCACTGTGATGCTATTTGGAACATTTCATCGATTCAACAAATTAGTAAGGGTAAAAATTATTATTATCATAATATAAAAAAAAAAATTATATAAATTTAACAATCAGGAACAATTTGGAACAAAGTTGGATCATTTGAAATATTTTTATGGTCATTTGACTACAAATTTGGAGCAATTTTTTTTTAGAAGTAAATTGATTTGAAATTGTAGTAGACTAGTAATAATACTTATCTTTTAACTATATATATTATATGTTGTTCCTTAGGTTCATTTTTTAAGATTTAATCATGTGGATACTTAACTAAAATATACACTTCTATCTTATGAGAAAAAATTTCATATGACATAATCTTAAAAAGAGAACCTAAGCACCTAAGTATTGTATCTAAGTCTCTTTCTCTTTCCTTCTAAAAAAAATAAAAATAAAAATAAAGTCCCTCTCTCTCTCTCTCTCTCTCTCTCTCTCTCTCTCTCTCTCTCTCTATATATATATATATATATATATATATATATATCATATACTATATAATAAAAGTTGGGCTTAGAAGCCGTGGTTACGCCAAGTGGCTTCACCAAATTGTAGAATTTTCTTTTAGATTTTTCTTAAAAATAGATATAATTTTTCTTCTCCTATAATTTCTAAGTTGATAACAATCATAATTTTTTTTTTAAACCAGCAACACAGTACACGTTTATATGATTTAAATTTCTACTATAATTTCTAAGTTGATAAAAATCATAATTTGATTAAAATCTAAATTCTATTTTACAAAAAAAAATCTTAATTAAAAAAAAAAAACTAGCAACATAGTACACGTTAAAGCTGAAAAAATAATCTTACTTAAAAAAAAAAACCAACAACATAGTACATGTTTCTATGATAAAAAAAAAAAAAAAAAAAAAAAAAAAAAATAGATATAACTACACTTAAAAAGAAAATAGAAAAAAAAAAAACATATAATAATAATACTGTAAGGACGCGATTCGTAACGAACCGTAGCGGTGTGGGGTTCGCACGTAAAAAGGCCCAAAACAATATCATTTGTAGAGCATGGGTTTAAAAGGCTAGGCCTTGATCGCCAGGCGGTGGGTTTTTCGTGGTATTCGTGCGTGTCTAGGTTATCTTCACCCCTGGAGTCTTTCTCCTGGAGGTGGGCTGGGAGGCTCTGGTTTTTGGCCTTTTTTCCCAGCCTCTTCTTTAGGTTACTTATTTTTCCTTTTATATTTGCCTGCGTTCATTGTCCTTCGTCCACGTATAGGGTCAACCTTTCCAAGATTGATACTTGTCCCATCAGCCCATATTCAAAGTCGTTGGGGGTGGTTGTAAAAGCCAAAGAATGCGGCTCTTGTCAGGTTCAGAGCATTGAATGGCAGTAAGGGCAGCTTTCCCTGGATATTTTAAATCTTTCTTCCAAGTTTCAGTCCTATACCGTTTTTACCCCTCTTTCAGGGGGGACTTTGGGTCTGCCGAGGACTGAACTGCCCTCGGCGGTATCCAAAGGCTATCTTGCCGATCTTGGGCCATAGCCCTCCTTGGCTTGGGCCTTCGAATTCTCCCCGGCGGTATCCATAGGCTATCTTGTCGAGCTTGGGTCATAGCCCTCCTTGGCTTGGGCCTTTGGATTCTCCCCGGGTAGATGGGCCTGGCCCATAAATCGTTTGGGCCCCACAATAGCCCCTCAAAACCCAGCTGTCCAACCTCTTGGTTGGAAAGGGGGTTTTGGTAATGCCGAGCTTTTATGATGGCTCCTTTAATTCGGCCCTTCATTAATGCTGGCGGCTTTCCGTCTGTCCAAGAAATATACTGATCTACGAGGCGTTTTTTTATTTTACTCCTGACGCGTTCTCGTCGTTTGATTATTCAAAACACGCTTTTAATGACTTCCCTTTACGAGACTCATTTACATTCGATGGTTCGTCTGACGAGGCGGAGAAAAGGAACGGACACCTCTTCGTTTTCAGATTCTTTTGGAAACCTGAACGAATTCAATGCTTTCCGTTTTGCCCTTCCTATAAGAAGACAAGTAGGAGGCTATCACTTTCGTGCAGAGACCCCTTTATTTTTCTGAGATCTGAAACCCTTTACCTCCCTAAGCGTTTACTTAACCCAGTAGTTATACACTAAATCACAGTACATTCACCATAACAAATGATGAAGAAACCACACCCCTCCTCAAAGCGTCATGTTCTAATAAAGCTCGAAATGGCTCGGTCAGGGCAAGGATGGCGGAGGCTTAAGATTCGTCTTACCTTCCTTTCAGCCAAAATCCGAAGCAGGGACTCGTCACGTCAAACTTTCGGCGTGACTGAGTCGAGAACACCTATCATCAGTACCAACCGCGCTCTCATGAGCATACCTAATATGGCTCCAGTGTGTTGGGAGTCAGGATCGAGGCAGGGACTAAGTGCCCCTGCTTCTTCCTCTCTTCGTTCACTGGCGCCCCCTTTTGCCTTCCTTTCTTAGTCTTCCCAGCACCAGTTCCGTCCTGGTGCTTTTCTTTCTCCCTCTTTTGCTCCTTTTTCTTTCTTTTCATCTCTTCTCTCTTCTTCTCCTCCTTCTTTACTCATGTCCTCCATCTTCTTCATTCATCTCCTCCATCTTCTTCTTCCTTCTCCTTCAAATTCTTCTTCCTTCTCCTTCATCTTTTTCCAAAGAAGGTTCTTCTTTCGATATGAGCAATTCTGAGGCAGAAATTGGAGAGACTTTGAAGACGAGTTTAAAAGACACCCGGCTGTTTACTTATCTGTACTGCGAATGTTAGTGTTGCTTCGGCAGCTCACCTTTTGTATAGGCTTGTTTGAGCCCTTCTTTGTACGTTGTAATAATTTTTTCATATTAATAAAAATTGTTGTTATTTTACTTCGCATGTTCTGTCTCTATGTTTTTACAAATTTGCAAACGCTGCTCAGCACGATAATATAGCATTTGAATCGATGACAACTAAGGCCAAAATGCTTGCTAATAAAAAGAAGTCACCACAACTTTAACAGAATTGCTTGAACTAGCAATGCGTACCTATGAATAACGGTAATTGCCCGAAACAATGCCGAGATTAGAACTGGATGCTCTATGCGGTGTAGGAAGTAATCGTTCGAAGACATATCGCCCGCAAAAATGAACAGCCCCCTTAGGCTACCGAATAGTGGAGTGCCCCACCATCATTCTAACACTTTTATTGGCCTTAACATTTTACAGTATCTGAGTCGGGGACTCTTCCCATCCGAGCAGTTATAAGACTCGTAATTTTTCTTTTTTGTACTTGGTTTCCCCGTAGGCTTGGGTCCGAGGACCATGCAATGCCTTGGTTCTGTCCAAAACTTGTAATTTTTCTTTTTTGTACTTGGTTTCCCCATAGGCTTGGGTCCGAGGACCATGCAATGCCTTGGTTCTGTCCAAAACTTGTAATTTTTCTTTTTTGTACTTGGTTTCCCCATAGGCTTGGGTCCGAGGACCATGCAATGCCTTGGTTCTGTCCAAAACTTGTAATTTTTCTTTTTTGTACTTGGTTTCCCCATAGGCTTGGGTCCGAGGACCATGCAATGCCTTGGTTCTGTCCAAAACTTGTAATTTTTCTTTTTTGTACTTGGTTTCCCCATAGGCTTGGGTCCGAGGACCATGCAATGCCTTGGTTCTGTCCAAAACTTGTAATTTTTCTTTTTTGTACTTGGTTTCCCCATAGGCTTGGGTCCGAGGACCATGCAATGCCTTGGTTCTGTCCCTGGGCCCCCATGCAGAACGGGCCTGGGCCGCGAGTTTACTGGGCCCACAAATCAAGGGGTATTTCCGTAGTCTTTGGTCACGCGGTACTTTTTGGCGTCCCAGTGTTCGAGGTGCGCCTTCACGAGACTCCTTTAATCTCATGGTTGCAGATGGCGTGGGAAATCGAGCCGGAGACATTTTGTCTGTAGCATTCCTTGGGACGCCGCGTGAATTAAATGCCACCACTTTACCTTTTTAAATAAATAGGAGAGAAAGTTGCCTTACCTGTGCACAAATCCTTCAGTTTCTTCCCTTAGTGTATCATGTTTGAGGCGAGAGTTGGGGAAAAGGAACTCTATCCGCCACGGAGGCGCCGTGTCCTCCTGAGACCCAAAGTAGTGAGGCACGGGCAAAGGAGGCGTAAATTAAAGGGAACATTCCGTTTCGACGGAGGGGAAAGGGCATTTCTCCCCCTTTTAGTCAAAATCCGAAGCAGGTTCTGTTCATGCCAGAATTTTGGTGTGTCAGAAGAAAGATTCTCCGCCATCAGCGCCTCTGCCTTGTTGCAGGCAAATTTTTGGTGAAGGCTCCTCAACTTCCGGCTCCCTGCACCTTTCCTTCAGCGGTGTGAGGCTCAAGTTGGGTTCTTTTGCCGCCTGAGTTATGGGCGTGCAAAAGCATTGAGGAGGAATAAGGTCTCGAAGAAGTAGCCAACCTCTCCTCTGTGCTACCTCCTCGGCTTTATCTTCATTTTCTTGTATTTTTCTTTACTTACGTAGTTAGCTTTAATGTAAGCTTGTTTCAGCTTTTCATTGTACACTGTACTGTTCCTTTGTCTTAATAAAAGATGTGTTTATTTCTTTATACATACTTTTCTTCTCTGCAACAACTATTTGGCGCATGAATATTAAATGTAAGCTTGCCCTTAATGATATTCCGGGCAGAAAAATGCCTTAACACAGATTCCTACTGGTTTAAACTCACAAATATTATCAAGTATAACAAGGGTAATCCTCAATAAATTAAATTCTTGGAACTAACCGGGATAACCGCCGAGTGCTGCACGATGCATGCTAGACCACTGTCCGAGAGCGATAAACTCTAAATAATTCGTCCGAGAGGGTAGCCGAGTAGCGAGGGACTTTGATTGTGCTTTTGGGTAATATATTACACCGTATCGCATCAACCCCTTTGGTACTGGGGATCCGAAGGTAGACCGGGGAATCCGTGCAATTAAGGGATTAACCCAACTGTTAACGAGGAGTTCTCTTCGGGTGGATTTTGAGGTTTATGTGCCATAGTTTTTTTTTTTTTTTTTTTTAAATAGTTGGTTTCCCCATAGGCTTGGGTCCGAGGACCATGCAAGGCCTTAGTTCTGTCCAAAACTTAGTTTTCCACATCCAGGTAGTTGGTTTTCCCATAGGCTTGAGTCCGAGGACTATGCAATGCCTTGGTTCTGTCCAAAACTTAGTTTTCCTCATCCAGGTAGTTGGTTTTCCCATAGGCTTGAGTCCGAGGACTATGCAATGCCTTGGTTCTGTCCAAAACCTAGTTTTCCTCATCCAAGTAGTTGGTTTCCCCAGAGGCTTGAGTCCGCGGACCATGCAATGCCTTGGTTCTGTCCAAAACCTAGTTTTCCTCATCCAGGTAGTTGGTTTTCCCATAGGCTTGAGTCCGAGGACTATGCAATGCCTTGGTTCTGTCCAAAACCTAGTTTTCCTCATCCAGGTAGTTGGTTTCCCCAGAGGCTTGAGTCCGTGGACCATGCAATGCCTTGGTTCTGTCCAAAACCTAGTTTTCCTCATCCAGGTAGTTGGTTTCCCCAGAGGCTTGAGTCCGTGGACCATGCAATGCCTTGGTTCTGTCCAAAACCTAGTTTTTCTCATCCAGGTAGTTGGTTTCCCCAGAGGCTTGAGTCCAAGGACTATGCCATGCCTTGGTTCTGTCCAAAACCTAGTTTTCCTCATCCAGGTAGCTGGTTTCCCCAGAGGCTTGAGTCCGAGGACTATGCAATGCCTTGGTTCTGTCCAAAACCTAGTTTTCCTCATCCAGGTAGTTGGTTTCCCCAGAGGCTTGAGTCCGTGGACCATGCAATGCCTTGGTTCTGTCCAAAACCTAGTTTTCCTCATCCAGGTAGTTGGTTTCCCCAGAGGCTTGAGTCCGAGGACTATACAATGCCTTGGTTCTGTCCAAAACCTAGTTTTCTCTCATCCAAGTAGTTGGTTTCCCCATAGGCTTGAGTCCGTGGACCATGCAATGCCTTGGTTCTGTCCAAAACCTAGTTTTCCACGTCCAGGTAGTTGGTTTTCCCATAGGCTTGAGTCCGAGGACTATACAATGCCTTGGTTCTGTCCAAAACCTAGTTTTCCTCATCCAGGTAGTTGGTTTCCCCAGAGGCTTGAGTCCGTGGACCATGCAATGCCTTGGTTCTGTCCAAAACCTAGTTTTCCTCATCCAGGTAGTTGGTTTCCCCAGAGGCTTGAGTCCGAGGACTATGCAATGCCTTGGTTCTGTCCAAAACCTAGTTTTCCACGTCCAGGTAGTTGGTTTTCCCATAGGCTTGAGTCCGAGGACTATACAATGCCTTGGTTCTGTCCAAAACCTAGTTTTCCTCATCCAGGTAGTTGGTTTCCCCAGAGGCTTGAGTCCGTGGACCATGCAATGCCTTGGTTCTGTCCAAAACCTAGTTTTCTCTTCGTGTGGGATCTTGGCTTTAGGGGAGTTAGCTCCTCAGCCAAGCCCCTAGAGTTTATCCATACGATTAATGCTACCAAGTGCCTAGTTTGCTCTTTACGGGGGACCTTGGCTTTAAGGGAGTTAGCTCCTCAGCCAAGCCCCTAGTCAAGAAACGTAGCCCCTAACAGAACTTTATACTAGAACTCTATAACCAACGGTTAGAAATAACAAAGAAACTCTATCGACCCACCGCCTATGCCAACACACAAGCCTTTCCCACAGATGGCGCCAATTGTAAGGACGCGATTCGTAACGAACCGTAGCGGTGTGGGGTTCGCACGTAAAAAGGCCCAAAACAATATCATTTGTAGAGTGTGGGTTTAAAAGGCTAGGCCTTGATCGCCAGGCGGTGGGTTTTTCGTGGTATTCGTGCGTGTCTAGGTTATCTTCACCCCTGGAGTCTTTCTCCTGGAGGTGGGCTGGGAGGCTCTGGTTTTTGGCCTTTTTTCCCAGCCTCTTCTTTAGGTTACTTATTTTTCCTTTTATATTTGCCTGCGTTCATTGTCCTTCGTCCACGTATAGGGTCAACCTTTCCAAGATTGATACTTGTCCCATCAGCCCATATTCAAAGTCGTTGGGGGTGGTTGTAAAAGCCAAAGAATGCGGCTCTTGTCAGGTTCAGAGCATTGAATGGCAGTAAGGGCAGCTTTCCCTGGATATTTTAGATCTTTCTTCCAAGTTTCAGTCCTAGACCGTTTTTACCCCTCTTTCAGGGGGGACTTTGGGTCTGCCGAGGACTGAACTGCCCTCGGCGGTATCCAAAGGCTATCTTGCCGATCTTGGGCCATAGCCCTCCTTGGCTTGGGCCTTCGGATTCTCCCCGGCGGTATCCATAGGCTATCTTGTCGAGCTTGGGCCATAACCCTCCTTGGCTTGGGCCTTTGGATTCTCCCCGGGTAGATGGGTCTGGCCTATAAATCGTTTGGGCCCCACAAATACTACACGTAAAAAGAACCATAATTTTTATAAAAGCAAAAACCAACAACATAGTACACATTTATATGATTTTAACTTCTCCTATAATTTCTAAGTTGATAAAAATCATAATTTGATTACAATCCAAATTCTATCTTAATTTGATTACAATCCAAATTCTTCATCTAATCCTTTATAAAAAATTCTTAATTAAAAAAAAGGTAAAATATAAGTTGATAAAAATCATAATTTAATTACAATCAAAATTTTATCTTTGTTTGATTTCAATCTAAATTCTTTATCTAATCCTTTATAAAAATAAAAAATAAAAAAGTTACTTAAAAAAACCTGCAACATAGCACACGTTTGAGTTAAAAAAAAATCTTATTAAAAAAAAAAGAAAAAGAAAGAAAAGTTGAAAAACAAATCTTAATTAAAAAAAAAAAAAAAAAAGCAACATAGAGCACGTTTTTATGATTAAAAAAAAAAATCGATATAGCTACACTTAAAAAGAAAATAGCCAATAAAAAAAACATATAATAATACACGTAAAAAGAAAATTGCTCTACCAATTAAGTTTGAATCCAAGAGAAATTGAGTTGAACTAAAACTCTTGAATCCAAGAGAAATTGAGTTGAACTAAAACTCTACTAAACCTACTCTACTCTACTATTTAAGAATGCTAAAATCAATACATAAAAAAACCAAAATTAATTAAGTGAAGAACTACTAAAGGAAGGATTTGGCTTCTTCAATAAGAATAGCTATCTTCTTTTTACTTTTTACTTTTTGCATTTTTCTATTAATGTAGTTCAATTATTGCTTAAATTCTATGCTTTTTTAAAAATATTTTACATAATGCAATTCATCTTAATTATTGATGTATTTTTTTGATTTAGTGTTCTTAATTGATTGTGCAGATTATTTCCTCACTTATAGCAATATCAAGATAGCTAGATACAAATGACAACATCAAAATAGTTAGACACGGGTAATTTATATGTAAACTTTTACACATTTACATTGCAATACAATTTTTCTTTTTTCTTTATGTACTTTCATTTATCTATTTTTTAAATTATTTTGATTGTGATACTCTAGAAGGTCTAGATACTTATATTTTTTTTTTTGTTATTTATGGAATATTTGTTTCGGTCAAAATATTATCACTGAATCTATTTGGGATGTAGCTCATCTACAATATGAAATTATGAGATTTACGTGAGAAGAGCTATCTTCATTTTTTTTTTAGTTTCTATTTTTATATTAAAGTAGTTCAATTATTGCTTAAATTATATGATTTAAAAAAAAATTAGATAATGCAATTTATCTTAATTATTGATACTATTTTTTTATTTGGTGTTCTTAATTGATTATACAGATTATCTCCTCCCTTATGGAAACATTAAAGTGGTTATGATTGGTAATTTATAGATAAAATTTTACATTTATATTGTAGTCTAAATACTTACATTTTTTTTGTAATTTATGGATTTTTTTTTTTGGTAGTTTATGGATTTTTTTTTGGCCATATATGCAAGAAATTTATCGATAATTAGAATGGAAAGATTTTTAAGTGCCACACACACACATAATCAAATTACAATTTTAATACTAAGATCTTTTAGAAATTTAAAACTTGCCATAATTTTTAAAAAATATTTTATAATATGTTTTTTTGCAAAAAAAAAAAAAAAAAAAAAAAAACTTACATAATATACATTTTCCATGTACTTAATTTTAAAAATATTTTTACCATTTTATTTGTTATTAAATTTGATTATATTATCAAAAAAACAAATTTATATATAAGTTTTTTTATTAAACCGTGCATCGCACGGGCATAATACTAGTATATAAGTAAAAATCAAATAATATTGAACTGAGAGTTAAAATCCCCAAATCGATAAATAATACAAAATTCCAGATTGGTATGAAAAGAATCCCGAATTTGCCGCTAAAACCGTGAAAAAACGATGTTCGAACGCTCACAAGGGACAAGCAGACAACAAAATTTGAATTGGCCAAGTTTATATGTAATTTAGTGTTCTTTTTTTTTTTTCTTTTTTCTTTTTTTTTTCCCAAATCGATATGCATATGTTATTTTAGTGTCTAGATAAAAGCATATAAAGGTTTTTTTTTTTTTTTTTGGGGTTAAAAAAAAATTTTATATATATATATATATATATATATATATATATATTTGAGTGTGATTCTTCACATTTTCTCCAACGTAGGTAACCCAAAAGTGCTATTATACGACAAAAAGGAATATTTGCAAAATGATAAAACAATATGCTCTATATATACATGAACGAGATAGTTTTTTTAAATGAATTTTTTTTTTCAAGAAAGTTTTTAAATGAAACTTTTTTTTTGAGAAACTTTTTAAATGAAACTTGATAAAAAGAACTTTTAATTTAGTTTGTATGAAAACTTTGTAATATCTTAGACTCTTAGTAACTAATAAAATCCCTCAATGAAAAAATATATATTATAAAAAAGAATATTTTCTTAATTTTAAACTCAACCACTTTTCTGAGCAAAAAAAAAAAAAAAAATCAGCCAAATGAATTACAAAATGTAAAATGAGTATCTGTTTGATATTAACATAAAGTGGAAATACTATTGTATGTAAGGGACCCACCCACCATATTGATTGGTAAGAGATAATCTTAGAATGTGTCGTTGCACCTTCACCGCAATTGATTCGCCAAAAAAGAATGGCCAATAATGTGTTTACCAAACGTACGTGCATCTTAATACATCCGGTTGATTTATTGTTGTCAATTGTGATCGGTTATAATGCTGAAGGATGGTTCACCTAACATACCTCTTTCTTTTATTTTTTATATTTTATTTTTATTTTTATTTTTAAGAGACCTAACATATACTTTGAACGGGCCCATCTAGAGTGTATATATAAAAACGTTTCTGCCTTATTAGTAAAAGATTGTACAAATTCATAGTATTGTAAAAATAATAATTTCCAACTGATTTTTTTATTTTTTTTATTTTTTTTTAATTTTTATAAATATTTTCTAAGCTTTGACTCAAAATTAAAAATTTGGAAAGATACTTAACATGAAATTAAAGTCTAATTATGTAATTAGAATGACATTTGACACAAAATTGTAGTATAGTTAAAATCTAATTTAGATTTTTGATTGAGTTTTCACTTTAATATATAATATATAATCTCTTTAACTCACGCTCATTTTTTTATATGAGATTAACCCACTATTTTTTTTTTTTTTTGGGAAAATACTAAGTATTTTAACACACACACATGGGGAAATGGGAGATGGGAGAAGGTAACTCTTGGATACACCATACAAGTTTTAAACCTCTTTAACTCACATTCATTTTTTGATGTGGGATTAACACACACACATGATATACACCACTGTCAGTTTTTTTAAGACCTTCTCTCATCTCTCATCTCCCCTCTCCTCTCTCCCTATGTGTGTTAAAATATTTAGTATTCTAAATAATAATAATAATAATATATAATTGGGTAACTCATCTTTTCTTTTAATAAAAAGTCATCAAAGTTTAATCTACTCAAGCTTATATAAATCTATCTTTTTTTTTTTTTTTTTTTTTTAATAAATTTGGAAAGGCGTAATGTACTTTTTGTAAACTTACGTGTATAATTAAATAGACAGCCGATAAGATCAAGCATTTTTTTTATTTAAAAAAAAAAATCAATTTTTGAATATTTTCTCCCACATATCATAATACTAAGAATCAATTTTTAATTAAATAAACATGATTCTTCTTTTTTTCCCCATAAATACTTGTGAACTCTTTCATTATTTTTATTTTCTCAAAAAACTCATAAGTCATAACAGTGAATGAAATACCTGAGTTAATTACATTAATATTGCAGAATCACAATTTAATTATGAAACAAGTGAGATTGCATGAATGTTATACTAAACTTGAAGATTATGCCTTCGTAAAGAACAATAAAATCTTCAAGGAGTATACATGCATTGCGAATTTTAATTTTCCTATATATGGGTTTCTTGCAAATTGCTCTTCAAAATATTATTTTACTGTTCCAGAGAGATCTGAAAATTTTAAATTGTTGTGCAATCTTATCATCATTCATCAATGCTATATATGTGATTGCTATGAAACCCCGAAAGTTTAATTAATTTTAGTGAATATTATTCATCCAGGTGCACAATCCTTTGAAGGGATTCATCCAAGGTCATATTTTTAGACAATTTCATTGGTGGCCATCTTTAGTTGTTTTTTTTTTTTTTTTAATCTGGTCTGTATTAAAAGCAGGTACGTGTATATATGGATAACTCAAATGCTCAACCATTTCTGGATTCCTCATCAGTCATCAAACATCCTAGAAAAATGGTGATTTGGACCATTATCTTTATATTTTATTTCGATAATTCGATTATAGAGAAAGGAAGATTTGAACCATACATGTCTCTGTTGAATATATTAAAAGACGCTAGTTAAACGACAAGACTTTTGACGACGCTGGACCATTATCTTTATATTTTATTTCGATAATTCAATTATAGAGAAAAGAAGATTTGAACAATATATGTCTCTGTTGAATATATCAAAAGACGCCGACAAGGCTTTTGACGACTCTGGACAATTATCTTAGTTGTGGAGATATTCTAGGAACAAAGAGTAATATCAAAGCATGAGTGCCTTACAAAACTTACATGTTGATTAGAAAATGGCACTACCATCTCTTTTGTCATGTTGGTACCGAACTCTGATCTTTGGGACCATGGAAGGGATTCGAACGTGCATGTACTACACACTAAGACTAAGTACTGCAATCACTTTTTATGTACTACCAGAAGAAAACGAGTTTGTACTGCTGAATTTATCGAACAGTACCAAATCCCTAGGACAACTAATCCATCTCTTTAATCAAAATTCAAACCTAAACACACTCTGGCATTGGCTAATTGCAAGATATCTTTTTTTTTTTTTTTTTTTTTTTTTTTTTGATTGGAAATTGCAAGATATCTTGTCCATGTCAAAGTTTGGCTCCTCTGCAGAACTGTTTTAGTAGTTATAGCTACCCAATCCCATTGCGACATGTTGGCATTGAACAAGTACGAGCACTCACTACAACAGTCAACTCTACAAGTTTTAGTATATCCAAAAAAAAAAAAAAAAAAAAACTCTACAAGTTTTAGGGCTTCTAAGAATGAGGTTTATGAGCTAATTTTGAGCAATATTACGTACACAAATTTGCACAACTTAAAATAATAGGTAGTTTTTTTCAATAATAATAATAACAATAACAATAATAATAATAATAATAAATCCTGATTAGAACAATATCACTTTTATATAGACTCGTTATTAATATTATTTTTTTTATTATACATTAATTATTGCAAGTCATGTCAACAGTATGCAGTAAAATAGTTTGTATCTCTAAAGTTATTAGTTAATTTTGGTTAATATAATTAGGATTTTTTTCTTTACCTTTTCTATTGGTTGGGCTACAATTGAGGGTGGTAATCTCTTCTTATTTATATTTAAATTCCTCAATCGTCCCTAATTTGAGCAAGATATGATCATAGCTTTTTTATATAGCACCAAGGAATTTACCAACAAATTTAGTCAGTACTAACATTGCATAGTATGTATATACCATACTACCAGAGCATTAAACTTTTTTTTTTTTAGAAACTCCCTAAGCATTAACCTTGATCTGCATATTTAAACATATTTTCATTGTTTTCTAAATAAATAAAAAATAAAAAAACATAGTTTCATCCCATTTAGGGCGTATTTTAGTCAATATAACCGCAACTTTTTTTTTTTTTTTTAATTTTTTTGATACAAAATAGAAATTCTATTCTAGCCTAATCTAAGTGTATATATGTGTGAAGCTTCCTCTTAGAAACTTGAACCCCAGTCCTTGCCCCCACATACCACAAACACTTAATACTTATTGAGAAATTATACATGCATGTAATTGATTTTTAATTAATTATTTTCTACATGGAGAGAAAAAAGTATGACGTAAATCAATTATTGTATACAATAATCTACCTATTCTTTGTTTATAAAAAATAAATAACCTATTCTTTAAAATAATTATGAAGAAAAACATGATGCTTATTAATAATACCGTCTAATTTTTACTTTCATGATGAAAAACCTAAGGTTAAATCTAGATTAAGGAGGAGGAAAAAAAAAAAAAAAAAAAACCCATGAGTAATGCATTGGGTCTAGACTATTTACTATTTATCATAAAATATATATATATATATATATATATATATATATATATTTATATATATATTTAGGACAAATAGGTTGTTAATTATTCATGTGTAATAATTATTTATTACATGGTAACCTTTTTATTACATGAAATAGTTATTGCTTGTTACTAACTATTCCTTAGTAGTTCTCCAAAAAAAAAAAAAAAAAACTAATCCTTAGTAATAATTAAGGAATAGTTATGTATTTCTATTTCTTAAAAAAAAAGTTATTTTATTTCTAAAATTGTTATAATGGCTATTCCTTAATATAGGTAACAATGTTTAAAATTACTATATTTTTAAAAATATAAACTTTCTATTAGTAAAATTTTTTACAAACTTTCTATAGGTAACCACCATACTAATGAATGAAAATAATTATTTCACTACATCTTTTATTTCCTGTTATAAAAGTTACTATTCTTAATGTAGTTCCACTAATTATAACAGACTGATTCTAAAAATAAATAAATAAACAAATAAAAATGTTAACGAATATTTTAAGAATATTTTTTAATGAACCATTTAAGGAAAATTCTTATGAGAATAAGAAAAAAGAAAAAGAAATTAATATTTTAACATATTTTTTCTATTTTCTATAAAAATAGTTTCAAAACTTTTCTAAAATAATTTCTCAAAAATTACCTTAACCACACCCAAGGACCCATAAAAAAAAAAAAAAAAAAGATTGTATACCCTTTTTTTTTTGAAGAACCCTTTTTATATATATATATATATATATATATATAAAATCTAGAATAACACCCCAATTAATTTATTGCTTTCCAAGGAAGAGAAGTGGACAATTAATTAGCACAAACTAAAGTAATTTACATTACTACACAAAAGTAATCTGAAATCACTAAAAAAGGTGTCCTTTTTACGTTACGTCAAGGGTGATGATAAACCCATTTTTTTTATAATGCGGTCAACCTCTCCCGTGTCCCGACGCACCAAACAGTCCAAACTTATCGCTTTCTTTCCTTCCTCTCTCTCTCTCTCTCACTTGTCTATATAAATCTACCCAAAAGAGCCCAAGTTTTTCATTGTAAAAGCCCATACCAAAAAAACTCAACAACCAAATTCAAATCTTTCTTCTTCTTTTTTCTCTCCAAATCTATAGCCATGTCTCAGGTACTCCTCACCAGATCCCTCTTCTATTTCTTCTATTTCAAATCTGATTATTGTTTCATGTGTTTATTTTTCTGGGTATTTTTGCTTTTTCTTCATGTTTGATATCACATGTATGATGGGTCTTTGTGCATTAACATGTTCTGTTTCTCTCTGGATCTCTCTTAGTTTTAGAGATTTGGTATTAACGGTAAGTTTGGGCTGACGTAGCTTGTGTCTGAACAACATTAAGGTACTTTGAATTGTATTCTTTGATGGGTTGACTGACTTTGTTTTAAGGACTCAGCCAACCCAAAAAGAGAAAAAGGAAGTTTGACCTGTTCCACAATTTGCCTACTATTTTTGGAGATTATGAGCATTGGGATTGAATGAATCCTTAGATTGGTTGAAAAAAAAAAGGGATAATGTAGGTAGGACACAAATCAGCTTAAATTTGTGAGTTGTGGTTAATAAATCATGTGGGATTTGCTTTTGTTGTTGTTATTGATTTATTTTTTAGCAACTAATGTGTAAGAGATTACTCTTATGAGATTTGCCAATGAGCTCTAGCTCAAATGGCGCCTCCTCCGCCTCTAAGTGTTAGGTGGAGGGTGAGGTCGTGGGATCAAGATCCACTACTTGGATTTTCTGTGTATAGAGGATTGTTTTAGAAACCCATTGGGCTAAGAAAAGAGAAACCTTGACTAAATAACTTGGATTTGCTGTGTATAGAGGATTGTTTTAGAAACCCATTGTGCTTGCTTAAGGCCTTTTGATTCGTTCTGTGACTGAAGTTTTTTTGGGGATGTGTAAAGTTTGACAGAAAAACATAACTTTTTATGTGAAATTTGAGGAAGATATGTCTGATTTTTATGAGATGACTAGGTTGGGACTGCTGCTAGTATTTAGTTGAGTTTTACTTTGCAAGAAGAAACTTTTGTTCAATTGTGCAATTTTAAGGGTGTTTAAATGTTGTATTCATTTTGTACTCTAGTTTTGCTTTTGGGCATTGTTATAGACTTATATCTGTTTGCATTGTGAAAATTGAGAGAGGAAGTAACTTGCTTTAAATCAAGATTTATAGACTTAAAATAAAGGTACAGAAAAAGGAGGAATGAGAAGGCAGAGAGGGTGAATTTAAATGATTAAGATGCAGATGTGAATGTTTGTAGTCACCAGTTTCCAATGTAATGAACATGCCATATATGTAAAAGAAACCGTCTTTCATGTATGCTTAACAACTTATGGAAGATCTAAACAATCAGAATTACTTTCTGAAAGTTGGGCGGTTATGGGAATTAATCAAGTGCGTTCTGTTGTCTCCAAGTGAACATACCACTTGAAGAAAAAGGGCAATTACATATCAGGGGTTATTAATAATTTGTACTCTGTAATTTTCACTAAGCTTCTGAAAAAAAAAAAAAAAAAAAAAAAAAAAAAAAAAAAAAAAAAAAAAAAAAAAAAAAAAGACAAATCATACTTCAGGGTCTTAAGGCTTATGCACCTCAAATTTGCTCAAATTTTAAGGTTTACACCTCAGAGCTTGATGCATTTTCATCTATCTTAATATTCAGCTTTATGCTTAATACTGTTGCATCTATCTATCTCAAATATTTATGTGATCAATGTCATTTTGGCATCATAGTGGTGGAGTAAGTTTTAATGCAGTTCTTTGTGAATGTTTTCCTTGACCTTCTTTTTCATTGTTTTTAACCTGAAACTTTATCTGGTCTTGGTGCAGACTGTTGTCCTCAAGGTTGGTATGTCCTGTGAAGGCTGTGTTGGGGCTGTGAAAAGGGTTCTGGGCAAAATGGAAGGTTTGTTGCTGCCCTGACAGTTTAAATTATTTCTGTTGTTTTACTTGCACGCCTCTAATGGCACTTATCTATCAGAAAAAATGTAACTTATAGTGTCTCCTCTCTCTCTCTCTCTCTAAATTTTCTTTCAAGTATCTGTTATTCATTTATAAAAATATGCAACTAAAATTTTTCCAATGGCCAAATGGTTGTTAGGGCTTTGCTAATTTGTTAATATTCTGCCTCTGAGTGCAAATAGTCTAGGTCTTATCCCAAAAATTGAGTTTCTGAATTTTCTTCTTTCTATTCGTGCTTGTCTTGGTTTGATAGTGCGGTTTCCTATTCTGTGAAGTCTAAATTATGTTGTTGTGGTCTTTTGACATTGAACTTCTGGAATCTTACTTCACTAACAATGAAATTAAGTTAATTAATTTAAGGTTATTATGTCTTGACAGCTCTGTTGTAGTTGACCAGAGTGAAAATTTAAATCTATACTAACAGCTCTTTTGTCCAATTTTGTAATAATTTGTGCTTTCAGCTGATGAAGTTTGAAAGTTTATCAGTTTCTCCTACAAAGTGGTTTGGGACATGTGTAAACAAGTCTTTCTGTCCAGCACTTGGTTTAATGTAATTGATATTTTCAAATAAAGAATTATCTTTGGTCAAAAACTCGAAAAAACTCTTTTCATATGGCTGGAAATGTGCACAACTATACTGATTTGGAAATTTAGGTGAGAGATTTAGGCTTAAAAAGCATGGTGGTTATAATTGGTGTCCATTCTTGTCAACTTCAGGTGTAGAATCATATGATATTGATTTGAAGGAACAGAAGGTGACAGTGAAAGGCAATGTGCAGCCTGAGTCAGTTCTGCAGACCGTTTCAAAAACTGGGAAAAAGACTACCTTCTGGGAAGCCGAGGCATCAGAAGGGAAGCCTGCAGAAGCAGTTGCTGCTGCTTAAAGACTTTACTCCATTTGCTTTGTGGAAGTAGTCGATTATAGTTGTTGAACTTAATATAATATATAGCGAAATTATGTTAAATGTGGACACATAATGTACTTTACATGCTTTGGAAGTAATCATGTAAGCAATAACGATTTCTTGGGTGCTTGACTTGTTATCTTATGTACAAGTAATTAATTAGAGAATGTGTTTCTTGTGTTATTCCTTCTCTATCATTCCCAGATTTAATGATCCATTTGAGTGCTTGTGGAGGCCAAAGAAAGTATGCAAGTATGACTACTTTTTATTTTCCTATTCTAAAAACCGAGGCTGATGATTGTTAAAGTGTAGGCCAATGGGTTCTGAAAAAAAAAAGAAGTCTAGGCCAATGGGTTCTGAAAAAAAAAGAAGTCTAGGCCAATGGGTTCTGAAAAAAAAAAAGAAGTCTAGGCCAATGGTTCAGATCGATTCACTAACATAAATATTGCTAAAGCTGCACATCAATTACCCTTTTAAATTATATATTAGTGCATCGATGGGAAATTTGGAATCATTGGCCTCGTTGTAAACTATCATCAAGATGTTAGGGTTGGAAAATTCAAAGTTGTCAACGTTATTACTTTTGTTTTTATTGAATTTTATTATCATTTAACTAGTTTGATTAGTAAACATTTAAGGTTATTTTATAAGAGTTTTTATATAAAATAATTTGTATTTTATCATTTAACCTTTGTATACTTGGTGAAATTTACGTAGATGATAAATTCTATATAAAAGTAATTTGATATATAATATATTTATGAGTTATGACTTGTGTGTGTGCACACACGCATGTGTTTTGGGTTTATCTTGACTAGTTTATCAATACCATAATTTAGTTCTCATGTGTGTGCGCGCTTTGAGTTAATCCTAACTAGTTTATTGATACTGATAATTATTCACTCTCCTCTTATATAATAAGAAGGTAGAACAAATAGGTTATTATTCCAAAACTTTTTCTGTGAAGGTAATAATTCCAATTTTAATAATAATAAAAAATGCATTTTAATCAACACTAAATTGTGACTGATTAATTATTAACTCTCCTCTTATATAATAGTAAATTACACTAATTAAATTAATGGTGGAATCTACAATTCATGTGAAATTATAAAGAATTACGTTGCTATATTCCTTGAGAATTTGATAATTTTCCCTTGTGATTAGAACAATTAACCATGCACAACATAACATGCCAAAAGGGGTGAGCTCGGGTTCAACATTCTGAGCATCTGTGGCAATATCCCAGCAATAGAGTGGGGAAAACAAACCCATTGCTGCATCTTGAAACCTGGGTTTGACTAAAATGTGGTTGTAGGGAGTGCTCTTAAAGACATGTATGAGTCTGGAAAACTAAATGAAGCTTGGAATGTCTTTGATAATCTATCTACCAAAAAAAAAAAAGGTTTCCTGGAATACCATGCTTGTGGGATATGCCCAACATGGTTTTGGGAGGGAAGCTTCAGAGATCTATAACATAATGCATAGTAATGGGATCAAACCTAATGGTATTACTTTTCTTGGAATATTATTTGCTTGTGGGCGTGTGTGACTTGTAGAGGAGGGATGGCACCACTTCAATTCTATGATCAAAGACCATGGCATTGCCCCTAAGACAGATCATTTAGCTTCTTTGGTCAGCCTCTTTCCCCGTAAAATACAGACAAAAGAGCTTTTGAACTCATTAGGAGTATTCCAATGGAACCTAATAAGGTGGTGTGGCGGTTTCTCTTGTCCCGTTGTCCGGCTGCAAAATTCACAAAAATGTAGCTCTGGGAAGATACGCTGCTGAGAAAATTTTGAGCATTGATCCAGAAGATACTTCAGCTCAGATCATGCTTTCAAATATATATGCCGAGGCCAAGATGTGGAATGAAGCAACACAAGTGCAAAAAATAATGGAATAGGAATTAAAAAAAGATACAGGATATAGCTGGCTGAATTGAAGAACATTAATATATATTTACTTTTCTGCATATCATTACACACAATTCCAATAAACAAAGTCTCCACGAGGTTTTGGATGCGTTGACACTTAACAGTCCAGTTGTTTGACCCAGGATACATGCCTGATGCCATGTTTGTATTGCACTGTGGGGAATAGAGTATTTGGTCATACATTACGGTCCTTCACATGTGAGAAAATAAGAGAAATGAATCCATGATGGTCTGAGATGATATTGAATAAGGAATAAACAGTATAGAAAGAATAGAGAAAAGTCAAAAATTTTCTGACTTGTTATTGTAACTTGTAAGAAAGTAAATCTAAGGTCACATTTCCCACATAATGTTGTAGTTGAACTAAGGAGGGAGGGAAGATCAGAGACTGATGGTGTGGGAGAGGGTCCTTGGTGAGAGGTTAACAAATTCAAGGGCTTGAATTCATAGTTTCAGAGGGTAATCCGCTGACACACCCAATTCTTGGGCTGCTCCTGTCGACCATTTCAACGACAATTGATGTCCTAATTGATATGGAACTTACTTCCTCTTTTCAGAAGACTTGTTCTGCTGCTCTGGAGATTATTGGACTAGGTTCTCTTATAACTCTCTGTTCGTGAGCTTTTTGTTTGAGCAAAGATACACGATTCAGAGGGTCTGCTGTTAACCTCATTCTCACTAGGAGCTTGGTGGGGTGGTTCAGAATTTATCTTTTTCTTGAACTGATTGCTGATATTGTAGCTCTCATGATCTTCCAAGGGGGAACATACCTGGCTAAAATAGAAAAGGCTTAGAGGAAAATGTGGTGGAAGCAGTATGTTAAGCATGTGTTGGCTACATTGTACGGGTTGTGGATAATCAAAAGGTGTACAAAAGAGGCCAGTGGCAGAAAAAGTTCATAGATGTCAATTTGTGACCCATAATATACTAATTTCATGTCCCCAAATGTTCTATCAACTGCAATTATGTCAATGTATAATTAGCATCATATAAGTTGCATACCTGAACTTTCATCAAGGTTGACCACATTCTCATTGAGGAAGGCTAGGAAGCTGCCATGGTTCTCAGCAGTTGGACGGTAATGTCCACTGTATGCCGACACAGACTGGAAGTTGTAAGGACATATTCAGAATTCAGATGCAAGAAACAGAGACTTTCAAGTCTATATACAAAGTACGTCTAAAAGTCTGTAGCTCAACTCTCCTGATGTTTGCAACAAAGACATCCGGGGTTCAAAACTCCCCACCTCCATTATAACTATCGTATTATCAGAAAGTTTATATACAAAGTGCGTTGATAAACCATATCCTTCATTAAAATAAAATTAAAAAATAATAATAAATTCCATGTAAGTTTATGTTTTATTATCTTACCCAAAACGAAAGGCATTTTATTATCTCTGCAATTAGAAGCTTTTCTTGGCCTTACCAGAATTATTTGTAGAAACGCACAGTTTGCACTTTGCTAACTGTGTTGATTTGACATCCAGCAATTAATAGAATATATAAATATGAATTGTCTTTTATTAAGAGCTTGGAATTGTCGAGGACTAGCATTTGGGGATAAAAAAAAAAAAAAATTATTATGTATCCTCAAACATTACTTTAGTCATTTTACCAATTCATTTTACAACTTAATCTACATTCCAATTTTTATTTTTATATACAACTCAATAAAATAATATAAATTACCTAACAAAATAATAAAAAGTATTATTCTCTCTCTTTCCTTTCACTATCTTTTTCTCTTTACATACAACTACAAGATTAATTTTTTTTTCTTTACAACCTATGAATAATAAGGTTGCATATATGCAACCTTACTATTCATAGGTTGCAAATTTTTTTAAGTATGCAAACTCGGATGAAGTGAGTTTTTGCTGTCTTGGATTGTAAAATAGCAAGCGAAGGGTGTTTACACAACCCAATGCTAGTGCTGTAAATGAAGTCTTTTATAAAATATTACAAATTTTCAAAAAATTTAAATTTTACAGCTAAATCATGATATTGGATTTTCAATATATTAATATTGGTTCAATTACTATTAATTTTGTCCAATTATGTGTTAAGTCTTTGTCTAGCTAGATAGGTTGACAATGTTAAGTGATTATCGTGACTTTGATAAACTAATTTCTATTGTTTTACTCTTTTAAGTGAATCAATCATCAATTTAGTTCATTTGATCAATTTTAGTCTATTCAGTCCACTCAGTCCAATTCATTATACTTCGGTATATTTCAGTCTAGTTCAGTCCATTATGCTCTCTCTCTCTCTCTCTCTCTCTCATATTTTTTCCTGTGTGAATATAATACAAGCCATATCATGACGTGACATCGTATAAGATTGGGTTAGAGTCATAGTTTTGATAACCTGATTAGAACAACTAATTTTGACCCATTTTAATCTGATCCAAACCCGAATAAGTCAAACTTAAACCCAATTGACTAGACATATTTATCTCAAGTTTACATGAAACCTTTCTATCATAACATGTGTGAATAACACATATTCTAATTACCTAGTGGCCCATTTGGTAATGTTGTTCTAGTAACATTATTTGTATTTTTTTTAAAATACGTGTGGGTGAAAAAATGTGTAATGTTATTTAAACACTGAAAACTGTTGATTAAACTCACCAACCAAATAGCCCTCTATTTTGTGAACTTCATTAGTTAGAAAGTTACTTCAAAAAACAAAAAAACGTTTACCTTTAAAATAATTTTTCAAAAAAAAAATCTCTATTTCATATAAATATTTTGTCTTTTCATTCCATTTTCCAAGGTTCCAATGATAATATTTTGGTCCAACGGTCCTATTTTTCTCAAGTATAAAAATAGCATCACTCTCTCTAAAATTCTCATTTAGCACTCCATATTTTGTTTTCTCTTTAAATCTTTATGTCTGAAGATATTCCACCCAAAATGCTTCCTTTTCACTCTGACTCTGACTCTGACGACTCTTCTATTGATGAAAAGGTGGACATAATTGTAGGCTTTATGGTAGTTGCTGGCCTTGCTCTTGCTATGGAAGAAGACGAAGAAGAAAAACGATTGACGAAGCTGGAGAAAAGAAGAAGAAGAAGAAGATCAAGACCATGTTGAGGTTGTGGAAAAGGCAAGGATCGTGATTCTTCCTCTTCAGACACAAGTTTAACTAGCGAGATCTCAACCTCAAGGTCAAGGAGGGCAACAAGGACAAGGGCCACCATAAATAGTACTTATAACGACCCCGCCCCAACTGTGTAGATATTGTCCACTTTGGGGCCCATGCCCCTCATGGTTTTGTTCTTCCCTAGGTTACGTTGAGGAAAAGGCCTCTACACATTGAAGAGAGATCATTTCTTATAAACACATTCTCATGTGCTTCCCTAGGCGATGTGGGATTCCATGGAATGCAAGACCCCCCCCCCCCCTTTTTGGGTCACTACAATCCACCCCCCTTACGGGCACAAGCGTCCTCGCGTGTGGGGCCCACACTTCCGGTTAGGGCATAACTCTGATACCATCTATAACGACCCCACCCTAATTGCGTTGATAAAAGAAATTAGCAACCTTGAATCTCATCACAAAAGTCAGAGCTCTAATTCATCAAATACAAAACATCCTCAAAATAATTCTCTAATACAATGTTTAATGCCATAAAATAATAATAAAATCCTCAGTTCTACAAAAATAGTTCGTAACTGCTGTCTCTCAAGAATCTCTACTCCAGTAATCCCTCTAATGTATCTGTAATAGGAAATAAAAGGGAGTGGATTGTAGTGACCTAAAAAAGGGGTCTTGCATTCTATAGAATCCCATATCGCCTAGAGAAGCACATGAAAATGTGTTTATAAGGAATGACCTCCCTTTAATGTGTAGAGGCATTTTCCCCCATTGTTGTGTGCTTTGAGGGAGAACAAAACCTTAAGGGGTACGAGCCCCAAAGCGGACAATATCTACACAATTGGGGTAGGATCGTTATAGATGATATATGCCCTAGCCGAAAGTGTGGGCCCCACACGCGAGGACACGTGTGCCTGTAAGGGGGTGGATTGTACTGCCTCAACCAGCTCCATATGCCGCAACCCCAAGTTGTTGAAAAAACAACAAGACAATATTAACGGTAACAATATTGTAAAGGGTCTCAACGACTCTTTGGTTGATTGCGATTGTGAGTCTGGGGCTTCTAGAAATTGAAGCCTGAAAGTGTTGGGATGGCTGAGCTTCAAGTCAAAACTCAGTTCACTGTAGTATGTACTGACTCTGACTCGAGCTTGTTGTAATAACTGTAGAAAGACATTGTAATAGTACGTTTGGTGGAAAAAGTGGCAAGCTCTAATTCAAAACATTAATATGATGAAATGGCAAACGCGACGTCGTTTTGTTGGCTTTTTTATATTTGTCCCAAACATGCCTCACCCTGTTAGACTGTAGAATTCAGGGTGAGGCATGTTTGTATCCTTGGAGTAACTAGGTTACATCCGAGGTTTGTAGGGCTTTGTTTCTTGGGAATCTGGGAAACAGTGAGTGCTTAGAGGTGCTGGTTGATAGTATCTCCAAATGGACGATCTTTCTAATAGGTGGAACAAACTATCACTCTCAGAACGTGAAGGAGGTGAGTTTAAATTCCAGGCACAACACAAGTCACAAGAGTTCTCGATTGTGGCTAAGTTCTACACGCCTAGAATTCTGAATGTGGAGGCAGTGGCACGTACTTTTAATCCTATCTGGAGGTCTAAGAATGGGTTTCAAATTCAAAACCTTGGAGAACATAGATTGCTGTTCATTTTTTATAATAAAGCAGATGTTGATCGGGTTCTACAAAATGAACCGTGGAGCTTTGATAAGCATGCTGTGATACTCCAGTACTATAATAAAACCCTTCCCTTACGAGATTTGGTCTTTCGAGAATCCCTTTTTTGGGTCCAAGTGCATGACATCCCGATTGCTTATATGAACCAAGCTACGGCGGAAGAGCTCTGTTCTGTGATCGGTGAAGTGCTTCATATGGCAGGGGGTCCTTCGCTAGGCGGACAGGGATTTTTGAGAGTTAGAGTACGTGTGGATGTGACTCAACCCCTTTGTCGTGGAAGAGTTGTGACGCTTGAGAATGGAGAACAATCATGGGTGACACTCCGGTACGAGCGGCTACCCAATGTATGTTACTGGTGTGGGTGTTTGGATCATGCTGATAAAGACTGCGAAGTCTGGATTCACAGCAATGGTTCTCTCAAAACCAAGGACAGGAGGTATGATTCTAGTATTAGAGCCCTTCCTTTTTATTCATCCAGCAAAAATGTTGTTTGTGTGCCTGGATATTTTGAATCACAGAAACAGAGACTGAAGGATAGGCTTCTCACGTGAAGAAAGCCAGCTGAAACGGAAAGGACGATCATCCGTTCCGGCCAACGATGCAGACAGAAACGGAAGGTGCTGATATCTCGGCTGACATTAATGGCGATTTGAATTTAAATAAGGAGGATTTTTCGCCTTGTTTTCAGAGTCATAATGAGGCACGTAAAGTTGACATGCATAATCCCATAAATTCGGAGAGGATTTTCGGGGATTTGAAAACGCAGGAAAATTCTCAACAGCTTGGGCCGGGCTGTGTTGGCAATGAGACAAACGGGGGCCCAACTAGCTCATTATGTGGACCTGATTTAAAAAGCCCAACCGGTGATACTCCTCTAGTGAAACCGGTCCTGGTGAGGGAGACTTCAAACAAGTGGGTTAGAGCCACTCGGTCCAATGCTAAAGCTGATGAACTTGTTCATCCAGCAAATCTGGGAAAACGCCATGCAGAGACTTTCATACACGAGCTGCTGGAAGCAAAGCGCCGTTTCAAAAATATTGAGCATGATGATTCACGCACAAGTCCAACGGTGGAGGCTGTTCAACAGCCCCGCCGAGAGCCATGAGTTGGTTGTGCTGGAACGTGCGGGGGCTTGGGAACCAACGCACCGTTCATGAGCTTGCACTGTTAGTGCGGGCACAAGATCCTGCTGTCCTTTTCTTGGCCGAGACTTGGGCAGACGAAGATAGGCTGGCGAAGTTATGTGATGATTTGCATTTTGATGAGAAGTGGGTTGTTCCAAGAGTTACGAGGGCTGGCGGACTAGCCTTACTTTGGAAGAACACGGTGCAACTTACTGTCAACTCATCTTCCCTTAACTATATTGACGTCATTGTCAACAAAGGGAGGGATGACTCTTGGAGATTTACTGGTATGTATGGGATGCCAAAAACTGGGAGGAAGCATGAGACTTGGGATTTATTGCGGAATCTTGATCGGAAATTTAGATTGCCATGGTTGGTGGCTGGTGACTTCAACGAAATATTATTATCACATGAGAAGCTTGGCGGGGCGTTGAGAAGTGAAGCAGCTATGAGAGATTTCAGAGAAGCTGTGGATGACTGTGGACTAATTGATTTGGGGTATGTGGGTAAAAAATATACTTGGAGGGGCAAACGTGGTGGTGGTATGGTTTTGGAACGGCTTGACAGAGCTCTAGCTACACAAGATTGGCTTGCGTTGAATCCAGCCACACAGGTGCAATGTATTAGATCAAATGTCTCTGACCACTATCCCATAATTGTCAAGCCTGAAGGTATTGTGGGAAGGCAATGCAAATTGTTTAGATTTGAACACATGTGGCTAACAGAGGGTAGTTGTGGTGATACTGTTAGGGAGGCTTGGATGACTCACATGCCGTACTCGTCCTCTCAGATTGTGCTGGAGAAAATCAAGCTTTGTGAGGAAAAGCTAATGGAGTGGAGCAAACGTACCTTTGGTAGCGTGAAGAAGCAGATTGAGGAGAAGTCTAAACTCCTAGAAAGGGCTGAGTTTGCGGCGGCACAGGGGGCTGATTTTGAAGGAGTAAGAATTCTTAGAGTTGAGGTGAATGAGTTGCTTGAAAAAGAAAGCTTGATGTGGCAGCAACGAGCAAGAGCTTTGCATCTAAAATCGGGTGATAGCAATACCCGATTCTTCCACAACAAGGCTTCTCAGAGATTTCGACTTAATAGAATTGTGGGCTTGCTTGATGAATCCAATTCTTGGTGTACGGACAGATCACAGGTTGAGGACATATTTCATGGATTTTATTCTAGCTTATTCACATCCTCTAGACCAGCTGGTACTCATGCGTTGCTGGATGTCATCCAACCTTTAATCACTGAGGATATGAATAATGGTTTGACTAAGGAGTTCACAAGACATGAGGTAGAAATTGCTCTTAAAGAGATGGCCCCGCTTAAGGCCCCGGGTCCTGATGGTATTCCCCCTCTTTTCTTTCAATCTTTTTGGCATTTGATTGGAGATGATGTCTCCAAAGCGGTTTTAGATTGTTTGAATTCATGCCATATTCCTGAAAAGTTTAATTTCACTTATGTTACTCTTATCCCAAAAGTGAAGAATCCTGAAAAAATATCTGAATTTCGACCTATAAGCCTCTGTAATGTTATTTACAAGTTGATTTCAAAGGTGTTGGCAAATCGCTTAAAACCTTTATTACCACTTGTTGTGTCCGAGAATCAGAGTGCTTTCCAGGCTGGTAAGGTAATTACTGATAATATTCTTATGGCTTTCGAAACATTACACTACATGAAAAATCATCAAAGTGGTAATACAGGTTTTATGGCTCTTAAACTTGACATGAGCAAGACTTATGATCGAGTTGAATGGTCCTTTATGAAGGGTCTACTGGAAAA
Organism: Quercus berberidifolia; assembly: GCA_028535905.1. Taxonomy (NCBI): domain Eukaryota; kingdom Viridiplantae; phylum Streptophyta; class Magnoliopsida; order Fagales; family Fagaceae; genus Quercus; species Quercus berberidifolia. The sequence goes on along the minus strand of JAPQVW010000003.1, from coordinate 36,026,187 downwards.
GATGGGTTTTCACAGAAAATGGGTTGATCTTATGATGGAATGTATCACTACTGTCACTTATTCCATTTTGATTAATGGGGAGCCGTCTCAGGTCATCCATCCTAGCAGAGGACTCAGACAAGGAGATCCTCTATCTCCATATCTCTTCCTTCTTTGCACTGAGGGTTTGCATGGCTTACTAGCTACGGCAGCTGCATCTGGCGAGATTAGGGGTATATCTATTTGCAGAGGTGGACCCCGATTAACCCATTTATTTTTTGCAGATGATAGCTTGCTTTTCTGCAGAGCTTCGGTCCAGGAATGTATGCACATCCAGGACCTTCTATCTACTTATGAAGATGCATCCGGAAAAAAGCTGAATAGAGATAAAACTACTCTCTTCTTTAGTAAAAACACGGATAGAGGGATTCATGATTCTATCATAAACCTGCTTGGTGTTCCCGAAGTAAAGCAATATGAAAAATACTTAGGCTTGCCATCCTTTGTGGGAAGAAACAAAAAAACAAGCTTCGCTTTCATCAAAGATCGTATCTGGAAGAAGCTTCAAGGTGGAAGGAGAAACTTCTATCCCAAGCCGGGAGGGAAGTTCTTTTGAAGGTGGTTGTGCAAGCCATTCCCACATATTCTATGAACTGTTTTAAGCTCCCTATCACACTTTGCCATGAGATTGAAGCAATGATCTGGAAGTTTTGGTGGGGTCAACGAGGCACGAGAAGGCGTATTCATTGGGTTAAATGGAGTAAAATGTGTAGGCCTAAATCGCTTGGAGGTATGGGTTTCTGGGAGCTACAAAAGTTCAATGATGCAATGCTAGGCAAACAAATTTGGCGTTTATTACAAAACCAAGATTCTCTATTCTACAAGTTTTTCAAAACTAAATTTTTCCCGCATGGGACCATTTTTGATGCTAAGGAAAATAGAGGATCCTTTGCTTGGAGAAGCATCTTGAAGGGAAGAGAAATCATCAGGCGAGGTTTGAAATGGAGAATCGGGAATGGTTCAAAAGTAAGCATTTACGGTGATTCTTGGCTACCTGGGTCTCGGCAAGGCAAGATTTTAGCCCCTGCCATAGATGGTCAAGCTGATGCAAGGGTGTATAGCCTAATAAATCATGATAGTTTGTGCTAGAAGGAAGATGAGATTGATAGTGTTTTGTGTCGGAGGAAGCTGCACTCATTAAGGCCATTCCGCTCAGTCTTTTCAATAGAGAAGACGTCCCATATTGGCCCCATACCCGGGACGGTGTCTATTCGGTCAGGTCTGGGTATAGGCTCTGTTTAGACCTTGCTGAAACAGAGGTCGTCAATAGCACAGGTGCAGCTGATGTTCCGGAGGTGTGGAAGGCTATTTGGCGGCTTCAGGTTCCAAACCGAGTAAAGAACTTTCTGTGGCGAGCTGGGAATAACTCCTTGCCAACTCGGGCCAACCTTGTGAGAAGAAAAGTTCTCGACGATGCATTATGTCCGGACTGCAAGCTTTACGCAGAGGATACTCTGCATGCCATCTGGTCTTGCCCGAAACTGGTTGATATTTGGAAAGTCCACTTTGTTCAACTTCAGGCGACCACTACTCACTGCACATCCTTCCTCGACGTGATTGATAAAGTTTCAATGGAGAAAAATTCTTTCGAGCTTTTCGCAATGACAGCCTCTGCAATTTGGATGCGGCGCAACAAGCTCCGGTTGGGTGAAAACTCAACTCCATTGGGTCAAATTTCGGCTTCAGCTTTCGATGCTCTAAAGGAGTTTCAGCAGCTGCGTCCTACACATGCGCAGATACCACGGACAGCTCGGGCAGTACGATGGAGACCACCACCTGCAAATTGCGTCAAGGCTAATTTTGACGGCGCAGTCTTCTCACAGGCTGGACTAGCTGGCATCGGCATTATAATCCGGAATGAACAAGGATTAGTTATGGCTGCTCTCTCACAACAAATTCCGCTGCCTGCTTCGGTGGAGATGGTGGAAGTGTTAGCGGCTCACCGGGCTTTGGTTTTTGCTAAGGAACTCGGGTTTGATAGAGTGGTTGTGGAAGGTGATTCTGCAAACATTATTACTGCTGTTAATGGAAGACTCATGGACCTCTCGGCTATGGGACATGTTCTGTTAGATATCAAAAGTTTAAGTTCTTGTTTTTCTTTTATTTCATTTCAGCATATTAATAGAGAAGGAAATTGTGTGGCTCACAAGCTTGCAAGACAAGCTGCCAATTTTCCTTTTTTGGTTTGGATGGAGTCTGTTCCACCAGACGCTTTTGAGGTGTATCAACTCGATTTATTAAGGTTGCAATAATATGATCTCTACCCAGCGGGGATTTTTCTCAAAAAAAAAAAAATCAAACTTGTAGGTGAATTTTACATAGATCAGTTTACTGAGTTGTCATTTTATAGTCTAAAAACTTTTTATTTTTATAGTCAAACTTAAATATGGTATTCAAGGTCCATGAAGTTGATAAAAACAATTGGCAAAGACGGAACCTAAATATCTTATTCAATGACAATAAACTTTACCATGCTAACTGAAATGATGGAACCTACCAATATACTAAATTTAAACCTTGTCATTTTAGTACCATAACTTTGACAACGTTGTTATTTTAGTCTTTTATGTTGCTACTTAAAAATTGCACGTTAACTCTTCCTTTAAAAAAAAAATAGTGAGAAACAATGTTAATGGAGTTTTTCTAATGGCAATGGATGAAAGAACTAAAATGACAATGTTGTCAAAGTTAATGGACTAAAAAAATAAAATTTAAACTTAATAGATTAAAATGATAATTCACAAAAAAAAAAAAAAGAAAAAAAAGAAGAAGAAGAAAAGTATAGGGAGTAAGTAAATTGCATTTTTTGCTATGTACACAATAACCAGTGAGCTCATACTTCTTATGAGCACAACTCAATTTTACCCCAAAAATAAAAAGCCAATTCAAACTCTTAGCATAACTTTTTTTTTTTTTTTTTTTTTTACAAGGACTTGAATTTGTGAATATTCTAATGATAAAAAGTCGTTAATTTACAAAGTTTGTGAAAAAAAATACTAAGCCAACCATATCTTTCTACTAGATCAATTGCTCAGACAAAATCTTATTATCATTGTTGAAGCTTGAATCCTTGGTTTTTTTTTTTTTTTTCTCCTTTGGAAGTTGAGGAACTTGATGCCGAAGGCAAAGACAAATAAGAAAATGAGGACAAAGCCAATATGGGCTGCAACAACAGCTCCAAGGAAGTTATATTCAAAGCCCAAGTGAGTCTTCAGGTAATCTTTCATAGGCATATAGCCTTGTCCAGGTACCTCAATTGGAGTGGTCTTGTCACCCACTTGAGAGGTCACAAGGCCATAGATTGTCCAAGACACAGGAGAGCCCCAGTAATACCACCTCCACCATATTGGAATTTGCTGCACATGTCAACCATTAGAATTTTGAAATTCAATTTTCTTTTAATGTAATGGACTTGAAAATTGTATCATAATCTTGAATGGTGCATTCCATATTGAGATTCCCTCTAATTTGTAGTTAGATTTGTGACATGTGTTTCTTATTTGATTTTGAATGATTTATATGGGGATTCAAGACTGGATTTTTTAAATGCGACATGTCTTTCATCTAACTAAAAACTGGAGGAAAGTAGAGGATTTAAAATGGGAGATCAGTATCACAATCACACAAATATCGTTAAACCATAGTTTTTCCTACCATGTGGAATTTATGCATATGACATGGTTTCCCATTGTTTTTTAAATAAGCTGCTTTTATTTGTATATATGCTCAATGCTAAAAATGACTCATTAAGTCCTCTCCATTTGAAAATACTTCAATGTATACTTTATCTTACTTAAGAATGTATAGTTGAAGCTATTGGAATAGAAGAAAAATGTGTTAATTTGACTCCCACAAGGTTTCCCAACTCCCTATCTAGATGTTCAAATTTTGACTTGGCCCTTAATAATAACAGTTCATTGAGGAGGTCTTCTACACTCTATTGATTGTGACAACGCTGAAGCTAGGATTTTATCTCAAAGGAGGAAAAAATTTTATAACCGACATGCCAATGCACATTTGATATAAGTAAAATTGCTTCAAATAAAGCTTCTATGTACTATACTCATTACGTGGATATATCATACTATATTTTGTGTAATTGTTTAGGTATTACTTACCGGCCTCATGATGAGAAAACCAGAGAACAGGTTCCAGATGTTTAGGAAGAAGGACATAAAAATGGCGGCAATTTGGTAGCTAGGAGTCAGAGCTACTACCATCATCCCATACAATGTGTAGTATATAAAGCACATCAAGATAAAGAAGTAAAACCACAAGAACTTTTCAAGTCGCCAATGGAATCCAATCATTGAGTAAAGGATAAGAGTGTAGACAAAAGTTTGGATAGCTACATAAATTATCTCCACTGCCACCTGCAGGGCATCAAATAAAAATGCCAATTATTTCTGCTGCAAATCAGAGTATTAAATTCATTTTTCATTCATTAATTAATATGTTTAGGATCCAAAGCTGACCCCAAAATTTTGGGACTAAAACTTTGTTTGTTGTTGTTGTTGCTGTTGTTGTTCTTTCATTAATTAGTTGGAGAATAAAATTAAAAATAATTCCTCTGAGGTGATAAATTGGTTTTAATCTTCCTTTACCTGAGCAAAAGCATAAGGCAAAGCTGAATACATTCCTGCTGCTCTTTCACGGTAGAAGACTGTTCTTTCAATTGACACAACAGGCAGCACTGCAGCTGTGTTGGTGCTTCCAAGAAAAAGAGCAGAAGCAAACATAGCCCCCAGTAGATTCCGCAGGTCTTGTTCCTTGCGCCTGTTAACATGATAGTTTCATCATTAAACAAGCACAGAATGACAGAAATAGTATACTTAATTGTTGGACCATTTATTTTAAGACTCTAAAAGGTCAATGGTATGATTTTTATGTCTGTTAACATGATACTTTGCAATTAGCTTCAGATATATTCATCAATGAAGTAGCACAGAAATGGTGCACTTAATTGTGGAGTCCATCCATTGTATGACTAAGGGGTTAATTGTCCCTTTTTTATGCTTCTGTAACTATGCAGAATTCTACAAAATGACGAGTGAAGATCTAGTTAATAACTTCCTTGGATCATAATCTTTTTCAGTGCATGCTTAAAATCAGATACTATAAGTAATATTTGTTTAAAATCAATCATACGCTATGGGTTAATTACCATACCCTGGTAGTTCTTTGATATTAGTCCAATTTAAGATATGAAAATAAGAATTTTAAGACTTACGTCTTATCTCCTTTGTTCCAGAAAATTAGCCCAAATAGAACACCGATGACTATCGTTATGAATAACCGGATGGCATTGTATCGTGGGTTCCTCCAATAAGACCAATATTGCTTCCAAAAGCAAGCTTTACATTGAATTACAAAGGATTGGGAATATTTGGTGGGGAAGTAAAGGTCCTTCAATCCTGGTGATGGCGTGCTTAGCTCTTTGATGAGTTCTTGATTCCTCCTGTACAAGAAATCAATATAGAAAAACTTAGTATATCTGAAAATAAAATTGAAAATTGTAAAAGGAAAAAAGAAGCTGGAATTTTCCGAGAATGTCTAATGTTCTTCTTACTTGTACAGTTCAGAATTGGCATAAATTTCTACAAAATCCACATCGAGTTGAGCCTCAACTGCAGGAGAACTAATTTCTAGCATCCATGTTGCAGGATTATATCCATCTTTGATCTTAGGAACATATGGGATAGCCTGAAATTGTCATATATTAGTTTGTGAGTAAAATTCCTAAGAGTTGCTGCATTGATAGCCTCTGCAGTGGCTATAGATATTAGCTTGTGATAAAAACTTAAAAAAGTTAATGCTATAAAATGTTGGTTCTCAAAGCATTGAGAATAGTGCTATTCACCTCAAAGTAATCTACAAGCTTTTGAGAATGGTGACCGAGGGGTCCAGCATAAATGACTTGTCCACCCCTCTTCATCAACAGTAGCTGTGGGCAATTTGATATTTAATTTAGAAGTGGTATGTGATTATAAGACAGTCAGTCAAACACAAAATGTTTATATTGATATATCCTATATACCTCATCGAAAGCTTCAAAAATGTCTATGCTTGGCTGGTGAATTGTGCAGACAACAGTTCTCCCTGTATCCACTGTGTTTCTCACTGTACGCATTACAATTGCTGCAGCTCTAGCGTCAAGGCCTGATGTTGGCTCATCCATGAAGATGATGGAGGGATTAGCAACCAATTCTACAGCTATTGTGAGTCTTTTTCTCTGTTCAGTTGACAGACCATCTACTCCTGGAACACCAACTAAGGAATTCCTCAATGAATTTAGCTCAACCAAGTCCATGATTTCCTCAACAAACATCTGTTGCACAAAAAATGAAAGCTGTGGTAAGTAACACCATTTGTAAAACTTTTGGTTGCTAGACATGCATGGTAATTGGACAATTGGAAGTTACATATTATGAGTTACATATTTACTATTAATAGAAAATCATTCATGTCAAGAAACAAAGTTTGGAAAGGTTAAGAAACTCCAACTTTTTTCTTGTCTTAAGACACCAAAATATTGAAAGCTGAAATTAGAATAAATAAATTGAACCATGCCTAAATGGAAAAAAAAAAAAAAAAAAATGAATCATGTAAATGGCTCCAAGTTGTATGAATAAAAAAGATTTTGTGAAGTAGTTTTCTTCCCATATGACCTGTAGATATATGGGTACAGCCCAAAATATGATGTTATCTAATTATTTGGGCTAATTAACTTATGAAACTAGAATATTGTGGACTGAGGCACAAGTTAGTTTTTTTTTTTTTTTTTCCTTAGCTAGATATTGTGGACTGAACCAAACAGTAAAAACCACCTATTGAATTGAGAGATAAAATAGAATAAGCTCATACAGTCACGGAAATGACATGTTTGGAGATAAAACGATTAGATTTTGGACAAAGAAACATGCCTTTCGAGTTTCCTGCTTAACTTCCTTGGCAAGACGCAGCCAGGCAGAGTACACAAGAGATTCATAGACGGTAACATTGGGTGAATGGATATCATTCTGTTCACAATAACCGCTAACCCGAGCAAAAGTTGCTTGGTTCTTGGGGTAACCAGATATGCTGATACTTCCTTCAATGTACCCACTAGTTTTTCTTCCTGCTAGCACATCCATCAATGTGGTTTTTCCAGCACCACTTACGCCAACCAATGCTGTTAGAATACCAGGCCTGAAAGCACCACTAACATCTCGTAAAAGTTGGAGACGACTTTCTTCGATCCCTTGGCCCTTCATTTCCTGATGAAACAATGTTCAGAATCTAGATTTCAAAAACTAAAAGGTTTAAACTTTTGAATTTTTCCAAATATTAAGATGTTAGCTTGATGTGACACATATTATTATGAGCCTAATTAGGAAAACACCCAATACAGAGTTGTTCAATCTTATGCAGTATTCAAAATATCTTGACATCTTATTTTAACGAGCATCTTCTAGACATTCAGGATATCATTATCATAAAATTAATGGTCCCTCAGTCATGACAAATAGAATGTTGGAAATCTAGCAGTCCACTTATGATGCACTCTAGGAAAAATTATTAAAAGTTGTAAATGATTGTCAAGAGTTTTGTAACTCAGCTGGAAATTCAAATCCCCCACCCCTATTGTAACTATCATATTATCAACAACAACAAAAAATGGCTCTAAATGATCAGTCTATTGGGTAAATAAACCTTTTATTCAACTATTTTATTGAATCAGCTTTTATTTTTTCACTTTTTCTTGCCCTACCATAAGGCAATTCTCCAAGAGAGGAAGAGAGAAATGGGAAAAGATACTTACAGCTGGCATATCGACGTGGTAATTTACATGATTAAATGCAAGTGACAAGGGCTGGAATGGCAGAACCATTCCTCTTCTAGTAGGTGCATTCTCTGCACCACTACTAATTGAGTTGTCTGGAGTGTTCTTCATTGCCATATCAGTACCTGTACTCATTCACATGTTACAATCATTAACAGCAGGAACCATTTATTTTCCTTAAAGCAACTATGTAGATGATCTCTAAAAGAAATAGAACTGCAAGTTATGGAACCTTGAGCGGTTGAAGATGTACTCATTTCTATGCCTCTCATCTGAAGCTGTCCATTAGAGGACTGCTTTCCACTTTTTTTATTGTCATCCTCCTCAACAATAACGGATTTAGAATCACCTAAAGCTGCGTTTGATTTTCAAAGTAATGTCAGCTCTAAAATCTTATTGCAGTAACTGAACTGGAGATTAGTGTGGTAAATGATTGCTTACGATTTAGAAATGTGAGTGCTATGATAAAACAGATGTTAAAAAGAACAGAAAACCCAAGGAGTGCCCCAACACAAATCCAATACCAATAGTCTTCCACAAACATGCCCCTGGCCTTGAGAAGAACCTTTCCGACGGTGGGTTCAGGAATAAGTGGGTACGGATTGGGCTGTAACAAAGAAAAAGTGAAGATAATTAATTGAAGATAATTATAAAGGAACAGAATGATTGTTTACAAGTTTTCTTGGAGATCTTACTGCACTCCATCTTTTGTCAAGAAATTCATTGATGGCTATGGCATTCTGTCCATACATCATGGGAGAAATGTAGTAGCCCCATATCATCCATGGTGCAATGTCATCTAGACAAGGAGAAGGAGGTTTTCACTATTTCAATTATTATAGCATTGCATGAAGAGATGAGCATCTCTCAACATATATTTGTACAGAATCATTTTAGTTGAGACTTGAACACTAAAGATTTATTGAAAACTGATCAACATAAACATAAACTGCTAACCTTTGGCGACAATGAAGCCACCAAGGACAAAAACCAATAACAATGTAAAGGTACCAAGCGTATTTGCCACAACTTGAACTCTTCCCAGTACTGCAATAAACCGGAACAGAGATAGGCCCATCTGATGGATGCTGAAGAATGCCAATAATTGGCGGAAAAACCTATTAGAATTTTCAAGATATGTTAATAAAACATAAATTATATATTCACATAGCTCATGGATGGAAAATAATTGTACATAACAAGAAATTATATACGCGTGAAGTTTATTCATTTATCTGGAAGAATATATGTGCAAGCACATACCTACTAGCACAAGGAGCAAACCCAATAGTGTAATATGTTAGGCAGATCCATACTCCTGACTCCATCAATGAGAGAGGAATCCTGAGGAGCCAAATTGGTAAGCCGAAAGCCCATGCTGGATGGAACAAGAAATCCCGCTGCTTAAAAAATACAGGAAGCCTAACAACAGTCAATCCAAGTTCTGACACTCCATTGAACATGACATTAATGAGACTGAAGAACATTGCACCATAATATTTCCCTCCATCTTCTAATTGACCGTGCTTCATTTCGGTTCTAAAGAACACTGTCATGGCAATAATTGACATTATGGTAATCTGGGTTGTCTTGAATATATATATAAAAGAGTTGCGCTTCATCAATAGCCACTCTCTTGTAAAGCATGCCTTCAAGAGTTCCCGATTAGAAATTCCATACTTCTCTTTTACTAATGCAGCACGATGAGCTTTAGACCTATCATATGGAATTCCAAGCTCATCATAAAGTTGCTGGCCAATTTGAAAATTATGAAAGTGATCTACAAACTCAGGAACACTAGTATATCGGTAAGGTTCATTCTTTTTGCACCAGTACTGCTCCTGATCCTTTTTGGAAGTAACCTCTTGCAAAAAGTCTGCAACTCCTTTCCTCTCTGGGCACTTAAAGCCAACATCTTCAAAAAATTCAAGTACGTTCTCACACGGACCTTGATAGACAATCTGGCCTTCTGAAAGTAAAATAATGTCATCAAAAAGATCAAAGGTTTCAGGCGCAGGTTGCAGAAGAGAAATTATCATTGTCACATCCATTATATGAACCATCTGCCTCATGAACTTGACTATCTGGAAAGTGGTTGAACTGTCTAGACCATTTGATATTTCATCCATAAAAAGAGCCTTTGCTGGTCCAACCAACATTTCTCCTGCACTCGGTATAATCATTCCAATTCGACATTTTGTTAAATCCAAAAACTGGAAAAAAATAAAAAAAAAATACACTGACACTTAAATTTTATATGTAGTCCTCTTTTTTTTCTATGTTTTACATACATACCTATAGTAACACGCTTCTTTTGTCCACCAGATATGCCTCTTCTCATTTCATTACCCACAATAATGTCAGCACAGATGTCCAATTCAAGAATCTGTTGTACATACTTTGAAAAGTTAGAAAAGAAAATTGTCTGAGAATTAAAAGGGTGGTTACCAACATACCTTGAGAACATAATCTGTAACTAGACTTGTTTCTTGGCCTGCCATTGCTGTGGCTTTCATGAATGCATCTATCTCAGGATCTGGTTTTATTCCAACTTCTTTTTCTCGTCTTGACAATTCTGTCAGCAGGTCATACCTTGTTCCCACTCCCAAACAACGTCCTGAAAAGTCCAATGTCTCTCTGACTGTCATTTCCCCTTGATGAAGATCATGTTGGCTAATGTATGCGCATGTTCTCTGAGGAACAAATTCTGATAACTCATGACCACAGTAACTGACTCTCCCTGATATCTGTTCGTGGAAGTTGTTAATGACGAAGTTTGGACTTCATAATATAAGAGTAATCATTACTAGAAGTACTCAGAATTCAACAATTACTTTTGGAATTTATTGTGAAATAGCTTGAAAAACTAAAATTTTTTCATAAATTAAGAAACAATTTGGGGAATGTGTCTAGGAAAACTGATGAAACGAATTAGCAAACCAGACTTCATGAACTTTTTATATACTAAAATTTCCAGCATTACCTGCTCATTGCTCTATCCAAATAGGAAACAAAAAAAATTAAAAAGATTATATTATAGTTTGAATAATGCAAGATCTTAAAATGTTTAGCAGACATTGTCCTAGTTATAGGGAGGAGAAAATGACACACCCTGAGATCCTTGTCCCTCTTCCCAGCAAGTGCCTGCAGAAATGTTGTTTTCCCTGATCCTGGAGGTCCCAGAAGCAGTGTCATTCTGGAGAAAAACCACCAAATTAATCAACAAAGTACATACAAGAAATTCAAAAGCTCAATAAAATAGCCTTGACACTGCACATGAGAAGAAAAACTATATGGTTAATTCTAATTCATTAAAAGGTTTTTCTACAACATATTGTTTCAAGTTTCAAGTTTCAACAATAAGTCAGGGGACACAAACTACATAGTAAGTTTTGCAATAATTCAATACCTTGATGGCTTCACTATTCCACTCACGTCACGTAGAATCTTGACAACCCTTTTCTTCGATGGCAAAAGCTTGATTAACCCAAGAACCGCCTATTTATCACAACAAATTAAAAACCAAACCATTGGCAGTACATATACCAAGCTGTAAAATAAATTGAAGCAACATTTCTGCTATGATGCATTGACGGCAACAATTGAACACGTATTGACAACAACAATTAAATACCTTAATTCTGGTGTGATGCCAATTGGACTTAATGAAACCTTTATTTGTCTCATTCCAAAAGTCAAGTCCCCCCAAAAAATTACCGAATTCCATCCTATTAGTTTGTGCAATGTGAGCTACAAGATTATGTCCAAAGTGCTCGCTAACTGATTGAAGAGAATTCTTGCATAAGTGTTTAATGAATCTCAAAGTGTTTTTGTTCCAGAGAGGCAAATAACTAACAATGTGCTTGTGGCTTTTGAAACAATGCACTGTATTAATGGGAGAAGAAAAGGCAAGGAGGCTTTGATGGCTCTAAAGCTTTATATGAGCAAAGCATACAATAGGGTGGAATCACGGTACTTGGAAGTGATTAAGCGAAGATTGGGGTTTAACAAGAGATGGATTTCACTGGTGATGATGTGTATTAGTACAGTCTCCTATTCTGTGTTAATTAATGGGGAGGCGAAAGGCAACATCATTCCAACACTAGGGCTTAGACAAGGAGACCCAATATCTCCTTATTTGTTCTTGTTATGTGCTGAGGGACTTTCTGCCATGTTGAGAAAGGAGGAAGAACAAGGAAAGATACAGGGTATTTCGGTTAGTAGGGGGGCGCCTCGGATCTCCCACCTTTTCTTCGCGGATGACAGTATTGTTTTCTATAGAGCATCGGTGGAAGAGGGTAGAAGAATCCTTCAAGTACTAGAGGACTACGAAGCCAAGTCTGGACAGAAACTAAACAAGGATAAAACATCCTTATTTTTTAGCAAGAACACTAAGAGAGAGGTCCAAGAACAAGTAAATCAGATTTTGGGGCTCAAATCATCCAACACCATGAAAGATACCTTGGGTTACCTCTGCTAGTAGGGAAGGGGAAAAGAAAGGCCTTTAATCGCATTAAGGACCAAGTAGGCAAGAAAATAGCGGGTTGGAAAAGGAAATTGCTCTCAAATGCCGGAAGAGAGATTTTAATCAAAGTCGTAGCCCAAGCCACTCCCACGTACACGATGAGCTACTTCAAATTGCTGGACTCGCTTTGTAAAGAGTTAAATGCCATGATGAGCAACTTTTGGTGGGGGCAGAAAGACAAGGAGAGAAAAATGGCATGGATTACATGGGAAAAGCTTTGCATACCGAAAGAAGAGAAGGGCATTGGCTTCAAAGACTTAAGAGCGTTCAATCTCGCTCTCCTTGCAAAACAAGGTTGGAGAATCCAGCAAAATCCTACTTCCCTTGTGCACAGGGTATTCAAGGCAAGGTACTTCGCGGATAGGCCTTTTAAAGAGATGTTAGGTAGGATATTTGGAAGGATAGGTGGTTGCCTACTCCAGATTCCTTTAAGGTGGTCAGCCCGTGTATCCCAGTAGAATCAAACGAAGTCTCTTGGCTGCTGGATCGAGAGTCAAGGTCATGGGATGTTGACAAAGTAAGAAGCTCTTTCCTCCCACATGAAGCAGAGACAAGACTTGGGATATCCATCAGCCCACGGTTCCTAAACAACTCATTAATATGGGCGTGGAGTACCAATGGGAGATTTTCAGTGAAGAGTGCATACAAGGTTGCCCAAAAATGCTTGAAGGAACAGAGTCATAAGGTGGATGCAGGTGGTGCCTCGGATAACTCAAGGATGAGAACCCTTTGGAAGCTAATTTGGAACCTAAAGTGCCCCAACAAAATTAAACAATTCATGTGGAGAGCTTGCAAGAACATCCTCCCGACAAAGCAACGACTGAGAGCCAGGGGAATTAATATTGAGGATCACTGTGACCTATGTGGGATGAGTGAATCTTCAGGGCATACTTTGTGGGGGTGCAAACTTGCTGCTGAGGTTTGGGGTGATTCAAGACTAAATCTACCAGCAGTGCTCAACCAGCCACAGGAGTTCCTTGAAATAATATGGGAAGTGAGGGAGAGGAAACCTGACACTGATTGGGACAATGGTCTCCTCCCAGATGTGGTTGGTATAAAATAAATGTGGATGGGGCAGTTTTTAAGGAGGCTGAATGTTGCGGGGTGGGGGTGGTTATAAGGAATGATAGGGGACTGCTGATGGGAGCTATGAGCAAACGGGTTGGGCTGCCGTTGAAGGCATTGGAAACAGAGGCCTTGGCGGTGCAGGAAGGCCTTGCAAAATCCTGTGACTTGTCCGTGGTCCATCCAGAAAGTGATTGAAGGGTCCTTACTAAACCTTAGCTGTTTTAAGGTCTGGTCTGCAGCACACGTGAACAGGAAAGGAAATGTTGCAGCTCACATGATGGCTAGAATGGCCAAATCAGTAGAGGATTAAAAATATGGGTGGAAGATACTCCGCCCATTTTAGTTGACCAAGTGCTCAAAGATGTATCAAATTTGTATCAAGTTTCGGTCTAATGAAAGTTATCCAAGTTTCTGATCAAAAAAAAAAAAAAACCTTCTCTTTGATGCATTGACAACTGAACTGAATTTATTACAGATATTGTTTGATTCATATGTCACAATCTCAAACTCTCACCGTCAATTTGTACATGAAAATTTCAAAAAGAAAATCAACTTGAATTTTCATTCGGACATACTCAAAATTTGAAAAAGAAAAAACAGATATATGTTTTGTCATTTTGGATATGAAATCAGTCTTAGAAATTAATTCCCATGTAAAAGTAAGGTAGAGAGAGAGAGAGAGAGAGAGAGAAAAGTAGTATTTCTTCTCAAATTTCAAGAAATATATACTAGAGCCCTCAAAACTTTGACTACCCTACAACATTCCATAATCTTCCAAGATAAAAATTATATAGAGATGGGAGAAGAAGCAAAATTGTATCATGGAAAATATAAAACTTCGTTGTGTAATCCCCGTTTGACTAAAAAAATACCAAACTATAGGAGACAAAAACACCTCAATTGAATTCAAGTATGAGTTCAGCAGAGTTGGGAGTGCCCTGGCTCCAACATATGCATCTCCTTCGATTGATAAATGCTCAAACCTGACTTCAATATTTGGAATGTCAATTCCCACCCTAAAAGCAAATGATTAAAGATCATTAGAAGCTTAAAATCAAAATTAATAATAGAACTTCGATTCAACCAATTAAAAGAAGAAGAAGAAGAAAAGGCACATACTAAAACATTATGTAACCAAAACTATACCCTACTCTTAGAAAAGGGTCTACCTATCAGTCCTGGCTCTTAGTCTACGAAGCAGCTTCTCATTATCTTCTTCAACAACCTTAAGTATACTCTCGATGAGATGCTTCTTGTCATGCACTCCAAGATTGGTAACATCAACCTCTTGATAACCAACTCTCCCATTATCCAAAACCTGCTTCAGCATTCCTTTCCTCAACCTATCATACGTTGGAAGCCGCTCTAATGCCGCCCACATCAGCTCCTCTTCATCATCTTCCCTCCCACTCTTCTGAAACACATCAGTTTGTCCTGTCCAAGCCTCACGCAAGCTCGATGAGGCCCAGCTTCTCTTGCTGCTGGATGACCGGAAACTCATCCTCTTGCTGCTCATGGACCTTACAAGTTCATCTCCAGCCAAAGCAGCTGCCATAATGTAATACAATACTCTCTTTTTTAACTTATCAAGCACCTGACTATTCCCTAGTGTATATGTAATACTACACTTAGCACTTTCTTACTTTAATGCACTACAAAACTTATGTTGCCATAGAAATTCAAAAGAGTACTTAAAAATAGTGTGTGAAGAAGTTCAAAAAAGTCTGTATGAGCTCATGAACATGTGAATCTTGAATAACAACTCAGATAGTTTTGAGCTAAATTTGGAGATGATGGGTGTGAAAGAATGTGTGGCTTGGTGGTAGTTTGGACATGGTATATGTAGGAGAAGATGGTGAGGAGTAAGAGCATGTCACTGACTGAAATGGGTATTAAAGAGTTTGGACAAAGTTGAAAGAGTATGCATGGAATTAATTATCCAAAGTGATGCAGCCACCCTCTATCCTTAGGCCAGCCAAACAACACCCTCTACCATTAGGACTGACAACCAGCCACCCTCTCTACCATTAGGACTGACAGCCAGCCGGCTTAAATAGTACCTGCATATAGAGACACACGTGAATCCTAATTTAGTGTTGGCCGCTGGTGTTGTTCTAGAAAACTAAGAAGAGGCATTTTTCAAGTTACTATTTGACTACGGTATATATATTTACTATTCAGGCATTTGTATACTTTTTTTAATGCGTATTTTTGGATTAGCTTTTTTGTTTTGAAAACTGATTATATTGGCTATATTTATTTATTTGTTTAAAATTGACAAAAAAAATATAATTGTGCATAAACAAAAATTGAGACTTTAAACTATTGTGCATAAACAAATATAAATGCACTATGAGCCTAAATTGTTGAGTCTATGGTTGTGTTTGCCATTAGCTTAAAAAGCCAAAATTTTTTATTATTTAGCTTATTTTTGCTACTATTCAGCTTATTTTTGGTATTATTCATGGACCTCATTGCACTTTTTGGTACTATTCATAGGCCTCACTGTACTATTTTAACTACCTTTTAACTTTATCTACAGTACTCTCAGCAATAAATTTTCAATTTCAGCTAAATAAGTTATTCCCAAACGGACTCTATGTATGTGAATAGTGAAACTTCTAGTTGTACCTTTAAGATGTCCTACACATTGATCTCACAGGACATCTACTAGGTTAAATAAATCAATTCATTCAAACATTTGCTTAAATGAAAAGTTAAATGAATATTAGTGTATATATATATATATATATATATATATATCTTTTTTTTTTAAAGTGACACATGACACTAATTAAAAGATTAAATGAAAGAATTTTCAGAGAATGTATAATATGACAAACCTCATACTCTAATTCATGTGTTCCTACCGTTAACATGTATAACATGTGTGTTTAGTTTATTTCGCGGTTTATTTAGCTTGAAAAATACTATTATAAACTAGAAAATAAACCCTTTTTTTATAGGATCTAGAAAATTAACTTAACCATACATGTTTACTAGTTTGTGCTTTGGTGGTAATTGTTTTTTTTTATAAATAAAATCAATTACATCAGGTTGGAATTTTCCAATACTTTTTACAAATCATTAGAAAATGTTACATGCTGATCAACTAGAAACATAGAAAATTTATTTGATTGTCCTTCTCAAAAATAAATAAATAAATAAATAAAAACCAAAAAATAAACAAAGGCATATACATAGTTACATACAAACGAAAGAGGCTATACTACGAAACGTTAGAAGCTAGCTGCCAAAGTAGCTGATTGTCTTGACTCGAGTCAAAACTACGACCAGACACTTACAAAATCTAATGGATATATTTCACTTCAATTAAATCGATAAAACCCCTAAATTCTGTTCCATAAACTATTTTATTAATGTAAATATTGAGACTACATTTTGATCTTCTGGGTGTATAGTATATACAGTGTTTGTCCAAAAGTAACAACAATTTTACAAACGAATACAAGTAAAAAAAAAAAAAAAAAATTAATGTTCCTCACCCTTCCCTATTTTATTAGTGTTCTCTGTGAAATTTATAAGAAAACAAAATTTAATTCTTAATTAAAAGTTTAAAATTTTGCAAATCACTCTCTTTTACTTATAGACTTTTGTAGCTATAGTTTTTAATTTCTTTCTTCCTAGTATACATTTAACCTGATATTAACAAAACTAAAACTAAAGTTCACTTTTGGCCCTCAAAATTTAGATCCTTCTTGCTTGATTTTGTTTTCGTATTAGGTTTGTCATCCATTTCTGTTAATGATCAAACCATTAAAGGCCCTTGATATTTAACAATTTCATGAAATACTAACTCTAAAGTGTAGTAGAATGCAAGTTTTTTATTTTATTTTATTTTATTATTATAGGCAGAAATACATATACGGATGGTCAAATTACTAATAGAAATAGATCACAAGGCCAATATGATACAAAATCAAACATGAAAGGTCAAAATATAAATTTTTAAATGTGTAGGATCAAAATGAAACAATCTTTAGTCTAAAATTAATAGCACAAGGGGAATACTATTTAGATCCATAAAGAAGGCATGTGATCATACCAACCGAAGTATGCACACTTTGAGTTCCCTTAAAATTGGTACATCATCTCTCTCTTTATAAATATATATATATATATATATATATATATATATATATATATATAGATATATATGTAGTTTTTCCTTTTTAGTTGTGTTGGGGTCAATTTGAGATAACGAAGAAATGTGCTTTTGTACCTACTACCGGGGTTCAAAGGAAAGGGGAGTTAAGCCCACTACTCATTCTAATGTTTTGAGCAATGGAGGTTAGGGTGCACTGTTAAAAAGGTTCTCACTCACAGAAAAAAGCATGATAATGATCAGATAATGATGATAAACTAGGATTACAATACAAATGAGAGAGAGAGCAATACTTATGCTACCACACACATAAGAACTTTTTGAAATTTGGTGCTTCCTATAATCAGAAGCTTAGGCCTATGTTAAAACATTATTGTGGTTGGTGAGGTAGACAAAACTTGAATAATGGACATTTTGCATGTCAAATGAGCACATTTTGCATGTTACATGTAATTCTTCATTTCCATATGAACAACTTACACAACCAAAAGAAAATATAAAAAATATCTTAGCATAGCCTTTTCATTTTATAGCTGTTCAACTTGCAATTTCATAGATATTTTGTAATCAACTGGTAGAAAATATGAACAACCTACACAACCAAAGAAAAATTTTAAAAATATTTTAGCATAGCCTTTTCATTTTATTTATAATTAAAAGTTACAAATACTTGAAGAAACAATCCAGCTTAAAAACGTGTAAATTAACAGGTAACTTGTGAGCAACTGGTGGTTAAAATAGTAATCAAAACGATGACAGGTGTCCACATCATTCAACACCAAGACCTTTTATGTGATATTTTTGCACCAGTCATGTTTTTCAATAGAAAATATCTAATCTCTAAACATATTACAATCTCATCTGACGATTATCTCAAAATATGAACATCATGTGGTTCTAAAGAATTTGGAATTTTTACTGAATTATTTTACAATCTCATCTGACGATTATCTCAAAATTTGAATATCATGTGGTTCTAAAGTATTTGGAAATTTTTTTATTTATAAAATTCCCCCAAGATAATCCATTATAATTTGGTAGAAACCAAAAGATAATATAAAAATTAGTTTAGCACACCAAAAGATAATATAATCTTAATTCTATAATAGCCTTTTCATTAATTGAGAGTTGGACATACTTTACGAAACAATCCAGGTGTTGAACTTGCAATTTAATAGATAATCCGTAATCAACTGGTAGAATATATGAACAACCTACACAATCAAAACAAAATATAAAACATATTTTAGCATAGCCTTTCCATCTTATTTATAATTAAAAGTTACAAATACTTGAAGAAACAATAAAGCTTTTGAACTGAACAGCTTACACAACCAAAAGATAATATAAAATTATTCAAGCATACCAAAAGATAATATAAAAATATTTTAGCATAGCCTTTTCATTTAATTTATAATTGAGTGTTGGACATACTTGAAGAAACATTCCAACTTTATTTACAATTGAATTTCCCAGCAAAGCAACTCATTCAACAATGTCCTTTTTTTTTTGGTTATTTTCTTTGGTTACACAAACTGTTCAGGCAACAGTGAAATTTCCCAGCAAAGCAACTCATTAAACAATACACTGCAAAAAAGTAGAAGTAATATGTTCTAACTATGTGCAACTGTATCAAGCTCTGACCACATGGATATTTGTTTTTTATCTAGATACACTGCTACCTCTGCCTCCATAGTGGTAATAGTTCTAAATCTATCTATGACACTTGTGGACCAAGGAGGCACATGGCTAATGTACTTCAGTTATTTATTGTGTGTTACAAAAGAGAATTTGCAAAATCATATCCCAAAAGGCATATGGGATACTATGGAAGGTAATGATGTGGCCTTTGCATCACAGCTTGTGGCAAGAGACAATGGTTTAGATGAAAGTTTACAGGTATAAATGCTGTATTGGGAAATTTTCTTCAGCTACACAATATTGCCTGATTTTGCACTATATGATTGTCACACTATTTTTGGCTTATCCCTACCTAGAACTTCCCCACACGTTAACCAAATCAACAAATTGAGCTACAACCCAACTCAAGTTAATAAAACCAACATCAAGTTACTTCAAGCGACTATACAATTAACTCTTAACAATAAGCCGTAATTAGTTCCAAAAAAGCTACCTACCAAAGCAGGAAAATGGTGTGCAACAGATTTTTACATGTACAAAATTACTTTAATGTCTTTGTAAATACATTATCATAAAAGTAACTATTTTTTGAGACATGGTCCAGGCATTACAATCTAGTCAAACATGCTAAGCACCTAGCAAATATGGGAATCGATGGAATCCACATCAATTAATTTTCTAATGCCTGCAACCACCAAGCTCTCTAAACAACTTGGATATCCAACCAACCTTGTCACCTTCTGGAAAACTTCAATTAGTACCACCACACTGAAAACTTAGTTTTCATAATCAATGAAGTTGCTCATTAAATGAGATTGAAACTATGAGGGTAAGGGTAATTCAAAACTTACAAACCAATGTTGAGTAACCTAGTTGTTTCCTTGCAATTTCTAAAATAATTTGAATTATTTTTAACTGAGCTTCCTCTCCCTCCAATCACTTTTCAGGCATGCTATTCTGTCCTTCAAAGTTAGGTTTCCAAAAATTTTATGACTGGATGGTAATAAGCCTAGTCATTGCTTTTGAAGCACTTATTGCTTATTGTTTTCTTATCTCCAAGCCTAATGTTGCATTGAATTGTGAAATTCCAAAAGAACTTCAAAATATGAGCACCTGATGATGTAAAGAAGTTTTTTTTTTTTTTTTTTGAAAAGATGCAGTTGATCACTTAAAACTTGATATGCTTCCCCTAATACCTACAAACATCATAAATAATGAATGAACTTGGACTTTTAAAAATAATCTCTTTGCGTGGCTTTAATATCACTTTGTTTTAAAACCTTCCACTACTTATTTTGATCTTCCTTTGTATATGGTGCAATTAAATAGTCTGAAATTTTAATCAAGCATGTGAATTTGGGTCAAAAATTCATTAAATGACATATTACTCCACAATTGATTTTCCAACTGCACCTTCCTTTTGAATGAGATCGATTGACAAAAAACCCAAAGCAATACCAGTTTTTTTTTTTTTGTACTTTGAAATGTATTATGTATATAACCATGTTTTGAAGCTTGGCCTTTGGTAGCAATTATTTCATAGAATGGACCTCACAAGAAGACTAAATTACTAAACTTTTTTGAGAATCAACTAAATTATTGAACTTAGGTATATAAGGCTACATTCAGGAAATAATTAATTAACCATGTTCTAAGGCATCAGCATGGTTGCTGAAAAATGTCCTAGACACTAATCTCAATGTTGATTTCTTTTTCCTTATCTCATCGTGCTTAAATAGTAGTGACATGACATAAGAGGCATAGATTTTTAAAAAGTTTGCAATTAATTTAAACTTCTCAATTTGACGAAAATATTGCACCTGCAATAGTTTAGGACATGCCCATTAGAAAAGAAAATCACAAAAGATCCAAAGAATTTTCCAAACAACTCAATAAATAATTTGGGATACATCTCAAGGCTTAAAATGACTAAGACACAATTTACTGCTCAAGGCACCGTTTGAGGGACGTTGATGGACACATGCAGAAAAATTACCACAAAAATTGAAACACCAGGAAAACAATTTGCTTTGATTCTAAGGGTAATTCAAAACTTACAAACCAATGTTGAGTAGCCTAGTTGTTTTCCTTGCAATTTCTAAAATAATTTGAATTATTTTTAACTGAGCTTCCTCTCCCTCCAATCACTTTTCAGGCATGTTGTTCTGTCCTTCAGAGTTGGGTTTCCAAAAAGTTTATGACTGGATGGTAATAAGCCTAGTAATTGCTTTTGAAGCTCTTATTGCTTATTGTTTTCTTATCTCCAAGCCTAATGTTGCATTGAATTGTGAAATTCCAAAATAACTTCAAAATATGAGCACCTGATGATGTAAAGAAGTTTTTTTTTTTTGAAAAGATGCAGTGGATCACTTAAAACTAGATATGCTTCCTGTAATACCTACAAACATCATAAATAATGAATGAACTTGGACTTTTAAAAATAATCGCTTTGCGTGGTTTTAATATCACTTTGTTTTAAAACCTTCCACTACCTATTTTGATCTACCTTTGTATATGGTACAATTAAATAGTCTGAAATTTTAATCAAGCATGTGAATTTGGGTCAAAAATTCATTAAATAACATATTGCTCCACAATTGATTTTCCAACTGCACCTTCCTTTTGAATGAGATCAATTGACAAAAAACCCAAAGCAATACCAATTTTTTTTTTTTGTACTTCAAAATGTATTATGTATATAACCATGTTTTGAAGCTTGGCCTTTGGTAGCAATTATTTCATAGAATGGACCTCACAAGAAGACTAAATTACTAAACTTTTTTGAGAATCAACTAAATTATTGAACTTAGGTATATAAGGCTACATTCAGGAAATAATTAATTAACCATGTTCTAAGGCATCAGCATGGTTGTTGAAAAATGTCCTAGACACTAATCTCAATGTTGATTTCTTTTTCCTTATCTCATCGTGCTTAAATAGTAGTGACATGACATAAGAGGCATAGATTTTTAAAAAGTTTGCAATTAATTTAAACTTCTCAATTTGACGAAAATATTGCACCTACAATAGTTTAGGACATGCCCATTAGAAAAGAAAATCACAAAAGATCCAAAGAATTTTCCAAACAACTCAATAAATAATTTGGGATACATCTCAAGGCTTAAAATGACTAAGACACAATTTACTGCTCAAGGCACCGTTCGAGGGACGTTGGTGGACACATGCAGAAAAATTACCACAAAAATTGAAACACCAGGAAAAAAATTTGCTTTGATTCTAAGGGTAATTCAAAACTTACAAACCAATGTTGAGTAGCCTAGTTGTTTTCCTTGCAATTTCTAAAATAATTTGAATTATTTTTAACTGAGCTTCCTCTCCCTCCAATCACTTTTCAGGCATGTTGTTCTGTCCTTCAGAGTTGGGTTTCCAAAAAGTTTATGACTGGATGGTAATAAGCCTAGTAATTGCTTTTGAAGCACTTATTGCTTATTGTTTTCTTATCTCCAAGCCTAATGTTGCATTGAATTGTGAAATTCCAAAAGAACTTCAAAATATGAGCACCTGGTGATGTAAAGAAGTTTTTTTTTTTTGAAAAGATGCAGTGGATCACTTAAAACTAGATATGCTTCCCCTAATACCTACAAACATCATAAATAATGAATGAACTTGGACTTTTAAAAATAATCTCTTTGCGTGGTTTTAATATCACTTTGTTTTAAAACCTTCCACTACCTATTTTGATCTACCTTTGTATATGGTACAATTAAATAGTCTGAAATTTTAATCAAGCATGTGAATTTGGGTCAAAAATTCATTAAATAACATATTGCTCCACAATTGATTTTCCAACTGCACCTTCCTTTTGAATGAGATCAATTGACAAAAAACCCAAAGCAATACCAATTTTTTTTTGTTGTACTTCAAAATGTATTATGTATATAACCATGTTTTGAAGCTTGGCCTTTGGTAGCAATTATTTCATAGAATGGACCTCACAAGAAGACTAAATTACTAAACTTTTTTGAGAATCAACTAAATTATTGAACTTAGGTATATAAGGCTACATTCAGGAAATAATTAATTAACCATGTTCTAAGGCATCAGCATGGTTGTTGAAAAATGTCCTAGACACTAATCTCAATGTTGATTTCTTTTTCCTTATCTCATCGTGCTTAAATAGTAGTGACATGACATAAGAGGCATAGATTTTTAAAAAGTTTGCAATTAATTTAAACTTCTCAATTTGACAAAAATATCGCACCTACAATAGTTTAGGACATGCCCATTAGAAAAAAAATATCACAAAAGATCCAAAGAATTTTCCAAACAACTCAATAAATAATTTAGGATACATCTCAAGGCTTAAAATGACGAAGACACACAGTTTACTGCTCAAGGCACCGTTTGAGGGACGTTGGTGGAGACATGCAAAAAAATTACCGCAAAAATTGAAACACTAGGAAAACAATTTGCTTTGATTCTAAAACCCAATCCATGTTATACAATCATGATATTGAAGTACAACCTAATATCAATTGTTGGAAGTGGAGATCAATCTAAATGATGTAGTATACAATGGGCGCATCAATGAGAAGTACAATCTGATCAATTCAAGAAATGGAGTCTTACATGTTGAAATACGTTGGAAGGTGATTTGAGACGTGCCACCAACACTTTATACTTCACTACTTCAGAGTCTTACATTCTTCCAATAAGCCACAAGACCTGAGATATTTCCCAATAAACCAAGTTAAAATAAAATAGTGTTTTTGGCTGTTAAGTTATAGCACTATTGAGCAACATAAAGAGCTCCTTTTATTTTTGAAATGACATTCAGGCAATCTCACAAACACATCAATGGCATGCCAAGGATTATGCAGAAAAATTATGCAGAATTATGCAAAAAAATTACTGCAAATTGAAACACCAAGAAAACAACTTGCTTTGATTCTTTTATACAATCATGATATTGAAATACGATCTAATATCATTTGTTGGAAGTGGATATCAATCTAAATGATGTAGTATACAATGGACGCATCAATGAGAAGTACAATCTGATCAATTCAAGAAATGGAGTCTTACATGTTGAAATACGTTGGAAGGTGATTTGAGACATGCCACCAACACTTTATACTTCACTACTTCAAAGTCTTACATTCTTCCAATAAGCCACAACACATTAAAAAAAATGAGACCTGAGATATTTCCAAATAAACCAAGGTAAAATAAAATAGTGTTTTTGGCTATTAAGTTATAGCACCATTCAGCATCATAAACAGCTCCTTTTATTTTTGAAACGACATTTAGGCAATCTCACAAAGACATCAATGGCATGCCAAGGATGCTCATCTAATATAAACACAAACACAAACAAACGAAAAAAAAAAAAAAAAAAAAGGGTCTCATATTAATATAAACAGAGCATAAAAGTTTTGCACCCAAAAAAAAGAATTGAGATGTAGAGATACCTCAACCAAAGCAAACAAGTTTTGTCAGTATTCATACACCGTGTGGAAAGGAAGACAGGAAGGAAGGAAATCAGATAGGCAGCCGTTACTACAAAACAGTAGAGCAGGAAGGTGGGAAGCTTTCAAACTCTCTGTTTTCTCACGCATTACCTAAAGGCTTCAACTTTTTTTTCTTTTTTTCTTTTTTTCCTTTAAGCTTCCCTTCATGTTACAATCTTCAAACTCTCTGTCTCCTCACGTTTCTATTTGGTCACGCAAAACCTTGAAGGCTCTCACGGTTTTTTTTTTTTTTTTTTTTTTTCCTTTAAGTTGAATTGAAAAGGCTTTGAGTTGGGCTTGATAGTGGAACTAAATAAATAAGAGGTGGGCTGAATTAATTATACAAATTTATTATAGGGTGATAGTGAGAGTAAATAAATAAATAGTGTGCTGCATTTATAGGGCTGAAAATTATAAAAACTATTTTAAAATTGAAGGACAAATTATATATTTTTTTAAAATGACGTGGTAGCTGATATGACACAACGTGAGAGCAGCAATATTAAACACTACGCTTTAGCTTTTAGTAATATATAAATATAGATATAGATTTGTAGTCTGTAATTTTCACTAAGTTTCTAGGAAAAAAAAAGAAAAGAAAAGAAAAGATCATAGTGGACTGACATTTCAGGGTCTTAAGGTTTGAGACCTCAAATGTGCTCAAATTTTGAGGTTTACACCTCAGAGCTTGATGCATTTTCTTCTATCTTAATATTCAGCTTTACACTTAATGTTGTTGCATCTATCTCTCTCAAATATTTATGTGATTAATGTCATTTTGGCATCATACTAATCTTCCTATGGTGGAGTAAAGTTTAATGTTGTTCTTTGTGAATGTTTTCCTTGACCTCTTCTTTCATTGTTTTTAACCTGAAACTCTATCTGGTCTTGGTGCAAACTGTTGTCCTCAAGGTTGGTATGTCTTGTGAAGGCTGTGTTGGGGCTATGAAAAGGGTTCTGGGCAAAATGGAAGGTTTGTTGCTGCCCTGACAGTTTAAATTATTTCTGTTGTTTTACTTGCACACCTCTAATGGCACTTATCTATCAGAAAAAATGTGACTTATAATGTCTCCTCTCTCTCTCTCTCTCTCTCTCTCTAAATTTTCTTTCAAGTATCTGTCATTCATTTATAAAAATATGCAACTATAATTTTTCCAATGGCCAAATGGTTGTTAGGAGCTTTGCTAGTTTGTTAATATTCTGCCTCTGAGTGCAAATAGTCTAGGTCATATCCCAAAAATTGAGTTTCTGTATTTTCTTCTTTCTATGTGCGCTTGTCTTGGTTTGATAGCGCAGTTTCCTATTCTGTGAAGTCTAAATTATGTTGTTGTGATCTTTTGACATTGAACTTCTGGAATCTTACATCACTAACAATGAAATTAAGTTAATTAATTTAAGGTTATTATGTCTTGACAGCTCTGTTGTAGTTCACCAAAGTGAAAATTTAAAGCTATACTAACAGCTCTTTTGTCCAATCTATATAATACTAAAAGCTGAAGCGTAGCAATTAATGTTGCTACGCTCACGTTGAGCCATTTCAGCAGCCATGACATTACCATCTTTTTTCTTGAATTTCTCCTATCTATATAATACTAAAAGCTAAAGCGTAGCAATTAATATTGCTACACTCACGTTGAGCCATTTCAGCAGTCATGTCATTACCATCTTTTTTCTTGAATTTCTCCTATAATTTAAAAATAATTTTCCTAAATTTTAATTCTGTTTTATCTCCACTATAAAGCCCAATCTTTATAGCTTTAATTCCACAATAAAGCTCAAGCCTAAGCCCAAGCCCTAGCTTGTGTCACGGTTTCAAATGCCCTTTTGTCTCCTCACCTTTTGGTTTATTGTGTTTCACGATTCTGTCTCCCCACCTTTTAAATGGCAACCCTTCATCAGTGTTAATTTTTCAGTGGTTTCAATTCCTCAACGGCAACCCTTTAGCTTTTGCTAACGCCAGCCTATAACAGTAGTCTCTCTGTCTTCCCTCCTTTGTCTCTTCCTCTTCTCACAGTATATTAATACTGACAAAAAAGTGGATGATTCAATTCAGGTATTTGTGCTCTATTCTTGTGACTGCCCCGCATAATTATTCAATGTAAGGATTATATTATTTTGATTGAATTTTTTTTTCTTTTAAAAATTTGTTACTGCCTCTTTCATGCTCTGATATGGATGATTGTTATGTTGATTTTTCTTTGTATTTGATTTTTTTAAGGATATTGATTTTTTGATTGCTGTGTTTTTTAATTGGAGCTCTACCTCTTTTGTATTGTGAGTCGTATATGGGTCAATGTGATTCTGATTTCTTCGTGTAGTGCTGTTGTGTGGATACCTCAACAATTTGGTTTGGTTAACATATGGGATAGCTCTTGCTAGGGATACGCCAACTGGGTGTTTTAATTGGAGTTCTAACTCTTTTGTGTTGTGGGTCATATATGGGTTTATGTAGATATTGTTTAATGAGAGAGGCTAAACAGTTCATGTAGACTTATTTCCCATATGATATGAGGGGTTGCCCCATCTATATAATACTAAAAGCTGAAGCGTAGCAATTAATATTGCTACACTCACGTTGAGCCATTTCAGCAGTCATGTCATTACCATCTTTTTTCTTGAATTTCTCCTATAATTTAAAAATAATTTTCCTAAATTTTAATTCTGTTTTATCTCCACTATAAAGCCCAATCTTTATAGCTTTAATTCCACAATAAAGCTTAAGCCTAAGCCCAAGCCCTAGCTTGTGTCACGGTTTCAAATGCCCTTCTGTCTCCTCACCTTTTGGTCAATGTGATTCTGATTTCTTCGTGTAGTGCTGTTGTGTGGATACCTCAACAATTTGGTTTGGTTAACATATGGGATAGCTCTTGCTAGGGATACGCCAACTGGGTGTTTTAATTGGAGTTCTAACTCTTTTGTGTTGTGGGTCATATATGGGTTTATGTAGATATTGTTTAATGAGAGAGGCTAAACAGTTCATGTAGACTTATTTCCCATATGATATGAGGGGTTGCCCCATCTATATAATACTAAAAGCTGAAGCGTAGCAATTAATATTGCTACACTCACGTTGAGCCATTTCAGCAGTCATGTCATTACCATCTTTTTTCTTGAATTTCTCCTATAATTTAAAAATAATTTTCCTAAATTTTAATTCTGTTTTATCTCCACTATAAAGCCCAATCTTTATAGCTTTAATTCCACAATAAAACTCAAGCCTAAGCCCAAGCCCTAGCTTGTGTCACGGTTTCAAATGCCCTTCTGTCTCCTCACCTTTTGGTTTACTGTGTTTCACGATTCTGTCTCCCCACCTTTTAAACGGCAACCCTTCATCAGTGTTAATTTTTCAGTGGTTTCAATTCCTCAACGGCAACCCTTTAGCTTTTGCTAACGCCAGCCTATAACAGTAGTCTCTCTGTCTTCCCTCCTTTGTCTCTTCCTCTCCTCACAATATATTAATACTGACAAAAAAGTGGATGATTCAATTCAGGTATTTGTGCTCTATTCTTGTGACTGCCCCGCATAATTATTCAATGTAAGGATTATATTATTTTGATTGAATTTTTTTTTCTTTTAAAAATTTGTTACTGCCTCTTTCATGCTCTGATATGGATGATTGTTATGTTGATTTTTCTTTGTATTTGATTTTTTTAAGGATGTTGAATTTTTGATTGCTGTGTTTTTTAATTGGAGCTCTACCTCTTTTGTATTGTGAGTCGTATATGGGTCAATGTGATTCTGATTTCTTCGTGTAGTGCTGTTGTGTGGATACCTCAACAATTTGGTTTGGTTAACATATGGGATAGCTCTTGCTAGGGATACGCCAACTGGGTGTTTTAATTGGAGTTCTAACTCTTTTGTGTTGTGGGTCATATATGGGTTTATGTAGATATTGTTTAATGAGAGAGGCTAAACAGTTCATGTAGACTTATTTCCCATATGATATGAGGGGTTGCCCCAAATTAATAAAAAGTGAATCAGAGTGGTCCAAAATTTCCCATATTCGATGTTTTGGTAATGACGCTATTAAAATTTGTCCCTAGCTGTGCAGATTGGTCCAAGACAGATCCCAACCGTAAGTTTTCTCATATTGAATCGACCAAACAATTATCAAAGATTGCCAAATTCCCTTTCAGATTTTTTTTTCCCAGTTATACTTTAAGAAGCAACAAATAAAATGGAATGTTCTGCTCTCTTTAGCTGCAAATGATCGAAATTCAAGAGCTGCATGTGATGACAAACCAAATAAGAGAAGCTCCAGATTTGTTTGCGCAATGGTAATACAAAAACAATGTGGTTAGTTCATCTTTGATGTTTTGGTAATGACGCTATTAAAATTTGTCCCCAGCTGTGCAGATTGGTCCAAGATAGATCCCAGCCGTAAGTTTTCTCATATTGAATCGACCAAACAATTATCAAAGATTGCCAAATTCCCTTTCAGTTTTTTTTTTTTTTTTTTTTTTTTCCAGTTATATTTTAAGAAGCAACAATAAAATGGAATGTTCTGTTATGTTCTCTTCAGCTGCAAATGATCGAAATTCAAGAGCTACATGTGATGACAAACCAAATAAGAGAAGCTCTAGATTTGTTTGCGCAATGGTAATACAAAAACAATGTGGTTAGTCCATCTTCTACTCTCTCTTTTCTTTTATAGATTTTTTTTTCTCTATGTTATTTCCAAATGTAATTCCCAAATTTTGAATGTGCCTGTAGGGTTATTTGATTATTATCCAGTTGGGGAGAGGTAATAAATTTTTTTACTTGCAAACAAGTTCAGGTATTTAAATTTCTCCTTCTGCCCAAGTCATTATTTTCTTTCTCAGCATAACACAATGCAAGACTAATGCAATGATATATTTTTCTAGCTTAGATTATTGGGAGAATTTATGTGAAGCAATCTTGGACAATATTAAGGGTCTACTTAGATCCTTAGGAAGTTTTAGGAAACATATGCATAATTTTTTAGATTTGTAAAATTTTCATTTGCCCAAACTCAAACACTCAAAAACACCTCATACAGTCTAAGTTTCATAGACTTCAAAAAATCTTTTTTTACAAATTCCTGATGCAATAAGCTATTCTTGGTATAAAATATGCATAATAAAAGAACACCAAAATCTGCTTAAAATTCTGCAGGGCAAGGATTTTGTTATTATAAAGAAAACAAACTTTTCCCTATCCTAGCTGCCTTGACTAAGTTAAGTAGGAAGTATCTTATTCTTTTTTCCTTTTCCCGTCTTGGATTTGTTCATTTCTCATGATAAGTAATGTCTGTAATTCTGTTTATCAAAAGCAAAAAATAAAAAAATAAAAAGTCTCTAATTCCACTGTTTTACTATTTCATTTTTCCATCTACTCTACTCAATAGAGTGGAGAGTGACCCCATTTACGATGACTCAATTCTTGATAGAGTCTTATGCAGGAATTGGAGTCTCAATTCTAATATCCCTTAAGTCCAAGTAATGGAATGGATTGGATTCATCTGTATAGTTTTGTACAGGTGATTTTGCTATAATTTGGGTTCTCCTTTGCTATAACAGTATCAGTCTTTGTGTTGTATAGGGAGGTTGGAGGTTGCAGCAATATGCTGTACAGAATGATGCATAGCTTGCTCTACTGTTTGGTTGTTTGGCTTGCACCAGTATTTTTCTTTTGGTAGATAGGGATTAATTTAAAGATTTTGAGTTTATTTACGTTGCATGCATCATGTGAGCCTAGATTTTTGGGTTGGGTCTTCTCCTGTGTGATTTCAACGACTATGTGTGTAGGTATGTGTAAGTATTTTCTGTCATTTTTGTGTGTAAGTATTTGGGTTGGGTCTTATCCTGTGTGATTTCAACGAACATGTAGTGTACGAGTATAACTATTGCTGTCATCTGTCAACCACTTTGTTTTATGGCTACTGAAATTGTTGTATAACTTAATCTAGTCCTTTGAATTGATTCTGTTGTGGACCTATTTTATGTGTAATTTAATAATTTTATAGAATTTGAGTTTGATTCATTTCTATCTATTTAAAAGATTCAGTTTTTGGAAATTCTGAGAATTGGGGTTTTATATATTAATTGTTTTTTTTTTTTTTTTTGAGATGTTGGTTTGTTTATAAATCTATTATAGGATGTTGGGTCTTGTATATTAATATTTGAATTGTTGTAATCTAAGACTTTTTAGGGATTTTTATAGGTTTGGGGTCATCTGGAAGATGGGTTTGATTGAATAAAGAAAAGGGGCTATTTGGCACAATATTTGTGAATTCATTAGCTTTCAGCAATAATTATGTTTTGTTTGGTTTTCGAGATAAGGTAGGAATAGAAAATTAATTTGGGTTTTTGATTGTGGATTTATTTTGATGTTCAATGTAATAGAACCTTGTGCTATTAGGGAGCCTGGTACAACTTTTCATTTTAGTCCTAGAGTGGCTGTATAGCTTGGGGACTGAAACAAAATAAGTAGTAAGATTAAAGATTTTGTTTTGTTTTTTTTCCAAGCACTTTTCTCATCAACCAGAGGGTTGTTGTAATTTGATTCAATGAACCACCTTATGCTGGTTGGTGACACATTGGGCAACAGTTTGGATTTAGAAGTTGATGACTTAATTAAAGTGTGACAACATAGTGGATAAGGCGAATGTGGAAGGATCGTATCAAACTCAAGAGGCTTAAGGAAAGACCGAAGATTATAGCCCAACAACCTGTAGAGAAGCAGAAGCATAAGCAGACCACTGAGATCAGGCTCAGAGGAAGTAGAGCACAAGATGAGATTCTCAAGTATATGCTGAAGCTGATGGAAGTTTGCAAAGCTTGCGGCTTTGTCTATGGTATCATTCCTAAGAAGGGTAAGCTAGTGATGAAGAGATTGAAGCAAAAGAATTGGAAAGGCGAATGTGGAAGGATTGTATCAAACTCAAAAGGCTTAAGGAAAGACCGAAGATTGCAGCCCAACAAGTTGCAGAGAAGCAGAAGCCCAAGCAGACCACTGAGATCAGGCTCAGAGGAAGTAGAGCACAGGATGGGATTCTCAAGTATATGGAAGCTGATGGAAGCTGAATGGAAAAACATTTGTTTTCCAAATATAATTAAATGAATATAATCTCAAGTTTAGATGGGAATTCTACATAGTTAAGAAAGTTTTTGACTTTGTTATAGAAACTAACAAAAAAATTTAGCTTGAGAAGTGCTTTTTTTTTTTTAATATAGCAAAGTTACAAATTTGATATCTAACTTCTGCATGTCGTAATACATTTCTCAACGTATTTTATTGACAAGCTTATATTAGTGGTACTTCAAATGAATGTAAGAACAACAATGGAAGAAGATACAAAAGGTACTTTAAAGTTGTCTTTCAATTTATTGGAAATTGATATTTTAGCATTTATTGGATATTGGAGGATGTAAAGGATTGAAATCCTAATTTTAATTTTAATTTAAGTTTGATTTATATTTTCCATTTCGTAATTTAATGTTTCATATCAAGGATAGGAATCCTAATGTGAAATCAAAGATGAAAAACAAAGAATTGTTTAAATCTTCGTACACAATAGCTTTCCCGTGCATCACACGGGTTAGCGACTAGTTTTAATAATAAAAAATGCATTTTAATTAACACTAAATTGTGAATGATTAATTATTCACTCTCCTCTTATATAATAGTAAATTACACTAATTAAATTTATGGTGGAATCTACAATTCAAGTAAGATGATAGAGAATTACGTTGCTATATTCCCTGAGCATCCGATAATTTTCCCTTGTGATTAGAACAATTAACCACAACATAACACGCCAAAAGGTGTGAGCTCAGGTTCAACAGTTTGAGCATCTGTGGCAATATCCCAGCAATAGAGTGGGGAAAACAAACCCATTGCTGCATCTTGAAACCTGGGTTTGACTAAAATGTGGTTTTTTTTTTTTATGAACTGAAAAAATTTATTCCAACAGCAGCAAAGAAAATCAAACAAGAACAACAGAGCCAGCCTCTTCCCTGATAACATTAACAAAGCAGGGAGGGCAATTACAGAGATCAAAATAGCCAATAACTTTAGATCTTAGACACCATTTTGCTAAAGAGTGAGCTGCCCTATTAGCATCTCTAGGGGACCAACAGAAGGATGTGGTTGTAGGGAGTGCTCTTATAGACATGTATGAGTCTGGAAAACTAAGTGAAGCTCAGAATGTTTTTGATTCTCTATCTACCCAAAAAAAAAAAAAAAAGTTTCCTGGAATACCATGCTTGTGGGACATGCCCAACATGGTTTTGGGAGGGAAGCTTTAGAGATCCATAACATAATGCATAGTAATGGGATCAAACCAAATGGTATTACTTTTCTTAGAATATTATCTGCTTGTGGGCATGTGTGACTTGTAGAGGAGGGATGGCACCACTTTAATTCCATGATCAAAGACCATGGCATTGCCCCTAGGACAGATCATTTAGCTTCTTTGGTCTGCCTCTTTCCCCGTAAAATACAGAAAAAAAGAGCTTTTGAACTCATTAGGAGTATTCCAATGGAACCTAATAAGGTGGTGTGGCGGTGTCTCTTGTCCTGTTGTCCGGCTGCAAAATTCACAAGGATGTAGCTCTGGGAAGATACGCTGCTCAGAAAATTTTGAGCATTGATCCAGAAGATGCTTGAGCTCAGATCATGCTTTCAAATATATATGCTGAGGCCAAGATGTGGAATGAAGCTACACAAGTGCAAAAAATAATGGAATAGGAATTAAAGAAAGATACAGCATATAGCTGGGCTGAATTGAAGAACAATATATATTTACTTTTCTGCATCTCATTACACACAATTCCAATAAACAAAATCTCCATGAGGTTTTGGATGCGCTGACAGCCCAGTTTGTTTGACCCAGGATGCATATATGATGCCATGTTTGTATTGCACAGTGGGGAATTGAGTATTTGGTCATACATTACAGTCCTTCACTTGTGAGAAAATAAGAGGAATGAATCCATGATGGTCTGAGATGATATTGTAAGAGGACTAAACAGTATAGAAAGAATATAGAAAAGTCAAAATGATGCTGACTCATTATTGTAACTTGTAAGAAAGTAAATCTATGGTCACATTTCCCCACATAATGTTGTAGTTGAACTAAGAAGGGAGGGAAGATCAAAGACTGATGGTGTGGGAGGGTCCCTTGGCGAGAGGTTAACAAATTCAAGGGCTTGAATTCTTAGTTTCAGAGGGTAATCCGCTGACACACCCAATTCTTGGACTGCTCCTGTCGACTATTTCAACGAGAATTGATGTCCTAATTGATATGGAACTTATGGTCCATTTGGATTGAGGGTGAGGGAGGGGGAGTAGAGTAAAGTAGAGTAGATTTAGCACAAAATTAACTTATTTTTAGCCAACACTACTCTACTCCTCTCCACTCCCCCTCCTTCCTCCCTCCATCCAAACAGGCCATTACTTCCTCTTTTCAGAAGACTTGTTCTGCTGCTCTGGAGATTATTGGACTAGGTTCTCTTATAATTGTGTGTAGGTGTGCTTTTTGTTTGAGCAAAGATACACGATTCAGAGGGTCTGCTGTTAACCTCATTCTCACTAGGAGCTTGGTGGGGTGGTTCAGAATTTATCTTTTTCTTGAACTGATTGCTGATATTGTAGCTCTCATGATCTTCCAAGGGGGAACATACCTGGCTAAAATAGAAAAAGCTTAGAGGGAAATGTGGTGGAAGCAGTATGTTAGGCAATTGTTGGTTACATTGTACAGGTTGTGGATTATCAAAAGATGTACAAAAGTGGCCAGTGGCAGAAAAAGTTCATAGATGTCGACTTGTGACCCATAATATACTAATTTCATGTCCCCAAATGTTCTATCAACTGCAATTTTGTCAATGTATAATTAGCATCATATAAGTTGCATACCTGAACTTTCATCAAGGTTGACCACATTCTCATTGAGGAAGGCTAGGAAGCTACCAAGGTTCTCAGCAGTTGGACGGTAATGTCCACTGTATGCCGATACAGACTGGAAGTAAGCACATATTCAGAATTCAGATGCAAGAAACAGAGACTTTTCTAGTTTATATACAAAGTACGTCTAAAAATCTGTAGCTCAACTCCCCTGATGTTTCCAACAAAGACATCCGGGTTCAAAACTCCCCACCTCCATTATAACTATTGTATTATCAGAAAGTTTATATACAAAGTGCATCGATAAACTATATCCTCCATTAAAATAAAAATTAGAAAATAATAATAAATTCCATGTAAGTTTATGTTTTATTATCTTACCCAAAACGAAAGGCATTTTATTATCTCTGCAATTAGAAGCTTTTCTTGGCCTTACCAGAATTATTTGTAGTAACGCACATAGATTGTACTTCTCCGTAAAATTGTTTTTGTGTAATAAACAGTATTCTTCCTTATACCAATTAAATGAATTTAACATGTTAAACTACGAGTAGAATTGAAATGTCAGAGCTCAGAAATCTACATAGGAAAATATTGGGACCACCGAAAGTGGCACAACCCTGTGCCACAACTCGCCATATGACGAGTTGTGATTGGTGAAGATGTGTCCCAACATGGCCTATAGACAATCCTTCATTAGTCACAACTCACCACATAGCAAGTTATAGAACAAAGTTGTGTCATTTTTTATGGCCCTAACACAACTCATCTACTTAATGGGACTTTGCACCATGCAAACTGTGTTGATTTGACATCCAGCAATCTAGAAAAATATATATAAATATGAATTGTCTTTTATTAAGAGCTTGGAATTCTTGAGGACTAGCATTTGGGGATGCAAAAATAAATAAATAAATAAATTTATTTTGCATCCTCAAACACTACTTTAGCCCTTTTATCAATTCATCTTACAACTTACTTTACATTCCAATTTTTTTTTTTACATACAACTCAATAAAATAATATAAACTATCTAACAAAATAATAAAAAGTATTCTTCTTTCTCTCTTTTCTTTCACTATTTTTTTCTCTTTACACACAACTACAAGATTAAATATTATTTTTTCTCTTTACAACCTATGAATATATATATATATATATATATATATATATATATATATATTTTTTTTTTTTTTAAAGTATACAAACCCGAATGGAGTGAGTTTTTGCTGTCTTGGGTTGTAAAATAGCAACTAGAGAGTGTTTACACAACCCAATGCTAGTACTCCAAGTAATTGCATAATTTTTTTTTTTTTTAAATGGCCCTGTAAATGAAGTCTTTTATAAAATATAACAAATTTTCAAAAATTTTAAATTTTACAGCTCATGATATTGGATTTTCAATATATTAATATTGGTTCAATTACTATTAATTTTATCCACTTATGTGTTAAGGTCTTTGTCTACCTAGATAGGTTGACAATGTTAAGTGATTATAGTGACTTTGATAAACTAATTTCTATTGTTTTACTCTTTTAAGTGAATTAATCATCAATTTAGTTCATTTGATCAATTTCAATCTATTCAGTCCATTCAGTCCAATTCATTCTACTTCGGTATATTTCAGTCTAGTTCAGTTCTCTCACATATTTTGTCCTGTGTGAATATAATACAGGCCATATCATGACCTGACATCGTATAAGATTGGGTTAGAATCATAGTTTTGATAACCTGTTTAGAACAACCAATTTTGACCCATTTTAATTTGATCCAAAACTGAATAAGTCAAACTTTTTTTTTAAGAAAGCGAATAAGTCAAACTTAAACCCAATTGACTGAACATATTTATCTCAAGTTTACATGAAACCTTTCTGTCATAACATGTGTGAACAACACATATTCTAGTTACCTATTTTGTGAACTTCATTAGTTACTTCAAAAAACAAAAAAACGTTTACCTTTCAAAAAAAAAAAAAAATCTCTATTTCATATAAATATTTTGTCTTTTCATTCCATTTTCCAAGGTTCCAACGACAATATTTTGGCCCAACGGTCCTATTTTTCTCAAGTATAAAAATAGCATCTCTCTCTAAACCATATTTTGTTTTCTCTTTAAACTTTACTGAGTTTAAATCTTTATGTCTGAAGATATTCCACCCAAAATGCTTCCTTTTCACTCTGACTCTGACTCTGACTCTTCTATTGATGAAAAGGTGGACATAATTGTAGGCTTTATGGCAGTTGCTGGCCTTGCTATTGCTATGGAAGAAGACGAAGAAGAAGAACGATTGAAGAAGCTGGAGAGAAGAAGAAGAAGAAGAAGATCAAGACCACGTCGAGGTTGTGGAAAAGGCAAGGCTCGTGATTCTTCCTCTTCAGACACAAGTTTAACTAGCGAGATCTCAACTGGAAGGTCAAGGAGAGCAACAAGGACAAGGGCCACTGCAAATAGTACTGCTGCTACTGCCTCAACCAGCTCCAAATGCAACCCCAAGTTGTTGAAAAAGCAAGAAGACAATATTAACAGTAACAATGTTGTAAAGGGTCTCAATGACTCTTTGGTTGATTGCGATTGTGAGTCGGGGGCTTCTAGAAATTGAAACCTGAAAGTGTTGGGATGGCTGAGCTGGAAGTCAAAACTCAGTTCACTGTAGCATGTACTAACTCTGACTCTAGCTTGTTGTAATAATTGTAGAAAGACAATGTGATCGTGCGTTTGGTGGAAAAAGTGGCAAGCTCTAATTCAAAACATTAATATGATGAAATTGCAAACGCGACGTCGTTTTGTAGGCTTTTTTTATATTTGTCCCAACATTTGACAGATTAGATTTTGATAATAAAACCAAACTTGTAGGTGAATTTTACATAGATCAGTTTACTGAGTTGTCATTTTAGTCTAAAAACTTTTTATTTTCATAGTCAAACTTAAATATGGTATTCAAGGTCCATGAAGTTGATAAAAACAATTGACAAAGACCAAACCTAAATATCTTATTCAACGACAATAAACTTTATCATATAAGCTAAATGAAACGGTGGAACCCACCAATATACTAAATTTAAACCTTGTCATTTTAGTACCATAACTTTGAAAACGTTGTTATTTTAGTCTTTCTATCCATTGATACTTAAAAATTGCATGTTAACTCTTCCTTTTTTTTTAAAAAAAATAGTAAGAAACAATGTTAATGGAGTTTTTCTAATGGCAATGGATGAAAGAACTAAAATGACAATGTTGTCAAAGTTAATGGATTAAAATGATAAAATTTAAACTTAATAGACTAAAATGATAATTCACAAAAAAAGAAAAAAAGAAGAGTATAGGGAGTAAATTGCATTTTTTGCTATGTACAATAACCACTTCTTATGAGCACAACTCAATTTTACCCAAAAAATAAAAATAAAAAAAAATTAAAAAGCCAATTCAAACTCTTAGCATAACTTTTTTTTTTTTTGTGCAAGGACCTGAATTTGTGAATATTTTAATGATAAAAAGTCATTAATTTACAAAGTTGGTGAAAAAAATACTAAGCCAACCATATCTTTCTGCTAGATCAATTGCTCGGACAAAATCTTATTATCATTGTTGAAGCCTGAATCCTTGTTTTTTTTTATCTCCTTTGGAAGTTGAGGAACTTGATACCATAGGCAAAGACAAATAAGAAAACGAGGACAAAGCCAATATGGGCTGCAACAACAGCTCCAAGGAAGTTATATTCAAAGCCCAAGTGAGACTTCAGGTAATATTTCACAGGCATATAGCCTTGTCCAGGTACCTCAATTGGAGTGGTCTTGTCACCCACTTGAGAGGTCACAAGGCCATAGATTGTCCAAGACACAGGAGAGCCCCAGTAATACCACCTCCACCATATTGGAATTTGCTGCACATGTCAACCATTAGAATTTTGAAATTCAATTTTCTTTTAATGTAATGGACTTGAAAATTGTATCATAATCTTGAATGGTGCATTCCATATCAAGATTCCCTCTAATTTGTAGTTAGATTTGTGACATATGTTTCTTATTTGATTTTGAATGATTTATATGGGGATTCAAGACTGGATTTTTTAAATGCGACATGTCTTTCATCTAACTAAAAACTGGAAGAAAGTAGAGGATTTAAAATGGGAGTGGATCCTTTCCTGTATCAGTATCACAATCACACAAATATCGTTAAACCATAGTTTTTCCTACCATGTGGAATTTATGCATATGATATGGTTTCCCATTGTTTTTTTAATAAGCTGCTTTTATTTGTATATATGCTCAATGCTAAAAATGACTCACTAAGTCCTCTCCATTTAAAAATACTTCAATGTATACTTTATCTTACTCAAGAATGTATAGTTAAAGCTATTGGAATAGAAGAAATATGTGTTAATTTGACTCCCACAAGGTTTCCCAACTCCC
Source organism: Quercus berberidifolia (assembly GCA_028535905.1). Classification (NCBI taxonomy): domain Eukaryota; kingdom Viridiplantae; phylum Streptophyta; class Magnoliopsida; order Fagales; family Fagaceae; genus Quercus; species Quercus berberidifolia. The sequence continues at coordinate 35,987,218 of JAPQVW010000003.1, read as the reverse complement.
TATCTAGATGTTCAAATTATGACTTGGCCCTTAATAATAACAGTTCATTGAGGAGGTCTTCTACACTATTGATTGTGACAATGTTGAAGCTAGGATTTTATCTCAAAGGAGGCAAAATTTTTATAACAGACATGCCAATGCACATTTGATATAAGTAAAATCACTTCAAATAAAGCTTCTGTGTACTATACTCATTACGTGGATATATCGTACTATATTTTGTGTAATTGTTTAGGTATTACTTACCGGCCTCGTGATGAGAAATCCAGAGAACAGGTTCCAGATGTTTAGGAAGAAGGACATAAAAATGGCGGCAATTTGGTAGCTAGGAGTCAGAGCTACTACCATCATCCCATACAATGTGTAGTATATAAAGCACATCAAGATAAAGAAGTAAAACCACAAGAACTTTTCAAGTCGCCAATGGAATCCAATCATTGAGTAAAGGATAAGAGTGTAGACAAAAGTTTGGATAGCCACATAAATTATCTCCACTGCCACCTGCAGGCATCAAATAAAAATGCCAATTATTTCTGCTGCAAATCAGAGTATTAAATTCATTTTTCTTTCATTAATCAATATGTTTAGGATCCAAAGCTGACCCCAAAATTTTGGGACTAAAACTTTGTTTGTTGTTGTTCTTGTTCTTGTTCTTATTCTTTCATTAATTAGTTGGAGTATAAAATTAAAAATAATTCCTCTGAGGTGATAAAGTGGTTTTAATCTTCCTTTACCTGAGCAAAAGCATAAGGCAAAGCTGAATACATTCCTGCTGCTCTTTCCCGGTAGAAGACTGTTCTTTCAATTGCCACAACAGGCTGCACTGCAGCTGTGTTGGTGCTTCCAAGAAAAAGAGCAGCAGCAAACATAGCCCCCAGTAGATTCAGCAGGTCTTGTTCCTTGTGCCTGTTAACAAGATAGTTTCATCATTAAACAAGCACAGAATGACAGAAATAGTATACTTAATTGTTGGACCATTTATTTTAAGACTCTAAAAGGTCAATGGTATGATTTTTATGTCTGTTAACATGATACTTTGCAATTAGCTTCAGATATATTCATCAATGAAGTAGCACAGAAATGGTGCACTTAATTGTAGAGTCCATCCATTGTATAACTAAGAGGTTAATTGTCCCTTTTTTATGCTTCTGTAACTATGCAGAATTCTACAAAATGACGAGTGAAGATCAAGTTAATAACTTCCTTGGATCATAATCTTTTTCAGTGCATGCTTAAAATCAGATAATATAAGTAATTCTTGTTTAAAATCAATCATACCCAATGGGTTAATTACCATACCCTGGTAGTTCTTTGATATTAGTCCAATTTAAGATATGAAAATAAGAATTTTAAGACTTACGTATTATCTCCTTTGTTCCAGAAAATTAGCCCAAATAGAACACCGATGACTATCGTTACGAATAACCGGATGGCATTGTATCGTGGGTTCCTCCAATAAGACCAATATTGCTTCCAAAAGCAAGCTTTACATTGAATTACAAAGGATTGGGAATATTTGGTGGGGAAGTAAAGGTCCTTCGATCCTGGTGATGGCGTGCTTAGCTCTTTGATGAGTTCTTGATTCCTCCTGTACGGGAAATCAATATAGAAAAACTTATTCTATCTGAAAATAAAATTGAAAATTGTAAGAGGAAAAAACAGGCTGGAATTTTTCAAGAATGTCTAATGTTCTTCTTACTTGTACAGTTCAGAATTGGCATAAATTTCTGCAAAATCAACATCGAGTTGAGCCTCAACTGCAGGAGAACTGATTTCTAGCATCCATGTTGCAGGATTATATCCATCTTTGATCTTAGGAACATATGGGATAGCCTGAAATTGTCATATATTAATTTGTGAGTAAAATTCCTAAGAGTTGCTGCATTTATAGCCTCTGCAGTGGCTATAGATATTAGCTTGTGATAAAAACTTCAAAAAGTTAATGCTATAAAATGTTGGTTCTCTAAGCATTGCGAATAGTGCTATTCACCTCAAAGTAATCTACAAGCTTTTGAGAATGGTGACCGAGGGGTCCAGCATAAATGACTTGTCCACCCCTCTTCATCAACAGTAGCTGTGGGCAATTTGATATTTAATTTAGTAGTGTTATGTGATTATAAGACAGTCAGTCAAACACAAAATGTTTATATTGATATATCCTATATACCTCATCGAAAGCTTCAAAAATGTCTATGCTTGGCTGGTGAATTGTGCAGACAACAGTTCTCCCTGTATCCACTGTGTTTCTCACTGTACGCATTACAATTGCTGCAGCTCTAGCGTCAAGGCCTGATGTTGGCTCATCCATGAAGATGATGGAGGGATTAGCAACCAATTCTACAGCTATTGTGAGTCTCTTTCTCTGTTCAGTTGACAGACCATCTACTCCTGGAACACCAACTAAGGAATTCCTCAATGAATTTAGCTCAACCAAGTCCATGATTTCCTCAACAAACATCTGTTGCACAAAAAATGAAAGCTGTGTTAAGTAACACCATTTGTAAAACTTTTAGTTGCTAGACATGCATGGTAATTGGACAATTGGAACTTACATATTATGAGTTACATATTTACTATTAATAGAAAATCATTCATGTCAAGAAACAAAGTTTGGAAAGGTTAAGAAACTCCAACTTTTTTCTTGTCTTAAGACACCAAAATATTGAAAGCTGAAATTAGAATAAATAAATTGAACTGTACCTAAATGGAAAAAATGAATCATGTAAATGGCTCCAAGTTGTATGAATAAAAAAGATTTTGTGAAGAAGTTTTCTACCCACATGACCTGTAGATATATGGGCACAGCCCAAAATATGATGTTATCTAATTATTTGGGCTAATTAACTTATGAAACTAGAATATTTTGGACTGAGGCACAAGTTAGTTTTTTTTTTTTCCTTAGCAAGTAAAAACCACCTATTAAATTGAGAGATAAAATAGAATAAGCTCATACAGTCACGGAAATGACATGTTTGGAGATAAAACGATTAGATTTTGGACAAAGAAACATGCCTTTCGAGTTTCCTGCTTAACTTCCTTGGCAAGACGCAGCCAGGCAGAGTAAACAAGAGATTCATAGACGGTAACATTGGGTGAATGGATATCATTCTGTTCACAGTAACCGTTAACCCGAGCAAAAGTTGCTTGGTTCTTGGGGTAACCAGATATGCTGATACTTCCTTCAATGTACCCACTAGTTTTTCTTCCTGCTAGCACATCCATCAATGTGGTTTTTCCAGCACCACTTACGCCAACCAATGCTGTTAGAATACCAGGCCTGAAAGCACCACTAACATCTCGTAAAAGTTGGAGACGACTTTCTTCGATCCCTTGGCCCTTCATTTCCTGATGAAACTAGTGTTCAGAATCTAGATTTCAAAAACTAAAAGGTTTAAACTTTTGAATTTTTCCAAATACTAAGATGTTAGCTTGATGTGACACATATTATTATGAGCCTAATTAGGAAAACACCCAATACAGAGTTGTTAAATCTTATGCAGTATTCAAAATATCTTGACATCTTATTTTAACGAGCTTCTTCTAGACATTCAGGATATCATTATCATAAAATTAATGGTCCCTCAGTCATGACAATAGAAAGTTGGAAATCTAGCAGTCTAGGAAAATTATATTGATTATTAAAAGTTGGGAAAAATTATATTGATTATTTAATGGTTCACTTATGATGCACTCTAGGAAAAATATTAAAAGTTGTAAATGATTGTCTAGAGTTTTGTAACTCAGCTGGCAGTCCAAATCCCCCACCCCTATTGTAACTATCATATTATCAACAAAAAAAAGGCTCTAAATGATCAGTCTATTGGGTAAATAAACCTTTTATTCAACTATTTTATTGAATCAGCTTTTATTTTTTCTCTTTTTCTTGCCCTACCGTAAGGCAATTCTCCAAGAGTGGAAGAGAGAAATGGGAGAAGATACTTACAGCTGGCATATCGACTAGGTAATTTACATGATTAAATGCAAGTGACAAGGTCTGGAATGGCAGAACCATTCCTCTTCTATTAGGTGCATTCTCTGCACCACTACTAATTGAGTTGTCTGGAGTGTTCTTCATTGCCATATCAGTACCTGTACTCATTCACATGTTACAATCATTAAGAGCACGAACCATTTATTTTCCTTAAAGCAAATATGTAGATGATCTCTTAAAGAAATAGAACTGCAAGTTATGGAACCTTGAGCGGTTGAAGATGTACTCATTTCTATGCCTCTCATCTGAAGCTGTCCATTAGAGGACTGCTTTCCACTTTTTTTATTGTCATCCTCCTCAACAATAACGGATTTAGAATCACCTAAAGCTGCGTTTGATTTTCAAAGTAATGTCAGCTCTAAAATCTTATTGCAGTAACTGAACTGGAGATTAGTGTGGTAAATAATTGCTTACGATTTAGGAATGTGAGTGCTATGATAAAACAGATGTTAAAAAGAACAGAAAACCCAAGGAGTGCCCCAACACAAATCCAATACCAATAGTCTTCCACAAACATGCCCCTGGCCTTGAGAAGAACCTTTCCGACGGTGGGTTCAGGAATAAGTGGGTACGGATTGGGCTGTAACAAAGAAAAAGTGAAGATAATTAATTGAAGATAATTATAAAGGAACAGAATGATTGTTTACAAGTTTTCTTGGAGATCTTACTGCACTCCATCTTTTGTCAAGAAATTCATTGATGGCTATGGCATTCTGTCCATACATCATGGGAGAAATGTAGTAGCCCCATATCATCCACGGTGCAATGTCATCTAAACAAGGAGAAGGAGGTTTTCACTATTTCAATTATTATGGCATTGCATGAAGAGATGAGCATCTCTCAACATATATATGTACAGAATCATTTTAGTTGAGACTTGAACACTAAAGATTTATTGAAAACTCGTCAACATAAACATAAACTGCTAACCTTTGGCAACAATGAACCCACCAAGGACAAAAACCAATAACAATGTAAAGGTACCAAGCGTATTTGCCACAACTTGAACTCTTCCCAGTACTGCAATAAACCGGAACAGAGATAGGCCCATCTGATGGATGCTGAAGAATGCCAATAATTGGCGGAAAAACCTAATAGAATTTTCAAGATATGTTAATAAAACATAAATTATATATTCACATAGATCATGGATGGAAAATAATTGACATAACAAGAAATCATATACGCTTGAAGTTTATTCATTTATCTGGAAGAATATATGTGCAAGCACATACCTACTACCAGAAGGAGCAAACCCAATAGTGTAATATGTTAGGCAGATCCATATTGCTGACTCCATCAATGAGACAGGAATCCTGAGGAACCAAATTGGTAAGCCGAAAGCCCATGCTGGATGGAACAAGAAATCCCGCTGCTTAAAAAATACAGGAAGCCTAACAACAGTCAATGCAAGTTCTGACACTCCATTGAACATGACATTAATGAGACTGAAGAACATTGCACCATAATATTTCCCTCCATCTTCTAATTGACCGTGCTTCATTTCGGTTCTAAAGAACACTGTCATGGCAATAATTGACATTATGGTAATCTGGGTTGTCTTGAATATGTATATAAAAGAGTTGCGCTTCATCAATAGCCACTCTCTTGCAAAGCATGCCTTCAAGAGTTCCCGATTAGAAATTCCATACTTCTCTTTTACTAATGCAGCACGATGAGCTTTAGACCTATCATATGGAATTCCAAGCTCATCATAAAGTTGCTGGCCAATGTGAAAATTATGAAAGTGATCTACAAACTCAGGAACACTAGTATATCGGAAAGGTTCATTCTTTTTGCACCAGTACTGCTCCTGATCCTTTTTGGAAGTAACCTCTTGCAAAAAGTCTGCAACTCCTTTCCTCTCTGGGCACTTAAAGCCAACATCTTCAAAAAATTCAAGTACGTTCTCACATGGACCTTGATAGACAATCTGGCCTTCTGAAAGTAAAATAATGTCATCAAAAAGATCAAAGGTTTCAGGCGCAGGTTGCAGAAGAGAAATTATCATTGTCACATCCATTATATGAACCATCTGCCTCATGAACTTGACTATTTGGAAAGTGGTTGAACTGTCTAGACCATTTGATATTTCATCCATAAAAAGAGCCTTTGCTGGTCCAACCAACATTTCTCCTGCACTCAGTATAATCATTCCAATTCGACATTTTGTTAAATCCAAAAACTGGAAAAAATAAAATAAAAATACACTGACACTTAAATTTTATATGTAGTCCTTTTTTTCTATGTTTTACATACACACCTATTGTAACACGCTTCTTTTGTCCACCAGATATGCCTCTTCTCATTTCATCACCCACAATAATGTCAGCACATATGTCCAATTCAAGAATCTGTTGTACATACTTTGAAAAGTAAGAAAAGAAAATTGTCTGAGAATTAAAAGGGTGGTTACCAACATACCTTGAGAACATAATCTGTAACAAGACTTGTTTCTTGGCCTGCCATTGCTGTGGCTTTCATGAATGCATCTATCTCAGGATCTGGTTTTATTCCAACTTCTTTTTCTCGTCTTGACAATTCTGTCAGCAGGTCATACCTTGTTCCAACTCCCAAACAACGTCCTGAAAAGTCCAATGTCTCTCTGACTGTCATTTCCCCTTGATGAAGATCATGTTGGCTAATGTATGCGCATGTTCTCTGAGGAACAAATTCTGATAACTCATGACCACAGTAACTGACTCTCCCTGATATCTGTTCGTGGAAGTTGTTAATGACGAAGTTAGGACTTCATAATATAAGAGTAATCATTACTAGAAGTACTCAGAATTCAACAATTACTTTTGGAATTTATTGTGAAATAGCTTGCAAAACTAAAATTTTTCATAAATTAAGAAACATTTTGAGGAATGTGTCTAAGAAAACTGACATAACGAATTAGCAAACCAGACTTCATGAACTTTTTATATACTAAAATTTCTTGCATTACCTGCTCATTGCTCTATCCAAATAGGAAACAAAAAATAAATAAATAAATAAATAAATAAAAAGATTATATTATAGTTTGAATAATGCAAGATCTTAAAATGATTGTCAGACATTGTCCTAGTTATAGGGAGGAGAAAATGACACACCCTGAGATCCTTGTCCCTCTTCCCAGCAAGTGCCTGCAGCAATGTTGTTTTCCCTGATCCTGGAGGTCCCAGAAGCAGTGTCATTCTGGAGAAAAACCACCAAATTAATCAAAAAAGTACACACAAGAAATTCAAAAGCTCAATAAAATAGCCTTGACACTGCACATGAGAAGAAAAACTATATGGTTAATTCTAATTCATTAAAAGGTTTTTCTACAACATATTGTTTCAAGTTTCAACAATAAGTCAGGGGACACAAACTACATAGTAAGTTTTGCAGTAATTCAATACCTTGATGGCTTCACTATTCCACTCTCGTCACGTAGAATCTTGACAACCCTTTTCTTCGATGGCAAAAGCTTGATTAACCCAAGAAACGCCTATTTATCACAACAAATTAAAAAACAAACCATTGTCAGTACATATACCAAGCTGTAAATAAATTGAAGCAACATTTCTGCTATGATGCATTGACGGCAACAATTGAACACGTATTGACAACAACAATTAAATACCTTCTCTTTGATGCATTGACAACTGAACTGAATTTATTACAGATATTGTTTGTTTCATATGTCACAATCTCAAACTCTCACCGTCAATTTGTACATGAAAATTTCAAAAGAAAGTCAACTTGAATTTTCATTCGGACATACTCAAAATTTGAAAAAGAAAAAACAGATATATGTTTTGTCATTTTGGATATGAAATCAGTCTTAGAAATTAATTCCCATGTAAAAGTTAGGTAGAGAGAGAGTGAGAAGTAGTATTTCTTCTCAAATTTCAAGAAATATATACTAGAGCCTTTAAAACTTTGACTACCCACAACATTCCATATTCTTCCAAGATAAAAATTATATAGAGACGGGAGAAGAAGCAAAATTGGATCATGGAAAATATAAAACTTTGTTGTGTAATCCCCGTTTGAATAAAAAAATACCAAACTATAGGAGACAAAAACACCTCAATTGAATTCAAGTATGAGTTCAGCAGAGTTGGGAGTGCCCTGGCTCCAACATATGCATCTCCTTCGATTGATAAATGCTCAAACCTGACTTCAATCTTTGGAATGTCAATTCCCACCCTAAAAGCAAATGATTAATGATCATTAGAAGCTTAAAATCAAAATTAATGATAGAACTTCGATTCAAATAATTAAAAGAAGAAGAAGAAAAGGCACATACTAAAACATTATGTAACCAAAACTATACCCTACTCTTAGAAAAGGGTCTACCTATCAGTCCTGGCCCTTAGTCTACGAAGCAGCTTCTCATTATCTTCTTCAACAACCTTAAGTATACTCTCGATGAGATGCTTCTTGTCCTGCACTCCAAGATTGGTAACATCAACCTCTTGATAATCAACTCTCCCATTATCCAAAACCTGCTTCAGCATTCCTTTCCTCAACCTATCATACGTTGGAAGCCGCTCTAATGCCGCCCACATCAGCTCCTCTTCATCATCTTCCCTCCCACTCTTCTGAAACACATCAGTTTGTCCTGTCCAAGCCTCACGCAAGCTCAATGAGGCCCAGCTTCTCTTGCTGCTGGATGACCGGAAACTCATCCTCTTGCTGCTCATGGACCTTACAAGTTCATCTCCAGCCAAAGCAGCTGCCATAATGTAATACAATACTCTCTCTTTTACCTTTTCGAGCACTGACTATTCCCTAGTGTTTGTGTAATACTATACGTAGCACTTCCTTACTTTAATGCACTACAAAACTTATGTTGCAATAGAAATTCATAAGAGTACTTAAAAATAGTGTGTGAAGAAGTTCAAAAAAGTCTGTATGAGCTCATGAACATGTGACTCTGGAATAACAACTCAGATAGTTTTGAGCTAAATTTGGAGATGATGGGTGTGAAAGAATGTGTCGCTTGGTGGTGGTTTGGACATGGTATATGTAGGAGAAGATGGTGAGGAGTAAGAGCATGTCACTGACTGAAATGGATATTTATAAAGAGTGTGGACTTTGGATAAAGATGAAAGAGTATGCATGGAATTAATTATCCAAAGTTTGTCAAAGATTTGAGGGGATTTGGCGCCTGTTTGGATACTAATTATTTATTAAAAATTAAAAATTTATTACTAAAAATATTATAATAAATTAATTTTTAAATATAAATAGTTTCGTGTAAGGTCCAACAAAATTTATAATCTGCATTAAAAGCGGAGTCGGCGGCTGACAAGTGTACAGTTACTGTAGGACTTAACTTTTAAACAACAAACGCAGACGAATAGAGATACGCTTTCCAAAGAGTATTGTACGGTGTGCAATTGTACAAATCCCAGCCATCCATTTAATCCAATGACTCTTATTTTGACACCTGAGCAGGACACGCTGGCAATCCGTGTGCTCCCTCAACTTTTCATTTTAGCTTCACTTCTCAGTAAAACACACTCTCTCTCTCCCACTTCAACCGGTGTCTCTCTCGCCTCCACCACTCTCTCAGCCTCCACGCTTCCCTCAACCTCATCGTCACCGCTACCAGCATACCCAACTCAGACCCATCAGCAAAATCGAAGCCAAAACATCAACTCACCATTTGAAAAAAATATAATTTTGAAAAAAAAAAAAGGTAGGATTGATTTTTTGTAACATGAGAAAGGATTATTGTGTATATTATGAAGACCCAACAAAAATAGGTAGCCTTGGTCTGACATGGAAGAATATATTGTGTATATTTTTTCGTGGTGAATTTCTTTTTCTTTTTCTTTTTCTGTTTTTTTTTTCTGAAAAGTTGTTTAACTTTTATTTTGCACATTGTTGCAGGAGGATGTACCTGAAGAATTTGCTACTCTGGTACTGATGTTTTGGCTTCAAATGGTGAGTTGATGTTTTGGCTTCGATTTTGCTGATGGGTCTGAGTTGCGTATGCTGGTAGCGGTGACGATGAGGTTGAGGGAAGCGTGGAGGCTGAGAGAGTGGTGGAGGCGAGAGAGACACCGGTTGAAGTGGGAGAGAGAGAGAGAGTTTTACTGAGAAGTGAAGCACACGGATTGCCACGGATTGCCAACGTGTCCTGGTCAGGTGTCAAAATAAGGAGTCATTGGATTAAATGGATGGCTGGGATTTGTTCCCTTTCCAAACGGTCGCTCTTCAGTCAAAAAAAATTCCCTGTTCCAAGACAAAGAGAAGAGAGACAAGAATCACAATATTTTCCATTTGAATCGTCGTTTCCTAGGGATATAAGCCGGCTTAAATAGTACATGCATATAGAGACATACGTGAATCCTACTTTAGTGTTGGCCGCTGGTGTTGTTCTAGAAGAGGCATTTTTCAAGTTACTATTTGACTATGGTATATATATTTACTATTCTGGCATTTATATACCTTTTTTAATGCGTATTTTTGGATTAGCTTTTTTGTTTTGAAAACTGATTATATTGGCTATATTTATTTATTTATTTGTTTAAAATTGACAAAAAAATATAATTGTGCATAAACAAAAAATGAGACTTTAAACTGTTGTGCATAAACAAATATAAATGCACTATGAGCCTAAATTGTTGAGTCTATGGTTGTGTTTGCCATTAGCTTAAAAAGTCAATTTTTTTTACTATTCAGCTTATTTTTACTACTATTCAGCTTATTTTTGGTACTATTTATGGACCTTATTGCACTTTTTGATACTATTAATAGGACTCACTGTACTATTTCAGTTACCTTTTAACTTTATCTATAATATTCTCAACAAAAAATTTTCAGTTTTAACTAAATAAACTATTCCTAAACGGACTCTATGTATGTGAATTGTGAAACTTCTAGTTGTACCTTTAAGATGTCCTACACATTGATCTCACAGAACATCTACTAGGTTAAATAAATCAATCCATTCAAACATTTGCTTAAATGAAAAGTTAAAAGAATATTAGTATATATTTCTCTCTTTTTTTTTTAAGTGACACATGACACTAATTAAAAGATTAAATGAAAGAATTTTTAAAGAATGTATAATATGACAAACCTCATACTCTAATACATGTGTTCCTACCGTTAACATGCATAACATGTGTGTTTAGTTTATTTCGTGGTTTATTTAGCTTGAAAAATACTATTATAAACTAGAAAATAAACCCTTTTTTATAGGATCTAGAAAATAAACTTAACCATACATGTTTACTAGTTTGTGCTTTGGTGGTAATTTTTTTTTTTTTTTTTTAAATAAAATCAATTACATCGGATCGGAATTTTCCAATACTTTTAACAAATCATTAGAAAATGTTACATGCTGATCAACTAGAGACATAGAAAATTTATTTGATTATCCTTCTCAAAAATAAATAAATAAATAAAAACCAAAAAATAAACAAAGGCAAATACATACAAACGAAAGAGGCTATACTGCGAAACGTTAGAAGCTAGCTGCCAAAGTAGCTGATTGTCTTGACTCTTGAGTCAAAACTACGACCAGACACTTTCAAAATCTAATAAATATATTTCACTTTAAATAAATCGATAAAACCCCCCAAAATCTTTTCCATAAACTATTTACTAAGAAAAGTCTATAAGTAAAAGAGAGTGATTTGCAAAAAAAATTTTGCAAATCACTCTCTTTTACTTATAGACTTTTGTAGCAATAGTTTTTAATTTCTTTCCTCCTAGTATACATTTAACCTGATATTAAAAAAACTAAAACTAAAGTACACTTTTGGCCCTCAAAATTTAGATCCTTCTTGTTTGATTTTGTTTTCATATTAGATTTGTCATCCATTTCTGTTAATGATCAAACCATTAAAGGCCCTTGATATTTAAAAATTTCATGAAATACTAACTCTAGAGTGTAGTAAAATGCAAGGTTTTTTTTTATTATTATAGGCAGAAAAACATATATGGATGGTCAAATTACTAACGGAAATAGATAGCAAGGCCAATATGACACAGAATCAAACATGAAAGGTCAAAATAAAATTTTAAAAATGTAGAGGATTATAATGAAACAATCTCAAACTTACATGTAGTTTAGTCCAAAATCAATAGCATAAGGGGAATACTATCTAGATCTATAAAGAAGGCATGTGATCATACCAACCAAAGTACGTACAATTTGAGTTCCTCTAAAATTGATACGTTATCTCTCTCTCTTTATATATATATATATATATACAGTTTTCCCTTTTTAGTTGTTTTGGGGTTGATTTGAGATAAAGAAGAAATGTGCTTTTGTACCTACCATAACACCCCATAATTTTGATACCAATTTAATTCTTATACGTAAATTAAAAAGGAGGTTCACAATTAAATGGATTTAATTGGTTTGGGCCTAAGATATTTAAATCTGATAATTACTATAGAATATGAAGGCCAAGTGAGGTGACATAAGTAAATATATGGGTCTTGATAAGTTTTTAAAAACCTTAGCATTTTACTTCTTAAGATACACGTGTGTGTGTATATATATATATATATATAAGGTTTTCTTTTGTTTTAGCTAAAACACACGATTGAAAAACTTATTTTTTTCTACTTTGCAGCTGAACGTGAGACTGCAGAAGGTATGGTTTCCTTTAGCTCTAAATTTAGGGTATTGAATATTCAATGACTAGACTTGTCACACGTTTGCTGGAAAGAACTGTGCTTGAAATTGCTTTAGTAGCTAATAGGACAAAAGACATCACTTTATAAAACCTAACCTATCAATATATTAAAAGAAAAAGGACTTAACTTCTAGCCATATGTTTGACCTATCAATCTCCACCTATCCTTATATGAATTTAATGGAGAAGATGACTTATAATTAATTGTTATTATATAAGAGTAAGAATGATGCATACAGCTTTTTGTTTTCCCCTATTTTCATTGTCAAATATAGTCTTGGCCTTTTAGCCACTAATAGGTTGAGATGCCTTCTTAAACAAGAAATTTCCAACAAAGAAAATATCTAGATATTTCTTATACTCTTTCCAGTGACATCAAAATAATGCTTTCATTTTCTTTCTATATTAGTAAAGAAAACGTCCACTAACTAGGAATGAAATTGGGCAGTAGAGAGGGAAAAAAAATTTGAGCAAAACTAGGCCCTACATATAGTTTGAATTATAAGGCAGTCTCAGTGTAACAACCCATAATTTTGATACCAATTTAATTATTATGCGTAAATTATAAGGAGGCCTACAATTAAATGGATTAAATTGAATTGAGCCTAAGATATTAAAAATAAGATAAATACTATGAGATATGAAGCCCAAGTGAGGTGGCATAAGTAAATATTTGGGCCTTAATAACCCTAGTTTTTTACCTTTTAAGTTACACGTGTATGTACATAAGAAGTTCCTTTTTGTTTTCAACCGCAACATATGAGTGAGCTGTTTCTTCTCTTCTCTAAGGCTGTGTAAGAGAATCAGGTCAACTCTTCTCTTTATTTGGTTTCTTGTATTTATGTGATACCTAACAAATGTCTATCTAGTTTAAGGGCTATTGATATATCACACCTAGGATGGAGAATTTCTACTTATATGAGTCTTTGTGCTGCACGAAACATAGGGGCAGGTGTGGACCTGAAAATTCAACATTGTCATCATGTTAATAATAATAAAAAATAAAAATAAATTAAAAATTTAAAAATAATAAAAAAAAAAAGAACCTGATTATGGCTAGAAAATCATCCCACGTTTTCAGGGAGGAATTGTGCTTGAAATTGCTTTAGTTGCTAATAGGACAATAGGCATGACTTCATAAAATCTAACCTATCAATATATTAACGTAAAAGAACTTCTAGGCTTACGTTCTGATCTCAACAACCCTCACTTATCCTTATATCATGGGAAAGGATGTCCTACAGTTATTATTATATTAGACTAGGAGTGATGGATATAGCTACATGACAAGAAAGGATGTGAATTGTAAATTGATGAGATTTCCCTTATTCGGCCATTTTGAAGTCTTGAATATCCATGATTATATCAATGGAAAAATCAGATTAGGCAGCAGCATTTTTAAGTCCAAAAATCTGATCAAAGCTAAAAGTGTATTGGATAGTTAAGTGATTAAATAGAGGATTTTGGATATATCAATATTGTCTAGGATAAAACCGTTTAAGTGTGAAAATAGATTTTTTTTTAAGTGAGAAATTGTGTATTGATGAACCTATTTTTAGTGTTGCTAGGTTCTAATTCTACTGAATTGTTGTGATTCAAGGAAGGTTGATTTCCTTTATTTTTGCAACTAAGAGGTAAGTGGTGTTTACTAATTTTGGGGAGTTTTTCCAAAATAATGTTGATTATTAAACTATTTTATATCAAAGAAACATGTTGATATTTTATATATGAATTGATATTTTATAAATGTTTGATGTGCACATTGACTATTCATTTTATGAAAAAACTTGTGGGACAACCGAAATTTATTTAAACTTGTATGCGTGAATATATCTTTATATTTTTTAGAATTATGAATGGATTATTTTTGTAAGCATATTGAAATGTGTTTTGAAAACTTATGGCAAGTCGTGATTAAAAGCTCAGTATTGTATTTAGTTCTTAGCAATGGATGATCATACTGTAGCTAGTCTTTAATAAGGGACGGTCTCAAAAAAGGGGACAGTGCACATTTGATAGCTCCTTAGCAAGAAAGTATACTATTGAGGATCCAAAAAAGAAGCTCCTTAGCAAGGGAGTATAGATTCGAAAGGAGCCATCCTTAAGAAAAGGGATGAAAAGGAGGTTCCAATCCCAAAAAAGGAACAACACAACCCTGTCAACGGGACGTAAACGTTGACCATGAGAAAAGCTTAGGAAATTGTTTATGTGATGGTATTAATATATATATATATATATATATATATATATATATATAAATTATGATGGCTCACAATATAAAGATATATTTTTTTATATATATATGAAGTATTTGATGATAAATATTGATGAGTTACAAGTTATGAAATTGTTGTAAGAATTATTTATTTGAAAGGTTTGTTCCCACACTCCAATGTTAGTGAATTCCACTTATTAAATTATCCCACCCCCCTTTATTTCCCATTACAGATACATTAGAGGGATTATTGGAGTAGAGATTCTTGGGAGACAGCAGTTATGAACTATTTTGTGGAACTAAGGATTTATTATTATTTTTATGGCATTAAACATTGTATTGGAAAATTATTTTAAGGATGTTTTGTCTTTGGTAAATTAGAGCTTTGACATTTGTGATGAGATTTAAGGTTACTGGTTTCTTTTATTTAATATTTTTATGGATTATTCAGATTAAATAAACTTTTATTGCTTATGGTTTTGGGGCGTTACACTCAGTACCGCAATCAGAGTGACACAAAGAATCTAACATCTCCGTAGGTTTTGATATTGATAGATTAAACTATTTACGTATGAAAACTAATTCTAAGTGGGAAACTCATGTATTGATGAACTTATTTTTGGTGCTGCTAGGTTTTAATTCTACTAATTTAGTGTGACTCAAGGGTGGTTGATTTCATATTTTTGCAAATAAGAGGTAAGTGATGTTTACTAATTTTTGGGGTTTTCCCAAAATAATGTTGATTATCAAACTATTCTCATATCAAGAAATATATTGATATTCTATATATAAATTGATATTTTATAAATGTTTGATGCGCACATTAACTATTCGTTTTATGAAAAACTTGTGGGACAACCTGAATTTATTTAAACTTGTATGTGTGAATGTATCTTTATATTTTTTAGAATTATGAATGGATTATTTTTGTGAGCATATTGAATATGTTTTGAAAACTTATGGCAAGTCGTGATTAAAAGCTTAGTATTGTATTTAGTCCTTAGTAAGGGACGATCATACTACAGCTAGTCCTTAGTAAGGGACGGTCCCAAGAAAGGGGACAATGCACATTTGATAGCTCCTTAGCAAGAAGATTTACTATTGAGAATCCAAAAAGAAAGCTCCTTAGTAAGGGAGTGCACCTTTAGGTTCCAAAGGAGCCATTCTTAAGAAAGTGGATGAAAAGGAGGTTCTAGTTTTAAAAGGGAACAACACAACCCTGTCAACGGGGTGTAAACGTTAACCATGAGAAAAACCTAGAAAATTGTTTACATGATGGTATTGATATATGTATTATGATGGCTCACAATATAAAGATATTTTATATATATATATATATATATATATATGAAGTATTTGATGATAAAATATTTATAAGTTACAAGTTATGAATTTGTTGTAAGAATTATTTATCTGAAAGGTCTCACATCCCAATGTTCGTAAATTTCACTTATTGAGTTATCTCACCCCCCCCCTTTTTTGTTTCCTCTTACAGATACATTAGAGGGATTATTGGAGTAAAAATTCTTGGAAGACAGCAGTCACGAATTATTTTGTGGAATTGAGAATTTTATTATTATTTTTATGGCATTAACCATTGTACTGAAGAATTATTTTGATGATGTTTTACCTTTAGTGGATTAGAGCTCTGACATTTTTAATGAGATTTTAGGTTGCTGGTTGCTTTTATTTAATATTTTTTATGGATTATTTAGATTGAATGGACTTTTATTATTTATGATTTTGGGGTATTACACCTACAACCTAGGTTCAAAAGAAAAGGGAGTTGAGCCCCTACTCATTCTAATGTTTTGAACAATGGAGGTTAGACTGCACTGTTAAAAAGGTTCTCACTCACAGAAAGAAGCATGATACTGATCAGATAATGATGATAAACTAGGATTACAATACAAATGACAGAGAGAGAGAGAGAGAGAGCGCAATACTTATGCTACCACACACATAAGAACTTTTTGAAATTTGGTGCTTCCGATAATCAGAAGCTTAGGCCTAAGTTAAAACATAATTGTAGTTGGTGAAGTAGACATTACTTGAGTAATGCTTGGCTTAGTAGATCAGAGATATGTCTAATATGCATCTTTAGGTACCGATTGAAGCTTTTGGCTGATGGATTTTTGAAAGAATGGCAACCTTCAGCAATGTGCGTTTTTGAGTATTTCAACAATTTGGTTTGCTACCAATTTTGAATAATCTGGTTAGGTAAACTAATTTTTCTTTGCTCTTTGAGGGGGAAACGACCCCTTTAAGAACTTACTAAATTTGAATGATCTCATCAGTTAGCATTAATAGGGTCCAAATATTATATATGACTTTGAGGTATGGGAACATACAACAAATTACTTAGGTGCTCTTTTTTGTGTTGCACATAAGCTCGTGGATTTCACCAAGTGTTTCAAGCTCACTTGGCAAAATTCATGTCTTGGACACATGAATAAGCTGATATAAGCCCACTCTACCCTCAAATTACACTCCAAAATTTTCAAAGAAAAAGGACTTAGGATATGTTAAATATAAGAGAATAATAGGCCCAACCATAATTGGGCTTGCGTTGTATTGGGCTTTGTAAAAAGGGGGGTGACAATTAACAGGTTGCTAATTGTTGATTCTAATTTGCATTTCAACACTATAAAATTGACAATATGGGAGCTTCTACCATATTTGTTAAGCGTTATGCCGAAGACTCGCAATTGCTCTATTATGCGAATGGGGTTAGGATGAAAACCTATTACCTTTATCAATTCTTAATCAACTATAAAAAACAAAAACATAACAAAAACAATAATAATAAACTGATTATGGTAGAGTTAAGTAAAAATTTTCCCAATAGAACTCCAAAAATATATATATATATATATATATATATATATTTAAAAAAAATTATAAAAAAAAAAAAAAAAAAAAAAACAACGTTGCCATCACTACGATTATTTTAGAACTTTTTGATTAATTATGCTTAAATGCAAAATACATTATGTTTAACTGCTTAACATTTATGCAAACTACCAAAAAAAAAAAAAAAAATCAAATCAAATTGCATATATGTATTAGTTAACATACATATTATATATTATACCCCTTTACAAAAATAATTACATTATAGATTATACATATGTACACCTAAGCTACGCGGGCCACAATTAGTATATAAAAAATAAATCCTTTGATTTTTTTTGTTTGACTTTTTCTATGTTGACACGTAAAGTTCTTCACATATTTTCACATTCTTTAGAACACATTCTTTTGTTAGAATAAAGAAACCCAACACAAAGCAAACTCTAGTTAAATTGCGTTAAATATTTTCTAAACAAATTCTAATTAATTGCATTGCATATTTTCTACAAATTTTCATTTTTTTTATTGTTTATTTCTTAATAAATATTTAAATATATATTATCTATAAATATTTTTCAATAAACCTTTTGAGCATCATATTATTATAAAATGAAAAAAAAAATTACTATAATGAATTTTTCCTAATGTTGTCACATAAGAATTTAAAAGCCTACATTTTTTTAAATCATTTCTACAAATTTGGTTTTTAGAGTTAAATAATAGTATTAAATTATATTGGTATAAATTAATTATAATTCAAGCCTTTTATGACAAAGTAAGCCAACACCATTGAAATTCGAACTAAATCACATTTTATTTTCTTAAAAAATTATAATTATATTAGGTAGGTTAATTTCTAAGAATTCTCTAATTGGACTCTTTATTTATTAATTTGTATATATTTTTATAGTTATTATTATTTAAATATATATCATATATAAATATGTTTTGTTGAACATTTTGTGCATTATACAGGTTGGAGACTAGTAATTCTTCTTTTTTGACTTCTTCAATGTTGACATGTAAATTATCGAAAGGTATATTTTTTTAATTTAGTTTTTAGAGTTACAAAAAGAGCTAATTTGACTTCTTATTTTAATACTAAAATAATTAATTATGTATCATATATATAATAATAAAATATATATTATCAAGCTTTATCATACACTGCACAAAGATGACACTAATATATATGAAACTAATTTATTTTTTATTTTAAAAAAATTATTTACAAAAGGGCTGTTGAAGACCGAGCACTTAAATATTGGGCCAGTTGGTGTACACAGAAGCTGGAAAAGGCTATTCTTTTCACAAGTGAGGTCGAGGAGCATGGGTCCACAATCAGCAAATTAAACGAACTATAAAACCAGCAAGAGAAAGTCTAGTGCCACAGAAAAATGCACAACTTATGCCACAACTCGCCACATGGCGAGTTGTGGTTGGTGGAAGGGTAATGTGGGGACACCCTTCCACCAACCACAACTCGCCATGTGGCGAGTTGTGGCACAAGTTGTGCATTGTGGTTGTGGCACTAGACTTTCTCAACGAGCAATGAGCAAGCATGAGCGGTCACATCCTGAGCGTTCATGAATCATGGCCTTCTCGTGATCACCCAATCAGTGCACCGTACCAAATATGTCAATTTTCTTTTTTTTCAAGTCTACGTATCAAAAGGGTTTTGCTGTCAAAATAAGAGGGATTTGATCCATATTTTGCAAGACTGGACAGCCGCTCCGGTTGCAGATAGCAGCCAGGAGTAATACATATAATTTTTAGTTTCAGTCCCAAAAATAGAACGCCGTTTTGACAAATTTCACCAAATGAATGTTTCTTATGACCATCCTTTTATTCTATCCAGTTTTCAACTTCAATTAGCTACATAATCAGAAACCCAAATGCAGTTTTGGTTAAAAGAATTGGTCTAGATACCAAACACAAACAATCGCAACCAATATGAACAGAAAATGCACCATACCTCTAAAGAGAAGCTAAAAAATAAAACACATTCTTGAAGAGCATCTCTAAGCATCAGCATGACTGAGGGCTTAAATTTTTTCATGTATTTCTTTTTTTTTTTACTTTTTCTTCTTTTCCTTAAGGAAATCAACTAAACCTCCTTGTACACGATTGGTGTGAACTTATAATAATACAGAATGTACAGTCAATCAAAATCTATACAAAATTACAATCTTTCAAGGGTAGTCTTTCTGACGACTTCCAAAAACAGCCGCAGGGCTGTACTGCAATCTTTCATGTAATAAAATTAAAAAAAATCGCCATGCCCATCCCTCGGGAAAACCTACACCCATCAGTCAAGAAAACAACTTGCAGCATCTGGTGATTCGGCAACTCGTGCTGCTTCGGCAATTCGAATTGCCATCATGGCTCTGTAAGTTGCTAAATCTGCATTCTCCATTAGTAATTGAGCCCTTTTACGTTTGAGAATAGCAAATTCCACAGATCTGTTTGCTGATGCATTAGCTTCTTGAACTTTAAGCATAGCATTCTTTTCTTCCAAAGCACCTTGTTCAGCTGCCATTGCTGTACATCAATAGAAAACGGAATACAGTTGTTAGGACAAAACATGTAACACAAGTACAGTGCAGATGCTTACGAAAAGACATGCACGGTAAAACTCAGTTTTCATTTTTTAAGTTTTAATATGATTATTTCAACACTACCGATTACAATATCGCATGCAGGAGAGGACTGAAGATTTTGCAAACCAGTTTGCATGAGTTACATCCGTATATGTTGACTTAGTTTTAGATTAATTCAAAAGCTTAAAATTTAGCATAATAAAAGTCCAAAATACAAATTAAGAGAAAAGGCCAAAAAGATCTATCAATCGGAACCAGACAAAACCCAAGAACATGGAAATGAAGCCTTGCTATTGGTTTCCCACCAAAAACAGAACAGATCGCTAAGTCACAAATCACAATAAAGTGTTTCGGGCAATTTGATCAAGGTTCACAACTCCAATTACATTAGCCAAAACAATCAATACACTTTCAGTGAGCTAACTTTGAATAACAATCAATTAACCACCACAAGATTGAGAAATTTTATTAACCAGAATATTTTAAATCCTATTTTCTCAAATTTTAACATAATTAAAATTAGAATAATTTTTCTTTTTTTTTTTAATTTTAAAGCATCACTAACAATATAACATACAACTGCACTTACAAAAAATTCTAAACAGCAGATATTGTCAAAGGGTGTATTTGAATACCACTTATTTACTGAAAACTAAAAATTTATTCCTGAAAATATTGTAACAAAATAATTTTTAAAAGTGTAAATAGTAGTGTGGGACCCAAATTTACCTAGATATCTGCGTTTTGCTGAGTTTAGAGGTCCGTAAACAGTACCCATGGGACCCCCTAAAAAAGGCAAATCATCCAATCCAAACTCACGCTAATACTTTCCAAATAACACCATAGACAGTTAATTTAAATGACAAGAAAAGTAATCCTAGTTCAACACCCTAATTTTGTCTCATCACCTCAATATTGAATCCCAAATTTAACCAGGTATCAGATACAGGAATGTTAAAACTTAAAATTGTATCAATTACCTTGCAAGATATACGGCTGTTTGCCTCTTCCAACTTGGCTCGGCTGTCGTTTTAATGATCTTCTCTTTCGTAAAATTGGCTTAGGGATCACTGGAGCCCTCTTGGGTTGATGACCCTGTATAGAAAAATCATTTACACTGATCAAATAACAATTCAACAGCAATTTATAAGCCAAAATTGGCATATGTACACCACAAAGAAGGGATGAAGAGGAGAGATGGAAGGTAAGGGGGGGAGGCAAGCAAAGGGCAGATCATCTCTCATGAATTACAGTATTAAATTATTATAAGAATTTCAAATATCCCTGGTTGATACAAATGGGCTCCTTCAAGTGCAAAGCACTCTAGTGGCAAATGCAACATCCATTTGCTATATTAGTGGACCAAGTTCATGGGACCACAGTAGAGCAGGAATTGAGGAAGTTCAATACTGTTTTTTTTTCCAAGAACACATTTCAAATGAAAGATGGTACAGAAGATTGAAGCATCTCACATGTCACTTGGTCAACTATCATGCAATATTTGTTTGCAAAAACATCAAATAAGGAAGAGATGGTTAAGAATTATCTGAACAAAATGATATTTTACACTCTTTCAAACATATCTCGATTTTATGATCCTCTTAACATTCTACAAAAATGAATAAAATAAAATTTTAAAAAAATAAACATTTTATTACATTCTGCTATCAGAAGCTCAACTTCAATCCAAGCCAGAACTGGCCCCTTTTTTTATCAGGATTACAACATAAGCTGACTAAATTGAATCACACATCAACCCACAAAGAGAGAGAGAGAGAGAGAGAGAATAAGAAATTGAATCATTAAAGAAAAACTTATAACATTATACTACGATAAAATGGTACAAACAGAAATGCTGATTCTA
The DNA here is from genome assembly GCA_028535905.1 of Quercus berberidifolia. Classification (NCBI taxonomy): domain Eukaryota; kingdom Viridiplantae; phylum Streptophyta; class Magnoliopsida; order Fagales; family Fagaceae; genus Quercus; species Quercus berberidifolia. The sequence goes on along the minus strand of JAPQVW010000003.1, from coordinate 35,965,059 downwards.
CAAATCTAACCAAAAAATAATATAACCCATGCCCAAAGCACAAATAAATAAATAAAACACTCTGCCAATCTTTTGCGTAAGTAACACATTGCCAATATGAAATGAGATATCTTAAACATAATGGTGCTTTTACCTGAAAACACCTAACCAGCGCTGAGCGCTTTAGCTTCCGTTTCTTCATCCAGTAATTATACACAGCTACTACTACTTCACTCCTAGCCAGATCTAGACAAAGATTAGCAGCTGCTTTCTCATCAGGGAAATCTTCTGGACTACAATAATTAGCCTTCTCAAATGCATCAACCATTAACTCAAAATTATTCTCAGAAACATGCTGATGAAGCTCATTCTGTGTAAAAGACTCATTATTGAATTTCTCTAGCCACAACTCATCTTCAGAATCCATGTCATAATTTGCTGTCCTCCTTGCTAAAGCTCTAGACACTTCATCATATTCTGTAGAGATATATGAATTTGGTCTGCAAAAGGGAATATCATTTCTATTCCCATAGTCTAAGACTTCCAAAACCCCAGGCACAGGGATGTTCTTAACAGTTGGAGCCATACCATTACGGTCTGAACATTCCTTGTAAAGATCCTTGAAAATAAACCAGTCCTGTCGAATGGGAAACTCTAGCTTCCAACCATTATCCAAATTCCATATTACTGCATTGGTGAAACGATTGCAAGAATAGGGCTTCATAATTCTTTCAGCCTTTTGGGTATATCTTGTCCATCCATCTTTCTTGACTACAAAAACCCACTCCCTTGAAGAAGAGACTTCTAACATAACATTCACCCCTTCTTCCCGGTAACACCTGTCTGACTCAGTCACCAATATATTTGCGGAGCAGGAAGATGAATCTATCTCACGTGTGGATCCCAACATGGTAGAACTCACTTCTTTATCTTGTCGTGCAGAGGCAATCCGAACTGAACTCCTACACTTACTATTAGTCACCACAGAAGAGAAAGGTGAACCATTTCTCCTACTATTGATTACATCGGAAGCTAGGGCTCCACCAGATTTGTGCATACCCACCATTAAAGGATTTCTAGCACTCCTCCTCCTCCTCGTTGAGCTTCTCCTCTTCCGAATACCACGAGAATTTAAACCATTTCTGTATTGTGTGGCTCGACCAGCTAATTTTGAAGCTCGAACAGACGGATGTAAGATCGACCTGTTCTCAGTGTTATGAACTTCATGCACAATGCTTTTGTTTTCCGAAGAATCTCTTGCAGGGGGGACACCTTTGGACACATCTCTGTCAGAAGTGATGATAATATGGTGTTGTTCTTCACTCTCATCTTCTTCACTGTCGGTCATTGTGTCGGAATCTGTGTCCATATTAATCAACTTATTTACAATGACAAAATTCCGACAATCAAACCTCAGAAACATCCCGTAATACATGTACTTGAAACAACAAGGAACTGCAGAAAAATCCACAGAAAACATGGGTATATGCTCCAAGGCCCCAAAAATCTTGCATATTCCAGAGACACTAGTGGTAGGAGGATCCTGCAAAAAACATATAAAAATAAATAAATAAATAAAAAACAGAACAAATAAGCCTAAAACACATAATTCAAATCAAATTCTCAACTTTATAAAAGTAAATAACAAAAGCATAATAGCATTATTCAAATCAGATTCCCCATCAACTTAACCTACTATTACCATATTTTTTTTTGAACAGTAGTACTATTACCATGATAATGAATACAAAATTGAATAGTTCACATTTATTATCAACTATTAACAAGAATGCAGTTCAGTTAATTTTCTTCATGAAAAGTTGAAACTTGAAACTACCCATGTTGTGTTACAATTGAAAGAACAAAAATAAACCAACCTTAATTCAAGTTTTCCCTATTGGAATCAGAATCAGAATCAGAATCAGTGCAACTACTTACCCTCGAGAATTGGATTCCTCGCGAAGCATAGACGCCTGCAATCGGCTCTGTGCACAAGAATTTCAAAAGCTGAGACAATGTCAGCCTTGCCCTCCTCATGTACCTCAAAACCGTACACAAAAACCTCGCTACAAACCCATCATCATCATCGCTCCCACTACCCACAACAGCTACAGAAAGCTTGGGCCGCGGAATCACCCACTCCTCACTACCATCGTCAGCCTTCCTCCGCTGCCTACGGGCGAATCGAATCCCGAACATCTTATCATTATCCGAATTTCTCCTCCGCTTTCTGCTGTACACAACCCCAAACATCTTATCCACACTCTCCTCAACCTTCACCGCCTTTCTGCTCCTCTTCTTCGGCTTTTCAATTTCGCAATCAAGGGCGGCGCCTGCTGCTGCTGCCGCCGCATCGGCGACATTTGGGGCGGCGACTACTCTCTTGACATCGCCGGCGTGGGACCAGGAGGAGGTCTGCTTGAAGGTGAGGGCGGCGCTGTTGTTTGGGGAGCTCTTCATCATTTTGGACCACTCGTCACCACCGTCACCGCCACCACCGCCGCCGCCTCCGCTGCCTCTCCTGACCTTGGAGGAGTCGCTCGATTCGGGCCAAAGGCGGCGGCCTGACCGGAGAACCCTGCCGCCGTCTTTCACCACATTCACGACATTAAACACCCTCGTAGTCCGCCGCATCCCTACCGACGGCATTGCCGTTCGGTTCCCTATCGAATCGGCACGAGTCGTGGCTCGATTACAAATCCGATTCTCTCGACTCGCTGAGTCTCCCTCCGAGTTGACTCAGTAAAAACAAACACACACAAAAACAAACTCGACTCGGACTCGGGCTCGGGCTCGGACTCGGATTCTTTTGAGACTCGACTCTTTCAGCGCATACTGAACAATTTGCCAAAAACGAAAGAAAACGCGTACGGAATTAGCGGAGAGAGAAAAGGCTAGAGACTCGCCGATTCCATGAACCGAAACCGCCACAGAGAGATTTCTCAGACTCGGACTCACCAACTCGGTTTCGGATCGGACTCGGATCCGGACCCAAATAGTTCAAAAAAAAAAAGGATAACTAACAAACAAACACTAAATAGAAAGAAGAAGAAAAAAACACTACGATACAGAGAACCGTTTCACGAATCGGGTTCCGATCAACTCAGAGTTTACAAAAAAAAGATACATCTAATTCTATAACTCTAGAATAACAAGAAGATAAAAAGATTACACAAATAACTTATATTTTTTAAAAAAAAAATTTAAAGAAATATCTAAAAGCCTAAGATCTGAGAGAGGAGAGAGAGAGAGAGAGAGAGAGAGAGATCGAAGATCGGAGAGTTATGGCGGTTCACGAAGTTTATGTGAGGGTGAGAGAGAGTGAGAGAGTATCGGCTAGGGTTTATGATAAAAACCACAAAGGAGGGAAGAGAGATTGGGTAACCACTAACAACTACGCCGACTAATATGGTCCGTTGGATTGGGTGAAAGGACGGTCCTGATCTATTTTGAAATATATATATTTATAAAGAAGAGTCCGAAATTTGGTTCGATGGCTCCAAAGACCCACCAAGAGAGAGAAAGAGAGAGATTCAGCTTTTTAGAGAGAGAGAGAGAGTGTGTGTGTGTTTGTGTGTGTATATGTGTGTGTGTGTGTGAGAATTGTGGATATTTTTATGGATTTATTAACGTGAGTGAAATGACAAAAATGGACCTGATGTGATGGCGTGGCAGGTTGGGACCCACAAAGGAGTGTTGAGTAGAATAAAAATGAGAGGGAATTTGGGGATTTGAGGATGGGGTTTTTGGTCTTTTTGAGAAAGGCTATTAATATTTTTTAAATAAATGTGGGGGGTGAAAACTGAAAAGCGGCGAGTCTAGCTGCAGTAAAATCGGGGTGGTAAAATGGGGTTAGCAGACACTATATCGTATATACAGTTGTAAAATCTTGAAGGGGTAAAAGTCTTGAAAGGGTAAAAAAAGTTAAAATAATTTAATGCTCGCTACGCCAAATAAACACATGACCAATAGGAGAATAGCCGTATCATATTATACAACCGTTACAGCCTTTACAGCTTAGCTTACCAACACATACCAAAAAAAATTTAACTATACAAGATTTTTTTTTTTCTTTTTTTTAAAAATTGATATTTAATGTCTGTTTGTCAAAATTATTTTTACCAACTTATTTTACTATTCAATTTATTTTTATTACCATTCATGGGTCTCACTATACTTTTTTGTACTATTCATGGATCCTATTATATTATTTCAACTAACTTTTACTTTTAACTACAGTACTTTTAATCAAAAAATTTCAATTTCAGTAAAATAAGCATGTCTCAAATAAACCTTTAATAATGGGTAAAAAATTTGAAGGCAATACCATCCAAATAACAAATAGAAAAATGAGTTACGCTGATGTCATAACTCGTCCACATAGTAAGTTATGAGTGATAAAGAGTTAATGTGGGGTCCATGTGGAGACACCCTTCTGCCACTAGAAAAATAGGCCAAGCTTGAATGGCAATTTGGCACCTACTCTATACTCTAGTTTCTGTGTTGCAGGTTGAACCAGCCTCTGTCCTTTGTCTCCCTAAAATAGAATAGACAAAGAAAGAAAAAAAATACAAGCAGAGGAAAGGGATGGACTGGGGATCCAGCTATGCATTTATGTAGTGCCCATCTAGATTCATAAATAGCTATAGACTATCACATTTACATTTAATGATACTATGTGGATATAGTTACACAAAATTTGAAATTTGTTAATGTGACAGAATATTAGTGATAAGATTAAAAAAAAATTATGTATGGAATAGATTTAGATAAAAATTAGTAAAAATTTGCTACTGACGGATAAGTTACTTTTCCACTAAAATAAAATTTTAGGTTTGATGCAAAATAGCAAAAGAAATAGATATTTGATTTTTTTTTTTTAATTATTGCAAATAAAAATTATGTTTTACAGGGAGGAATAAATTTACTGAGGAAATGCTTATTAGTCACAACTAGTAAATTGTTCAAGAGAGACAGAAGGTGAGAAAAATAAAATATGCTGTGCTTTCATGAAAGTCAAAAGTGTCTAGACCTAACAACTTTTATCGTTGGAAGCACTTTAAAGCGGGAAAACGGGCTCTATATTTAATATTCTACCACTTTCTAGGAAAGGCTTGTACACCAGCCAATGTCACATCACAGGAAAAAGAAAATTACACTCTTCTTCACATACAATTTTTCCACACCCAGTCGGCCATGAAAAAAGAGTCCAGATTTAGCCAAAAAAAGAAAGAAAAGAAAGAATAAGGAGTCAAGAGTCATGACATAACACAACCAAACCTTTCCCCCAAAAAAAGACAATACTTAATGCAAATACAGTCATGCAAATTCTCTAATACGGTCCACTAAAGGCTTAGTAGTTACATTTAAATTCAAAAGATAACTATTTTTTTAATAATTTAATATTTAAAATGGGAGTGAAGGAATTTGAATCGTAAATATCTTCGCCGAAAATATCAAGTGATGTCAGTTGAGCAATTGAGCTACCAATCTATCAATAGGTTTGGAACATGAATACTTGAGAAAATTTCAGGTACTAATAAATGTTTCAAGGCAGGTAGGGTAGAATACTCGATGTTAATTACATGTTGCTAAAGATTTTATGATATGCTACGTATCGTGGGCTGTGCTGACCTCCAAGACTTTCATCATTTGTGACCTCTAAGACTGTCATCATCACTTTTCTTTCCCCCTTTTGGTAAATCTAAAAAACAATATTATTGAACTCACTTTTCCGATTAAGTATGGATTCCTGGGTAATCTTGAGAATCAATCAAATCTGTTATGGAAGGATTATGAACTTTTTATAAAAATTAAAGCTAAAAAAAGGGGAAAAAGAAAGGTAGTTAATTCATCATGTCGACCAATAATCAATTGGTCCTGAGACTAACAAGAAACAGGGAACCTAAGTAATCAAAATTTTTAGCGACGAGTTTCGTTCTGATAAACCACCGAGGAAAATACAATCATCTATAGTCTAGGTTAGGCATTTCGTGTCCACCAACTGTATTCTCTGAGGTTCTTCCAGAAGACAAGTATTCATTCAAGAATACATTCCACAGCAAAGTTTTATTTTTCTTGATATAACAAGTAATGGAGCCCAAAGGAAACACATAAACGACAAACTGTCTGAAATCTGAGTGCAAGCAACCTTCTTTAAGTACAATAATAACCAATAATGTTTGCACGAAAAGGATGGGACCAGTAATCTAATAGGCCACGCTTAAAAAGATTTCAAGGGCAAACTGAAGAACTTAGCTTTATATTTACTATGGTACTTTGAGATAGCAAAGAGTCTAATATCTAAGATGGTGTATTTAGAGTGAAAGAAATGCTAGATGCTTTGAGGGATGTAAACAGTCCTTGCTACAGATTAAGTCATTTTTCTTACATGCTCTCCTTATTTGGAGTGGCTCTGTCGCATTTTTCTTTTATTTTCCTTCACATTTTATTTGATTATTGTAATCTTGGTTCTTGATTTTTGTCCCCATAGTACACCCCTAATGTACTCGGGTTCTCTATTTTTTATTAATAAAATTTTTCGTTATCTATCCAAAAAAATAAAATAAAAACCTACAATTTATAGTTTTTTTTTTTTTTTTGAAAAGAAATATCCTACAATTTGTTTGTCTTTTCATCACCTGAACCTATGACTTGTCCAAACCCCACCCCACCAACTTGCAACCTGCGTCAAGACCTAAAACTATGTACACAAATGTATGCATGTGTTTGTGTGTGATGAGCCCATGCACTAAATGCACACAAAAGCCAAATTATAGAAGACCACCCCAATTGAGTAAAACTATGTACACAAATGTATGCATGTGTTTGTGTGTGATGAGCCCATGCACTAAATGCACACAAAAGCCAAATTATAGAAGACCACCCCAATTGAGGTGTAATGTGAGCCTCAAAGTGACGTGGGACAACCAGAACAAAATGAAACAACTAGAAAATAAAGGATATGATCTAGGAGTCAGCACCTATGCCTTGCTTGGAGTCAGCACCAAGTGGGGAAACCATTAGGAGTCAGCACCAAGTGGAGAAACCATTAGGAGTCAGTACCTAGAGTGGGCCTGGAGTCAACACCAGGCCAAGAAGAGACCAAAGGTGTATTTTTTTCATTCATCAAAATATCAACTAACTCATCAAGGAGTACAATAGGTTGCTTATAAATGATTACTAAACCCTAGTTCTAATTGGCTAGGAAACCCTAATTGTCTTAGAAACCCTAATTGTCTTATTACAAATAACCTTGCTTCCAAATTAAAATACTAATAGCCTAATAAACTACTAGGACCTAAAACATACAAATACAATTGAGTTGCAAACATAAATAATACTAAATAAAAATTTTCTTACTTCTCCCTCATCACAGAGTCCCCCTTCTCTGGTGAATGCCATTACCACATCAGAGAAAGCCACAACCCACAGTAGACAAGTGGGGAAATGAAAGCAATTTTAGCTTTTAAAAAGGTTACATGCTTCATGTTCCATGTTCTACTGGCATACAGGAAATCGGGGTGGAAGTCATATATTTACTGATAATAATCTGTGGATTTCAAACATTCTTCTAGCTTAATGTAAGAAAAAAAAAAAAATGAGTTTCTTTCGTTGAAAAAGAAGAAAAAAAAAACATTCCACTGACTAGCAGGAGTGGAACCATCCCCTGCGTGACATGCCATGTAATGAATGATATTTAGTGGATTCATAGGCAACCTCCTCAATGAATGATTAATTTAGTGAAAGAGCAAGTTTAGTTGCTTCCTTTGGAAGTGAGATTGATCAGAATTAAAGTTAAACTTGTCATTGACTTACAGCATTTAAGCAGCCCCTGATGAATTGACATTGAACAAATTGAGTACTCCCAACTTCTTATCCTCCTTTCTTTAGCACTGGAAGTAGAGCAAAGCCTCTTTTTTTTTTTTTTTCCCTTTTCTCTCTCATCTTCCTCACTGCACCATGCATTTCAACAATGATTCTAATATTAATCATTTGGCAAATTGATTGTGGCTAATTACAGAATTGCTAAGGAGTAAGGTTATTATATAACTAACTTAATCAAGTGATCATATACTTCTTTTCGTCCACATTTTATTTATTTATCTATTAATATGTGAAGATACTTTATTCAATGAGGAAACTTAAATTCAAGATATCTAAATCTTCTAGAAAAGATGAGAAAAGAAAAGCAGTCATTCGGTAATAAAAAATAATTGCTTTATTACATGCAGAGAGCAATCAACTGCAACACCTTGTGAACAAGCTCAAGTTTAATCGACAATAAAATGAATCAAGCTTGAACATGTAATCTAATTTGATGATAAGCTCGATTTCAGATTGTGTTCAGAATAAATTTAAATTAAGTCCTAAACTTTTAATAATCGACTCGACTCATTTACAGCCCTAGTTAAGAAGTTAACTTTATGAATGAAAACAAGGCAAGGGCCATTGCCCCCTTCATTGTAATGTGACTCCATCACTTGCTGGTAACCTCAATTCATTCATGAGGGAAAAGGCCATGGATAATGTAGACAGAATATAATTGCTTAAGTCAAGATCTAAGGGAATACTACAAAACGAAGAGGCCACAGCTACAATATCCATGAGTTTTTTTGGGCAAATAGGAAGTAAATCAAAATATTCATTTACAAGTTTGTATGGGCTTTGCAAAATGTCTACTCCAACAATTGAAGGAGATAATAAACTCAAGGGGTTGAAAGGATTGCCACCCAGCCCATTGCTCCAACCTTTCTAATTCTTACAAGGTGCTTGTACTACTAGTTCATTAACACAAACCATTACCAAGAGAGAGTTAGTGATGGTTGAGGTTAATAATTAGTCAAAAATTGGGATTGCAAAAATTTGACAGTATTGTCATGGGTATAAAATGTGGTGCTGCTTTGGCCAATGAGCTCCTTCCTCCTCCCATAATAATGGGTAGAGAGTAAAATTGTGGGTTCAAAATCAAATTGGTTTATGTGTAACTTACCAATAAGAAAAATGTGGTGCACCTTGACACCACCAATGAGTATGAACAAACTCAAAGAAAATGGTTGAGCAAGAGAGGGGAACTACAACACACTCAATTCCTTCTGGCAAAAACTTAATGGGGTGATCTGCCTTTTTTTATCTTTCCTTTTAACCAAAATCACAATTCTTTTCAGTATTTACAACCTTCAATATCAATCACTCCAGACCTCTTGACTCTTTGTTTAATTGAGTGAATACACAACTCACACGTCCACATGGAATTTAACCCATGACCTAACCCTCCACTTCCCTACCAGGGGAGATGACATTTGATCCAAAATTATGTTAACCTTTTAAACAAACCTAACATCTCTCTATTTTTTTTAAAATAAGTAAAAAAAAAACATAACGAACTTCAATATCATTTCATTAGCTCATAAATAACCTTAAAAATTTTAAATCAAAAATAACTTGAGGAAATATGTTTATAAAGTCGCACAAAAGCTAACAGAAAGATTCAATAATGCAAACTATGACACTCTAATGTAACACAAACAATGTCCTACTATATAACATAAATATACATGCTTACAGCACAAAGATTTAAACACAATAAATTCAAATGATATATAGTCCAAACAAATGCAATTAACGAAACAAATGACTGATCCTAAACTCACATATAAAAATCCCAAAATAGGTCCATTTTGTGTCAACTCTATGTCAGCTGGACAATATGGCCCAAAATATAGACTTCAATATCAGTTTTTTCAGTCATACATGATGATTTTGGGAGTAAGACTAGAGAAAACACCAAATATGCCTGTTGACCCATTGATGTTGATTGATTCCATTGGACATGAATCATGATTGATTACAAATAATGTTGATTGATGTAGATGGATGCCAAGGATATTTTTTTTCTTTTAATTTATTTGCTTTTATTATTGTATTTTTATGTAATTGGTAACGATTTATTTCTTTTCCTTACATGGTCATGGAGTTAATCCTTTCCTTTCTTGATGTAACCTGTGAATCCTATTTGAAGGCCTTATAATTCGCTATTGTAGACAAATTGCTCATGGACTAATAAAATTTTTATTGGGAATTTCCTTTGAATGCATGATGCTAACTCCAAACAACCCTTGGTGCTAAATGGTCCTTATCTCTATTTCTTTGCTTGGTTTTGACTCCAAGTAACACTAAGGGCTAACTCCTGTGTTTACGTCTTTTTTTTTCCATACTTGATATTGACTCCAAGCAACCCTAAGTGCTGAGTACTAAGTTCTATCTTTCCTTTTTCACCGCTTACTGTTGACTCTACAAAACCCTAATTGTTGATTCAAAAATTCTTCCACTAAAACCCCAGAAGTCGAGAGAAGGTCTCTTAACTTCACAATGTAACTTTGATACCTCTGCCTAAATAATATGGTCATCAACAATGTCCAAAATCTTCTCCCTAAGTACTAGTAACTATCAAAAATGCTTATTTCAAGAAAAACTATCAAGATCACCATGACATGACGTGTGATCCTCATCATTGAGTACATTTTAATCAAATAATAATGGAAGGTTACAGCTGCAGGGGGTAGCCACTGCATACCCAAATCTCTCCCCTCATATAAGTAGAACTTAAGACCTCCTTAATGAAGGGGGAGGTATCAATCAGCTAGAAGGACTAATAGTAGTATTGAGCAACTTTAGGGCCCTTATCCTTCAACAAGTCAATGAAAACTCCCTTGATGATTATCTCCTTCACAACCTGGTATGACCAATGCTCTTCAATTTTTACTTTTTACATGTCCTCAAAATCAAGTTTCTCGAAGTTTCAAATATCAATGAATAAAAACAAGAACCTTAAAAAATACACACATTATTTCCAGTAATATTATGAAGTCTCTATAATCTAACTAGAATGTCCAAGAAAGTTATTCAATTCAGCAACACCTGTTGCATTTATAGGCCAAGTTACCGAATCAAGAGGCTTCTTTTCTTTTATAAGTGAGTCTTGGCCCCAAGGGAAGATTCAAACTAGTGACCTCCACTTCATGAGGTGTGATCCCCATAAGATTCTATACCTATAAACCAAAACAATGAGAAAATACTATATTTTGTAGGTTTATTTCTTGATACAAAAATGTACAACTCATGCACCCACATATGATTGAACCATTGAACTCATCCTTCACACCTTGGGACCATCTCAATGATAAGAAAAACCCCTAATCAATAAACTCTGCCCATATGCCAACTATTGAAGAAAAAAAATCATTACTTGATTTGTTTTTCACTTTTTGGTCCACCTAAAGGATCAAAACCCAAATACCAACACAAACCCAACAAATAGTCCAATACTCTTACAGCTATGCTATAATCCTCTACTGCTATTGGGAAAACAACAATGAGCAACGCTCAAATGTTTAGTACATTGTCCACAATTGGTTTTACGAACAATATTCAATGTGTTAACACTAACAAGAAACAAAGCCATAGAACAAAGACCAAGACTTAGAAAAGAGGTCTTACCATGATCTCACATCATCCAATAGACACAATTATCTGCTTCAACAATTGAAAATGTCAAACCCCATGATTCAAAAAACAACTATTTACACAAAATTCAGGTTGAAATGGAACAAGAACTTGCCTATGTTACTTACTTTAGTCTGAGCCTTGAAAATCTGTTGTATAATCTGATACTCAGAGAGACCAATCTTTGAGATTGAGAAAAATAAAAGTTTTGGTGTTGCATAGAGTGAAAAGGATTGATATGAAGGAGGTGGTGAGGGGCACAAGACAAGACAAGAGATGAAGAAGAAGAATTCTGGGTTGTCATAAAAAGGGGTTGAAGGGCTGAGGAGAGAGAGAGAGAGAGAGGCAGATGTTGCAAAGGTCGTCCCTGGGTTCTCTGCGTCATAGAAATTAGATAGAACAAGAATAAGGTAAGGTAGTTTTGTAATGTGGAAATGTATAGAGTCCTAGTGCTCGGACCTGATCATGGATGTTTTTTTTTTCTTTCAATTATATAGTGCCCATTGGATTCAGATTCACCGTCAATGACTCATTTTATATAGGCTAAAAATGTGTTTACACACTGTTTTTCACGTTCTTAACACGCGAACAAAATGCGCTGCACAACAGTGTATAAAACAATTAAACAAACGCTGCTCCTTTATATATTCTTGTTTTTTTTTTTTTTTTGATAAACCCTTTATATATTCTTGTTTGTAGTTACCAGCCAAATAGCCAGATTTTTGGTGGATGCTCTAACTTATTAGTGTAGCCAAGAGATGCAATCGGTAATTTCTAGTGTTTTCAACGAGAGACGTCTAAGGTTCAAGTCTTTTGTATCCCATTTTGCAAAACAGAGTGATGAGTTCAATGGGAAATTGAAAGATTTGCTATAAGTATCAGTCCATGAGGATTTTTGGGTATCTTAGCGACTGAAATATTTTGATTGTGACACTACTTCCTTCTATATATATACTATATAGGGTAATTACACCCCCCCTTCCTTAAGGTTTATGAGGGAGAAAATATTTTCCCCCTTACATCCATTTGACTAAACTCTATTAAATTGACATTAAAAATATTTTGTACCGACCTACCCTCAAGTCTCCAAGATTTTCCCCCTTATTTTTTCTTTTTTTTTTCAATGAGTTGTGGAGAGATTTTCAATTGCAAATCTTTTGGTGCTTGATAAACTTTTCATTATTATTTTAAATTTATCAATTATGTTTTTACTAATCATGGTTAAACTTTAGTAAAGAGAATTTTGTATAAATATAAAATATTTTGTTACTAATCTATATATATATATATATATATATATATATATATATATCTAAAAGCTAAAGCATAACATTTATTATTACTACGCTCCAGTTGAGCCACATCATTGACCATGTCACCTTTTTTTTTTCCTTTCATTTTTTAAACAATATTAATATATAAATAAATAGTGCAACTTTACACATTCTCTAACTCATTAAATCTAACTCACTATGAATAACCTTACACATTCCTTAACTCATTAAGTCCAACTCACCGTTAATTTAGCCCTCTTCCAATTCTCAACTCTTCGTTTTCCCCTTCAAAACTGTTTGGCTCTTTTGAAGTTCAAACCCTTCAATTGCCAATCCTGCAATTAGCTATGTTAGTTTTAACACTATAAATTTCTCTCTCTCTCTCTCTCTCTCTCTCTCTCTCTCTCTCTCTCTCTCTCTCTGTGTGTGTGTGTGCAAAAGTTGCCAAAGTGGCATCAGATTTGGAAAGTCCCCCTGAGGTGTGTTATTTCCCTTCTTATTTTTTCTTTTTCCCTAGCTTCAGTTTTTCCATTAGATTTCTAAATTTTGTGCATAATATGATTTTTTGTGGGCTGCCGACAATGTGATCACTTTAGGGCTATGGGTGGCTAGGATTGGTTTGTTGATTATGTTTTCAAGGATTAGAAATCTCTACAACAAATTCTTACTTCATATTCATCTTGTACAATTTTTATTTTATATTTGTGTTTTACCCATTCAATTTGTTTATCTTTGACATTTTAGTTTTCTTACATTTAACATTTGTTTAACTCTATCTAAAAAAAAGAAGAAAAGAAAGCCAAAGTTTAATGTATTTACCTCTGATAGTTTTGAAACAATAATAGAGTATACGTTTTAATTTTACTCCAATTACTGCTTTCATATTTGTTAACCCAATGGTTCTTTTCTGTTGTGAGACATTTCTCAATTTCTGTTTGGCTTTGACAAATACTATGTTTAGCACACTATTTCTTATTACATGCAGCACATAATAATTTGATCTTGCAACCCAATAGACAATAAAAAATCTACCTCAAAAGTTTGGTCTTGCAATCCATAATGCAAATTTAATCTTGCAGTCCAATAATTTGATAATGCTAAATGTGGAAATTAGTTCTTGCAGGGTTTAGGATCATTGACCCAAATACATAAGAGTTTTACAATGAAGGTTTCTTAAGTGGTTAGAGACATTTCCAAGGAATTTTAAGAGAAGAAAGAAAGTTATTTCAAAACTTCCATTATTATATATAACATAAATATGTATATACATTGTTTTTGGTTTTTGATTCTTCATTGATTTTATTATTTAGTTATAAACATCTAAATTAAAGTAGATGAATATATAAAGGCAAAATTATATGTAATGTTAAAACCGCCCAAGATGACTGTGTAAAATCAATAATCAAAACTTATTTCCTAAGGAATACTATCTTTTACTCAACTACTAATTTCATTTTTTTTTTTTTAACTCAATGGTTCTTTTTTTATGTAAGATCTTTCTCAATTTTTGTTTTGCTTCGACAAATACCATGTTTAGCACACTGTTTTTTATTATGTGCAGCATATAATAATTTGATCTTGCAGTCCAATAGACAACAATAAATCTGCCTCAAAAGTTTAATGGTCACAAGAAAATAGAAAATCTCAAAACATTATTTGGGGTTTAATTTTTATCTGATTTTAATAATGCTAAATGTGGAATTTGGTTCTTGCAGGGTTTAGGAACATTGATCCAAAAAATAGAGAGTTTGATAATGAGGGTTTCTTAAGTGGCTAGAGACATTTCTAAGAAATTTTAAAAGAAGAAAGACATCTTTTTCATCATTTTGAGCTAGGCCAATTTGGACAAAATGGAAAAGTTGATCATTTGAGGCATGATATGTGTGTTCCAATGATGGCATTAGGAAAGCTAAGAGAGCAGTAGTAAACTACAAGAGCATACCTTCAATAAATGGAACAAAGGCTAAAAGGGATTGAAAAAAAGAAACAATAAATGATGTCCTTAGCAAGAGCAATGCAAAACACAGCAAATGTGTCCAATACATTATTGTTTGTGGTTTTTGAAACAATAAGACAAACAAACTAAGTTCACCATCATTATTTTGATATTGGTTCATTTACAAGGGATTCAAATATTTGATTCACACTTATTCTTCCTCGATAATTCATAATTAGCTCAAAACAAATGTTACAACCAGAGATGCTATGCCCAAAATAGGGCAAATAGCAATCATCACTTCATCGATTCAAACAACCCAGTTCTATACAAAAAAGATTGAAAACACAAATGCTATCTAATTTTTTTTTTTTTCAATAGCTATAACAAGTAAGGAGGATTTGAACCTTGAATGTCATGGACACACCAAGAGATTCCAACCATTTGAGTTGCAACACTCTTGGCTAAATGTATCTAACTAGATAACATTTGATTAATACAATTTAACTATAATTAAAAAAATTTGACTCCCAACTGCTGTATGAATAAAAAAATCTCAATCAGCAACTATTTAGACCATGCAAATTGAAACTTGCCAAATAATTACTTCACAATTACCCGTCACTTCAATTAGATTTCAGAATCAGGTCTTAATGATTATAAAATTTTATTCATTTTTCTTAACTACTCCACCATAAATCCTACTCTTTCTTTGAATTCGGAAGTGGCAAATTGTTGCTCACAATACCACTTCGCAAAGAGAAGTTTTGAACCACTTTAGGCTTGCACAGTGGGTTTATTTCACTTCACATTCGTATGCACCGTTATTTTTTAATAAATAAATAAAAAACAATAAGCCTATACTCCTATTTGTTTGATTTCTAAGAAAATGAGGTAAATTTTAAATAAATAAAAACAAGTCTTAAGTAATTGTTCAATTTCTAAGAAAAAGGTGATTATTCTCTCTCTCTCTCTCTCTCTCTCTCTCTCTCTCCACTTAAGATTGATGAATTTTTGTGTTTTTTGTATCTCTACTTTCTATTGAGGTGGTGTATTTTTTGAGTTCCCCATCACATGCACTCTCTCTTCCTCTTACAGTTTTAGCTTGAGTTAATTCTTAGATATTTTAGAACTAATAATTTGAGTTTATATCAAAATACAATCTACGTGGCTATGTATTTGAATATGTTTCATGATGCAAAAAATCGACAGTTAAATTCCTCGTCAATACAGATGGACGAAGTCAAGTTAGCGGCTGCAGAATCCTGCAAAAAGGAATAAGTAGGCTTGGAATACACTGGTTTGGTGTATGCCAAGGAGCCTTCGACGAGCTAGTATAAACAAAAGGGGAGACTTTTTTCTCTTAAGGTTTGGGATGGAGTGTCATTCTTCCAAACCTCAAAAGAGGGGAATGCAATTACCCCTAGTGTATATTTTAAGAAAGAGAAATCAAATCAAATCCTCTCATACTCAACTATTAATTATTAAAAAAAAATATCATTAAGTTTACAGTTTTCAAAGCGATTTAAGCACTTTTGAGTTGTGATTACTTCTAAATTTTTTGTGAACTTTTTAATTATCATTAGTTGACATATGTCAAGCTCATCATTGGGGGGTTGGAGACTAAAGGTTATTAACGAGTACAAAATGAGGTGTCTACGCCCTTGCACACATATCTAGTCCAATATCAACTTCAATACATATTAACCCATTAATCGCCGTAATTAAAAAGAATAAAAGAGTCTCTCTCATTTTCAATATGAGATTAAACATATTACTAACTCCTCATCTTCTATACTTATGTTGTAATATAAGTTCATTTTAATTACATAATATTAAAATGCTACAACAAAACTTGTTAGTTCATGTTCTGTGACTGAAACAAGGGCATCAAATTGGGTCTACTTGTATGTTCCTACACTAAAGCCATGAATAGACATGTTTCTCATCAATCATCTAATTCTTATACGTTCTTCACATGTTTCAACCGACTCTCTATCACTTTCTCTATCCCATTTAAATATTATTTCTTTATTCTTTTTTAATATCTTTTCATCATTCTTTTATTCATTCCCTACAAGTCTACAATTATATCAAATTCTATGTTAAGTCTTGAAATTTATCAAATTTTTATAATTTGGAATGAATTTATTCATTAAAGTTTCCCTAAAACTTCATTAATTATTATCTAGTTCTCTTTTTTGGATTATTTTTATTCTTCATTAACTTATAATTATCCCTTTCTATTTTTTTTTTTCTCAAAAATAAAAAAATATCTGATTTTTTTTATGAGCACGTATCTAATTTTAAAAAACCCCACATTTTCACTCAAAAAAAGAAAATGCATTAACTCAACTGTTTACTCAACCACACATTTTCACTCCTAATTTATTACTCAATCTTTAGCCTTAGGGTTGGAGTTAGAATTTTGAGTTAGAGGGGACAACTTTATTGATAGCTGTGTATGGCAGTTTCAACCTCTGACTCTGATATTACTTAGCTGTTGAGATTTTTTTTTTTTTGGGTAAGAACAAAATAATTTTGTTTAGAGTAGGGTTGTTTATTTTGGATAAAATTGGTTAATTAAGCTTGATTTATTTTAGTTTTACTATTGGTAATTTTTTCTTATTGAGCTTTTTTTTTTGGCTTTTTTTTTGGCTTTTTTTTTTTTTTTAGATTTTAGATCTATAAATTTTTTTTTTTATCATCACTAAAATGAAAAAAATGCCAGAGCTACAAGTTTTTATTATTATAAATTACTGATCTGATAAGTGGTTACTAGTAAGTAAAAAAATGATGTGAGTGGTGAGCTCGTATGTGAACGAATAAGAATTTGCTACTAAAATAATTTGTAAAAATGTTGTATAAAAGTTTGTGAGTATAATAGTATTCTTAAAAAAATCAATGATATTGTTTAAAAGACACAAAATGTAATTTCATAGAACAAAATTGCATTAATTAGTACACATATATAGTAATATTTAAAAAAATTTGGGAGAAAGAGAGAAATCATTAATCACAAAAAGAGAGATTGACATAACAAGACCAATTGAGAGATCACTAGAGAGAGAGATTGCTCTCATACTCCAATTTCTCTTCACCATCCATAGTCACCAATTCCCTTAGAAGAATCCAAAACAAGCCCCCAAAATTTCAGATTAGCATTCACCATGTGAAGCTGCCTCATTTGCTCCAACGCTGCTTGTCCTTCTCCCCACAGCTAAGTGCATGCAGCTCGGATTGGGTTAGATCGGCTTCTTTGTCTTTTTTTTCTCTTCTACTTTTCTTGTTCTGATTCAACTTTGTTGTTCCAATTTGATTTTACTTTTATGAGAGCTAGGTTGTGTTTTGTGTTTTGTGTTTTGATTGTGTGTCTCCATTTAGAGACATATGAGAGAAAAATAAATTCGGTTAAGATCTGTAGTTGTTGAGAGGTGAATATTTTAATGGGTTACTTGTGACCAACTTTTTTATTCTGTATAATTGTTTTGTTAATGTAGTACTCTTCAGCCTAAGAGAGTGATTGTTCATTAGCACAAAAAAATTGCAATTTAGAGAGACTGTTGGAACATCGTTTTGTGCTTTTACTCTCTAAATTAGATAGGATTTTGTGTTTGCTGCATGAAAGCTCGAATTTGTGTGAAAACACAAGAGCTGTTTAGACCCCAAAATTAAAATTACGGCTCTATTGATTTTACTCTAACTTAAACACAAGAAGAAACTCAAGTGCAAAATGAGCATAAACGAGAATCTCCTATAGAAACTAAGGTGGAAGAAATAGAAATTGAGAAGAAGCATTGGTGCATGGGTAGATCCAAATCTAAAAGAAAACATGAATTTTTTTAGTCCTGTCTATAGTGCAAAAGAAGGACAAAATATAGCAAATGCGGTGAAAGCTCGAATTTGTGTGAAAACACAAGAGCTGTTTAGACCCCCAAATTAAAATTATGGTTCAGTTGATTTTACTCTAACTTAAACTAAGTACGGAATAGAGTAAATATGAGTGAACAAACAATACAATTACTTTAAGCCATATTCATCAAATATCAACAATAAAATGAAAGCTAAAAGAGTAGGGAAGAAAAATGCAAATACAAGATAACACACCGATATGTTATCGAAGAGGAAATCGAAGAACTCGGGTAAAAAACCTCTTCGCCACCCTCCAAGCGGTAAATCAATTCACTAGAGAATGAGTTGGAGTACACGAATAACAAAAAACTCTCCAAGCCTAGTCTATCCCATGTACTTGAGCCCTCCAAGCTCCTACTACCAACTGACTTGACGAATCCTTGTCTTCTCTAGCTCTCTGGATCACACAATTCAGTCCGATTGCATCCACCAAACAAATGGCTTCTTCCAATGCTTTCCAACAGTACCAAAACCTCACTTTACACTCAGGATGGGTGTGGTAAGTGTTTGGGCTATCAAACTCTCAAAGATTTGCAAATGGAGAGGTAGGAGTTGAGGAAAACCACAATGGATTGTGTAGAGGATTATGGATATGACAATCTCTCACTCTCAAGGGTAATGGCTAGGGTTTTCTCTTTGAAAAACACTCCTCTCAATATGTGGGTAATGTGAGTATATATAGCGTGGGTAAAGACCTGGTGTATTAGATATGACAAAATGACAAAACTGAATGTTTCGCGGGTATCTCGCGGGAAGACTTTGCCTACGAAACACTCTGTTTTGCCATTTTTCGTCAAGTTTTTCGGTTTCTTTTTCGATAACACATCGGTGTATTATCTTCTGTTTGCATTCTTCTTCTTCTCTACTCTTTTAGCTTTCATTTTATTGTTGATATTTGATGAATATGGCTTAAGGTAGTTGTTTTGTTTGTTTGCTCGCATTTACTCTATTCCACACTTAGTTTAAGTTAGAGTAAAATCAATTGAACCATAATTTTAATTTTGGGGTCTAAACAGCTCTTGTGTTTTCACACAAATTCGAGTTTTCATCGCATTTGCTGTATTTTGTCCTCCTTTTGCACTATAGACAGGACTAAAAAAATTCATGTTTTCTTTTAGATCTGGATCTACCCATGCACTAATGCTTCTTCTCAATTTCTATTTCTTCCACCTTAGTTTCTATAGGAGATTCTCGTTTATGCTCATTTTGCACTTGAGTTTCTTCTTATTTCAATCAAATTTATTACTCTTTAAAAAAAAAAAAAAAATTTCCTCCTTAGGATGGTATGAATGTGAATAGTAAACTGTTCTTGGATTGTGTATATGCTTCATTCATGTCCACAAACAAATGGTATTTGGTGCACATTTAGATAACGCTGAAAACTTTCACAGGACCCACAAGTATTTTTTTCAGCAAAAATAACTTTAAAACTGGATTTCACGACACTATGCATACATTTAAAAATTATTTTATGATAATGTTTTCAGTTTTCAGTAATAAGTGATATCCAAACAGAGCCTTAGTGTGAGTTTGGCATTAGCTTTAAGTTTTAGCTTTTAACTTTTAACTTCTATGAATCGCTTTTTAAAATCTCATTATTTTTCTCTCTCTCTTTTTATTTTATTTTATTTTATTTTTTCAAATTTTTTTAAGGTACAAATATACTTTAGCACACTTTTAGCAAAAAAATTTCCAGTAAAAAACTAAATAAATTGTTTCAAAACAAACACTTAGTTGTCTTGGATGGTGTATATGTTTCCAACTAATGGTATCTAGTTGTCTTGAAGACCCACTTTTGGGCTATTTAAATACCTGTACGGAAAATGTTTATGGATTTTGATTAGGAAAGCTTCCATACCAATAAAGTTAAGTTAATTGGGTCTAATGTGGAATTTGGCTTGGCATTATGATATGCTTAAATAGTTTATGTAGAATTTGTGTTATTTGATCTAATTGGAACCCACGTACTGTTAATTAGTTTGTTCCAACAAATCAGTGTCTCTTGTCTTAAATTCGTACTATATAAATTATTGTATCAAATCAATTACATTGGATATTGGCTAATCATCAATTGATCAAGACTTACAAATCTTACAAATTTTTTTTTTTGGTTGATCTACTCATATTCAATGCTGCTTCTTGTTCATCCCCCATTTTAAGTTGAGTTCCTTTAATTTTTGTAATACAAACAAATGTTATCTATTTAGAAAGGACTTCTTTAGTGAATTTTTTGGTGCTTGTCTAGCTCCTTCCTAATTTCTACTTCTGGTAACACCATTTTGGCAATGCTAGCCAATACCCCATTTTGGATCAATATATATTTTTAATATTGAAGCAATTGTATGTTGGGTGCCAAGTGACTAACCTTATCACACTATATATGGGCCTAAAAACATCTAGCGAAGTAGCAACGTTAGCAGGCTTGCGGGGTCCTTCTTAGCCCATTCCCCTTCTGTATTAATCGGAAATAGTTATTGGGATCTCTTTATCATGTTGGTCTACCTGTCTTATTGGGTTTACATTGGTTTAGTTTAGGTTGTTGCTACTTCAGGTTAGGGTATTTTGGATTGAAAAAACATTGGACTAGAATTGCTATATATTATTTAAGTTATATTTTAATTACAAATAAAAAAAAAATTATTTAAAGTTTTTTGCCTTAAGCCTCAAATTGTATTGACCTGAGCCCGACCTTGCAAGAATGACCTAAAAATGTCATATGTTTTCAGCTGAAAGTTTTGGCAAGCTTCTTCCCCCCTTTTTTTTTCCAGGTCTTTTCTTCTCGTAGTAGTTGCTTTATATATTATTATTTTTTTGATAAGTAATAGAGATTTATTGATATAAAAAAAAGAGACACCCAAGTACAAAGAGAGTATACACAAAAATTACATAAATCAAGTAAATCCAAAATTGAAAAAAATGGTTGGTTTCTCCACACTGACAACTAGTCCAATAATGTTATAAAAAAGAATAATTTGAGATCAGGCATAGAATGCTCACTATCTTCAAAACACTTATTATTTAGTCATATTTAGTCTATTAAACTAAAATTATAATGCTATAGACAGAAAAGATAGTAAAAATGATTTTCACAAACACTAGCATTGTTACTAACAATAAAATAAAATAAAAATTTCCTCCCTAATTACTCCTCAAAGAAGCTCTTACAGAAGGAAAATCTTTGAGCTGCACTTTCACTTTTGATTAGATGGCACAAACTATGTCTATTTAAGAAAATTCTAAAACTTAAACAACTTTTTGTGTACCTTCAATACTAATCGACATGTCAATGAAATTCTGTTAGTATTTCTATGGATGGTCTTAAATTCTTGAGTTCTCATTTCTTCACTACCTACGTCCGAACCAAATTGTTGCTGATCTTGTACAGAATGTTTCAGGGCTTCAATCTCATTTACAGCCTGAACAGCAAAATGTGAAAAAAGAAGAAGAAGCTATAATGGACATGTAAGTTCATTCAGGAATAAGTTCAAGTTGAATAATAAACTTAATTTGAATACTAAATTTATATTCAGTACATATCACTTTTCATTTGACTCAAGTCCAATTCACCCATCTATTAAAGTAATCTTACCCCGTCGTATTCTTGCACTTCACTATCTTTTATTCCATGCAGGTAATCTGGAAACCATAGGCATAATGTTTTCAATTTTTTAGTAATTATGGTAATCTTAAATAATATAAAAGGAAAAAGCAGACTAAATACTGACCTGAGTATGCCTCGTCCTTGAATATCAATAAACTGCGAGGCATCAATACAATCGAACAAGAGTGGTCATCACCTAAGAATTTCTCTTTTCCAATGTCAGAAGTTCTACCATCAGAATTAGTATCCTCGACATTGTTTGTGCAAGATCTCAATCTTGAATGGGGAGTAAAGTCCATAACAGCAGGTGATCCAAGAGACAGAATTGCTACGACTGGAAAATAAGCAGGCCCATCCTGGTGTGGCTGTATGACAGACATGCACTTTTAAGTCGTGCATAACATGAATTCATTTTGATGCTTATCACGTGGAAATTATAATTTATAAACATGAAGCAATAAAGTTCTCAAGAGCAATATATTACCAGAATTATATTGCAGACTTGAGCTTAAATGCTACAAGGAACTTGGAACTACGATCTTGTTGGAAGGGTGTAGGGAAAAATAAAAAGATCTTGTTGGAAGGGACATTTTGGTAAGAGAAGCAATGGGGAGATTTGGAACACTGTTCATCTGTGTATAATGTGGTGCCCTTGGAGAGAAAGAAATGCTCAGTGCTTTGAGGGGCAAGAGAAGCATACGTCAAAGTTGAAGTATTTAGTTTTGAAGATTTTGTTTGACTGGACTTTGACTTCTTAGGCTTATTCCACTGTGGACTTTTTAGAGTTCCTGGATAAAGTGAGTTTCATTACCCTCTATTGTTTTTTCTTTTTAATACTTTCATTTTTATTTTTATCTATATTTTATTTGGGCTTTTCCTTTGAATACCTCCTGTATGCTAGGATTGCACCTCTTTAGCACCTTTTCTTTTAATAGATTTTTATTACTATCAAAAAAATAATTGACAATAAAAAGAAAAAGAAACTATAAAGCAATGGCTATATATAAACTAAGGAGGGTCCTGTGCAAACCATTATGCCTTGGTTAGGAAGGTATTCGTTGATAAGAACATGATTAATTGCTGAGGGGAATAGCCCTGATTCTTCATATATCTTTTCTGTAATCTTTGTTAGCCACAGGGGCACTGCATGATAGAGTGACGAAGAATATCGTTAGTGCATATCGCAACAACTAGCAGTGGATGGACTTCAACCCTGATAAATCAAGCTAATAATAATTTTCAGCAATGGCAAAACACAATTCAGCAGAATTATATGTGCATCATGCCTCAATCCTAGTGACAATGAGAGCTAAAATTTGACCAATCAACCACAGAAAATTGCTTAATAATACACTACCTTCTAATAAAGGGGGCTGAGAAACATTGTGCGCTTCAAACCAAAGAAACATTTTACAGCTAATTTACATGGGTTGAAGGGAAGATTTAAGGGTGTTTGGACATCTAATAAAGTTTTGAACAAAATAAGCATGAATTAGAGAATCAAAAAAAAAAAAAAAAAAGTGAAGAAGAAGAAGCAATTTGAATCACATGAATTTGCATCAAACACTTCTTAAAAATAAAGGCCTGCAAAGTGCGAATCTCAAAGCCTATGGATGCCCAAACACCTCTAATGGTAACATGGTTGTTTACTGAAAGAAATAAGAATGAACAAAGCAAACACATCTCCGTATTCCATGCTGCTTCAATTTATATGCAGCATTCAAATACCACACAGCATATATAATTACGTGATGCATGCAGGCTGAAAATGCAATAAATCATAATTATTTTCCCACTTACATTCTTGCGGCAGAAGACCCTTTTCATGGACAACACCCCCTGTCAGTTAACATAGACCACAAAAGCAAACTTTACTCAATATGAAAGAAACTGAAAAAGAAAGGTTTACAAAATAAAATGTCAACCTACCCCAATTCTGTAGTCTCCTATTCTTCAAAGATTTCCACTTTGATACAGGGGCTCCATAAACCTATAAAGCATAGGTGAAGTAATATGCAATAACACTCTAATAAAAACAAACAAGAATTGGATAAAACAGAACACAGCATGTGTAAGAAAAAGATGGAATTTTTACATTATTTAGGAGCATGGTTTGTTCACTCTCGGATATGAAGTCAGGAATGTATATTAAGGTGGGCAGTGAACCAACTTTGAAGCTGTTCAATCCCTCTTTTGCTTCCATTGCACTGTCAAAACCCACTATTACAAATTTTATTGATACGTAAAGCATCAAAAAAGAAAAGAAAAGAAAAGAAAAGAAAAGAAAAACAAAACAAAAAACATTATCCTTTGATATTAAGCATCATAAAACAAAAATAGAGAAAAATGAAGTAAAGAAAGTCTCAAGGATGATAAGCAGGATAGATAATTTTGTCAAAGAATTACCAAGGTTTCTTTTTTCTAACTCTGCTTTCTAGGGGACCCACATGATTTTTTTTTTTTTTTTAATTAATATGAAATCTTGTTTTGATGAATTACATAAAATTTTATTAAACAAAACGGAAATCCAAGTACATGCATGGTATACAAGAGAAACACAAACAAAAAAGAAAACACTAAGCTCGCAATGATCCAAAAAGCCATGAAGTGATTGAATACTCCAAGAGCTCTTGCCCACTCAAATACAGATCTCAAAATTAAAAATTTCAGCTGAGCAAAAGGAATTTCAATTCCCACAAAAGGCCTTAACCTTACACTCTCCAAACACTTCATAATAAGCAAAGTGGGATAACTTCCCATACCTCCAACATATATTATGCTTCCTATAACCACCTCTCCAACAAGACAGCAGCTCCTTCATAGACATAGGCATTACCCATGAGACTCCAAATAATGCAAAGCCCAATTGCCCACCCTATTCAAATTCATCCTCTGGACCCTCTAATTGGCCCGCAATTCCCTTGTCGTTCACAGCACGACTACTTCGACCGCTCCACTTCACTGCCCGAGCATTCAACATGCCACTGAATTCCACTTTACAATCCCCATCCCTAAACCCCCTCAACTTATTGCCCTAGTCCTTCACTCCTTTCCCTCTAGTTACTCTTAATACTGATGGCAATGCTTCCTAAGATTGTCCACAGTGAGAATCTTCCCATGAGCCATCATCTAAACAAATGAGGCTACTTTTAAACATTGTTGTTAAATCTCCTCTCTCTCTCTCTCTCTCTCTCTCTCCATTGGTGTGCAACCCAAGTGCTTATTTATGTCATTGGTGGTGCTTGTAGGTTAACTGGCACCTCCTGATGTTTCCAACAATGACATCCAGTGTTGAAATCCCAACACCCCCAATTATCAATGTATCAAAACAATCATGAAATATGACTTGGGTGTGTATATAATTATTAGTAAAAGGTATACACATATCATAAATACAGACTACCTAATGGGCACAGTGGATTCAAAGAAATGCATGCGGTCGTGTTCAAAGCATACGCTAGTTCTGCATGTTCAGTTGGTTGTTTCTCACAGGCATTTTCACAAACAAGTAATTCAGTTCAGGCGCATGACATATAACACAACACACAATCACAATGAATGCCAAAAACAACAATAAATATTACTATATAAAAAAAAAACTAATCAACCTCGTCTGAGGCTGATTCGATATGGGTTGATTTCCGAGCGGCCGGTTTTGTTGTTTTTGGTTTATAGATAAGACGAGAGAGAGTTTTCTAGAAAAAAAAAAAAAAAAGAAAGAAAGAAGGAATGAAAAATAATGCAATGAAAATTTGTAATTAAAAAGTGGTAATGTTCTGACCCTTGGATTGTTTAAAGCCACGTGTACTTATCTAAAATGAAAAAGGAGATAACTGTAGACTTGAAAACCGTAGAGCAGCCACTCCTTTTTTTTTATATATTTTTATTTGTATATTTTTTTTGGGTAATAAAATAAAAAAAAGTAAAACCCCAGACACATACACAAACCCAAACCCAAAACCCTACACTTGTTTCTTTCTCTCACACTCTCTTTCACTGTTATCTATCTTCTTCTGCTTCTCTACAAATGACATCAATTCCCACACTTTGCTAATTCAATCGTCGATGGCCCAATTATCAACTGTGAGTCTCTCTCTCTCCCTCTCTGTGTGTGTGTGTGTTTGTTGTAGTAGCTTCATTTCCATACTCAAAAACAAAAATGTCTCATCCACTGCTACTGCTACTGCTAGATAGAATCAACACCCACTCTCTCTCTTCCTTCATTTTCCATGCTTTCATATATATACATATATATAGATATATATCAATCTTCATCTTCTTCTTTTAATTTTCATGTTTTGTTGTAATTTTTGGAAAAATTTGAGCGAAGAATTAAACTTTTGGTGTTTGGGTTTGCACCCTTTCTTTCTTATATCAATCTTCTTCTTCTTCTGATTTTATGGATGAAGATAATTTTTATTTATTTATTTGTAATTTGAGTGAGAAATTAAAGCTTTTGGTGTTTGGGTTTTTAAACTTTGCAGCTGAACTCTTTTGCAAATTAAGAAGAGAAGAGAAGAGACGAAAATGGCAAGGAAGACGGCCTCACAACTTCAATCCCTTCAACAACTCTACTTAGGTACCTTAAACCCATTTCTTCTCCTCTTCTCACCTTTCTTTTTTATGCCTTATTTGTTGTTTCTGATTCATTCCGACCAAAAAAAAAAAAAAAATTACAACCCATAAAACTAAAATATTTTATCATCACTTCAAATTTCTTTGTTCAAAACTGTTCAAATTATTATTAAATTCACCACTTCCTAACAATTTATTATGCTTTTGAGACAATCTGTAATTTATGATATTCTAGTCTCCACCCTACCCATGTGTTGGGGCCCACTTATTAAGGAGGA
Organism: Quercus berberidifolia; assembly: GCA_028535905.1. Lineage (NCBI taxonomy): Eukaryota > Viridiplantae > Streptophyta > Magnoliopsida > Fagales > Fagaceae > Quercus > Quercus berberidifolia. Next base: position 35,937,999 of record JAPQVW010000003.1, on the reverse strand, counting down.
GTTTGGACCCACATCTGAGAGTTTAAATTTTTGGGATAATTAGTAATTTATTATAAACCAAAACTCTATTCGTACAATTCTTACTAAACCATGAATAACCATTCATTATTTATTTGTTTCATTACCTATAGATTTAATGCCATATCTTCCATGATAAACTTTTGTGCCATAAAACCATATAAGTTTCATACAGTCCCATTTACACCACTCACTATCGTTTCAGTGGATGGATTATTTTCCTTTTCAACCCTATTGGATTTGATTCATCATTGTACTTTTAGAGTTTGATTTTGATGTTTGTTGCCATAGTATTACATCCTGTGTGCTTGGGCTGCACATGTTTTTATTTATTAAATATTGCGTGGGTTATAGTTAGCTCAATTGCTAAATTCTCTTGTGGCCAAATAAGAGACCTGGGTTTGAATGATGCCTACACCAAAAAATTAATTGGTGTCTTAGTCTTATGGGAAAGGAAAATCATCATGGAGTAGACACCGCAGGTTCAAATATTTTCATATCTGTAATAAATATTGCTATTTATCGGACTTTAGTTATTTAATTTTACAGTGTCTATTAGAAATCTTTGTTTTGTAGATATCTTAATATACAGACCTTTTGTTTTTAATATATTTTTTCCTTTTTAACATGCAGAGAATAAGTATCCTACAAAAGAGTTGATGGAAGACAATGCTGCTGCTTTGGGGTTGACGTACAAGCAGGTCCGGGGATGGTTTATTGAGAGGAGGAGGAGGGATAAAAGAGAAAATGGAAGTATTGTACCATCATGTTCCGCTTCAAGTAAGAAAAATCCCATTCTTACTACAAGGGTTGGGTCGGGTACTATTGCTGCTAGAAAGGTACTTAAAGGAGACCCCTTGTTGCATAAGGCAAAGGCTTCTTTGTCTTTAATATCCAATCGCCCATCTACAGTTGAGACCAGGATTCGTAAGAGAAAGAGAAAACCCATTCTTCTTCAGCATTTGTTTACTTCGGATTACATTCTAAAGAAAGTTTTCCGCAAGGAGGGCCCTCCGCTTGGTGTGGAATTTGACTCTCTTCCTTCTCGGGCATTTTGCTGCCATACAGGTATACTCCAAATATGATTATTTGTGTAACATATAGCTCTTGTTTATTCATATTGCAATAATAATTAGGCTGTTTTAATTCTCTTGTTCTGCATGATAATTGAGGTTGAGATGCATACGGAAACAGTTGGTAGGGAGTTCTTATATTGTTTTTTGATGCTAGTAAAATTTAACTCACAGTAGTTTTGTTTTCCTACTGGAATTAGGAAGGCAAAGTTGCCATGAAACAAGTCTTTCAGCTTCACCAAGAAACTAAGCATTCTCACATTTTTGAGACATCAAGCAGCTAGGCAGATTGAATGATATCTCTTCCACTATATTTTCATTATCTACTCATATATTGAAAGTCTCCCCAGGCTTCTTCACTTGTGCAAGAGGCCTAAGGGATGATTTTGGACAAATTATTTTCTGAAATGAGTTGATGGGTATGAAACACACTAAAAGTACCAACCCTGAGCACAGAACACACAGAATATAATTTGATAGATCACCAACATTTAAAGATGGGATGGTTGAATATGCAAAAATCATTCCTAAGGGTTGATGCATGTGAGATTTTTTTTCTGACATGTTTTAGCCAAACCTCTTTTCTTTATGCAATGCTTGGTAACTTCTGTCAATTTTGCAACTAATGGTTGGGGTTAGGATATCAAGTTTTGGAAATTGGGTTGCAAATGCACCATTAATTGGGACGTGCAATTTGGGTTTGCAGTTCTAGTAAGTAGGGGAATCCATTAACTCTGGTACTGGGTTATGGGGCCATGCATTAGTATCCTGAAGTTTGTAGATCAGTTAAGATTGGAAGGTAGATTCCATTATTTTCAATGAGCCCCTTTAGAGGTCCGAGCTGCAGGATATTGGAGGGAAATTTTGGGTTGGTGGTGGCTAACTAATGATGAAAGTTTTTATGCGACATTGTGTTGTAAGGCTTGTGTGGGATAGAATCATAGGAATTTTCCCTGAAAAAGGATTTGGTGTGCTATGCTCCTGCAAAGGTGGCTTTGTTTATTTGTAAGTAAAACACTTCAAAGAATTCTTTGAGATGACAACTTGATCAAAAGAAAGAATTTTGGTAATTTGGTGTTATGTGTGTAAAAGGGACAGGGAGTTGATGGTTCATTTTCTGTCAATAGTGTTGGGCTTTTCTCCTTACTCTTTATTCTCTTTAGGTGTTTGTTGGTTTCTTTTGAAATGTGTTAGGGGAACTTCATTGCTTTTCCTCAAGAATGTTTATGCCTTGTGGGGGTGGTTATTTTTATTACCTTTTCTTTTCTTGATATTTACATGTGCTTTCCACAAACACTGGTGCTTGGAAGTTCTTTAGGGCTGTGTTTATACTTCCTATGTATTTGGTTTTGTTCCCTTTTAAAATTTTCTAACAAATTAGTTACCTAACAATGAAATGGTATATAAGGTAATCAGAGACTGATGTAGCAGCCTTTTGGGCATTCATTACCTTGTTAGATTTTCTTTAATTCTCCCATTCTCTCTCACAAGATCTTAATTTGCCTTGCTCTATATGGTTCTTTAATAACATTTTACTCATAATGTCTTTGCTTGTTTAGATCCTAAAAACTCTCGTCCATCTTGCCAAGACAACCAAGGAGCAGGCAAAAGGCTTAAGGTACTTGAGAAAGATTTTTACTTGCCATTCTTTGAAAGTTGTCATGGCCTACTTTTTTTTTTACCCTAGCCACTCTCATTACACCGTCTTTACTAATTTTCACTTGAACTCCTTGACTTTTTATGTGTGTGTGTGGGTGGGTGGTAGGTTTCTGAGCAAGCCATCTTAAGTCACCAGGTCTCTAATAAAAAGAGTGCTCCGACAAAGAAGCATGGTATTGGAAAAGGTTTGATGGCTCCGGCGAAGAAACATGGTATTGGGAAAGGTTTGATGACTCAGGCGAAGAAACATGGTATTGGGAAAGGTTTGATGACAGTTTGGCGGGCAACTAATCCTGATGGGGGTGATATTCCTACTGGTATCGATTATACAGACAGGGAAGTGGTTGTATCTCCAATCTCAACATCTACAGCACCTAAAAAACCACAACATCGGGTGAAAAGATCACAACAAGCTCCTGTGGCTGTAAGTCATTTACTTTAATTTTATGAATTTTTTTTGTTCATTTATGTTTCTGTATGGGCTTTGTGGATTGATGATCTTATAAATTGATCCTAATGGTTACTTACAGAAAGTTTTCTGACAAGTATTTATATATTTAGAAACAGGTAAGGTTAAGAAATAAAGCACAAGATAGGAGGAAACAGTCCACCAGAAGAAGAGAGGTATGTAATAAGTTGTTATTGAAATTATACGGTTTGAGTAGCAACATATAACTTATTGTTATATGCCAGGTGGAACCCAACCAGGATGAGCATCTCAAACAACCAGATATAGTAAAATGTGAACTTGCTTTGGAAGGAGCAATATCTCGAGAAGACCTTAATCATGTAGCTATGCTTGTGGATGATGAAGAGCTGGAGCTGCAAGAGTTACAAGCAGGACCAAATCCACTGAGGTGTTCAGATCATTTTGCTGCTAACGGTATACATGGTTGTTCACTTTGCAAAGGTTGGTTTTGGAGGAAGAATCCAACAAAGTTCTATATCATGTTGAATGCATGTATTATTTGTAGATTTATGGTATTTGAAGTTGTTGATATCTGTAACTTCACTTGAATTGCAGATTTGCTGGCTAAGTTTCCTCCAAATTCTGTTAAGATGAAGCATCCATTTTGTACTCAACCTTGGGATTCTTCTCCAGAGATTGTCAAGAAATTGTTTAAGGTGCATAGTTTGCAAAATTTGTTATCAACTGAATTTTTTAAATTAGTCTTCTACCAAGATATATAATATGCAAAAGATGCTGCATATTGTTTTCTGTTGCAGTGGCTTTTATAATGCATGTGCTTGATGTTCTTATTCATGAATTATCTTACCTAGCAAGTGCAAGATATACATTATCTGCTATCCCTGCTACATGCTGAAAAAATTCAGTGACTCCCTACCTCTTATTTGATCTTTTGATTAGCTTGACCATTGGAATATCAAAAATGCTGACAGTATGCTTCTATATATATAAGCTTTTGTTAATTATTTTATAATTTAGAAATCTGTCATGTTTATTACTCGGAATTAAGATCGTGTAATTTTTAATTAGTCCAAACTGATGGGGGTTGGCTCTATCCTATCTAAGGTCGTATAGTCACTTTGTTATTTATAGCATCCTTCTCTAGACTCTCTTCGTCATGTGTTGCAGGACTAAGACATGGTCATTTATTGTTCTGCATGAAAACAAATTAATGAATATACATCTTACTTACTTATCAAAAAAAAAAAAAAACAAAAACAAAAACAAATTAATGAAATAAGTAATAATGTTAAAGCTTTTTTCTTGATTCCTGCATTTTCCACCTTGTAGGATTTAATAGTGTTTGTATGTGGAGGCTTTTTGTTGGGATTATTGCATGTTGATTTATCATGCTAAGACTTACGGCTGACTTTTCTTGAGCAGGTTTTCCATTTCCTTTATACTTATGCTGTTGCAGTTGATATATGCTCCTTCACTCTTGATGAATTTGCTCAATCATTTCATGACAAGGTTAAATCTCATTTCTGATCCACCTTTACATATTGAATTTTTGTGTGTTTTTGTGTGTCTTACCTTAATATTTGAATAACATTTAAATTACCTTTTGTTGGTTTCTTTTTTTTTCTATGCATTCCTTTCAGGATTCCCTGTTACTTGGAAAAATTCATGTGGCCCTTCTCAAGCTTCTTATATCTGAGGTAGAAGCAGAGCTTAGTAATGGATATTTTCCCCCACATTTGAGCATATCCTGCAATTTTCTTGCATTACTTCACTCGGTGAGTATAAAACAATGCAGGTTGTAGTGGTCAACAATTAACTTGATCAATAATAACTTTGTTTATTTTTGTAACTGTTTTGTACATTTGTATCATTTTGGGACAAGAAACAAATAATTATAGTGAAATGGACGTGACTGTATGCAATGGATGTAAATGATTTGGGCCTACCTTTCCACTGTTAGGATGTGAAAATGATTGAGGATCTATTACTTCTCAATAGTTAGATTTTGATAAAGGTCCTGCATGATAAGACGTAGCTATTGTGAGTAAGGATTTTTTAAATTGTAGAAAGATAACCACTTTGTAGAAGTTTTTCACATATTCTTACTTGATGACACTTTTTTTGTTTGGTTCAAAGATGAACTTGTGGTTGAGGTTTTAGAAAGTTTTCAAAATCATTATTGTAAATAAGTGTGACCATCATTGTAAACTTATAGGGTGCATGTGTAACTTACCACTAAAAGAAATCAGGTGACAAGCAACCTGTGTGGCAGTTGAACTGTCTTCTTCTCAAATAGAACTATATAGGTCTCAGTAAGTTGACAAATCTGGTGACACATTTAATTGAATAATGAAGTAATGGTAAAAAGAGAATAGCAACTCATAATAGAAGAGTTCACTGCCCAGATTACAGAAAAAGCCTCACACTCTAAAAACATGATAGAGGGCCTAATGTTTCCACCTTTTCTAAGAATATCCCCAACACTTTTAAAGATCCATGTGCTCTTTGTTTTTTAATAGTTACAATGAGGAGGGTGGGATTTTGAACTCTAGACGTCTTCATTGGAAACACTAGGAGGTGCGAGTTGAGCTACAAGGCTCTTGGCAAAATCCATGTGCTCTTTGTAGGACATTAGTTTCCAAATGAATTATAATGATGCTTATAACTCTTAATTCTTTTATTATAATAAAATTAAATGGAAGGTCTTAATACTTGTGTACTTTTATTGATGATTTTGGCAGGCTGAAAACCAAAAAGTTGCTCTGGCGTTTTGGAAGAGAGCTTTAAACCCTCTAACATGGACAGAAATACTGCGTCAAGTATTGGTTGCCGCTGGTTTTGGTTCAAAGCAAGGTGCAATGCGGAGGGAAGCCCTTAACAAGGTATTCAAAATATTAACCCTTTCATCAAAAAAAAAAAAAAAAAAAAAATTATCGACTCTTGGTGATTTGATTAACTTGGCATGATAAAATCATAATTTCTGTTTAAACAATTTTCCCTATAAAAATATAATTTATGTTTAGGTGTTGTAGATAGTACCCCTTAATTGGTTTCTTATCATATGAATTTGATCAATGATAAGAAATAAGATTATTTGGCATTTCAAAATATTTGAATATGTGCAAAAAAAAGAAAGAAAGTCTTTTAATAGCAACAAGCAGAAATTTTTGGTTGAACTTTTAACTTTGTACTCTTTGCCAACGTGTGGTTTTGGACATCTTTTTGGTTTAACTCAAACTCTACTTTGGGACCTTGGGTTTAGAAAGTTAGACAATCTTGACATTATACTCATGTAACTCTAAAGGGTTGGTCTACTGGTTCCTCGAACTCATGATTTCTCAACATAAAGTCTTGAGTTCAACTTTATCCATTATTGCATGAAGGGTTGTACATATCTGGGAATTGGTTATGTGCTCAAGAGTATTGGACACCTTGTTAGCCAAAAAAGAAAAGACTTTATACCCATACACAAATTCATAGGTTTATTAAGTAAGTGGGTTACTTATTTAATCTCTAAAAAAGTATGTTTTAAAAATCAATATCCATTTTTGACATTGATTAAACCCCAAACTATGGTGAATATCCCTACTTGTGGCTAATATAATTGAAAAGTTGCAAAGGGACTTTTTGTGGGGTGATAACTAGACTCATTTGGTAGGATGGGACAAAGTGTGTGCACCTATGGCCAATGGTAGTTTAGGTATAAGGAAACTAACTACATTCAATAAAGCTTTACTAGGGAAATGGCTTTGGTAGTTTGGAAACGAGGAGACCCGGCTTTGGAGGAGGGTGGTAGCTTTGAAGTTTGGGGAAGAGTGGGGGGATGAACTTATAAGTTGGGAGGAGTGCTTATGGGTGTGGATTATGGAGAGGTATCCGTATGGGTTAGGAGGATTTTAGCAAAAATACTCAATTTGTTGTTGGGATGGGGAGTAGAGTGAGATTTTAGCAAGATGGGTGGTGTGGGGATCAACCTCTCCAATTGGCTTTCTCGGGGCTGTATGGTATTGCCACTAATAGGGAGGCCCCCTCTAAGTCTGCTTTGACAAGGCTAGGGGTGGGGTAGGAGAAGTTGGGATGTTCGTTTCATTTGGGATGTTAATAATAACGAGTTGGACATAAGGGAGGTTTTTCTTCATATCTTGGAATCCAATATTCCTTCAATGGATATTGGGTACTGGATGAGATGGAAGTTAAAGCCTAGGGATTTTGACATCCGCTCATATTATAATAAGCTGCAAGGTTCTTTTATTATTGTCTTTCCTTGGAAAGGTATTTGGAAAGTTAAGACTCGTGTTTTCTTCTTCGTTTGGACTGTAGCTTGGAATATGGAATAAAATTCTTACCGGCGATAATTTGAGACTTAGGGGTTTTGATTTTGTTGACTTGTACATCATATGTCGTCATTGTGGGGACACTGTGGATCACTTACAGCTTCGTTGTGAGAAAGCTCATCGGTTGTGGAGGGTATTTTTTTTTTTTTTTTTTTTAAATCTTTTGGTTAAGTGTATGTTTCCTCCTTCATAAGCCATGGCCTTATGCCCCTGTAAAGAAGGGGATTCAAGAATTCTGCTCAATTATCATCTAATTCATATTGAGTAGCTCTTTTCTCTCCTTTAATTTTTTATTTTATTTTTAAAATCTATGTACTCGCGGTTAGATCCTTTACCATTGCACACAAATCCCTCTGAATATTTAGAATTAAATTGCAAGAACTGGCATCAAGATAAGGGTATGGACTCTCAATAGATTAGGGAGGGAGATTGTTGAATTTAGGATATAACCTTCTTTCAGTGTGACTTACTAAATATAAGTTGTTTGAATATTTGAGTGCATGTGCTTTTCTCTTCTTATGTATGGAATTTGTTGCTTTAATGCCTATAGAAGCTGCAGGGTAAGTGTTTTTGTTTTTTTATTTTATTTATTTATTTCAATTGGTTCTTCTACTTTCTACCCTAAATATCTTTTGTTGTTCAGTAGACCTGATGATATGTGTAATATTTAATTTTTGAATTTTAATCTTCCATGTTTCTGTTGTCTAGGAAATGAACCTCATGGTGAAGTATGGTCTACGCCCAGGTACTTTGAAGTGCGAATTGTTTAAAATTTTGTCAGAGCAAGGAAATAATGGGTTGAAAGTTTCTGAGTTGGCAAAGTCATTGCCGGTAAGTTGCTAGAATGTGTAGTTCACTTGTTAGGTTAGGAGAGAGGATGTTGACCATGTTGCTGTTATCATTCTCACTATCACCATTACTTTTGAAGGATGATAAATAAGTGTTCTGGTGAATTATATTAGTAATGATTTTTTTTTTTTTTGAAGATTGCTGAATTGAATATTGCCAGTACAACTGAAGAACTGGAGTCTTTAATATGTTCATCTCTTTCAAGTGATATTACGTTATTTGAAAAGATTTCATCATCTTCCTATCGTCTTCGTATTAGTTCTGTTGCAAAGGAAGTCGATGAATTTCAATCTGACACTGAGGACTCTGGAAGTGTTGATGACGACCCTAATGACCGTGGTCTGTGTAGCGACAGCGATGATTCGGGTTGTGAATCAGGAAATTCCAATTCAAGAAAATTTAAGTATATGAGCCGTCATAAAAGTCAAAATAACATGCTGATTGTACACAATGAAATCGATGAAAGCCATCCAGGAGAAGTCTGGTTGTTAGGATTGATGGAAGGTGAATATTCAGATTTAAGCATAGAAGAAAAGTTGAATGCATTAGTGGCTATAACTGATCTTCTTCTTGCTAGCTCCAGTATCAGAGTAGAGGTAATCTATAGACCATTATAGCCATGTTCTTTATTTTGAAGTGCTTTTGTTGTTTTTCCCGTGTGTGTGTAGCAAGTGACTTCTTAATGAAAGTTCTGCAGCCCTTCGTACTATAACTCTGTTCAACAGTGAATGTTCCTATGTTACTTATGATATTTGGTGTAACCAAAATGAATATGATGATTTAGGACATTCTTCTTGCTTCTTACCATATCTTCATCTTATCAAATTGGATGTCATTTTCAGTTCAACAACTGTGGTTTCATCATCAATTTACTGGGTCTTTCGTTGCTCTGTTGTTGACAGGTTTATAAATAGTGCACAATATAAATGTCTTTACATTAATCGCATAGCATTTCAATTTCCACGCGATCTATTGATTTTTATGTATACAACTGTAGCTATGATTTTTAAATGGTTTTGGTAATGCTGGATAATTCATCGTACTTTCACTTTCATGATTATTTCAATCGATGATTGAAGCTTATTTAGCTATTTTCTATTTAGGATCCAACACAAGCTATTGCTGAATGCACACCTAACATCCATCATTATGGTTCTGGCGCAAAATTAAAGAGGTCATCAACTAAACAGCACAGCATTGACAGGCCATCTTGGGGCTATGCTGGACAAATGCATAGTATAAAAGAAGCATACTCATTATTTAAGTTTCATCCAGTTGATTCTTCAGTGTCAATATCAAAGTCTTATGAGAAGGAGAGGTCCTCTGGCGAAGGAGAAAATGTAAAAGAAAAAGAAGTTGAGTCAGGTTTGCATCTCATGCAATCTGTGTTTTTGGGGTCTGATCGCAGGTACAATAGATACTGGCTTTTCTTGGGCCCTTGTAGTGCATTGGGCCCTTGTAGTGTATATGATCCAGGCCATAGGAGGGTTTACTTTGAATCTTCTGAAGATGGTCACTGGGAGGTGATTGATACCGTAGAGGTACCCTTCTGAGCCTTTGTTATAGTCTGTAGCCTTTTCTTGAGAATTATATTTATTAGATGTATTTAACTAGTAAAACTACACTTGTCCATATCTAATCATCTGTCACCTCCTGTCCATATTTAACCACCACTATTTGCTTGTTTTTTCTTCAACCCAATGCAGGATTTGCGTGCCTTGTTGTCAGTTTTAGATGACAGAGGTAAGCGGGAGGCAATCCTTATTGAATCTTTGGAGAAGCGACAAGCATTTCTCTGTCAAGCAATGTCAAATAAAATAGTAAAGAGTGCTGGAACCAGACATTTGACACAGTCTGATCAATCTGAGCTGGACATGGTCAGAGAGGACAGTTGTTCTCCAGTATCTGATGTAGACAACCTAAGCCTGACTGAGACTATAAAAGATTCTTTGCCTTCATCAGGGGCTGTTGTTCTAGATGTTGGAAATAAGGGAGAAGAACAACAAGAAAGATGGAACAGACTACAAGAATTTGATTCCTGGATATGGAATTCTTTTTACTCAAATCTTAACGCTGTAAAACATGGTAAAAGATCATATCTTGATTCACTTGCTAGGTGTGAAAGTTGTCATGATCTATATTGGAGAGATGAGAAGCACTGTAGGATATGCCATACCACATTTGAGCTCGATTTTGATTTAGAAGAAAGATACGCCATCCATGCAGCCACATGTAGGGAGAAAGAAGACTCTGAAATTCTGTTCCCACAGCATAAGGTTCTATCTTCACAAATCCAGTCTCTGAAAGCTGCAATCCATGCAATTGAGGTGGGTTTCATTTGTCTACTAGCTTTGTGTGTGTGCGTGTGTGTTAAGCTGACATGCTCTGCTAAGGAACTTGGCAATATATTGGGAGGAGGGTGCTTCTTCATAGTGGAGTTGCAATGACCAGGCCCTGGTGTTTTTTAGGAATTCTATATTTTGTTTGGGCCTAAGGAAATTATAACACTAAATGAGGTTTAGATAGGATTGATGGTGCAGGGTTGAGGAATTGACATGTGCATAGAGAACCGGAATGGCTATATAGAGTTGTGCTTTGGGACTCTTGTGGTTGAATTTATACCTATCAACTCTAAGGCCTAACTTTATGATTCTGTAAGGTAGCTATGGAATATGCCATTGCTTTATGGTGCCAATGGTTTGATTGGTAAGACATGCATATGATTGACGGAAGAATGCATCTCTCAACAGGCTGGAATGGTGAGAGAGTATTTGTGCTGTCAATCTTGACAATCTGGGATTCTTATCCAACTACACATAATTAGGATTCTTAATGGTATTTGGGCTTACAACTTTTTGTGTAATTAATAGCCAATGGTAAATGTGGAATATTTGGGCAGAATCGAATCGACGTTCTTTTGAGGATATGGTGAAATCTTTGGATCAGTTGCTAGACCTATGCAGACGGACCCTCTTTGATTGGTCTTGGTGTTGGGGCCTCTCAGATTGTTCTACTATCACGGATTTTCTTTTGTCTCTTAGGATAACTTAATGCCTGTTTGCTATTCTTTTCCCTCTTTTCTACTTGTTCACTATCGTTAACCTTGTATTTTGTTTCTTGCTTTTTCTCTTTTAATAAATTTTTTTCTTACCTATCAAAAAAAAAAAAAAAAAAGCCAATGGTAAATTTGACAAATATTGACCCAGTGTAGCATGGATTTACATCTCACATGCCCCCCCCCCCCCCCCCCCCCCCCCAAAAAAAAAAAAAAAAAGAAGAAAAGTAATAGCCCTTCACATGTTTGATTTTGGGAGTTTCCTGTTGATGTTGAAAAAGTGCACTTGTGTATGTGTCAACTTAGTGTGGATATTTTCTGTCTTCATCAAATAAAAAACCTTTTTTTTTTTTTTTTTTTAAATTATAAAAAAGAATATAGATGATGTATAGCATTCAATTCATTTTACGTGCAGTCAGTCATGCCTGAAGAAGCGTTGGTGGGTGCTTGGACAAAGTCTGCTCATAAGCTTTGGGTCAAAAGGCTCCGACGTACCTCTTCTATGGCTGACCTTTTGCAGGTTTTTCCCCCCTTCAAATATATATGAATTTATTATTTTATTTTTCTATAAGTAGCAAGAGCAGTTTCTGGGTGTAAATCTTGCAGGTTGTTCTCTGAACTGCACATGTTTATTCATCCTACTTCATAAATCTCACAGGTTCTTGCTGATTTTGTTGGTGCCATCAATGAGGACTGGTTGTGTGAATGCAATGGTCAGCAAGTTTCCTTTAATATTATTGAAGAGACTATTACATCCTTTGCATCTATGCCGCAAACATCATCTGCAGTTGCACTTTGGTTGGTGGAATTGGATGCCTTAATTGCTCCCTACTTGGAAAAAGTTCGTTTTCAAAAGAGGCCAGAAATCAGTACCAAAGGTAAAGGTATCTTTATCTGTCATATGCATTTTATTCAAAACATCATAAATTTCAACTCATGGGACTTCCCGATTTGTCTATCAATTTGCTGAATTGATTTAGGTTCAAATCCTTTTTCCAAGTATAAGTTGAGAAAGTAGAGGCAGATTGTTAATAATTTGAATTTTACAATTTAGTTGTGGTCCTTTTGTGAACCTACTGTCGTCGTGGAGGAAATATGATGATAGGTGAATAGTATCCTTGTGCAGTATTCTTTATGGTATAATATTCACTGTTACTAATAATGATATATATATATATATATATGGATAAATCTGGTACAGTGGTACTTTTAATAATATGAAGTTGAAAATAGCTGCTTAAGGAATTCTTCCTTTTTCCCACCTCAAGATATAAAAAGGAGTTTCCATTGAACTTCTTTTCTTTAATTTTCAAAAAGAAGTGTTTTCTGGAGAAGAATCTCTAGCAAAAAATTTGCTATAGAATAATTGTTAAATGTAATATTTAAAAGAGAAATTGTACTTATAAACAAAGAAAAGGAAAGAAATAAATGAATTCTCCACATAATATGAACCACTTTAATTTTTTTAGAAAATAATAATAGAATTAAACCTGCAGGCTGCAGCTCACTTTTTTTGTGGAAAAATTTTCCTTATAATATTGTTCTGATTAAACAAATGGGCCTTGATGTAATCTATTTTTTTCATGGAAGATTTCTTGATACTTCCTTTGTTTGAAGTGGTTTATGTTTAGTACAATCAACAATCTATTCCTTTCCTTTTGTTTTGATCCCCTTGTCTGTCTTCCTAATGGTGGTGATCTGCTAGGCTGATTCAATATGGCATGACATGTGTCCATTTGACAAACTGTCGATGGTAGAATACTTTAAACCTTGTTAGGAAAGATTAATTAGGTGTTTCTCCATTTTAATCAAAGATCACTTGCTTTCTGTGGTTCAAGCCCCACCTCCCCTCCTCCACCTAAAAAAAAAATCAAAGATCTCTTGCTTCTCTAAATGAACCGTATCTTACTAATTATAAGAAGGGGCAAAGTGAATGTGATCGATGAATAGAGCAAAGAACTAGGTTCTCTGTTAGTTTGTTATGGCTAAATAAATGAAAAAAAAAAAGAAAAAAAAAAGAAAGGAAAGTAATAAATCCCCTAATTTAAACGCTTCATTAGGAACCATACCAAGTTGCACTGTGTCTTTTTGGAGCTAGATTGCAGAACCCATCTGTAATATATATTCTGGAGGTAATTTTTGTAATTTTCTTATTACATCGGCTTACGTCCCATGCTATACTTTACGCAAGCAGAGATTGTTCATGTATCCTCTTTAATCTTTAGTGGTAGTGATATTTATTTGCTGCAAAAACCAGTTGGGATGCATAGTTGCTATGATCTTTTTCCCAGAGTGGCTGGATTCTGGAAATAGATGCGAGTTATTGGTTGAAACTTGAAATTATAATACATATTTTGGTTTTGCACATAGATATTTTTTGTGAGTTCTCTTTTGAATATCTAAGTTACATTATCAGCTAAAATGCTCCTTTGCGTTGCAGGTAGGTGTGCTCCAAAGCAATCAATGCAGCTTTCTTAAGATGCTTATGCTAGTAGGAATTAGTATCTCCATATTTGAGGCATTGAGGAACATTTTACATGTTCATTTTTCTCACTGTCACAATATCACCCAAATATCTGTTGCGGAATCAGTGAACAGTTGTTGGCTATAGTGGCTTTTAGTTTTGAGGGGCATCACCGATGCTTTTTGGGTTTTGAATGGAAGGTGCCGATAGCAATATCTTTTTTGTACAAAGTACTGCTCGACTCCATTCCTTTTTTTGTTGTCAATATAAACTGATAGCTTGAGCTATTGAATGTTGTACAGCATTAGATTAGATATATTCAAGAAAGCAAAGTCTTTGGTTCATTAACTTTCACAAGCCCTCTTAATTCATTACATTAATGTAGTCGAGGCCTCTTTCAAGTTGCAACCTTTTGTGTTGATAAAATAAAGTTTTGTGAATGTTTACTTTTCAATCTACTTAACAAATAGAGGAGTAAATCTTTGGCAACGTATGCTTCTTTATTTGTTCTCTTTTTCATTTTCCTATATTTCAATGTACACAGTGAAGAAGAAAAGGGTAATCTTTTTACTCTCTCTAGGAGTTCACAGAACAGGAATTGTTTGAAATTTGGCATCTTCGGCGTCTTTCTTTTCTTTTTTCTTATTATGGTTAGATGGAAAATTGGAGAGACTTGTTGAGGGAGAGGAACTTTTTGGTTCATTAAAATATCTATGAAGATTTCTACTCTCATTTTATATTATTATGTTAATATAAACTCAGCGGCTGCACTAGAATGACAATATTTGTGTTTCTGCTATGCACTTTGCTGTGTCAGTTCACTTTGTTGTCTGATTTGTAGAGAATTGTTTGAACTGTTCTGTTTGAATGAATTACTGATTCATCCCCCCAACCAAAAAAGGAAGGACATTCCCTTCCAATGGGTCCTCTGCAACTATAGAAGAAAACTAGCTACAAATGAAACAAAAGATCGAATGTTAAACTCACTGAGAATGACCTTGCAAGTGATCTTATATAGTCATGCCTTGCTCAACTCTTATGGTCTTTTTTGAAGTCCTTGTGTGGCATTGTTGCTTGCCTTTTGAAGTTGAAATTCATCGGTTGAAGAACGTTAAAGATTAAATGCTTTTAAGATGTTAACAGGACCAGCACGATGGTCTTTTGTTGAACTCAAGAACTCTGAACTGAGAAGATGAGACATATTATAGTATACCTCTTGGCTACATGCCAGCCATGCTTAATTGTTTATAGCCAGAGGAATACTTTGACGACATCCGGTTGTAATCATATGTTTGGATTTCATTAAGAAACAAATGTACAGCATCTAAAAAATTGTACGTAAATAAGGAGTAGAGTAGTCGATAGTTTTATTGGTGAACTCTCTCTAGTTACAGCTTCCATAATGGAGTTTGGTTTGGCTCCTCCTCAAGCCATACATCCAATGAACAGCATGTGCGATGCTTTGGGCTTTTGTGGCAGCAACATTTGTAACCTGTGGTAGGGAACAGCTCATGGCAGCAATGAGGTTGTCCTTGTCGTCTCCGAAAGATCAGAGCAAACATTGTGCAACCGTTATGTTTGTAGCTTCTAGGAGCAGATTACATCTAGTGCATCCAGTGCATTGGACCAATGACACTGGACACTGGATATAACCCGCTCCCCTAGCTTCCTATCTTGGTAACTTGATGCTTGTCTGGTTGGATAATTAATATTGAAATCCACATTCATTTCAAGCATCAATCTTAAAGGAGAGTCAAGAGGTACGAAGAAAGTGCACATGATTTTTGCTTTATCTACTCCTCCATTCAAATTCCTTACTATTTAATCTCCTTTCCCTCTAGGATGGATCTTCAAACTAAAATAGATATAAAAGGATATATCAAAATATATAAAAGCAGAGACCTCATGAGGGAGAGAATGAGGTCTTGTCATATGGTGCTTTAATATTGCATTTAGCTTCTTTAACCTTTTCTCATTAACTCTTTTTACTGTTACCCAAAAGATCATGTTATTTTTATTTTATTTTATTTTTTATTTTTACTGTTATCTAATATTGCATTTAGTCTCTTTAACCTCTTCTCATTAACTCTTTTTACTATTATCCTAAAAATTATGTTAATTTTTTATTTTATTTTTATTTTTTTTACCATTATCTAAAAGATGGGGTTGTTATTGAAAATTAGACCAAACTTTATGAAACGCCCAAGCCCACTTATTCCCTTACATATTATGACCCAAGTATGATCCTTTCCCAAGTGTAGATGAAAGCCAAGGCTCTATCCCACTTACAAACTCTCTTTCTCCTCCCCCACATGTAGATCAAACTCGAAAGCCAAGATCATAACTCACTTAGAACTTCTCTTCCTCTGTGCAAGTTTCCCTTTAGAGACATACACTCTTCAGCTTATTTAAAAACAATGGTTTGCAATCCGTATTCAGTGACCCCATCTAACAAAACCAATGTTCCTACTCATTTTTGTAGTCTTAATTTAGTCTTCTTGTGTAAACTAATGGAGATATATAGTCAAGGAAAATATACAATCACTAAAAAAAAAGAAGGAAATTTATAGCCTAACCTCAATAGTCTCATCACTCTCTCTCTCTCTCTCTCTCTCTCTCTCTCTCTCTCTCTCTCTCTCTCTCTCTCTCTCTCTCTCTCTCTCTCTCATTTTGAGTGGTATATTAGGATTCCCTATATTGAAGATAATATTCAATCTTACCAATGGGCTACACATTGTAAGGATTGTCTTCTAAAATAACGAATACTTCTCTTGTTGTGCTACAGAAAATGTCAAATGGTATGCGATATGACATAGTCATTGATAGTCATATTGCATTCAACTATAATCATATTAAATTTTGAGTTGTCAATGATGCTATGGTACTAGGTATGAAGACCAATTAGTTGATATGACATGATATACTCCTACAGTCGATTAAGAAATTCACAACAAGTTGGATCAAATTGTTCGTGATGCCTTCGAATTGCTGATTTTTTTTTTTTTTTTTTTTTTTTAATGCAAATGCATGAAAGTGGTAGGTCCATCATAAGCATAAAGATGATCATAAGTTCAAATATGAAAAATAATTGAGATACTGTGGTCATAGATTCTGATAGCATTTGTCCATTCTGAAAGTCTAAACAATTTATGGGATTCTAGCAAAAAACATTTGGCATATAATCTATAGTGCAAAAATAATTTTCGTAGAAACTAGAGAGGACTTCTAAAACTTTTAGTTAGATGCATACCAATTTTTAAAGTCGTCCTATAGTATTTACATGGTTTGGCTTAAAGCAGAATTTCATTGGCAAAATCAGTGATGTGTTCATTCAATCAAATCCATGAGCAACAATGGTATGCCATTTGTGATCTTTTTATTGTAAATGTTACTTAATTCAATTATTTAATTATATATGCACTACTTTTTTTTATTGTTAGTTCCTGATTTATATTGTTTTTAAAATTAAAAAAAATATTGTGGCTAACAATATGTACTTATTTTACTTATTATAGCAAATCTATGTTTATTTAGATGTTCTTTTCTCTGAATCCTTTTCAAGCTTTTCTTGCTTACTCAATTCTTATTGTTGTAAATAGTGAAGATCGGAATTCTATAGAAATCAAGTTTATTGTTTCAATTTGAGACCAACATAATTTAATTATAGTTTTTATGCAAAACTTGAGACCAACATACTTTTAGGCAAAGTTTTCCCGTGCATCACACAGGTTTTCAACTAGTAAGATTAGTAGTAGGCTTATATTGGATTGGTGTTTATGGTTTTTATTTTTATTTTTATTTTTATTTATTTAATTATTTTAAATTTTAAATTTGATTGCAATGCACATGTACAAAGACGCACACACAAATACTGAGTTGCAATGACACATCAATTGATACATAACAGTTATTTGTTAATAGATATGAATTGGCAATAAGAAATAAATCAACCTCTTAACCCTAGTGGCGTAGTACAATGTAACCAAAACTGAACTTTCTATACTGCCTATCCCTAACTGAAAATTTCAAAAATTGTAGGGATACTTATACCAATGTTAACAGATAATACAGTATCCAGAGTTTGCTGGGATATAAATGTCACTTGATGTTCAGGCTGGAACTTGTCATCACAGTTGAAGCAAGGACCTTCTTCCTCCTTTCCTCCATTTGAGCAGGTGACAATCTTTGTAGTGGAAGCTTGAATCTTGAATCCAACTTAACCTCAAGTTTTGGGCCTAGAATTCAAAGGTTGGCAGATTCAAAGGAAGATTTATAATCTCTACGGCTACTAATTTGATATTCTTCTTGGATTTTGGCTAATCCAAAGACTTTATTGAGACTGTCGGGGCTAAATATCTTCACAGCCAACCTCACATCATCCTTGAGGCCACTAAGAAAACAACTCAGCTTATGATTCTATGATAAGCATTTGATTCTATTTGACAAAGCCTCAAATTGCCCTTTTTTAATATTGGACTCTTATCTAATTATCTTTTATTTACTATTTTGGATCTTGGTTTGTATTCTAAACATCATTTAATAGGTATGGATTTACTTTATTATCCATTATTACTTTAAAATTGATAAATGTTTAAGAATATATACAAAAATAAATGTTTAACAATATATAAAAAATATATATTTAATAAATAATTAATACACGTTTCCCTGTCGTATCATATCCTAAGTTTTTCAAGAAATATTGTACCTCTATACCCGTACATGTATTTGTACATGTGCATCTTAGCAACAAGCATGCTTGGGGGCTAATGTTCATGACCCATTTTTCTACGAGCTTCAAGACCCTAGTCCATAAAGGCTCAAAATCATTCTAATAAAGTTAGACTGCTAAAGCCACAAACTACACTGTCAATAATGAGGCCTATTAAGGATGATCCAATTGACAATAAAGATGACCACAGTAGAAATCTGAGCCACTCTTGAAGGGTGACTAGCTCACGAACCAAGTCTGTAATGAGTCCAACCCATTGATAATCAGCTCAGGGAGGTTCAATTTGGTTGGAAAGGGAGTGAAATCTGAGCATGTATTACGAAATTCATGCACATGCATCAAGTGGTCAAGTCCAACTTACTGTCCAAGTCAGCCAAGGTGTCTATGTCTTGTCCTTTATTATTTTCCTCATTGGACTTCTTTGGGACTGAACTCTTTGGGCAGCTTCTTTTAGATCATAAGAATATCTGAGAATAGGGTTATAAAAAAAATGAAAAAAAAAAAAAAAAAAAAAAGAAGAAAAAGAAAGAAACTCTGAATTATTTTAAAGGGTAAATAGGTAAATTCAATTAATATATTTGGAGGTTTGGGCTAATAACAATTAGGTCCAAGATTTTTTAAAACTAATCAATTTGGTTTTTAAAACTAATTTAGTTTATAAAACTGTTGAAAAAAAATAATTAATTGGTTAGGGACTAAATTAGGTAATTTTGAAAAATTTTAGACTTAATTAGTATTAATCAAAACCTCAAGAATGTTAGCGGATTATTGGGTAAGCCATCCTTGTCTCCTAGTTCTGGTTAAGAACGGCAAGTAAAAAGTGAGAAAATAGGTTGCGTGCTTTTCCGGAGGTTGAACTTTTGTTGGTATCTAACTACCATTGGTATTTATTTTGCCACGTCTTTTGTGTTTGCCCACAAAACTCTTGGCTACAACAAAAAGAAAAAAGAAAAAAAAGGGTCTCGTCTACCAGTACGTTATCCATAATCCTAGCACTTAAAAATTATACTAGCAAACAAATAAATCAGTGATAGATTAGATGCCATAAATCAAGTACGAGTTTTCAATAAAATAAGAGACAGGTCGTTCGTGTTTGTGTGTGTATATATATATATATATTTTTTCAATCCATCAACAATGGTCATCGAGTTTTTATTATATATATATTTTCAATCCATCAACAATGGTCATCAAGTTATTATTATTATTATATATATTTTCAATCCATCAACAATGGTCATCAAGTTTTTATTATATATATATATATATATATATATTTTTTTTTTTTTTTTTTCAATCCATCAACAATGGTCATCAAGTTTTTTTTTTTTATTATTACTTTTAAAAATAAAATAAAATTAACGTTCCTATATTTAGGGTCCGTTTGGATAAAACTTATTTTGCTGAAACTGAAAACTGAAAACACTGTAGCAAAATAATTTTTAAATATGTGAATAGTACTGCGGGACCCATTTTAATAAATAAGTTGCTGAAAGTGATGTTTGTGGGTCCATAAATAGTGCACAAGTGCACTGTTCATGCAGAAAGTCAACATTCACGGCTTGAAAAAAAAAACGTAAAAAACGTAAACGCAATTTCAGTCCTATCCAAACCGCACCTTAGTAAGTCATGGATTGTAATAGATTTGAAAGATATGTGCCCCACAAAAATTTTATCCACCACGTTATCATCTATAAAATTTTTGGATGTCCTATTGTTTAGAATTGAAGTAATATGAACAAAAGATATAAAACAAGTTGAAAAGGGTGACTTGAATCAAGCATAGTTAAATTTGCTAAAAATAGAAAAGAGAAAGGAAAAAATATATATATATATATATATATATTTTAAAACACTGGTATTGAATTTGCTAAAGAAATGCTATTTTAACACACCAAAAACGTATTTTATTATTTTAACATAGTATTTGACAATAATTAAATACATTTCTCATTAAAATAACCTAAAATAAGATCAACCTTTTATTAAAAAGAAAAAAGAAAAAAACTCAACCACAAAAGTAGAGAGACCTGGCATAAGTGACATGTGAGAGAGGAGAGAGAAGAGGAAAATAAAGAATAAAAAAAGTAATGGAAAATGTTTATTTTAAAATTCAAACTTCGTATCTTTTTATTAGATGTAAATTTTGAAAATCTAACCATTAGATTTATGTTTTTATTATATCCTCTATACTTGAAAATTTTTAAGAAAGTAAAAAATCAATAATTGCATATTCAAATGTTTAAATTTCAAGTTTTTATAGAAAAATTATTGATAAAATGGTAAATAACATTCAATTTGAATGAAATTTAACATACATATTAAGAACATAAATATAAAGAACATACAATTCAATGGTTAGATTTTCAAAATTTTTATTTAATAAAAATATATAGAATGAATTTGAAAGATTTCTTTCCAAACTAATTATAATAGCATTTGATACTGTGCACTGATAAAACACATTTAATGAAACTCACTTTTTGTCATTTGCCTTTTTAATATGCTAAATGCTAAAAATTTAATATTTAACGCATCCAATTTTAGTACTCTTATATATTGAAATTGAAATAATTTGACAAAAAAAAAATATAAACATGTTGAAAAAGGCCATTTAAATCAAGTATAGTTGAAAATTTGCTAAAAGAGAAAAAGATTAAAAAAAAAAGGATATATATATATATAAAAGGTGAACGCTTAAATCTAGCATAGCTGAAAATTTGCTAAAAAAAGAAAAAAGAAAAAAGAAAATTCGGCTTCCTAAAAATAAAAAAGAAGAAAAGAGGAGGGAAATAAATCAATAATTAAAAATATTAGCTAAAATGTGGACCAGACAGAAAAAGTGTAGAAGAATATTCATTGTTCACGTGTTTTTTTTAATAATCACACGTCTGCTTTTACAAACACAACTATTTAGTATTTTTCAGAGATTAATATGAGTCTCTGATTCTTTTACATAGTTTCGTTTGGAACGCAAGAAAAACAGCGCCTATTTTCTTGCACCATCTTCATTCTCAGACTTATTTGCTTGCCACCCATCAAAGATTTTCTTGTTTCTTCAATTGGGTATTCTCTGTTTTTTCATTACCTTATTCTTTTGCTATTTTGTGATTTTAATTCATCTGGGTTTTCATTTTCACCTGCCATTCTTTCTTCTTAGCTGTTATATACCGAACATTCTGATTACTATTTGACTTTTTTTTTTTTGTTTTTGTTTGTTGGAATATTTCACTATGTAGTATATATTGGTTTCATTTGAATTTCACTTTGAAATGATTGTTCATGAATTGAAATTCTGATTATATATCACAATTTGCTACTTTTTTTTTTTTTTGGTTTGTTTGGTATAATATGAATTGGGTTCTTTACCAATCAGAACGTTGATTTAGTATTTTTGTTTCTATGCTTGTCTAGATTTTCTGTTTCTCAGCTACCAAATAGAGGGTAATACATATTATTATTCAGTTCTTTTACACTTTTAAGGTTCAATAATAATCTGATGTTTCAGCTGTCATTTCTCAATTAATTTAGTTCTTTTTTTTTTCCCACGATTTCAAACATTGCAGATTCACTTCTGAAAAAACTTTATATGTTGATGATTTATATGTTTCTGATTTTAGTTTGTACCATGCAGGTGTCTTGAATTAAATAGGAGATTTTGGATTCTTTTTGACCAAAAGGATTTCGAGTATAATACACTTTGTTTAATTTGATAGAAGAATTGTATTAATGGGAACTTCTGAAGCAGTTCTGCAAGTTTTGTCTGGGGCTGTACCTCGTCTATTTCATAGTGACTCATGTTTTAGCACGTCAGATTCAATATATGCTTCTAAATTCCGTTTAAAATGTTCGAGGAGAAGGGCCTCAAGGTATCTGCAGTTTCTCAAGTGTTCAAGTGTGCTGCAGTATGGAGTTGGAGGGATAGGAAGTGGTGTTCCCAATAAAAAAGCTGATCCTTCTTCGCTTCAAATTTGCAAATGCCAAAAATCTGAGAGTGTAAGTGGGGTAACTACGGAAGATGGAAATGGGGCATGGTTTGTTGACAATGCAAAGAACTTAAATCCCATTAATGGTATGGTGAATGCGCCAAATGTTCTGGAGTTTCAGGATCTTCAACATTTGAAAGAAGAAAATGAGGGTTTGAAATCTAACAGTGCAAATGGTACACTAAGAGATACCTTTCACAAGATTAGTGTTGATTCCATTGAGGATGAAGCATGGGACCTACTCCGGGAATCTGTGGTGTATTATTGTGGTAGTCCTATTGGAACAATAGCTGCAAAGGACCCGACAAGTTCCAACACGTTGAATTATGATCAAGTTTTCATACGAGATTTCATACCTTCTGGTATAGCTTTCTTATTGAAGGGGGAGTATGATATTGTTCGGAACTTCATCCTTCATACACTTCAGTTGCAGGTAATGCAAAGGACTATATAACACCAAACGCTTTCTGGAGAGAAATCAACCTATGAAGTTGTTCCATAATACTCACTGCTTAACAACGGAAACAATTCATTTACCTAGCTTGTTTTGTCAAGTTACATTATGTTCACCATTGTTTGATTCACATATTAATTCAATTCTGTGCTATTTGTTTTCCTCTCATATTTCTTGATGTCTTTTTTGCTTGTGTATGAGGGTGTCTGGAGCTTTTCAAGCACCTGACTATTTCCTTGGGTGTGTGAGAGATGCATTTATTCAATTAGTAGTTGTTATAGTAGATTGTAATTTATTTTTTTGGAACCATCTACTTGAAACTTTCTTTGCACGCAATTGTTGAAATGAACTTGCTGACATGATTCTGTAATGAAACTTTCCTTATGTAGAACTGTAGATATGATAAATATAAGACAATTGCTTATTTATATGTAAATGTGTGAATGTCAGTGGCTTTGCAATACAAAACTCTGTCAGATTTTTATTTATTTTTGAAACATAATATCAAATAGATAGCTTATACATGTACATTCTGCTTATATGCAAATCTTGGTTACAAATTCAAAATTGATGCCCATTTGAGAACATTACTTGTAAGAGGTTGGTATCTTACTAACTATCCTTATAAGATAATTAAGTACTTGTTTTTTTATGTATTCATCCTATTAATTACCCATGGCGCCATGAACTGCAGAGCTGGGAGAAAACAATGGATTGTCACAGTCCTGGTCAAGGGTTGATGCCAGCTAGTTTCAAGGTGCGTACAGTTCCCTTGGATGGTGATGATTCTGCAACAGAAGAGGTATTGGATCCTGACTTTGGAGAGGCAGCAATTGGCCGTGTCGCACCGGTTGATTCTGGTAAATATTTTTATCTTCAGCTCAACTGGATTTCTTTAAAAGAAAATATTTTCGTTCATTAGTTCCTTCTGGTGCTGAATCTGTATTTGTAATATTATGTCAATTTCAGGATTATGGTGGATTATTTTATTACGTGCCTATGGAAAATGCTCTGGGGACCTGTCTGTTCAGGAGAGAGTTGATGTGCAAACAGGAATTAAAATGATTTTAAGGCTATGTATTGCTGATGGTTTTGATATGTTCCCTACATTATTAGTGACAGATGGTTCCTGCATGATAGATCGGCGAATGGGAATTCATGGTCACCCTCTAGAAATACAGGTATATCAGATGTCATATCATTCTTCCATGATCACTTGGATATAATTTACAGAAGACACCATGATTTTGGATCATGAAGCAATTGCTTGTGGCTGGAAAACTTGGAGGAAGAGAGGACAAAAATCATTGAATGATTTCTATTAATTACTTTTTAGGAATATCTGGATTTTTTTGGTGTCACTGGGGTATGAAAATTGATGTTTTGCTATAGTAATTAATGATTAGTAATAAAGAAAAAGCATAGCTTGGTTATTGGAAAGATGTTGATGAACTTTTAAATAATTCTAATGGAATAAAGATTATAAAACTTGACATGGATATAGGAGTTGGGAAGGGTAATTGAGGTTGAAAGATTAGATTTTAAGCTTGTTGAGGCTTGTCATTCCACAAAGGAATTCAAAAGCGTTACCTAGTGCTAATAATTTTGTATTATCAACAAACTAACAAAAATACAGTGTACTGACGAGGTTAAAAAGGTTCTGTTGATCCTTAAAGGAGAAACACTGGTTTCTTGAGAATAATTTTGGAGTGTTAGGGGTTTGGTTGATGGTTACTTGTTTTGTAACACTGGAAAGGAGGTTCAAGAAGATCATCTCTTACATAAAATGAAATTATTGGTGATCAGGTTATGAGGTTCAGACAGGCGTTAAGTTATGTTATATTAGAAGGACAATGATGTAAGATCATAATATGCAAATGACAAAAATGTTGTTAGGGATGAGTGGGATGAAACTTGAGCATCAAGATACCAAACTGAATGAAGGAGATACTGACCTAGGGCATCATGGATTGCCAAATAAAAATAAGTAAAAAATAATTTTGTTGTGTTTTATGCAATACAAAGATGATTGCTTTGTCTTGGTAATGGATCTGTAATTAAGGCAGGGACACTTATCCAAGAAGTTAGGAGATGTGTTTGCATTAAAGGAGCCTAGATGTTGAAGATGATCTTAGCCATGATAAATACTGTTTTTGTTATTGGCATTAAACTCCATTTTTATCAGTGCTTAAGTGTCAAAAAATTATCTCATGGCCTATCTCAAGCCTAGAAGGAGGAGGGTTGTAGTAGGTTGATGGCTTAGTGTAAAATTTAGTCACTCTATTATGAATTTTAACAATATATGTGGTTAAGCTCGGTTAGTTTGTTGAGGATTTATAGCCCCAGTTTTGGAACTAAAGCTTTGTTGTTGTAGTGCTTTTTAGGAGTCTTTTCAAAATTTCCAACTCTAATAATTGGTTTTGCTGGCTTATTTCAACAATTTCATCAGTCATCCTTTTGCCTTTGCCTCCCCTTTTGTTTTTTTTGCTTTGTATTTTTTGGTGTGTTTGTGTGTTTTTTAGGGGGGAGGGGAAGGGGTAATGGCTTTTGACTAGTTAGCGGCTCTATTGCAGCATGTAGAGATGTGAACTTATCTTGCTTCCACCCATGCATAAGGTAATAGTATATTTTGGACTTAATATGATCCGATACATACTCTAAAGTTCTTTGGAGATCATTGTGGGCATTGAGTTGAACTTGAGAGATGATTTCTTGTCTGGTATTGTTGTAAATAGGATAAGTCTGAATATGCTGGTTATGTTTTGGGCTATAAATGATAGGACAGTGAAATATATTTGCTTTTCATGGAATTATTAAATCTGATAGATTACTTATAGGCTTTGATTGTGGAGAGATTTATGCATGCACAGAAAAGTAAGTTATATATGTTGTATGATGTCTAGGTAATTCTCTCTCTCTCTCTCTCTCTCTCTCTCTCTCTCTCTCTCTCTCTATTTATTTATGTATTTATTATTTAAATAATAAAGATTTATTAATATTGAAGAAAGAGACACCGAAGTATAGGGGGTATACAATCAAATACTTAAATTACATAAATCAAGTAAACCAAGAATAGAAAACAAAGAATGGTTTCTCAATGCTGGCAACTAGTCCATTAAGGTTCTAAAAAAGAATAACTTGAGATCTGGCTTAGATCTCTTATTATCTTCAAAACACCTGCTATTTCTTTCCTTCCAAAGACACCAAATCAAATAATGGGGGACAACCATCCATATATGACCATTTCGATGATGACAAATTTGTGTCTCTTTTTAAAATTCCTAACAATCTAGAGGCCACTTGAGCAAAAAAACACAGATTAGAGACAATGTCAGAGGGTTGGCTACTATTGATTTGATTATTTGCTTAAATCAGATGCTTAGAGACTAGAGAAATTGTTGCAGTTCAATCTGTTCATGTGCTAGTAGCATTGGAATGATTTCAGGGATAAAATCTTAAATCTTATGGATTTGAAAAAAGAGAAAAGTGGAAAAAGAAAAATAATCGGATTTCCCTAGTAAGGGCTTTGGACTTCAACTTTTATCGTTGGTGTAAAGATTTGGTTTGGTTTGTTTCTTATCAAAAAAAGAAGAAAAAAAAAGAAAAAAGATTTGGATTAGATTCTTGGAGCCAAAATTTGGTTTGCAGTGGGAATAGCTAATCCATGGACGTTGCAGTTGTTAATGAGGTCTTCATTGGTGGGGCTTTTTCGTAGCTGCTTCAATGTTTAAAAGCTCAATCTCTCTTTATCTCGTCTAGTAAGCTAAAGTGTTTGAGCTTTTTGTCAATTTTGTGAAGTGGCTTGTCCTTTTTAAGAGACTTTTCAGTTCAGTGCAACGTTACTGACACAAGACAATCAGAACAATTGAACAGTAAAATTGAAAGACAAGAAAATAAAGGGATAAAACCTAGGAGTCAGAGTCTTGTTTGCAGTCAGCACCAAGCGAGAAAAACCACTAGAAGTTAGTACCTAGGGTTGGCTAGAGTCGACACTAGACCAAAGAAATCAAAAGGCTTTTTTTTTCATTCATAAAAAATCTTCTCCAAAAGGAGTACAATAGTTTGCTTATAGAGGAAAACTAAACCATAGTTCTAATTGGTGTAGGAAACTCTAATTGCCTTATTACAAGAATAACTTTACTACCATATATTAAAATACTAATAGCCTAATAAACTACTAGGACCTAAAACATGAAAATACAATGGACTTGCAAAAATAAATAATACTAAATTAAATAAAAATCTCCTTGTGTCTCCCTCATCATTTACTTTTGAAAGAGACTGAGCTTCTCATATTTTAAAAAGTTTCAGACCTCCTAAACTGGTCCCAAGTCTGGTACAATGTCTTACAGGCTTTGAGCCTGCTTGAGGCTGTCGGTTAAGTTGATGTAGAAAATATCCTTTGCTCTCACTTTTAAATCTCTTGCTCTCCGGAATTTCAAATTGAGCTGCTTCACATTAAGAAAGAGTGGAGTTTATTAAACTAATGATCATAATGAGTTTTTGGGGGAGCTTCTTCTGTGCTCCAATGGGGCCTACCCAAGGTCCAAGCCATTAGCTAGATATAAGGAACCTTAGGTGAACAAACACTATGTTTGATGCACAATTGATATGCTACATTGGGATAATTTCTTTCAGAATTGTTAGAGCTGCAACTTAGAAATTGTTCTCTGGGAAAGAGTGAAATGTTGTAGTCAAGGACGATAGGATTGCCCAAATGGTTAATGACATTTGCTTGTGCTGCAGTTTGGTAAAGGTTATAATATACCAAATCTTGCAATTTTACCTGTCTTTTTACCTTTCCCCTGGTGCTAAAGTCAGTTTCACCTGAGCATGCAAGAAAAAGAGTTTAGTAGTCTGATGATGATCTTTTTGTTCTTGTAGGCACTTTTTTATTCAGCGTTACTTGGTGCTCGTGAAATGCTTGCTCCTGAGGATGGATCAGCTGATCTTTTGCGGGCACTGAACAATCGTCTAGTAGCTCTGTCATTCCATATTAGAGAGTATTATTGGGTTGATATGAAAAAACTAAATGAGATTTATCGTTATAAGACTGAGGAGTACTCATATGATGCAGTTAATAAGTTCAATATATACCCAGATCAGATTTCTCCTTGGTTGGTGGAATGGATGCCCAATAAAGGTGGCTATCTAATTGGAAACTTGCAACCAGCTCACATGGATTTTCGATTTTTTTCTCTAGGAAACTTGTGGTCTGTTGCGAGTGGTCTGGCAACAATGGATCAATCACATGCCATATTGGATCTCATTGAAGCCAAATGGGCAGATTTGGTAGCTGGTATGCCGCTTAAGATTTGTTATCCTGCTCTTGAAGGTCAGGAGTGGCAGATTATCACAGGCAGTGATCCTAAGAACACGTAATGTATCATGTATCTTGCTTCTAAATGATGATATACTTTTTCTTTGACTTTGTTGTTTCCTTCATGCCACAGTTTCTCTTTTTTGATACAGGCCTTGGTCCTACCATAATGCGGGTGCTTGGCCAACTTTGCTCTGGCAGGTTAGTTCTTGTGGTCCAGTTAGGAACACTCTTAAATATGTTGTTTGTTTCATTTTCTTCCTGAAGAGAGAAATTAGTTTTATTAATATAGTCAGTCCAAAAAAAGAACAGGGGGTGGTGGGGAATGCACATAAAGTGTTATAATTAGTTACAGTTTTGAGGAGTACTCATGTCTCTTTCTGGAATTCAAGGTTGTTTGGTCTTTCTTGATGAAATGCAATTGGTTGGAGGACCTATTATATATTATGTATCAGTATGGTCACTTTTTTTCATAATATCTGGCCCTATTTAGGAGCATCCAACTAACAATCACTGGTCTAATCAGATGACAATAACCACCTGTACTGTTCAGAATGTCTTGTGTATCTTTTTAACTTTCTGCAGATTGTATACACATCAGGATGGATATGCATAATCAATCGGGAAAGTTTTAACAAATTATTAATAAATAGAAATAAAGTTTTAACGCATTCAAGATGTCTTTGCAGCTCACAGTTGCTTGCATAAAGATGGATAGGCCAGAAATTGCTGCTAAAGCTATTGAGGTTGCTGAGAAACGCATATCACAAGATAAGTGGCCTGAATATTATGACACTAAAAGAGGAAGGTTCATCGGAAAACAATCACGCCTGTTTCAGACCTGGTCAATTGCAGGATACCTTGTGGCAAAGCTCCTGCTTGCTGATCCAAGTAAAGCCAAGATTCTTATAACTGAAGAGGATTCTGAACTGGTCAATGCCTTCTCTTGCATGATTAGTGCGAACCCAAGAAGAAAGCGTGGTCGGAAGAATTTGAAACAGACATATATAGTATGAGTATTCTATAGTCATATTGACTAGGTGCCAGACAGTTTACCTGCATGCATATAATCTGGGTTTAAGTATTTGCCAATTAACATTTTAATCTATCAAAGTTCTATGATTCTTTGATAATTGGCCAACAGTATGATAATTCTTTATTAAATGGGGTGGGAAAGCTGAACTTGTTGCAAAGGCCTTTCCTGTGATATTTAATTGTAAAGATTATGTAGCCTAATTTAGGAAATTAGGTGGTACTTAATTACTCTATTGAACACACAGACTGTAATTTTAAACTTCTATGTATCATAAATAAAATTAATTATATTGTCTTTGGGATTCCACTTTGAGTCAAGATAGTCATATAATTTATTGATTGTCATACTGTTTTGGATTTGTTTATCGTTTTTCATAAGATTGTGATAAAGGGCAAGTTGAGTCATCCTTTCCTTTGTATGCTCATCTATTTTACTTCTCCAATTATGCAGGGACCCATATTCATGGTCTTCTATATTGCAGGCTTAAGCAGTTTTGACACATTGTTATAAAAAAAGAAAAAAGAAAAAAAGAAAAAGAAGAAGAAGCAGTTTTGACACATAAAATGATGTGTCCTGGAGTATATATCCATATTTGGATAGGAACATAGTATCACCATTAATAGCATTGAGAATAGCTTTCGCATCACCTTCCACCACCAAACTTTCAAAACCCAGCTCTTGAACAAACCAGAGAGCTCGACGTGCCGTTAATACTTTCACCATCTCCACTGAAGCAAGCAATGGAATTTGTTGTGATAAAGCAGCCATAACTAGTCCATGATCATCACGAATTATAATGCCAAGACTGTTAGGAATGCTATAAGCATATGAATAATAATTGTTGTATTGAGATTTAATTAGTTAGTTAGTTACAATTTTAAGCATGTTAATCACATTTAACACATGTTGGAATTATTAATGCACATGGGGAATAATAAAACCATAGGATGAGGCCATGTGGGCCAATGAGATTAGAGCTGGTCTCCTATAAATACATGATTGCAATTCAATATTAGATATCAATGGAAGAATAGATCAATTTCTTAGTACATTAGTGCATTTCTCTCTCTCTCTCTATGGAGGGTGACTATCTCGAATTAAGTCAATTTCCCTACAATTCCCATTAGTATCCCTATAATTCCTACCCAATCCCATTAAGAACCACTAGGTTCCTAACAGGGACCTGCAACGTTCTCCGGGCGCCATCTAACTAATCTTGATGTCCTTGGAATTTTTGCTTGAGTGGGGTGTTGTTTTTGGAATTCTTGAAGAGACTCACCTACCATTGAATTGATCTTAACCAACGAATATGATTCCTCCTCGACTCTAGCTTTGTTCCTCCGCATCCATATCAACGAGACCATCATTGCAAATAGATCGAAGCAAGATTTTTCCAACTGAGCTAGCTGTATGACATCAAGAAACTTATTGCAACTCGCTGTGGCGGTCTTCAAAGTTGCAAATTGAGTTTGTCAAACCTCGGCCAAAGTTGGGTAGGGCCATAGTGCATGGACAGTATCTTCAAGTTCTACTTTACATTGAGAGCTGAGAGTGTCTGTCAGTAGCTTCCTCTTAACCAAGTTCATCTTGGTTGGTAAGGATTCATACCTTGCACCCCATATGAGTGATCTGATGTGTGGTGGCACCTTAAGCTTCCATATTCCCTTCCATACACCCTTCATCATATTGGGATTGGACACACTTGGCATATCTGTTCCTTCATCTTCAAGCAGTAACTTGTATCCGGATTTGACCGAATAAACTCCATCCCGATTCCTTGTCTAGAAAAAATCATCAATCCTCCTTGTAAAACTCAGCGGAATGGCTTTGATAATTCAAGCTTCAAAAGACAGAAACAGCTTATCAATTTCCGTGTTCATCCAGCAGCAAAGTTCTTGATCAATTTGAATATCTACTATGGCATCCGGTGTAATGTCCACAATAGAAGAGATAACTTTCCCATGGCTTGATTCGGGAGGCCAACGGTCTTGATAAATCTTGACAGACGAGCCATCACCTCCACCTCATTCCCTTTCTTATAATCTCACAACCCTTAAGAATGCTTTTCCACACATAGGAGCCCTTATTCTCCTTAGCATCAAAAATTTTCCTATGTGGAAAGAATTTAGATTTAAAAAATCGAAAAAATAGGGAATCTTGATTAACTAGTAACCTCCATACCTATTTAGCCAACAAAGTATCATTAAACTTTTGAAGTTCTTAGAAACCCGTACCTCTTTCACGCTTGTCTACACAATTTATCCTATTTCATCCAATGAATTTTCCTCCTCTCACCTCGTTGGCCCCACCAAAACTTTCGTATCATAATTTCAATTTCATGGCAAAGTGATTGAGGTAGTTTGAAGCAACTCATCAAATATGTTGGAATGGCCTGAGCTACAACTTTCAAGAGAACCTCCCTTTCAGCTTGTGATAGGAGCTTTTCTTTCTATCCCTTGATTTTTGACCATTCTCTCTCTTTAAAAGCAAACTGGCTTTTTTGCTCCACCCTACAAATGAAGGTAGACCCAGGTACTTTTCATACTGCTTGATCTCCAAAACTCTAAGCATATTTATAATGTTGGATTGAACATCTTAGGGGGGTGGCCTTGCTAAAAAACGAAGTTGTTTTGTCTCTATTAAGCTTTTGTCTCGAAGCTTCCTCATAGGTTCTAAGTAAACCTTGAATATGATGGCATTCTTGTGTAGTTGTCCTGCAAAACAAAAAACTATCGTTTGCAAAGAACAAATGTGTTAGCCCCATTGCAGAATAAATAAACATATATATAATATAATGTTTTAAAATCTTTCTATTGGGCCCTAATGGCATAAAATCCAGCCATATGGTCCATTCCCACTTTGCCAGCCCATTCATTCCTTTTCAATTCCCACCCTTCAAAAACCTCTCCCTCTCATTCTCTCTATTTTAGTTTTCCCCATTAGCCATTTGCTCTTCTTACACAAGGTGGCTCTCACCTCTCTTCTTCATCACCACCAACACCATCATGCAACCATATGTTAACGACCTCACTGACGATTTTGACAACCTCAACCCCAACTTCACAGCCACCACTGCTATAAAAACAAAGCGTAGCACATGCTCAGGTTCTGAAATGTTAGGGTCATATTTTATTGTAATTGGCTAATCATTTGATGAAATGCACTTTACTTGTAATTGGGTAGATCTAAGATGAATTTAGTACTTCAAGAAATATGTGGTTCAAGTCAAGTATTAAAGACATGAAGATTAATCCAAGAAACAAGTAAAGAAAAACTGTCCATTAAATCTCGACAAATAGCTCGACAGATGCCTGCTATCGAGGCTTAATGTGAAGCTCGATAAATAGCTTGATAACAGCTCGATCTATCGAGAATCACAATTTTAGAATTTCCTTTTCTAAAATTCGGGCCAGTCTTGTGTATTTGTTTGGAGTTTCTTTTCTCACAACCCTAAACATATATAAGGCTTATTTTAAGAGCTGTCACACACAGATATAAAGACCAAGAGACTTATTTTCTCTGTGTGAACCTACTGTGTTTGTACGCCATAGGGTTTTGTAACTGAGTGCTTCTAGATCTTTATTGTTGATGAAGTGAAGAACTTTGTAGCCAACAACATTTGTTTAAGTTGTTGGAGTTAGTCACGTACTTGGGATTCGTGCAAAAGGTTCGTCACAAATTGGAGGTTTATGCATCAAATGGAAAGAAGGCAACCACAAGATCAAGTCCAATCGAATATTGGAGCAAAGGTTCAACTGTAGATTGGTATTTCGGGATAGGCCAGAGTAGTTGGTAAAATTCCTTATACTTGTAACCGCTTGATTGTTGCTTAGTGGATTCTTAAGAGTGGTGACCTTAAAATCACTCGGTAGGGTTTTTGCCTTGCGAGGTTTTCCCAATTTGTCAACAAATCACTGTGTCTAATTTATTTTCTGCTGCACTTAGTATTTTGGTGATTTGTTGGTGTCTTCACATTTTGTATGCAAATTGAATTGAATTAATTAATTTGGGTAATTGAATAATTAACTGGGGTCAAGAAATCTTAACTCAACATGAAACAACAACATGGACAGCCACAACCTTCACTAGTAGCATCACTTCATCCTCCTCCAAGCCCCATCCTCCCTCCCACGACCCATGTTGGGACGCAATCCAACACGGGATATCCAAAAACGCCACACTTGGCATTGGCAGTGGTGACATAGGGATCGAGCATGTACCATGTGGTGGTAGTGGTGGTGGTGATGGACAAGAAAGAGTTGGTGAGCAGGAATAAAGATATATGGCAGGGCTAAGATTGAGAAAGACATATTGGACCACCCTTTTTTTGCCAACACTCCAAGGTGGTCTTTACCTTTTGATTGAGTTCTGTCCCAGACTCCCAGTGGTGACTCCGCAAACACTTTTGGTATATATCTACTACATTACAACTTTATTGTTTAAATAGTTATGAAATATGTTGCAAAAGATATTGTTGCTCTAGATTTATGATTAACAAATAAATCCTTTGAATATATATATATATATTTTTTTTTTTTGAGAATCAAATCCTTCGTATAGTTGGTCGCTTGTAGAATACAAATTAGGTTGTTTTACTTTAATTGAAGATTTCATTTATTCCATTAATCAATTAAGCCAATAAGATGTTAGCGACCTTTTAATTAAATTTCTAAGCAATTTACTAATGCAAATTGATGATGCAAAAAATCATCAATTGGGTCATCATCCAAATCCAAAGTTTTGGAAGGTCTTCTTGAATTTGCACGAAAAAGAAAGCTTATCAAAGTGACCTCCAAGTGTTCCCTCTTAGAGAAGCCTCCTGTTCTTAAGTTAGTATCAATTTATGTATTTTATATAAAAATAGTATTTTAAGGTCTATTCTCGTACCTTATCAAATGAGAAGGAATATCCTTTTTACAGTGGTCTGTTTGCTATTGTGTTCATAAATGTTTTTATTTAATTGTTGCTGTTTATTACTTTGTGTGCAACAGTCATTGTCTTGATAAGAGTTTTAAGGCATTTGAGTAATGGTCGCCATTTTTCTTAGATGTGCTTGAACAGTTACATTTTTTTAGTATGCGTTTGCATAGCGGCAAGTGTGCGTTTGCGTTTTTGGCTAGGTCCCACAACACTGTTCATGACCCAGCCAAACTCAGCAAAACGCAAATTTCTAGGTAAATTTGAGTCTCACGGCACTATTCACACATTTAAAGATTATTTTGCTACAGGATTTTCAGTAATAAATTTTTAGTTTTCAGCAAATAAGCGGTATTTAAACAGATCTTTATTTGATGGCTTGATAGCCATCATTTTCCACTTATTAATTTTTCCTTACTCATCACAAACATATGGTTCATAGATATTTTTCATTGAATAGTTTAAACACCAATTACAGTTAGTTTGAAGCGCAGCATACAGAAACAGAAGGATAGAAGAAAACACGATGACCACGAACAGGTGAAGAAAGAGGGAGAGAAGGGGAAAAAGGGTAAACAATATGTTCAGAAAGGAAGCCTAGTTGAAGTTGTATTCATGTGAATAGAAATCATTACTAAGAAGTACGTAAGAAGTCTCTAATAAAAAAGCAATCAAAATTTAAATAAGCATTCGTTATTCTACAATAAAAAATGGTATAACCCAATTAAATGATTTATTGTGGTTGGCCATTCGTCTCATTAAAGTTGCTAACTCAATACCATTACTCTCGCCCCCATAAATATGAAGAGAAATAGACTTCGAGATCGATACTGCAGACTCTTTGTATGAATGGTTGGGTTTTGAGCCATGTAGTACAAGTGTAGTCCAAGGAGGTCGACATCACATATAATTTTCAAGCTTTCATTGAACTAAATTAATTTTTCACTTATATATGATACAAACATTTTCTAGAGTTTGGGATGAAAAAGCTAAGGCCGGCTCAATAAATTTTGGGGTTTAAGATGAAAACTTTCAAAAGGATATTTTCTTACATTTAAACATTAATTAAATAATACAATTAATTTTTTTCATTTTTTTTTTACTTAAAACTATTTTTCTTGTTTTTTAAAGAGCAAAATTACTAATTAAGTTTTAAATTCAAGTTCTACTAACATTTCATTTTCAATTAATATTATGACTAATCCACTTAATCATTCTTATGACATAATTGATCTTAAATACGATTATTAATTTTAATTTTGAAAAACTTTTCTAAGCAAATGCAACTATAACAAGTATTGTTACCCAAAATATAAAAAATTAAATTACCTACTGTGGGTCCGGGAAGTTTACGATCCGGCCCAAACTTTGTCTGGGCCCAGGGCCCGTGCCG
This sequence comes from Quercus berberidifolia, assembly GCA_028535905.1. Taxonomy (NCBI): domain Eukaryota; kingdom Viridiplantae; phylum Streptophyta; class Magnoliopsida; order Fagales; family Fagaceae; genus Quercus; species Quercus berberidifolia. The sequence continues at coordinate 35,902,279 of JAPQVW010000003.1, read as the reverse complement.
AGGAGGTATCTCGCCGAGGACGAATTGTCGATGGCCGGGGGGTCCAGGGGAACGGCTGAGAAGGTACCCTGTTCTCGGCACTCCAGAACTTCGATGGGACGATCAACATCTTGGTAGAGGCTATCCCCAGACAGTCCCCTGAAGGGGATGTAAGTAGAAGGGGGCCCATAGGGAAGCAGGGTGTAGGATTGGATCAAGGATGACGCGTCCCCTCCGTATTAAATGCATCTGCCAACACCCAGATCCGATTAATGATAAAAGACGTCGGGACGGTGTAAACTTCGATCTTCGCAACTAGTAAAAAGTAAGACGGGATGGTTGATGGGATGGATACGGAAAATAAGCTCCTGCCTGACCTACAAGTGGAAGGCCAGGATTAACCAAGACGGACTATATAATAAAAAGGTAAGTGCACCAAGAAAGGACGGGGAAAAAAGGCCAAAAACCAGAGCCTCCCAGCCCACCTCCAGGAGAAAGACTCCATGGGTGAAGATAACCTAAACACGCACGAATACCACGAAAAACCCACCGCCTGGCGATCAAGGCCTAGCCTTTTAAACCCACGCTCTACAAATGATATTGTTTTGGGCCTTTTTACGTGCGAACCCCACACCGCTACGGTTCGTTACGAATCGCGTCCTTACAATTGGCGCCGTCTGTGGGGAAGGCTTGTGTGTTGGCATAGGCGGTGGGTCGATAGAGTTTCTTTGTTATTTCTAACCGTTGGTTATAGAGTTCTAGTATAAAGTTCTGCTAGGGGCTACGTTTCTTGACTAGGGGCTTGGCTGAGGAGCTAACTCCCTTAAAGTCAAGGTTCCCCGTAAAGAGCAAACTAGGCACCTGGTAGCGTTAATCGTATGGATAAACTCTAGGGGCTTGGCTAAGGAGCTAACTCCCCTAAAGCCAAGATCCCACACGAAGAGAAAACTAGGTTTTGGACAGAACCAAGGCATTGCATAGTCCTCGGACTCAAGCCTATGGGAAAACCAACTACCTGGATGAGGAAAACTAGGTTTTGGACAGAACCAAGGCATTGCATAGTCCTCGGACTCAAGCCTATGGGAAAACCAACTACCTGGATGAGGAAAACTAGGTTTTGGACAGAACCAAGGCATTGCATAGTCCTCGGACTCAAGCCTATGGGAAAACCAACTACCTGGATGAGGAAAACTAGGTTTTGGACAGAACCAAGGCATTGCATAGTCCTCGGACTCAAGCCTCTGGGGAAACCAACTACCTGGATGAGGAAAACTAGGTTTTGGACAGAACCAAGGCATTGCATGGTCCACGGACCTAAGCCTCTGGGGAAACCAACTACTTGGATGAGGAAAACTAGGTTTTGGACATAACCAAGGCATTGCATGGTCCACGGACCCAAGCCTCTGGGGAAACCAACTACTTGGATGAGGAAAACTAGGTTTTGGACAGAACCAAGGCATTGCATGGTCCTCGGACTCAAGCCTATGGGGAAACCAACTACTTGGATGAGGAAAACTAGGTTTTGGACAGAACCAAGGCATTGCATGGTCCACGGACTCAAGCCTATGGGGAAACCAACTACTTGGATGAGGAAAACTAGGTTTTGGACAGAACCAAGGCATTGCATGGTCCTCGGACTCAAGCCTTTGGGGAAACCAACTACTTGGATGAGGAAAACTAGGTTTTGGACAGAACCAAGGCATTGCATGGTCCTCGGACTCAAGCCTATGGGGAAACCAACTACTTGGATGAGGAAAACTAGGTTTTGGACAGAACCAAGGCATTGCATGGTCCACGGACTCAAGCCTATGGGGAAACCAACTACTTGGATGAGGAAAACTAGGTTTTAGACAGAACCAAGGCATTGCATGGTCCTCGGACTCAAGCCTATGGGGAAACCAACTACTCGGATGAAGAAATTGCGATCAGCAAGACTTAGCTACTATGCGTGATGTCGAAAATGGTGCCTATATCTTCGTAAAACGAAGGTTAGAAATGAGTCTAAAGCCTCTGTGGGTGCAAGTAAATTAGGGTTTGGGGAGCATGATGATAAATATATTGCATGCATAAATATTCGTACATGTTAAAATGAATCAGCGCAGAACTCATAAACAAATAGTACGTATCCACGAGGGCGGCTAACGATGTAACCAGAAGGAAAAAGGAAAAACACGATTTCATATATACATGTTCAAATGCTTGCAAATCATCAATAAACTAGGAAGTTTTTGAAATAAGAAGAAACAAGTTAATCGTTCAAATAGAAACGAGTACAAAAGCCAAGCCAAGACTTCTACTTTTCTGCTTTTTTGTCGGTCATATCCCGAGAGGAGGGAACAGATTCAGCTTCGATGCCTGGAAGGATGGTCCCTTCTGGGGAAGGCTGAACAGGGCCAGCACTGGTACTCTGAGGGACCACAGCAAGGGGAGTGGCCTGTGGCGGCTGTGCAAGTATGGTTGGCTCCTCTGTACTAGACACCTGAATGCCAACCACGGGCTCAGCAACCTCTTTAAGTGCCTCAGAATCCGTGTGCTGGGATATCACTGTCACATCCGGAAGTTCTCCTTCTTTGGGCGCCTTGCTAGAAGAACCGCTGGCCTGCAAGTCTTCCGACGGGGTGATCTCTTCCTCGGGTTGATCACGCGTAGCCGCGGGGCTGGTCGAAGTGGCCTCGCGGATGGCCGCCGGGTAGAATATGCTCTCCGCCTTCCACAAATCAGATGACGCATCCACCCCAGCTCGCTTCAATGCTTCCTCCCAAACCTGGGAGCAATAAAACCTACACACTCCAGGAATCTGCGCCTTAAGGGTGGCCTGGGTCTCGGCTACTCCCAGGTTGTAACCATCATCCTCGGCCGTATTCTTGGTAGCCTCTGCATCATTCCTGGCAAACTCAGCCTCCTGCCTTGCCCTTTGGGCTTCATCACGGGCATACTCTGCCACTCCCTTTTCATGCACAGCCGTGGCCAGCTGCTTATTTAAATCCTCGATCAGGTCTTTGGCTATTCGCAACTGGTCCTCGGCTTCAAGTGCACGCTTTGTTTGGTCCTTGGCCTGTTTTTGGGCGCTAGCAAGGCCCGCCGAGACGTTATCTCTCTCGCGGGTAGTTATTGTTTAGTCTTCTTTGACTTTGGTAAGTTCATTTTCAGAAGCTTCGAGAGTCTTCGAGGTCGTAATGCGCTTCTTGCGCTCGTTCTCGGCTGCCTTACTCCTGTTATTCACCTCCTCCTCCATCCTATAGGTTGCCTGGAGAGCCTGTCAAGAAAGATGAGCGTGTGGTTAGTAACAGATCAATGGCAAGAGCTAACAAAGTATTAGGTTTCGAGAAATCTTACCATGCCCAAATATCTCTTAGTGCTGAGAAAGACCTCCTGCATCCTCATTCTTCTCAGTTCATCCATGTCATTAGGGAGCAACATGGTTCTCCCTAATGCGTCCGCCACGTAGCCACCCTCGCCATCTCCAAGGTCCCTCAGAGAGGCCGTTTCCAGCAGTGGACCCCCGTGAAGCATTGGGACAGGAAGCCAGGCGCTCGGTAGGGACTCGAACTCAATCCCCTTTCCCTTGCCTTGAGAAGTTTGGGCTTCAGTTTCTTTGCCCTTGCCTGGGTGTCCAATTTTCAGTTGTTTTGTGCGCGGAGTCTCATCCTTCTCCTTAGGAGGTTGGGATTTTCCCTCGTCCACAACATCTTTGCCCTTGGGGCTCCTTTTTCTCTTGGGATCAGCGCCTTCAGGTCGAGGAGGCCGAACTGGTTGGGAGGAAATGGAAAGTTCGGGGCGGGTGGATTGTGGCTGGGACTTGGTGGAGGATGACCTGGTTTGGATAGTAAGGGGCCGAGGTGGTGAAGACGGAGCATTGGGTTGTGGTGTCTCCTGGGTGTCCTTCCCTGGTTGGTCCTCGAGGAGTTGGAGAAGGGGGGTCAAAGGTATTCTCTTGACTCCCATCTCGGCTTGAGAAGAGGTGCCAATTAACGACAATTCCGCCTCGGATAAGGCTGGGTCACCTATGTCACCAGGAGGGTCCTCGGATTGGTAGACTAAGTCAAATACCTCGAACCCGTCCTCCGGTTGATCTGGCTCACCTTCGTCCTCTGCTGCTTGATAAGACGAAGAGGGGCCCACCTGGGGGATGTTCACAGGGACAGCTGGCTCCTGGGAGATTAAAAATCCCTTCTCGACTATGGTAATTTTTGGAAGCCAAGGACGGTGGGCACTGATCACGTGCTTTGCGTCCCCAAATGACTTCTGAACAGGAGGGTACCCTAGTATTTTGTGAGCTGCACGGACTTGGCCATCTCTGTCATTCACGAAAACCGCCGCTTGTAAAACGGTCTCCAGGTCCGCCCGATTGACCAAGTGAAAATGCCGTGTGTAGGCGTGTACATCTACAAAAAAAAAAACAAACAAACACATATGCATGGTTAGTTATTGAACAACGTTAGATTGGAATGTCGTAAAGGGTTATCCCCCTTCCACCTCCAGTACCCCACCTGGTTCTCCTTCTACTACGGGGCATGGATCGCCATCATGCCATTCCCCAGAGACGATAAGGAAATCCTTGTTCAGTCCCTTGTTGGAGTCAGGGAGGCATTGGATCAATCGAATCCTGTCGTCCCTCGACCTCATGTAGTAGGTTTTCCCTTTCAGTTTTTGGAGGTTATAGCACCAGTTCACGTCATGATGGGTCAGTCTTAACCCCATCTTCTCATTTAAGGCGTCCACGCACCCCAGAATCCTAAAAATGTTGCCGGCACATTGGGTGGGGGCTAAACGGAAATGCCTGAGATAACCTTTCGTCACTGGCCCCATAGGGATTCTTATGCCTCCCTCAACAAAGGCAAGGACGGGAATTACCACCGCACCCGTTCCCCTCCTATAGTGCCATTCCCCCATCTTACAGTGCTCTAGACTTACGTTGGGGGGAATCCTATAATCAACGATGAACTTATTCATCGCCTCTTCAGTATCGACCAACTTCCTCAATCTCAACTTAGTCGCCTTTGTCATTTACTAAAACAAACCTAACCCGCGACGGAAAAGAAAGGGAGCCAAAGAGAAATAAACTCAGAAAAGAAAAAACGCGAGTTAATGGAGGTAGGGAACTTACATAAAAGGAGAATTACGCTTCAGATAGGCTTTATGTGCTTGAGATAGACTTGAATTTGGGCGGAAGTTCAGATGAACCCAGGATACACGCACTAAAACTCTTAAGTACAGAACTGAAGAGACGGATCCATCCCCAAAAAATCTTTTATACTTTCTAGGGTAACTGCACGCCCTTTTCCCGCCCAAAGAGGCCAGGAGATCACCACCGTTCGATTTCCATCACACCGTTAAACGTGGGAAGCACAAAGCCGCCCGTATTTAATGAGGCCACGTTTCGCCTTCCAGGGGCACTGGGAACGTGCCTTGGGCAGGTGGAAAGCCTCGGGAAACGATAGGTGACAAGGACTAGCAGGTATGGGCGGATCTCTGATGTCATCAAAACCCTCCCATCCGTCCGAAGAGACGGATAGCAGGATTTTGAGGGGCTATTGTGGGTCCGGGAAGTTTACGATCCGGCCCAAACTTTGTCTGGGCCCAGGGCCCGTGCCGAGGAGGTATCTCGCCGAGGACGAATTGTCGATGGCCGGGGGGTCCAGGGGAACGGCTGAGAAGCTACCCTGTCCTCGGCACTCCAGAACTTCGATGGGACGATCAACATCTTGGTAGAGGCTATCCCCAGACAGTCCCCTGAAGGGGATGTAAGTAGAAGGGGGCCCATAGGGAAGCAGGGTGTAGGATTGGATCAAGGATGACGCGTCCCCTCCGTATTAAATGCATCTGCCAACACCCAGATCCGATTAATGATAAAAGACGTCGGGACGGTGTAAACTTCGATCTTCGCAACTAGTAAAAAGTAAGACGGGATGGTTGATGGGATGGATACGGAAAATAAGCTCCTGCCTGACCTACAAGTGGAAGCCCAGGATTAACCAAGACGGACTATATAATAAAAAGGTAAGTGCACCAAGAAAGGACGGGAAAAAAAGGCCAAAAACCAGAGCCTCCCAGCCCACCTCCAGGAGAAAGACTCCATGGGTGAAGATAACCTAAACACGCACGAATACCACAAAAAACCCACCGCCTGGCGATCAAGGCCTAGCCTTTTAAACCCACGCTCTACAAATGATATTGTTTTGGGCCTTTTTACGTGCGAACCCCACACCGCTACGGTTCGTTACGAATCGCGTCCTTACACCTACATAGAATAAAAGGGACCGGTATTATTTTATTATTAAAATAAAATAAAAATGACAAGTACAATGGGAAAATTTCAAACTAATTCAAAAATTATTGTTTTTTAAAAAATAATTAAATTATTAAACAATTGTAACAAATAACCAAAATGGATTGATATAAGTAAAAAGATGTTGTAAAACTATTGGTTTATAAAATATTTTTAAAAAATTATGAAAAAAAGAAAAAGAAAAAAATAGCTGATTTTTTTATCAGCTTTTTATATTTATTTTAATAACTAAAACTGGCTATGACCCAATATAAATAAATCCAATTAAAAATCATGTTATTGGGCCCTAATGGCACAAAATCCAGCCATACGGTCCATTTCCACTTTGCCTCCTTTCCAATTCCCACCCTTCAAAAACCTCTTCCTCTCGTTCTCTATCTTTTCAGTTTTCCCCATTTAACCATTTGCTTTACCAATCCCAACAAGGTGGCTCTCACCTCTCTTCTTCAATCTTCACCTCCACCACCAACACCAGACAACCTCAGAACCAATTCCACAGCCCCACGTGCCCTCCCACGACCCATGTTGAGACGCAATCCAACACGTGAAATCCAAAAACGCCAAGCTCGGCCTTGACTACCTCCGCTTTGTTCGCCGCGAAGGCAGCGGCAACATGAGGAGCATGTATCTCATGGAGCTCAAGGGTGATAGTGGTGGTGGTGGTGGTGTTGGTGTTGGTGACAGTACTAAATATATGTTTGCTGCAAAGGTGATGGACAAGAAAGAGTTGGTGAGTAGGAATAAAGATGGTAGGGCTAAGACTGAAAGAGACATATTGGAAATATTGGACCACCCTTTTTTGCCAACACTCTGTGCTACATTAGATACACCTATACCAGTCTCACTCAAGCTTGGTAGAAAATATGCCTATCTCGATATGGATCATGTATGTTTTCTTTTGAAATTTGATGTATAACATGTGATAAGTATGTTAGTTATGTCTTCTCTCCTGTTGTAAATGTCTGTAAATTATTTTTGTGGAAATAAATAGCATGGTAGAAACATAAGTGGTGTGCCTTTTTTCGCCTTATAAAAAGTTAATTCTCAAATTATATTTGAGATGATCACTGTATTATAAAGAGAATTTTTTTATATCTATTTTCAAACTTTATTTTGAACTAGAATAATTGATCTTCATTTGTTTTTAACTCATATAGTATTACAGTATCTAAATAAACAAGTAATATCATAAGGTCATTAATGATATCCGCTCCTGCAATTGAATCATGTTGTAGTGATGTGTGAGAGACTGTGCTCCTGGCTCGCATGGGCAGCTCCACTTGGAGCCAAGAGGGTTCAAATGAACCCCCTGAATTGGCAATAAAAAAAAAAAAAAAAAAAAAATATATATATATATATATATATAATTAAAAAAAATTGACCCCCATAAAATAAAATTTTAAACACCTTGACCTTAGATTTTTTTTTTTTTTTTTTTTTTGAACTCAACTGAAATAAGTTTGAATATGATCATTTTTTCAATATCCAAGCATTTTTAAACAAAAACACACACACAAAAAAAAAAAAAAAAAAAAAAAAAAAAAAAAAAAAAAAAACCCAACAACAAAAGTAAAAATTTGTTAATCTTAAACCTTAGAGAAAAAAAAGCTCATTTAGATCTTAACAAATTTGAAATAAATTAATCAAATAGGGAATCAATGGATGAATGATTTCTTGATTGTGTATATTAAAAAAGATGTAACTCGTAGGATTAACAATGAAGATATCATACAATGATTTTAAAATATGATATATCATAGAAAGCAATTGTAAAAATTTACATATTTCAGTTTTTGTTTTTATTTTTTTGTAATGTGGATATATTCAAGTTCTTTTTTGTTTTAAATTTTGTATAATTTATGTTTTTTATTGACCCCCTAAAAAATAATTTTAGAGCCGCCACTACTGGTTCACCAAACCAGTGTTTTGCCAAACTTGCATGAATGAGTGGAGTCGCGTTGGTGTTTTTCAAAAGTGGAGGCCTTATTGATTATATTTTCCCCTAGATTGAGAGTTTTACAAAGCAGTCGTTATCTATTTAATTAATGGAAAAAAAAAATCATATGAAAAATACATCACTTTTATTGATTGTAATTCTTTACATTGATTCAAAAAAAAAAAAAAAAAACTAAAATGTTATATGGATTTAGTCCTACATACAATCCAAGAAAAGTATATGACTTTGGTCCTAGTCACAATTTTGAAATTCAAAATAAATTGGAAAAACTTTAATAAATGAACCCTTGATCGAAATTCAGAGGCTAAGTTAGTAGGTGGGAAAGTGTTAGATAACCATCTTGCACCTGTCTTTTAGACTATGGTGGTCAATGGTCATATTACATCTTCCAAATAATATGTCATAACATTCATCATCCAAGATTGAAACAAGCATTTGTGTGTGCATGGTGAAATCCCCTAATTTAAACATTCAATCACATTTGAATAACTTCAAAATTAAAACATGGTGATTATGTGTGTATGTGTGTGCTGGGTGGAAACCCTAATCTAAGCATGTAATCATTTTATTTTAGATATAATAAAAAAAAAAAACATGGAAACATATTTATTATTAGGTGAAGATCCTAATTCAAAACATATGATCATATTATTTGAGTTAAAAGCATGGAAAACATGTTTAGTATCAAAATTAATAACATCCTAAGATCTAACATCCTTGCATACAAGAACGTACAAAGAACATAACTTGAACATTCAATAACATAAGCATGGAGATTCAAAAATCTTAAATATAAAATCATGGTTGAATCTAAGTTTCATAATTAAAGATAGGGTTTAAGGAACCATACCTGCATGCATTAGCATGCCAAAGGGAGGTTCCTTTTAGAGGTTGTTAAGGAGTGAGGCAACAAATGTGAAGGTTGTAAACTCAAGACCAATAGAATTTGATGTTTATCCCAAGAGGGTACCTTACTTTATTACTTCCTCTAGAAACCTAAAGAGAATAGAGGTACTTCAAGAGAACCATAGAGGAGTGAGCCAACAAGTTGAAGTTGTAAACCCAAGACCTGAAGGACCGTTATTAACACTTCTGTTGATTTGAGATTAAGAGGACCACAACAGTTAAGGAACCTTTCTTGTTACTTCCTCTACAACTTTAGGGGAGTAAGGTGCTTTTGAATGTTGTTGGAGGAGTTCATTTATACTGGATGCGTGGAGGGTTTTAAGATGAGAGTTAATCGATGTGGGACAAGCAAAATTATGAATTTGTGGCATTAAATGAGAGCTGACATGTGTTTGTGCATGTCTGTGTGGGAAGGGGGGGTGGGGACTGGTGCATTAGTTTCATGGTTTGAGGGAGTGGATAACAAGTAAAAGGATTGGAATTTTTGGTTATTCCTAAACCTTCCCATAACATCTAGTAGGGCCAACTTTAAAAAGTTATATCTCACTCATTTCTGATTGGAATCACCTCATTCTCATTCTCAAATTTTGAAGCATTGGATATCTATTGTCCATCAAAAATTCCAAATTGTTTGGAAGATATTCATGAAATAGTGAGTAGATGTCATTTCTTGAAAAATAGTTTCAGTACAATTATCATTAATAGTCCTTAGATTAACTCTCTTTTAGCATTAATAAACCCTAATTAGCTCAATTTCAGAATGTACCTAACTCAAATATCATTAATCATCTCTTTAAAAGTGTAATTTCACCAAAAATTAAAAAGATCATTAATGTTTTGACAATCAAATTAATTAAGTACATGCAATCCTACCATTACTTTTAGTCTTAACCAATAGGATCATGACACATTATTGGGACCAATCAAAATCAATTATTCATAATCACATGTGATCAAACTAAATTATGTGGATGCATCATGACCATTAAAATTTTATTTCATGATATCTCTTAATTCTATAGTCCAATTAGAGCTCATGACACGTTGTTTTGATCATTATGACTTCAAGATTTATTTTATGTGAAGCCTTAGGAAATCAAATATTCAAAATTATAGTTTTACCCTTGGGATGTGATATGACCATTATACCCTTAGATAAGATCAAATGTGAGTTGCAAAATGGGATGTCTACAACTTGTTTTAAAAATTGAACTACATACCGGCTAGTTCAACCAAGAATTGGACATTGAAGCAGTCTGGTAAAAACTAGGACAACTGGCAATTGATCTGAATACCAGACCCATTTTCAGTTTTTTGACCGTTCCAATTTTGAAGACCATGTGTCTACGTGATGCAATTATGTCGAGTGTAGAAAAATGTATAATTATGAAAAATAAATGTTTAAACATAAACAATATTTCAAACACAAGAAAATATTAAAATGAAAATAAACATAAAAATAAATAAATATATTAATAAAATAATTAATGAGAAAACTATGATCAATCATGATGATTTTATTAATCTCCTCAATGTCAAATAAAATGTACTTTTTTTCATTGTATCTTGTATTAAGAATAGTATAATAGAAAATAATTATATAAATGACTTAATTTAAGTTATAACAATGAATAAATATAAGCACATTTGGTATTAAATATAGATATTATCCACAATTAACTGTTTGTAGATGAATTATCTAACATTTGCATGTCTAGAATTTTAAAATTAATTTGAAATGGTTGGTTTAATGGCAAGGGATAGGAACTTGAGAGTGGTACACATGACAAATGTCATGAGGGCCATGAAAACCTAATTCCTTAGAGGAAAACCATTTATGAACAAAAAAATGACACATAAAGATGTAGTGAAAGAGACAGTATTGCAAATTATAATGTTTTTGGTTACTGTGAATATGCATGTATGTGTTACATTATGACATTGAGGTTTCAGATTTACATGGAAAAATCAAATTTGTGTCTGGAACTTTGAGTACTATGTATTCCTTTGAAATGATTACCGTGGCCACCACCATTAATATACCACACATATCTTCAAACGTTGGTATCTTAACTAATCTAACCATTTTTTGCTTGACCACTTTGGTTTGGTTAGTTCTCAAAGATGAAAATTTTCAAGTCTTTTGAATGGTGATCTTAGAATTCTAAAGCCGTAAAACCCATCTAGTTCAAGGTATCTACTCCTTTCACATTAGACACTAGAAGCAAGTTTTGTACTCTCTACCTAATATCATATAAAATAATACAAAGGCCCAAAAGATCCCCCCTAAGTCAAACAGTGTGAACATTATGATTTTTTTTTTCTCACCAATTGATTTAGCATAAAAATATTCTCATTATTCTCTAGTAAGCTCAAATTAGGCTACTTATTGATTTAATTGTATTTGATGAACCTGCCAAAGACACGACTATAGGTTTGCGATAAATTAAAATTTGAAACCTAGGAAACTTTCGAGTTTTATTTCTTTTGTACAATTGAATAATGCTGTACGGATTGAAACTATGTGAAGAGTAGAAAAAGTATAGTCATGCAAAATATATGAGCAAGCATAAACACTATTACAAACAAAATTACAAACTTTAACGTGAACATATATATAAACATTAATGTAAAAATAAACAATTATAAATAAATACATTTAATATTGAATGAGAAAACTAGGCCAAAAATATTTGCATTACTATGATTTTATCAATCATCTTAATCTTGAATAAAATAGTCTGTGGTTATTGTCAATTGTGTTAGGAATAGTATACTGGGAAACAATTATGTAAAAACTTAATAAAATAAAACTATTCAATTCATGAGAACACCATATAAAAAATATCTCCAGCTTAACATTTTAATTATTATAACCAGATTATAATGAAAAAAAAAAAAAGAAAAAGAAAAAGATAACTCCCCATTTTTTTTGTTCAATTACTCTTAAAAAAAATAACTCTAATTTTTTAATTATTTTTCTCAAATCTATTCAAAAAAAAAAAAAAAAAAAAACAAATGAGATCTAGTGATACACATAAATCAAAAATGCTAGGAATGGAAATGGCACCAAGATTTGGAGCTATCATGTACTATAGGCTCATTCCAAGACTACGAAAAAAAAAAACAAGCTATCAATGTTGCAACTCCCATCCATATGGAGCTAGCAAAAATGACTAAACACAATTTAACAAGTGAATCTATCTTCTTTCTTGTGGTTCAATAACATGATTGTCGTAGAGCTGATTAGGGTCGCTACACAAGGTTTTAATCAGGGTTCACCCCTTATAGAAAGTCTAAACGTGGTCCCAAAAATAAGAGGTATTATATATACTAATGCTTTCGACCTCATGCAAAAGTAGGAAGCAGAAATACAGCTTTATGAAGGTGTAATAAAAGAGTTTTTCATGTGTGATTTTATTCATTCAGAAATTGATTTACTTTTAAATAAATGGACATGTATGTGCACTAACTTTCGATTTTATGTACACGTCAAATCTTTCATGTCTAGTGTTGATTACAATTTTTGGTAATTACAGTAACGCATTTAGAAGCAAATAATGCCAATCTTTTGAATTCATTTACAACTCATGAACTTCATTAATGTTATTAAACAAAGGTAATTGTTCATTAGCCTCAAGATATCATTAGTTTAAGTTAAGAAAATAAATATTAAATGATGATTCTCATTAAAAGGAGGGGAACAATTTTATTTACCTTCAAAAACTTTTTTTTTTCTTGGTGTATAATAGACATCCATTTTTCTAACTTCATAGATGAAGATCACAAAGCATCAAAAGTTTTTAAAAGCCCAAATATGATTAGTAAAATCTTAGAGTTGCACTAGTTATGCTCATTTTCTCTCATGTTTATACTCCTTGCTTATTGTTATTGCATCCCCATCTTCAAATGCCTACCGTAATTAAATATTCTTTTTATCACCATATTGATCTAGAAAATAGGAATACCAAAAGAGATAATTTTCATCCACATTCATCTTCATGGTCGAACAAGCATTGACTTTATTTTCTTCAATTGAATGATGTAAAGGGCAAAAGGTAAAGAGTATGCAAACCAAGACAACACTTGGTGTGTTATTGAAGAGGAAAACCGGAGTACCTAACGTAAAAACCTCTCCACAATCTTCCTAGCTAGAAACTATCCACTAGTGAATCTATTGTAGTACAAGAACACACAAATGCGCTCCAAGGGTAAGATACCCAATGTACTTGAGCCCTCCAAGCCCTAACTACCAACGGACTTCTCAGGACTTTTATCTTCAACTATCTTTCTAGATCCCACAACACCACCCAATTGCACCACCAAGCATACATGACTGAAGATGGTTAAGTCCCAATGGTTCCCAAAGTTCCAAAAAAACACTCACAACACTAAGGTGAAGATGAGTGTGAAGGAACTAATCTCCTCCCCACGATTTGGCAATGGTGAAAGGGAAGAATGTATAGAAACTAAGGTGTTTGGCTCTCACAATGGAATGCTCAATTCTCACACTCTCAAGCTGGGTGTATTTGATCTCCTAAGGGTACGTGGGAATGAGATGTATATGTAGTGGGTATGGGAAAGGTACTGCAAGTGATTCAAATAACTGAATTTCCTACAATACTAAATTTCCAAAGAACAAAGTAAGGGAAAAAGAATTGTTAATATTTGGATATTCAACCCACATATAAGGTCTTTCCCTTTACAACAACTAGGTGATGTGGGATTCCATGAATTGCAAACTCTTACCTTATCGCACCTCACACCCACGCCCATCCATATGGCCTACGTCTCTAGGCTTTTTGATACCAATTGTAATGATTCAATCCTCATGTCAACAATATTGTCTATTTTAGGGCCCATGCCCCTCATGGCTTTATTTTTTTGCCAAGCACAAAGGTGGATTTTCAACCGATATACAAGGTCTTCCCTTTTACCACACCCAGGTGATGTGGGATTCCATAGATTGCAAGCCTTCACGTCATTGCACCCACACCTATCCACATGGCCTATGTCTCTTGGCCTTTGTCACTCTAGTTAGATAGTATGTCTTGCGAATCATTTCACAAGTTGCTCTCTCAATAGATTTTTGAACTCTCACGTGCAGGCAAGTTGTCTTGGTGCAGTTAGACAATATGTCTTGGTCTAGCGCAAGTTGTCTCACAAGTTGCATTGATCTAGTAGCTCTTTATGAATTTCTAAGGTCAACCCAATTACAAATAAAGCCCACAAATTATATAGAAAAACATACATGAAGATACAAATAAATCAACACAGAATAAAGCCAAAATAGAACAAGTAAGAAACAAAACTTAACATATTCCATTAATAAAAAGCTTTGATATTGATCCCATGAATAGTTAGGTTTTGAGCCAATTTTTATCACAAAATCAATATAAAATTCCTATATACAGTTACTAGAAGACTAGGGATGGTAATCATGTTTATCAAGTGCAAGTAGGTTCTTTTCACATATAATATATGAGATGGTAATTTAGTCACTCTAACAAGCTCTCATATAAAAAATTCATTAAGAAGCTTGAAAATCATAATAACACAAAAACCTATTTAGTCATCAAGAGGAGAAATCGAGTTTGTGTGGGAAGTTCGATGAGGAGGGTTACTTTCATCCCTACGCCAAGAAACTTAGAAAAAAGTGAGCTCATAAGTCAAAGCATTGAGCTTCAAGGACTTCTCATGGTGGGGCCTATCATGGAGGAGGGGACTTTGATGGTTTTCAATTTGGGAGAGTAGGACTTGGATTTCAAAATATTCATGGCATTGGGTTAGAGACGGAGCTATTCTTGGACCCAAGGGGGCAGTGCCCCTCCCCCCCCCCCCCCCCCCCCCAAAGATTTTCAAAAAAAAAAATTTAGTATATATATATAATATATTATTTTTAGCAATTTGTTTCAATTAAATTTCACTTTGCCCCCCTTAACAATATTATTGATATTTTTAAATTCTATATAAAAAAAAAAAAAAAAAATTAGCCCAACAACAAAAATTAAGCCCAAACAACACCCCAAAACAAACACAAGCACCAAAAAAAAAAAAAAAAAAAAAAAAATCAAAATCAAAGTTGGTTCTAATTAGATATCTACCTAGCTTAGGAGTAGGAAACACCCAACTTACCTCACACATATAATAAAAGGGAAAAAAGAAGGGGATTTTTGAGCCATTCAAAAAAAAAAAAAAAAGAAAAAAAAAAAGGAAAACCTAACTTACAGCTGAACACAAAGGAGAGGAATTCAGCAGCCAGCGGCAGAAGCAAAGGTATCCCTCTCTCAAGTCTCATCTCATATTGAATCCTTGTTTGGGATGACTAACTTTTAATAATGTGTTGACACTTGACATTGTGACTTGTAAAGAAAACTTAAAAGAGATCATAGAGCTACTAAGCAACTAGCACAGGGAGTCAGCCAGTCAAGAACGCTGGGGGCTAGGACAGAGAGACCTGAGACTCAAAGACAGAATATGCTAGAGAGAAAGAGTTAAAAGAGAGGTATAAATCTGATCCAAGACCCATCTTTGTCTTTAGCATTCTTTTATAAATGAAAAAGTTGCATCTGACAAACACAACACCACACGCAACTTCTTACCATTGATGTTTTGTAATTTTTTTTTTTGTAGTTTTGTCTTTAGCAATAGTGAATAGCATGTGATGTTTTGTGATTTTTTTTTTTTTTTTTTTTTTTGTAGTTTTGTCTTTAGTGTTTTTGTCTATTAGTTAGTGTCTTTTAAAATATTAAAATTGGATAAATAATTAAAGAAATTTATTGGTTAGTTGTTGAATGTTTGTGTGCATAGTACTTGTCTATTGTGTGTATTGATTGTAGATTATTGACCATATAATAACATAATAATTTCAAATTATATTTTATTTGTAGATTATGAAAAGTCAACTACCATATTTGATTTTTTCAAAAGAAAAGTTTCAAATGATTTAGAAGCTAATACTAGTGGTGCAACATTGCCAACCACTAATGTTAAGGAAAATCCTGATGTCCCAATTGAGGAAAATCTCAACGTCCCAATCAAGGAAAATCTTGATGAACCTATTGAGGAAAATCTTGATGTCCCTATTGAGCAAAATTCTCAAATAAAATTTCAAAAGGTTGATATGAGTTCGTTGCAATTAGAACTTGATCCTGGATTGCGTAGACAAATATATACTTATCATGTTGATCAATGAGATGAGATCTGGCGACGTTACATTTAGTTGGGTCCATACCAACCTCATTTAAAAAAAATTTAAAAGTCTGAGAAGGGCCGAAGCTTTCAAGGTTCTTGGTATGAAGATGATCGCTTTAAGTCATGGCTTGAATATTCTTCTAAAAAAGATTCCGCTTTTTGTCTATTATGCTTTCTCTTTCATAAGTCAACTGGACATGACAGACAAAATGCATTCATAGTTAACGGATTTAAGAGTTGGAAGAAAGTTAGAAATGGTGAAAGTTGTTCTTTTAGTCTTCATATGGGGAAAGATCTTAACTCCACTCATAGAATTGCTCATAAAGCGTGTCTAGATTTGATGAACCAGTCTCAACACATAGACAGAGTAGTGAGCAATTTCACTTTAGAACAAATTGCAAATAATCGAGTATGATTGAAGGCTTCAATTGATGTTGTTCGACATCTTGCCTTGCAAGCTATTGCTTTTAGAGGTCGAGATGAAAGCTCTACTTCAACCAATTGGGGAAACTTTCTTATGACATTGGATTTGATGGTGGGCTATAATAATAATATTGTTGAAATAATGGCAAAAGCTCCAAAAAATGCCACCTACACATCACCTCAAATTCAAAAAGAAATTCTACATGTTATTTCAACCAAAGTGAAGAAGGCAATTAGGGAAGAAATTGGTGATGCAAAGTTTTGCATATTGGTTGATGAAGCTCATGATGAGTCCATGAAAGAGCAAATGGCTGTGGTTTTAACATATGTTGATATAAATGGTTTTGTGCGAGAATGATTTTATGGGATTGTTCCTGTTGTTGACATTGCAACAGTAACCCTTAAAAAGGAGATATATTATTTGTTCTCTAATTATTGCTTAGATATCCAAAACATTCGGGGGCAAGGATATGATGGTGCAAGCAACATATGGGGTGAGTGGAATGGATTACAAGCTTTGATTTTGAATGATTGTCCATATGCTTACTACATTCATTGTTTTGCACATTGCTTACAATTGGCATTAGTAGAAGCATCAAAAGCAGTTGTCCCTCTTAATAGATTTTTCACTAAATTGATTTTGGTTATCAATATATTCATGCTTCATGCAAACGTATTGATCAATTAAAAATTGCTAGAGCTTCTGACATTGCATATTTGATTGATATTGAAGAGCTTGAGACTGGAAAAGGACTTAATCAGATGGTCACTTTACAGTGACTTGAAGATACTCTTTGGGGTTTGCATTATAAATTGGTTTCTAACTTGATAAAGTTGTTTACTCCAACATGAGAAGTTCTACTGAAAATTATGGATGAAGGAAATTCTTCACAAAAAGTAGAAGCAAAGTCCGCTTATGATGTATTAATTTCATTTGAATTTTTCTTCATCTTGCATTTTGTTAATGAAACTGTGGGGATCACAGATAAACTTTATCAAGCTTTGCAAAACCAATCGCAAGACATTTTAAATGCTATGCATTTAGTTTCATCCACTAAAAAACTTATTCAACAATTTAGAGATGAGAAATGGGATGACTTACTAGCTACTGTGACATCATTTTGTAAGGAACGTGGTTTAGATGTTCTTGATATGAATGCTTGTTATGTTGCAAGATTTGGTCGATCTCGTCATCAACAAGAGGACTTTAGAAATGAGCATTATTATAAAGTAGATATTTTTAATGCAGGAATAGATTCTCAATTACATGAACTAAATCATCGGTTTAGTGAGCATGCCATGGAGTTACTTACGCTTAGCTCAGCTCTAAACCCTCGAGGGGCATATGAATCTTTTCAAGTCAGTGATATTTGTTCATTGGTAGATAATTTTTATCCAATAGACTTCACAGATGATGAAAATAATGATTTGAAAAAGGAACTTGATCTTTATAAGTATGATGTAGTTCAGCATTCAAGGTTCAAGAATTTGAAAAATATTTCTGAATTGTGCCAATCGATGGTAAGAACTAGAAAATCAGAATAATATCTGCTTATTTATAGAGTGGTCAAGCTTGTGCTTACTCTTCTCGTTTCTACTGCAACTACAGAGTGAGCATTTTCAGCTATAAATGTCATCAAAACTGACATTCGCAACAAAATGGAAGATGAGTGTTTTTGGTCAGACGCTATAATGTTATTCATTGAAAGGGACATTGCTGCGACAATTAGTACGAATTCAATCAAAGATGATTTCGAAGATTTAAAAAGACGACAAGTTCCATTTTTATAAATAACTGCATTGTAATATCTTAAAAAACAATAATTTTGTGTATTTTTCTTTATTGATGGTTTATTAAATGAATGTTTATTTGGAGTTTTTTTTGTTTTTTTGTTTATACTTCTACTCCTTAACTCCAAGTCCTGGCTCCATCCCTGTATTGGGTGGTGGTGGTGGTTGGAAGTTTTAACTGAACATGTATAATCTCTCCTCTATCTCGATGTTTCCCTTTCATGACCAAGGTTTTCAGACCCAGACCATTCATTGAACCGTAAAAAAAAGAGGTTCAAGGTTTTTGAGGTCGAACCGGGGTCGAACCGTGATGACGTCATAATTAATTTAATAATTAATTAAAGCCTAAATATAGATATTAAATTTATAAAACTAGAAAAATTGACAATATATCTATATATGTGAGGGAAATTTAATGATTTTCAAGCATATATTTAATAATTAAATAAGAAAGTTAATAAAATAAAATAATAACCATGAAAACATTAAAATTTATGATTAATTTTTAAAGTAAAGTTCAATATCTTTGAAGGATTTTAATTATAATTTTTTTTTATTCCTTGTAAGAGATGGATAATTTAATTAAGTAGAATAAAATTGTGTTAATTTGTTTTTATAATTAAAAAAAAAATGCTAAGGGGTTCACGAAATTAACAAAAAATCTGATTCTTTATGCTTAAAAAACTGATTTTCATCCTGGTTCTCGGTTTTCACGGTCCGACCTCCCAGTCCGGTCTGGGTCTGAAAACCTTGTTCATGACCGAAATCCATTCAACCCAATCAATGCTCTCTCTCTCTCTTAACGAAATCTGCTACAAATACCTTCTAACTCATTCAAATTGGGTTTCAAAAATATCAATTGATGCCACTTTGAATTAATATATTGTGTGAGGGGAGGCAGGGCAAGAGCTAGATCTAGCCTCCCATAATGGTGGGTTTGTGGGTTTGGTTTGAATTGATTATGGTTGGATTGACTGGTCATTGAATAAAGTTTTGTGGTTGAATGAATTAAAAAAAAAAAAAACAAAAAATCAATAATTATTTTTTTTAAAAATAAAATTTTGTCTCTTTTCATTTTTAAAAATTCTTACAAAACTACGTCGTTTAGGGATACTTGATGGCAATCTCACTATTAGAAATGAATGGAATGGCGTATTTGAATAAAGTTAAAAGTTAAAGTACTTAATTGAATAAAATTAAAATTACAAGTCTGAATTGAATTTTATGCAAAGATAAAGAAATGAAATTTGCAATTCATCCAATTTAATAAATTATAGACTTATATAACTTCTTAAATTAGTTGTTTCAATTTTATCATCTATGCACAACATGGATTTAATGTTAAAAGACTACATAATTCCCCAAAAAGTTGGAGCCTACCAACTCACTTGGAGAGAGAGGGAGAGAGAGATTTAGGTAGAGTATCTTCTCCAGGGTTTTGAAAATCATAATGATCAAATAACCAAAAAAAGGTCTAGTTCTTGATTTTTACCAATTGAACCTAGGGTTTTTATGGTTTTACTGAACCGATTAAGGGTCCGATTCTTCTTGAACTAGCCAATTCGATCTTGTATTTAAAACCATGATCTTCTCCCTCGCATGAGGATGCCCTCACATGTAGGACCCATGAGTAGAATTTATCCATAATATGACAGGAAAGAGTATGCTCGATGGACCTAATAATTTTACAACTATTTTTTTCATCAATAATTCAATAGTTACAACAATAGGAAATGAGGGATTTGGACTGTAGACATCTTCGTTGGAAACACCACTAATTGCTAGTTGAACTATAAGAATCTTGGAAAATTTTCAACTACTTTTATATATATATATGATAATTAGGGGTGGGGAAATTTAACCTTACATGTCTTGAAGACATCAAGATGTGCTAATCAATTGAGTTACAAGACTCTTGGCGAACTTATATGCATATTACGGTAATAAAATAAACAACAATCTGTAGGGTGTAACTGTCTCTTTTCACGAATTGAACAATAGTGTTTTCCATGCTTTTGATGTGTAGTGCAACCCAAAATTGCTAATGAACATGAATATTTCTAAGTTCAATGAAATATTACATCAACATAGCATAAAATGGCTAACACTTACACCCTCCTAGTCTCGAGCTGCCCCCAGCACCACCTCCTTCCACCTTATTTCCCATGTTGCTTTCATTATCTCCCTCAATTCCTTCATATTAATTTCCACCACCGTCACCTCCCTCTTCTCCAACCATTACTACCATACATGACAATTACTACCATCAACGTATCAATGTTTTTTTTTTTTTTTTTTTTTTTTAAGTGTAACTAGGCATTATAAAATAAAATAAAATTAAGGACTTAACCAAACAACTGGATTTTTTTTTTCCCTTGACATGTTTCTACAATGTGCTTTTATTTAGATTTTATGGAACAATCAATTAAGTTTTGAACCGCTCCAGAAAAAAGATCTATTTTCAAAATGAAAAATTGATAGGACATGATAAATAATGCTCACAATTAATAAACAACAATGATGAAAGATTCAGGACCATATATAACGCTTGGAGCCTAATCAAAAGGCGTGTTCGTTTGAACATCATGATAAAAGATACAAGTATAACCTTTTCCTTACAAGCCAATGCTTAAAATTATGAGTTTCCTGCTCTTATTTGCTAGTTAAATCCCCTGGCTATGCAAATTTTTCATGCAGTTCTTTCTTGTTAAGGACTGAATCATATACTTTTATTAAAACCTATTGCTCTAAACGGCAGGGTTGTTTTAGCCAAATGTTTTCGAAAATGCATGCTAAAATAATCCTTTTAATCTTGGCTGGATGATATCCTCATGCCATGCCATATAATACAGTAAGAGAAATAAAGTCAACAATTTCCAAAACGAAGATGATATGATAGTGACTTTTCCATTATTCTTTTTTCTGTTACTTGATGGTATGAATCATATGATAGTGATTTAATATAAATAAATATTGGAATAGAATTATTTATTGTCTACTTTTTATACTTCCAAAAACAATCCTATTTTCTCAAAAAAAAAAACAATCCTATTATCGAATTCAAAATGAGTTCCAATAAGACAAAATAAGGATAAAAAGGCAAATTGAAAATTGAAAATTCTATAAAATTAGGATAGAAAGACGAATTAAGGATATAAAGATAAATTGTGAAGTTTAAAATCCAAAAATTATGACACATATTTGTACTTATACTACTAGCTGTTGTAACTTGTAACTTAAAATAAATATATAAAAATATAAGAAAAATTTTATGTTTACAATATTTTTACAACACTTTTACAACAGATTCTAAATTATAAGTTATTATTGGTTGTTATGAGTGAGTAAAAAAACAATTTAAGTTGTAGATTTAAATTAAAATCAATAACAACTTATCACATATAATTTATTATGAAAATATTGTTAATATATAAAAGTTAGCCAATTTTACCATTAATTACTATCATTTAAAAAATAAAAATAAAAACTTTATATGGAAAAATTCAATTAAAAATCATGCTATTGGGCCCTAATGGCACAAAATCCAGCCATGTGGTCCATTCCCACTTTGTCAGCCCATTCCCTCCTTTCCAATTCCCACCCTTCAAAAACCGCTCCCTCTCATTCTCTCTTTTCAGTTTTCCCCATTAACCATTTGCTCTCCTTACACGGTGGCTCTCACCTCTCTTCTTCACCACCACCACCACAAACACCATCATGCAACCAAGCGTCGACGACCTCGCAGACGATTTCGACAACCTCAGCATCAACTCCACAGCCACCACTGCTATAGAAACAAAGCGTAGCACAAGCTCAGGTTCCGAAACAACCACATGGACAACCACAACCACAACCACAACCACCACCACCACCACCAGCATCGCTTCATCCTCCTCCAAGCCCCACGCGCCCTCCCACGACCCATGTTGGGACGCAATCAGAAAAGTCAAATCCAAAAACGCCACCCTCAGCCTCGACGACTTCCGCTTCGTCCGCCGCCTTGGCAGCGGCGACATAGGGAGCGTGTACCTCGTGGAGCTTAAGGAGAGTGGTGGTGGTGGTGGTGGTGAGTCTGGTGAGAGAAGTAAATGTATGTTTGCTGCAAAGGTGATGGACAAGAAAGAGTTGGTGGGAAGGAATAAAGATGGTAGGGCAAAGATTGAGAGAGACATATTGGAAATATTGGACCACCCTTTTTTGCCAACACTCTATGCTACGTTGGACACTCCTAGGTGGTCTTGCCTTTTGACTGAGTTCTGTCCTGGTGGTGACCTCCACGTGCTCCGTCAAAACCAACCGGACAAACGCTTCGGTGAGCCTGCTGTACGGTGCGTAAAGTTACTTAATATTCATATTATTTAAAATAATTAGTCTTATAGCTTAATTATACCTTTTAGTATTTTTAATAAAAACGTTGAAGGTTCAAATTTTATCTTCTAGTTTTAACTGTTGAATTCAAATAATTAAGAACTGTTATGTCTAGTAAGTTGTCACTCTAAAATTGAAGTTGGAAAGATTAAAAGTGTCATATATTATGCATGTAGGGTGGGATTGTGGCACTGCATTATGGTGAATGATGCAACTTTATATATAAGTGGGGGTCACCACCACTTTTTACAACTATTCATTGCTTATGGGCTCCATGAGTTTAATCTATGTCGTCTTGGACAGTGTTTGATTACGATCTCTTGTGGGTCTATCGTGCACTATATCATAATTTGATGGCACTTTCACGTATTGAATTTTATGCTTCAAAATATATGGCTTGGTTTACGCCAAGTTTTGGGGCTCCAGAAACAGTTTATTGTGGATTGGAATGTGGGTTTGGATTTTCTAAACTTTTTAGAGTAATTCAATTAATTTTTTGCTATCGAATTTACAAAAATGATTGACTATCATCATTTTGGTGAAAGCTTTAAAATAAATGAATATGATTTTATGAACTCTATGGACTACGATAGAGCTACCTAAAAACTTCATAGAATCCTAATTCATCTTTACCTTAATTAAGTGAGTGAATCGGTAAGTTCTTTTAGGGGAAAAAATCTGTCATTCTATCTATAATTTTTTAAATAAATAGGTTACAATTTATTGTCAAAATTCAAAACCTTCAAAATGAGAATTATTTTAAGAATTTTAAAGAATCTTAATCCACTATCATCAATCACCTCTTTTTAAGTGAGTGGATTAGCAAGTTTCTTTAGGATCGAGAAGTCTAGAAATTCAGACAACATAATTGGCAATCTTCTTTTTTTTTGGTTAAAATAATTGGCAATCTTCACCAACTAATTTATGTTTCTTCTTTCAAGCCTCCCACTTTCTTGGAAATTCCTAATGATCAGCTTGAGTGACATTATTCAAATTTTTGACACTTCCAAATTTGTCATTATTGATTAGAGTGTTCTGTAATTTCCAGTTCAAACAAACAAAAGATTTCTATAAGAAGTAGTAATTATTACACATATTCTAGTATATATATATAATACACACAAGTTATAGTTTTACAAAGAAAAATTTTACAAAGAAACTTGTGACTTTAATTCACCGTATTGAACTAACTTAAGTTGTATGTATTGTATACACCTTTCTTTTTTATTTTTTTTTAGAAGATACTATTTATACATTTAACTGTAAGCATTAGTCCTTCTCAAAAAAGAAAAAAAAAAAGAAAAAAAAAAGAAAAAAAAAAAAAAAAAGAGAATAAAGTTTATTAAACTTGTTAGACACAGTAGCAAATATTTTCTCGTTGTCCTTTGTCCCTAATTGATAATTCAACTTAATGACAGTAGTGACACAGTAATCCGGTGGACCCCCTCGTGCAAGATTCTAGTTATTCTGCTTCTTCTATTGCTCTCTAATTAGGAAAAATTCCACGCGATTTTGTCTCGCGTGTACCACTATCCCATCTTTTTTTGGTCAAACTATTCATATCTTGTGGACCACACGTTACTTTGTAAGCATAGCTCAATTTTGAGGTGGACTATATTTTGTACTTTTATCTTCTTCTTTTTTTTTTTTTTTTTTTGGAGAGTGTAATTCACGCACTAATGTTGTGTATTGGAATGAGGTTTTGATGCGAGGGTTTCTATTGGGTGTTACAGGTTCTATGCCTCAGAAGTTGTGGTTGCTCTAGAATATCTACACATGATGGGAATTATCTACCGTGATCTCAAGCCTGAAAATGTACTTGTAAGATCCGACGGTCACATAATGCTAACAGATTTTGATCTATCACTAAAAGGAGATAATTCAACATCATCAGCTCAAGTTGTGTCCGATCAAAATCCACCGATTACTACAAGTCCATCTAATGAATACCATAATGACCCGCCTCAATTTGCCAACTCATCGTGCATTCTACCCAACTGTATGGTACCAGCTGTCTCGTGCTTTCACCCGAAACGAAAGCGAAGGAAGCGATCCAATAATCGTGGAGCCCTTGAGATTGTGGCGGAGCCAATCGACGTGCGATCAATGTCGTTTGTTGGGACGCACGAGTACTTGGCACCAGAGATTATATCAGGAGAAGGGCATGGCAATGCAGTAGATTGGTGGACACTAGGAGTTTTCATATTTGAAATGTTCTATGGTGTGACGCCCTTTAAGGGTCTTGACCATGAAGTAACCCTAGCAAATATTGTGGCTCGAGCCTTAGAATTCCCCAAGGAACCAACTGTTCCAAGCCCGGCTAAGGACTTGATGACCGAACTTTTGATCAAGGACCCCACAAGACGAATGGGGTCCACAATGGGTGCAACAGCAATTAAGCACCATCAATTTTTTGATGGGGTTAATTGGGCATTACTAAGATGTACAAAGCCACCCTACATTCCACGTCCGGTCAATTACCGGGACACTGTCCGAGCTGATAAGGGTGCAGACAATTCGGTAGAGTATTACTAGCAAGGATGGGACTTCAATGACAAAGTTGCAAAGTTTCATACACAAACTATTGATTCACATGATTCTCAATTCAAAGCTTTTCAAGGAAAGCATGCCTTGGATACCATATTTGAGAGTTAGACCCACCTGTTTCTCTTCGTTTTATATACTTACTTTTTATTTGGTATATTTTTTGAACATATTTTTGGACCTGTGGGCCTGCCAAGTTAGTTGCCCAGATAAGTTAAGTTATCAAATATAATACACAAATTTCCTTGTTTAGGGTACATGATACACGCGTCCATTCTCTATACAACACAATCTTTTGTTCATGTAGAGAAAAACTCCAATTTTACATGCATTGTCCATTTGATATATAAACTATTAGTCTTGATCTTGTATAATTTTACAATTATTGAATTGTATGTTTTTATATTTTTATATACACATATGTATAGAAATATATATGTGAAAATCAACGAACACAATAATAGATGTTGTAGCCATTACAAACTACTTTATGAAAAATAAATAAATAAATAAAATAATTTATTCTCATAGATTCCTATTAAACTACACCAACATGGTGTAAACTTAATCGATTTCTCATATATTCCTGTTTGAAGTAATTTCCACCCTAATCTATGAGATCAATTCTAAGTTAAAATCTCTAAACTATGAGGTTAGTTGTATTGTTATAGCCTGTCCAATTCCTATTATAATTAAATTAAAAATTCATATTCTTGTCATATGAAAACAATAGGAAAATATTAAATTAATATTTTAATAGGTTTATGTCTCTAATTTAAAATTTATGGAGACAATATTTATGACTCTATACTCTATAGTTTATATAGTTTAAATGGTATCATACAATGATACAATTACCTTTGTTTTCTTTACTTTTATTCACAAAACCTTTTACAAAATATAAATTGTCATTCTTGATTACAAAAGTCGACTATCAGTTCCACGTTATGATGAGAAAATAGCATGTTATCAACTACACTCCCAAACCGTGGTGGAGCTAGAAAATTGTCTTTGAGGCATCACAGTTAACCTTATTCTTTTAGATATAATTTTATACATTATATATCTAAAAAGAATAATCATTACAAAACTATACGCATAACAAAATTTTGTAAGTCGTTGACGTCATTTATATTTAAAATCTTTTGTTTTCAAATATATTAAAATCTTATAAAAGTAAGCAAGCATGTATTTACAAATCACATTTCTAATACTCAATGATTTATAAGTTCCATGAATATGATATGAAACAATAGTCAATAGACTATTAGACTGAGGTTATGATTAAATCAATTATAAATGAAAACACATGATCAAAACAATTGAAAACTAAATAAAAAACTAAATTTCATAATAGGAATGGAACCAAGGTTGGAGAGATATTATTATATTTTATACACACAAAATACATTTATACTAAATTTATAACATGCGTTTATCATCACTTAACATATATATTGGAGGATTATATCTTAATTTTTTGGGGGTTATTATCTATAAATATGCTAACACTTCTAAGAATATAAACATTTAAAATATTTTGATGGGGCCAAGCGGAATTTTTCTTATGGATTATATCTAAATATAATTATATATATATATATATATATATATATATATATTTATATATATATATATATTTATATATATTATACTATAAAATTGATAATTTTTAAAACTTGGGGGGAGGGGGGGGGGACTTCAGTCTCTAGTGAGAGAAATTATTAAGTTCACCGGAAGGATTGCTGAAGGGGTCCTCCTAGTCTTTTTAACCAATAAAATGCTGTTATTTCTGCAAATGTGACATCACATAATATTTTTTATTTTTAATTCGTGTGTTGATTAGGAATCTGACTAACACATTTGCATAAGTGTTAGTATTTCATTGGTTGGGAATACCACTTTAGCAATCCTCCTGATAGATCTAATAATTTCTCTTCTAGTGGCTCCACCACTGCTCCAAAAATTACGTAATTACCTAAGTTATTGTCAATTTGTCATCAGTCATTAACTATACATGAAAAATGCATGGTAATGAAATCACCATGACAAATCATACTATTTTTGTTTCTTTGTCATTACATAATTAAGTTGGTAAATGGGAAAATTTTATTATGACTATGAAGTTGAGGCTTTGAGATATTAGAAACATGTTTTGAGATATTGGAGAAAACTATTAGACTCTGAATTTGATAAATATGAGATCTAAAAGATATAGGGTCTGTTTGATAACGTTGTTCTAATAACGTTATTTAAGTGTTGTGAAAATATGTGTAGGTGAAAAAGTGTAGTGGAAATACGTGTTGTGTTGTTTAAAGAATGAAAACTGTTGTTTAAATAACACTAACAAACAAGCCCTATAATTTACATTATCCAATAAAAAGTTTCCATGTTAGCACTTTACTTAAAATTCAATACATCTTCTAATAAATAATCTAATATCCCAAAATCTCATATGCATAATCTCATAAATAATCTAAAGTCCCAAAGTCGCATTATCTTCTTAGAGTAAAGAAGCACCCAACCTCCAATCCTTCACACATGCCACTATTAAAATTTCTATCACGATCCTATAAAAAGGACCCCCATTCAAGAGATCTATATGCCAATAACACCTCATGATTAAATCCCATTACAACCGCCTATTCATGGCCAAAAACAACATTAAAGGATCTACATCAACATGCCCATAAAGCACAACAATTCACAATAGCTTCGTCCAAACACTAAATTCCATTATTACCATTAATAACCACTTTACTCCTATCATCTCATTTACTTCTGAATCTAGAAATCCCGCAAACCCAGGTCCTTCACTACAAAAAATGTGCTTTGGAGCTGCGTTTTTCAAAAACGCAACTTTAGGGTGCTATTTGCGCAACTCCATCACTGGACATATAGCTGCATTTATTAAATGCGGCTATAGATCAGCTCTGAAGCTACGTTTTGTGAAGATGAGACTGTGTTTAGCTGGAGCCGCGTTTTTAAAAACGCGGCTATAGACCCATCCAAGAATTTTTTTTTTTTTTTTTCAATATATCCCAAAGCTGCGTTTATTAAACGCAGCTTAAACATGTATAGAGCTGTGTTTTATTCAACGCGGCTTATACATGTTTGGAGCTGCGTTTATTAAACCCAGCTTAAACAGGTTTGGTATAAATGAAAAAGAAAAAACCCCCTCAGATTACTCTCTCTCTATCTTGATCTCTCACCTTCTCTCTCTTTCTCTCCCTTTGACTCCCAAACCCTCACCACCGATCCACCCCTCTCTACCATCAATCCTCCTTACCATGGCCCAAACCGGTCTATAGCTGCGTTTTAGACACCCTATAGCTGCGTTTTTTAGAAAACGCGGCTATAGACCTTGTTTGGGTTGCGTTTGAAACGCAGTTCTAAGTTGCACCTATAGCTGCGTTTTCATAGAAAACGTAGCTATAGATCCCACATCTGGGGGTGTGTAAAAACGCGGCTCTAGGGTGTCTAAAACGCAGCTACAGACCCCGGTTTGGGTTGCATTTGTAAAAACGCAGCTCTAGGTCCCCGCAGGGGGCTATAGTCGCACCGCATAGGCCGTGTTTGGAAACGTAGCTATGGAAATGCAACTATAGCCTATAGCTGCATTTTTTAGGGTCTATAGCTGCGTTTTTCAAATGCAGCTATAGCCCTCTTTTTTTGTAGTGCTTCCACCACATCACAATTTGTTTCTACCTCACATATTACACAAACTTTAACCTTTCTCAATTCTTAACATCCACGTGCGTATTGTTGTTGGTCAGTAAAGAACTTTCAACTTTGTCTAGGCTGACAGTGAACACATAGAACAGTGGTAGAGTTAGAAATTTATTTTTGGGAGTCCAAAATAAAATTAGACAACTAATTTTTTTTTTTTACCTACATATTACACAATTTCTAATTTTTCTCAATTCTTAACATCCACATGTGTATCAGTTTCATAAAATAAAAAATGGAGTTATTTGTGTTTGTGTGTTAATGTTATTGGTCGGTAAGGAACTTTCAAACCCAGTTAGGTTGGTAGTGAACACATAGTGCAGTGGCAGAGACTTGAACCCCAATTATTGCTCCCACCCTCACAAGAACATGTACTTGTGAAGTGACCATCACGTCAAAATTGCCCAGTAATTACGCTATTCATTTTGATTGCAACTCCTTTGTAAAAATTCTTTACTTTTTTTATTTATAAAAATTTATATATATATATATATATATATATATATATATATTACGTTTAATGACTGAATTTTAAATTTGCAAATGTGGTTAACGATACATATAACTAGAGGTGTTCACCAAACCGCATAAACCGCAAAAACTACAAAAACCGTACCAAAACCGCCCGCAAAATGGTATAACCGCACCACACTGCAAGTAACAGTGCACCGCACCGCACCGCACCGCACCCTTTCTATATATTAATATATTAATTTATTTTTAATATTAAATATATTATTAATAGTTTAATAACCTTAGTTTTCAAAAAAAATATATATATATATATATATTGTTTGATAATCCTATCAAGTGTTGACTAGGAAAGCCAACTCAAAATAAAGAAAAATTAGCTCAATAGTTTAAAACTTGACCAAAAATAAAGGGAAAAAATTAGTTTTGGACTGAATAGGAAAAGCCCAAAATTTGAAAATTTTACTAACTTCATACGGTTCAAACCACATCTTATACATAGCACCGCACATATGACAACAAAAATGAGGTGCGGTGCAGTTATAGTTTTCGCTAAACTCTAAACTACACCACACCGCACCGCACTGCACATGTTACTGCAAAAATAAGGTGCGGTGCAGTTATGGTTTTAGTTAAACCGCACTGCACCGCACCGCGAACACCCCTAGATATAACAGATCTCAACCATATAGTCATACAAAATAAAAAATTCTTGACTGATTTAAATTACCAAATGTTTTCTATTTTTTTAATATTTTAAGAATTAATTGTTTTCTAATTCTAATGAAAAGATTCAATTTTTTTTTTAAAAAAAATATTGACATGGCAGAATGTGAACCATATGTATTACATCATCGATAAAAGTGGACTAATTCTTAGAATTTAATGTTCATACTTTTTTAAAAAAACCTAATTATTCCATTAATAACTATCACTTCTTTTGATACATTAGATAATTTTAAAATTAAAAAAAAAAAAAAAAAAAGTGTGTGAACTTGTACCCTTGAACGTGTAACATAGTACAAAGTTTTTTTTTTTTTTTTTTTTTTAAATTTTCTTTTTAGCATTTCCCTTTAACAATTAAATATTGTGTTGTATAGAGAATAGACATGCATTTACTATACTTAAATGCTGTGGTCATATTGTTGGACACAATTCTTAATCACCATTGCCTAAACTAATCTCCATCGCTGTCTTGTAACGATTATAGTCGACAAATATTGTTGTCAAAGTTGTTACACTCATATCTTACTCATGAGTCATGACAAATTGGATGAGTAATTTGTTGACAAAAGATGGTACAGCTCAAGCGTTGCCTGAATTGGGTGTTATTTTGGGGCTATTTTCTTAAAATCACACAATCTGAGAGCTATTGATAAAATCTTACATGTTATTAAGGAATCTTGTGGTATTTTTGAAGTAATCCATAAATTTTATAAGAGATGAAACCAAGGTTCAGCTTTATGATTCCTTTGATGCTATTTGTTTTGACCAAGGAAATTTATTTCTACATTCTAAACAATAAATTTTAAAGTCCATAGATCCATATTCAATTATTCATCTTCATTTTCATTATGAAAACACTTTATTTCTCTTTCCATTATGGAGTGTTGAAATATTTAGTTTTTTGTTTTCACGAAATACATTCACACCTA
This sequence comes from Quercus berberidifolia, assembly GCA_028535905.1. Lineage (NCBI taxonomy): Eukaryota > Viridiplantae > Streptophyta > Magnoliopsida > Fagales > Fagaceae > Quercus > Quercus berberidifolia. The sequence goes on along the minus strand of JAPQVW010000003.1, from coordinate 35,870,973 downwards.
ATATGAAGCATCATCAACAAAAATAACAAAATGTCTATTAGACTATTATCACCTAAGAGTCTCAACGTTAATCGAATCGCACACATCATAATAAACCAAATTTAACCCATTGTGCTTTTTAGTAAAGGATTTATGAGATGACGCTTGATGCTGTTTGTAGGAATAATTATATCTAGCAAATAAGTTTTACAACAAAAAATTAATCTAAATACGCATTTAGTCTAAATCAAGATAGGGCAAATAATGAAAATTAGGAACTGTTCTTTAACTTGAACATGAAAAATACATTCTTTGTGTCATATAACTCCCCAAAATTGCGGGTTTGGCAAGAGCAGATGAAGTTCAAAGAAAGCTATTTGTTAAAGCTAAAGTAAAATGGTGCGCAAGTGAATATTTATCCATCCTATACCTACTTTTAAGTACTATGTTTTAATGGGGTATAAAGGTGATGTTCTTTGAATTTTTTTGTAGGAATTAAGTGGACAATAGGGATCACTTATTCTTTAAATGTGGTTTTTCAACTATGGTGAAAAACCATAGGATGGATAAATATTCACCTGCGCACCATTCAGATTTTATTATTTATTTTTTCTGTTATAATTTATTTTTTCCTGTGCTTTGTGGAGTACAAAGATGTTGGTATATGTTATTTTTTGAGTTTGTGTGCTCTCTCTCAATTTTTGTTTATGCTATCTACTTCATAGTAATGAATTTATGAGGGTTGTGATTATTTTTTAGCTACTGAATTCTTAGATTTTTGATACATTGCTGTAATGCTTGGTATAGTCCTGTCCTGTGTTGGGTTTTTTAATAATAATAAATATCTCATTCATTAAAAAATAAAAAATAAAATAACATGGTGAGAAGATGGCAATTCTTAAAGTCAAATTTTTTTTTCTTCTTATAGGTAGAAAATCAAATATATTCAAAGATAAGTTTATATAAACAGGATAAATAGGGTTTTGTCATGAATTATATTGATGGACAAAAAAAATATTGATGGACAAAAAAACTTAGTACAATTTTATATGTGTAGGATATTACGTTTCTCAATTATATTCAAACACATATATGCAACTTACCAATAACACATACAATATTATCTTTATCAAAGAAAATTAAATCTGTCTAGTTATGTGTGTTCAACTATTCATTGATAAGGCCGTTTGAAATTTTGGGTGTGCTTCTTGAAATTGCTATAACGAGTAGAGAGAGTGAATCACATTGATGATTTAGAAGCAGTTAAGAACAACCTTTGAAACACATATTGCATATCATAGATGTTCTGGGTGAGTTTGGTTCAGATATTGAAACTGAGCCTTTTCCAAAAAGTGGAGTTTTCAAAAAGTGCATAATGAAAAAGTGTTTTTTTAAAAAACTGAGTGTTTAGTAAAAGTTGTTAAAAATTACTTTTTGAAAAAGCTGAGTGCTTGGCTAGCACTTATAAAAGTGGCGGTTTGAGTGATAAATTATCAAAAAAGACAATGTATATCTAAAGTATTGTGAAAATACTTTCTAATTTTTTTTTTTTTAATAAAACTTTCTAAAAAATTATTTTAAAAAGAACTTTCAAAGTTTTTTAAAAAATTATTTTTTTCTCACCAATATTAACTAATAATAACCTACCACTTAAGATTTATTGTGAAACTATTGTGATAGCATTTCTCAATTTTAATTTCTCATTCTTTATTTTATTTTTCTCTTATTTCTTTACTTTTTTTTCATTCATATTTCCTTCTTCTTTTTTCTTTTTTTCCCTCTTTTTTTCTCCTCCACACACGTACCCTTCTCTCTTTTTTTTCCTTTCTTTCCCCTTTTTTCCCTACCACTTCCTCCAGAACATTCCACTTTTCTTTTTTTTTTCTTTTTTCCTTCTTCCCCTTTTTCCCTTACCACTTCCTCCAAAACATTCCCTTTTTTTTTCCCTTTTTCCCTACCACCTCCAGAACATTCCCACTTTTCTTTTTCTTTTCTTTTTCCTTATTTCCCCTTTTTCCCAACCACTTCCTCCAGAACGTTCCAGTTGCCATAGAGCTCTCTTTTTTCTTTTTCTTTTTTAACAGTTCGAAAGCTACAAGGAAGAGAGAAGATGATGATGATGATGAAGATGATTGAAACATAAGGAAATCCCTCATCTCTCTCCTTAATTCTCAGATCTCTTAGGTCTCTACCACCATTGGGTTTGTATTTGATTTTGATTTTGGGTTTGGGTTATGGGTTTTCAGTTGATGGTTTAATTTTGAGTTGATTTTATGTGGATTTTGGGTTTGATTTTGAGTTGATTTTGTTTTGGGTTGATTTTGAGTTATTTTTGGTTTGGTTTTGTTGATTTTGTGTTTGGATTATCAAATGTTGAAATGGGTTTTGTTGATTGTGGTGGTAGACTAGTAATAGTTGGGTGGTGCTGTGTCAATGGCGGCTCCAAGAATTTTGTTTAGGGGGTTCATTAAATAATTTTAATTAAAAAAAAAACTTGAATATATCGAGTTACCAACAAAAAAAAAAATTAATACATGAAGTTTTACAATTTCCTTCTACAAGTATTCAAATTTTGAATTATGAGTATCTATTGCTAATGTGAGTAGGTATGAGCCTACAATCATTTTATTTTGTTAAGTTTATCTAACATTTTATTTTTATATAGTTTTTATTATCTATTTGGTATTGTTTTTATAAAAATATTTTAAATTAAACTCATTGATTTTGTATTAATTATTGACGCACACAACCACACTCATTCATACATAAAATTATACACTAGTGTCTACTTAACTAATCAAATGCTTGGACAATCACTAATTTTAAGAATTTTTTTTCTTAAATTTTACTAACTTTATAACAAAAAGTTATTATAACATGATAACAATAGACACACATGTAACAAACCATCTCTATTTCCTAATTATTAAATTATATAAATTTATATTATATTTATATTGTACACACAAACATCCATACACATCATAATTCACACAAATAACATTATAACAAAAAGTAATACACACAATCAATATTAGACATACTTGCACATATAATATAAATTTATAAAAAATAGTGACACTTACAATTTACAAACACTTGCTCTTTATTCTTAGAGTTGAAAATACTTATAATAAAGGTGCGCAAAATTTAAGTCAGGGTGTGCAAAAGTATTTTTTTTAAAATTATAGTATTAAACTAAAATATATATATATATATATTTTATATATAATTTTTTTTTTTTTTTTTGAAGTCAGGGGGTTCATTTGAACCCCCTGAGAATAATGTAGCACCGCCCCTGTGCTGTGTTTGTAGTAGCACAGAGAGGGTAGAGCAGAGAGAAGAGATGAGATGAATGAGGAACAGGCATGAGAACTGAGGACATGAGTATGATTTATTGAAGGATAATTTGGTAATTTCTCGAAGAGTCCAACGGATAGTTGATCAATGCACATGGATGTTTTCTAAAATGGACCTCAAAGCTCCTTTATGGTTTGCGCGTTCTCAGCCTTGGCCCAAAACGTAACTTTTTATCAAAAAGTTGCATTTTATAACTCACCAAATGGGCTTTGGACATTTGCTTTTTTTAAAACGGGCTTTTTGGGTTGAAAACGTTGAAACAAACAGGCACAGAGAGTTACTTTGAGTTTGATCTCCTCTGTCTAAACTGCCCTTTTGCAAAAGCTCTATGGGTGGGGTCAGACCTGAGTGTCAAAACAGAAGCTTTGCAACTTTGCAACATACTCCATTGGATTAACAGGGGCGGAGCCAGGAATTTTTGTTTGGGGGGGCCAAGTTGCAACACTAATATATTTATCATGACAACTCCATACACACACATAAATACACACACTTTTTTATTTGATAAGCACAACCCAACAAAAAAAGAGCTTAATATTTTCAATCAAAATTATGTTTTATGGCTATCTTTCATAAAATTTATAAAATACATTTTCACAATTTTCATAGTGAAATTCTTAAAAAATTTCATTTTCTATAAAAATTATCAAATTATATACTAATGTAAGTAAAATTATTTAATTGAACTAATGTAATTTTCAAACACAAGAATGATCCAAAACTTGGAGGAACAAATTAGGCTCCAAACATATTTAAAGTTATTTTGCTTTGACCCATTGTGTGGCAACTAAAGAGACATTTCATGTGTAATTTTAGTGACAATAATTTTTTAATGAGTCAATGACTTGTTAATCGCCACATAACAGATTGAAAAAGATAAATTTAAACATGTTTGGTGCCAAACTTTTTCAAATATTTAACAGATATAAAAACACATTTTACAATAAAAAATAGAATTGTGAAAAATAAAGTTATCTCTATAACTATTAGACCATTTTTATTTTTTTTAAATCATCATTGGACTAATTCAAATACTTAGAGGGGGCCAACTCTTATTTTTTAGACTAAATTTTGAAAACATTAAAATAATTATATATATATATATTTAAAATTTTCAAAATTTTGGGGGGGCCATGGCCCCCCCCCCCCCCCTTCAACATGGCTCCGCCCATGATTGGATAGCCACTTGGCTGAAGCAAATGAAGTTGTCAACCTATGCTTTGAAACAACCATGGTAGTGACCTCGTGGACCATATGGACCAGCAAGAACCAGCTGCTCTCTCCATTGGATAGCCACTTGGCTGAAGCAAGTGAAATCATTAAGCGAAGTCAACCCATGCTTTGAAACAATCATGGTAGTGACCTCATAGACCATATGGACCTGCAAGAACCAGATGCTCTTTGAAGGTAAAGTCACTCATCTTACAGAAGCTCTAATGTCTAATGTCTACTGAACATTTAATTAACATGAATAGCAGAGCTTGTAATCAAGAGAACTACTCACTACTCTACAACAAAGGAAGGGATAAGTTCTGCAGCTTATCCATTAAAAAAAAAAAAAAAAAACCAGATTCCAACAAACTAGGAAGTCTTTATCCTTGCAGCAGGACAGAGGAGAAGGGGAATGAAATGAGGCAGCATAGCATTCCAGTTGAAGAACAAAGAAGTCAGAAAAATCATGGAAGGCTGCCAAACCAGACGAGTCCGCAGCAAAATCTAGGCCACACTCTTAAGCTAGCAATACAAAAAGGTATCTTCCAAGCAAAGGGACAAGGCTATCAAAGAGCAGTGATCCTAACAAAGCAAAAACAAGTCCAAACTCGCTTGGACAAGGATACAATACTAAATGAAGTTTTGAAACAATGGGAGGAAGAAGGATACAAATTTGTAAGCTTTGTTGTAGAACCTTAGATCGTGGGACATTCAAATCTATCTCCGTGAAATATTTCTATTGAGGTATTAAAAAAATATAACGATTAGGAATTGAAACCACAACCAAAAGTATTGCATGGGATTATAAAATTGTGACAAGCAATTTCTCTGGAACAGTTTTCCTCCAAACTATCTCGCAGGTGAACTTTATCCAGGTCTGTCCATTATTAAGCAAAACATATGACAATCATGAGACTAAAAGTGCAGCTTTGGGAATCTGACTATGGCATCCCACAACAAACATAGAGTTTTGCATGATATCATCCTCATTTGGAAACAATATCATATCTGGCTTCACTAAGCTCTGCACCTTCACTTTTACCACTTCATGGTCAGTGTGTGTCACCACCAGCACCTCCCTATAGCCACTGTCAGCAGCACTTTCTAGAACAGTGGCCACCGCATACATTTATAGCACCATTTACCACAATGGTTCACTAAATTCCTGTCGCAACTGCCAGCTTGTAGTTTGCAATTGCTGCCCCCAACAACCCATCTACTGGCAGCCCTTCAAATTGTATACCATTACTTATTTTTAAGTATCAGCAGTTATTGGCATGATTTCATTGTAACATAAGTGTATGGTGGATTTCATTGGCATTTTATTGCTAAAAAATTTAAGCACTGTTTCACTCATTAGTTAAGTATTAATTCATGTCTCAGAAATACTTCTCTGGGCTAAATTATCAAAATAATCAGTACTCAAAACTTCAGCCATCCAAGATCAGAAGTCTCAAGTATCAACATCCAACGAGTATGGCAAATTAGCAAACCATGCCAGCATCTCAAGGAACATCGCAAATTGAAAAGACAAAATCCATACAAAAAATTTTAACACAGAATACTAAGTTAATCCGTAAGATTTTAGCCTGGTTATCAATCTCCGTGTCTTAAATGGGAAACAACCAAAAATGACAGCCTGTGGAGACAAACTCTTAAGTTCTACAAAGTCCTGAATTGGAGAAATCTTGAAACAAAAGTAACTTGATATCCTAATTCCTCAATCAAAGAGACTGAAGCCCATATCCTGCAAAAAGTAAAAAAAGAAAAGAAGTCAGATTAAAATGGGATTAATTATATACGCCTGCTTGCTTTTTTTTTTTTGGTAAGTACCCAAAAAAAAAAAGGCCATTAGGGTAAAGGTAACATCTCTAAAGAAACAAAGTTCATGCCCCTATGTGAAATAGTCTAGTCTAAAGAGAGGACATGGATTTGTCACCCATCCACTTTGAATTTTGCCTCATTTGGCCACACAATCTAATTTCAACCATATTCTTGATGCTCTGATTTGACCAATTTTAGCCCTTGAATTTGAATTTAGCATGTTGTCTAATGTTAATACCTAAATGTGGCACCACAGCTACACATGGCTCCTAAAACTGATATCATGTATATGTAAGGATACATTTGAACAAAAAATGCTAAGCACAAAAATAAATATCATAATTGGAATATATGTAATCCCCTGGCCCTAGTCCCTAAAAGAAAATACTTGCAAAATAATTATATGAATTGAGAGGTTTGGAAAATTTATTTGGATGGAAGGGGGGAAGAAGAAACCAAATCCGACAAGTAAATTTAGAAGGTTATGTTAATTAATCAAGGTTATTAAATTTTGTTGTAGAATGCTTACATCATCTGATTCCTCTTTCTCTTCCACATTTTCCTCTTTCTTTGCCTCAGCTGCAGCAGGAGCAGCAGCTGCACCACCACCACCCCCGGTTACGGCAACTGCAACAGCACCGCCACCACCAGAAGGCACAGATGCCAATTTCTCTCTTCCAGATGCAATAAGCTCAGTTATATAAATTTTGTAAGTCATTGACGTCATTTATATTTAGAATAATTTTTATAAATCTTTTTATATCTTATGTTTTCAGATATATTAAAATCTTAAAAAAGTAAGCAAGCGTGTATTTACAAATCACATTTCTAGTACTCAATGATTCATAAGTTACATGAATATGACATGAAACAATATTCAATAGACTATTAGACTGAGATTACAATTAAATCAATTATAAATGAAAACACATGATCAAAACAATTGAAAACTAAATAAAAAACTAAATTTCATTACAGGAATGGAACCAAGGTTGGAGAGATACTATTATATTTTGTACACACAAAATACATTTATACTAAATTTATAACATGTGTTTATCATCACTTAACATATATATTGGAGGATTATATCTTAATTTTTTTGGGGTATTATCTATAAATATGCTAACACTTTTAAGAATATAAACATTTAAAATATTTTGATGGGGGCCAAGCGGGAATTTTTCTTATGGATTATATCTAAATATAAAAAATTGATAATTTTGAAAACTTCCGCGGGGGGGGGGGGGGGGGGGGGGGTCATACTCCTGTCTCTAGTGAGAGAAATTATTAAGTCCATCGGAAGGATTGTCGAAGTGGTTCTCCTGGTTTTTTTAACCAATAAAATGCTACTATTTATGCAAATATGACATCACATTGTGATTTGTTATTTTTAATTCATGTGTTGATTAGGAATCTGACTAACACATTTGCATGAGTATTAGTATCTTATTGGTTGGGAAGACCACTTCGACAGTCCTCCTGATGGATCTAATAATTTCTCCTCTAGTGACTCCACCACTGCTCCCAAAATTACGTAATTACCTAAGTTATTGTCAATCGGTCATTGATCATTAACTATACATGAAAAATGCATGGTAATGAAATCACCATGACAAATCATACTATTTTTGTTTCTTTGTCATTACATTAATATTTTGTCATTAGATAATTAAGTTGGTAAATGGAAAATTTTTATTATGACTATGAAGTTGAGGCTTTGAGATATTAGAAACATGTTTTGAGTTATTGGAGAAAACTAATAAGTATTAGAGTCTGAATTTGATAAATATGAGATGTAAAAGATTTAGTTTAATTACATCATCTAATAAAAAGTTTCCATGTTAGCACTTTATTTAAGAGTCAATACATCTTCTCATAAATAATTAAACCACAATAAAATTCTAGTTTTACAAATATCTTTAGACGTCCTAAAATCCCAAAATCTCATTGTCTTCTTAGAGTAAGTGTGCGTTTAGATACCGCTTATTTTGCTGAAAACTGAAAACTGAAAACAATAAAAAAAAATCATTTTTCGGTTATTATTCACTTTTAAAATTACTGTTCACATGCCTATATGCACTATTCATGTCCCATGAACAATGCAATAGGCACCGGTTAAAAAAAAAAAAAAAAAAAAAAAAAAAAACTCCGGAATCAGCAAGACGCAGACGTGGGAAGCGCAAAACGCACTTCCCAAAAGCACCTTAAGGAAGCACCCAACCTCCACTCCGTCACACACGCCACTATTAAAATGAAATCATGCCAATAACTTGCATTCATTATAATTTGGTATTATTATATTTTCCAATCACAAAAAGATCTAGGGGTGTGATGAAAAAATTATTTCACCTACAAATGCATAATACTCATCACACCCCTTTGTGATTAGAAAATATAATAATTCCAAATTATAATGAATGCAAATTATTAAATTTTACCCAAAAAATAGAAGAGCCTCTGAGCACGCCAATGAGCACCTGCTCAGAGTCTAGTATTTTTTAACAAAATATCACAACATCAAATATCACAAATAACTTAACATGAATTTATGAAATTAGTCAAAATTAATGCTACTAAAACTATCCAACCACTTTATTTGAAAACTCCTATGCGTGACCATAATGAAAGGAAAATACAAATTCAATGGAAAAATATTGGCAACCTACTGATACAACCATAAGTGTCATGAGGCAAGCTCCAAAAAAACGAACACAAAATTTGTTAATTGATTAATTTTTGAAACATTAATATAATTAGAATTAAAATTAAAATTTGTAGGACATAAGTCAAATTGAATGGTTCTACATTATGGGTGTGGTCAATCTTCTATTTTTATTGGTTAAATTTCTAGTTACTTTTTTTTTAAGTCACATTTGAAACTTATATTTTTTTCAATGTCATGACCACAATATATAAGGATCTCATAAGTAAACAATGCCTGGATAATAAAAATGTTTTATAAAAATTTCATCCATGTATATATATGATAGTGTATGACAAAGAAGATTATGATTCAACATCTTTTATTAAGCCTTCCAAATGTTTTACAACAGCATTTGCAGTTATCCTATTATGTTTAAAGAATTTTCTATTTTTTGTTAATTATTTATTTATTTTTTGCTAATAAATTTTGTAAGGTTATATGTAATGAATAAATAAGAAAAGAGGAAAATTATCTTATGAGAGATTCTCATGAAACCTCTCTCCTACAATATGTGTGGGTTTCCTATACTGTCATTACATATCTCCCACAATCCCACCTAAAATGTTTTTCCTTTTGATATGTTTGTAGTCATTTTGTTTGGAATATATATATATTTTTTTAAAAGCTTCATAAAATTTATTTGTTACTAAAATTTTGATCCGCCTTATATTTTTCTTTTCATGATCTCCCTACTAAAATGTTTGGATAATCAAATTTAATGGTTACTAAAATATACTCAGAATTATCTATATCACTCCTATTTAACTTGCACTATCAAATGACAAAAATAAAAAAAAATAAAAAATCAAGAATATAATGCAACATAAAAAATGAAAAGAATTCTAAAATGAAAGAAAGAAAATAATCAAACAAAACGGTATATGCCATTCAGTTAGTAAAATGTAAACAAAATGATTTCGAAAATTTGTTTGTACCCTCTACTAAGTCCAAAATCAAAAGGTAGTTTCTCAATAAGACGAATAAATGGTAAAAAAAAGTCAGCTACTTACAATACATGATATTTACTTGAAAAAATTCATCTCTCTTAGATCCAAAGCCAGGGCAGTCAGTTGTTCTCCTATCTTGCTAAAATCCTCATTTTCTTTGCACATGTACATAACATCTGCAAGAAAAAAAAATGGTAAGACCAATGGGCTCCACACAAAGCACAAAATGGTGTTGTAGAGTAGAGGCCAAAGATGCAAATGTTCAATCCGAAATAAAACCAAATAAATTGTGCAAGCAAAGGAATGATCAAGTGGCACAACCATCCATTGAGAAATCATTTTCGGTAACTAAAAGAAGTTGGGTTAAAACAACAGGGAAGGAAAAAAGAAAAGCAACACTAGTACATTTCAATCTAACTCTCTATAATCAATTATAAATCTTGAGAGAGAGAGAGAGAGAGAGAGAGAGAGAGAGATTCTCTTAATCACCATTCAAAGTCTTTGTTTAAAGACAGTGTTGGCCTGCATTGAATCCAATAGCAATTTATCGGTTCCTGTACATTATGAATGTTTTTTTTTTTTTTTTTTTTGAGGAGATACATTATGAATGTTTTTGGTAGAATAATCTTCAAATATGGAATGATACTTGCCAATACTGAGAGAGTAGTATATGTTTTTCTTGTCTTGGATAGTTGACAAGTAAATCTTGTTACCCAATCCTCTTGGCACAACAGGTTCTAAGAAAGACCTTCCAAGACTGATATATAGCAAGTAAATTATGTGCTTTTTTCACCATTAAAATGCAAATTGGGTAAATTCTTTTAATTAGTGACATCTCATTCAAATCAAGTGCGGTTTTTGTCCATAACCAACCAAATTAAAGGAATTTCATGATCTTATAATTAGTACAAAAATTAATCCAATCACATGGTTAGATTTCAAGAAGTTCAATGAAATTCAGTCAACTGCATAAATTTTGATAAAATGAACACAAAATGAGGTTTGACCATTAAAACCACGAAATCCTTCATTTTTGGCTAAAACTTCTATCGAAATTTATAGTAGGACAAAATACGATATCAACATAGGGTCTATTGTCTAGTACATTGTTATTGCAACTGACAATAGTGCATACCTCCCACTGTTACTAGCATCTTTGGAAAATAGTGCACACCTCATATGGTATCCAAGAATGTCTGTGGAAAATAATTCAATCTCACAGTAAACTAAATAAATGAAGTTAGGAAATTGTTTTTCAACTCATTTAAAGTTACTCCAAACATGGAAAATGTGATAATTTTATTGAGAATACTTTTGAAAAATGACTCATCTTCTAGAAAACATTATCGTTGAAACAAACAAAAGTGATATATAAAATGTTTTTAAGTAAATGAGCAAATAAACTAGCTCTAAAGGTTCCCAAAAAAAAAGAAAAAAAAGAAAGAAAAAGAACTCAAGCTTAAGAATCGTGCATTACCCTCTTGACACATAGAAACACCAACAAAAAGGCCTTTGGAGCTAGGGTTTTTTTTTTTTTTTTTTGTGGGGGAGAGAATTATGCTTGGGTTCTTGATTAGAGTCTCACACACTATTTTAATTTTAATTTTTTTTTTTGAGAATCGCACCATTTTAAACTTAGTGTTATCTAGTGGGTTCCAGTTAGTTCAACTGGTAAAATATCTGATGGTTGAATAAGAGATCTAGGGTTCAATCCTTACCTATACTAAAAACTGATTGGTGTCTTAGTCTGATGATAAAGAGCTATCATCAGACACAGACGCTATAGGTTGAAACTTGAAATTCTCTTAAAAAAAATAAATAATTAGTGTTACCTAAAAGTAAAACTCGTTAAAAGTAGTATTAAAATGATAATAATAAACCTAGAATGAAAAACATGATTAATTGCCAGTTGTGATTATTCTCAAAAAAAAAAAAATTGCCAGTTGTGATTAAGTAAAGGAAGTGACTCTAAAAACGATTCCTTTATTGGTTAATTTGTTTAGCAGCCCAATAACATGATGTAATAGATCCTATCAAAAAAAAAAAAAAAAAAAAACATGAGAGAATAGACGTTTTGTACCTTGTTGGGCTTTGAAGCCCAATTCCCATTTAGTTCTATTCAGTATTCCCACTGGGCTTAAAGCCCAAACATCAAATTATTAATTAAAAAAAAAAAAAAAAAAACCATTAACCCTAGCACTATAAAAGTCTGTAAAACCCTAACAACCCTGCAGCTCTAGCTTGGTGACGCGCATTTCCTCGTTGTTTCAGATTCACAGCACCTCAAAGGTTCTCTCTCTCTCTCTCTCTCTCTCTCTCTCTTTCTCTGCATCTAAAGCTTAAAGTTTAAGCCTAATCCAAATGGGTTTGTTATTGGTCTTTTTGCAGGAAGAAGAAGAAAGAAGAAGAAAAAATGAAGGTTATAGCAGCATATTTGTTGGCTGTTTTGGGAGGGAACACCAGCCCTTCAGCTGAGAACTTGAAGGACATTCTTGGATCCGGTACCATTCTTTCCTCCTTTCAAATGGGTTAATCTGATTTCACCCAGTTACATTTCTGAAATTTCAAATTCTTCACTTTTGTATTTTTTTTTTTTGGTTAAATGTTTTGTCTTTCTTTCAAATGGGTTTTAGATGATTGTATCATTTGCTTCCTTATAAGTTGGATGAAAAATTGGTCAGACAAGTTTCATGTATTGCAACCAATGTATAGCCTTAATAAGTTTTTTATTTTTCCTATAGAAATTTTTAGTCAGACATGGGATTTGTGTTTGGTTTTGGCTAGATTTGAATAGGTTCCCTTCTATGTTGTCTGCAATTTAGCTTTTGGGGCAGTTGTTATTATGTTTTAATATAGGAGATGGGTTGGATGATTTACAGTTCATTTGTGAGCATCATAATATAATGAGGAAAATGGTAAAGAGTGATTGCAAGTGGGTTGAGTCTATAAGGCTTGTTCTTAAGTTGATTGTATATCTTATAATTTTTTTTACTTAAGAGGGGTCTGTCTGAAATGTCTTTCAGACTGGTGCTTGTGGCCTAATGTTTTGGGCAACAAGTGGAAAAATTTAAATAATTTGGGGGGTGGTTGTATTAGTTCCTCTATATGTGGACCTATATGTGGACAAATGAAGACTTGCGCATATGTTGTATTTTGTACAGAAAGAACATTAAAGGAGAGACTCGCTGCCCCTACATTTGATTAGAAGATGGATATGTTATTTTTGTTTCAACAATTTCTGTTGTTTAATGCATTAAGATTGACTTGTTGCAATTCATATCAGAATAAAAATTCTCATAATTATCTGAATGTTATGCTTTTTGTTTCCTTTGGTTCAAGTAGCAAATTCAATTCTAATTGTGAAAGTGGAATTGTTCATGCTTTTGTTTGCTTTTCCCTTTTTAAAATATGAAATCATCTGGATTCTTGGTTGATGTTATCATGCCATCATTTTAACTAATATATTTTTGGAAATAAAACCAAACTAAAGTTTTCTGGTAATAATGATTAGTATATTATTGATATATATTTTTTCTTAATCTGCAGTTGGAGCTGAAGTTGATGATGATAAAATTGAGCTTCTCTTGTCTGAAGTCAAGGGTAAAGATATAACTGAGCTTATTGCATCTGGAAGAGAGAAATTGGCATCTGTGCCTTCTGGTGGTGGTGGTGCTGTTGCAGTTGCCGCAACAGGGGGTGGTGGTGGTGCAGCTGCTGCTCCTGCTGCAGCTGAGGCAAAGAAAGAGGAAAAGGTGGAAGAGAAAGAGGAATCAGATGATGTAAGCATTCTACAACAAAATTTAATAACCTTGATTAATTAACATAACCTTCTAAATTTACTTGTCGGATTTGGTTTCTTCTTCCCTTCCATCCAAATAAATTTTCCAAACCTCTCAATTCATATAATTATTTTGCAAGTATTTTCTTTTAGGGACTAGGGCCAGGGGATTACATATATTCCAATTATGATATTTATTTTTGTGCTTAGCATTTTTTGTTCAAGTGTATCCTTACATATACATGATATCAATTTTAGGAGCCATGTGTAGTTGTGGTGCCACATTTAGGTATTAACATTAGACAACATGCTAAATTCAAATTCAAGGGCTAAAATTGGTCAAATCAGAGCATCAAGAATATGATTGAAATTAGATTGTGTGGCCAAATGAGACAAAATTCAAAGTGGTAACTTTAGGTAGTGGGGCAACACCAGTCTGGCCCTTTTCTTTCTTGCTTTTGCACCATGGGATCCCAGTAGACTCTATGGGGACCAGTGGGAATGGGTGACAAATCCATGTCCTCTCTTTAGACTAGACTATTTCACATAGGGGCATGAACTTTGTTTCTTTAAAGATGTTACCTTTACCCTAATGGCTTTTTTTTTTTTGGGTACTTACCAAAGAAAAAAAAGCAAGCAGGCGTATATAATTTAATCCCATTTTAATCTGACTTCTTTTCTTTTGTTCTACTTTTTGCAGGATATGGGCTTCAGTCTCTTTGATTGAGGAATTAGGATATCAAGTTACTTTTGTTTCAAGAATTCTCCAATTCAGGACTTTGTAGAACTTAAGAGTTTGTCTCTACAGGCTGTCATTTTTGGTTGTTTCCCATTTAAGACACGGAGATTGATAACCATGCTGTGTTAAAAAATTTTGTCTGGATTTTTGTCTTTTCAATTTGCGATGTTCCTTGAGATGCTGGCATGGTCTACTAATTTCCCATACTCGTTGGATGTTGATACTTGAGACTTCTGATCTTGGATGGCTGAAGTTTTGAGTATTGATTATTTTGATAATTTAGCCCAGAGAAGTATTTCTGAGACATGAGTTAATACTTAAGTTAACTAATGAGTGAAACGGTGCTTAAATTTTTGCAGCAATAAAATGCCAATGAAATCCACCATACACTTATGTCACAATAAAATCATGCCAATAACTGTTGATACTTAAAAATAAGTAATAGTATACAATTTGAAGGGCTGCCAGTAGATGGGTTGTTGGGGGCAGCAATTGCAAACTACAAGCTGGCAGTTGCAACAGGAATTTAATGAACCATTGTGGTAAATGGTGCTATAAATGTATGCGGTGGCCACTGTTCTTGAGAGTTCTGCTGACAGTGGCCATAGGGAGGTGTTGGTGGTGACACACTGACCATGAAGTGGTATAAGTGAAGGTGCAGAGCTTAGTAAAGTCAGATTTGATATTGTTTCCAAATGAGGATGATATCATTCCAAACTCTATGTTTGTTGTGGGATGCCATAGTCAGATTCCCAAAGAAACTGCACTTTTAGTCTCATGATTGTCATATGTTTTGCTTAATAATGGACAGAGCTGGATAAGGTTCCCCTTCGAGATGCTTTGGAGGAAAACTGTTCCAGAGAAATTGCTTGTCACAATTTCATATTCCCTGCAATGCTTTTGGTTGTGGTTTTAATTCCTAATCGTTATATTTTTTTAATACCTCAATAGAAATATTTCATGGAGATAGATTTGAATGTCCCACGATCTAAGGTTCTACAACAAGCTTACAAATTTGTATCCTTCTTCCCTCCATTGTTTCAAAACTTCATTTAGCATTGTATCCTTGTCCAAGCGAGTTTGGACTTGTTTTTGCTTTGTTAGGATCACTGCTCTTTGATAGCCTTGTCCCTTTGCTTGGAAGATACCTTTTTGTATTGCTAGCTTAAGAGTGTGGCCTAGATTTTGCTGTGGACTTGTCTGGTTTGGCAGCCTTCCATGATTTTTCTGACTTCTTTGTTCTTCAACTGGAATGCTATGCTGCCTCATTTCATTCCCCTTCTCCTCTGTCCTGCTGCAAGAATTAAGACTTCCTAGTTTGTAGGAATCTGGTTTTTTTATGGATACGCTGCAGAACTTATCCCTTCCTTTGTTGTGGAGTAGTGAGTAGTCCTCTTGATTCCAAGCTCTGCTATTCATGTTAATTAAATGTTTAGTAGACATTAGACATTAAAGCTTCTGTAAGACGAGTGACTTTACCTTCAAAGAGCATCTGGTTCTTGCAGGTCCATATGGTCTATGGGGTCACTACCATGATTGTTTCAAAGCATGGGTTGACTTCGCTTAATGACTTCACTTGCTTCAGCCAAGTGGCTATCCAATGGAGAGAGCAGCTGGTTCCTGCTGGTCCATATGGTCCACGAGGTCACTACCATGGTTGTTTCAAAGCATGGGTTGACAACTTCATTTGCTTCAGCCAAGTGGCTATCCAATGGAGTATGTTGCAAGGTTGCAAAGCTTCTGTTTTGACACTCAGGTCTGACCCCACCCATACAGCTTTTGCAAAAGGGCAGTTTAGACAGAGGAGATCAAACTCAAAGTGACTCTCTATTGTTCAAGCTCAAAGCATAGCTGTTTTTAAGTTAGAAGCTGAACATTTTAACATCTATGAAATGCAACAAAATGGCCTGCGAGAGATTATACCTTTTAAGGTTGTTCTTAACTGCTTCTGAATCACCAATGTGATTCACTCTCTCTACTCGTTATAGCAATTTCAAAAAGTACACCCAACCCAAAATTTCAAAGTCTTATCAATGAACAGTTGAACACACATAACTGGACTAGATTTAATTTTCTTTGATAAAGATAATATTGTATGTGTTATTGGTAAGTTGCATACATGTGTTTGAATATAATTGGGAAACGTAATATACTACACATATATTTGTACTAAGTTTTGTCCATCAATATAATTCATGACAAAACCCAACTTATCTTGTTTATATTAATTCATCTTTGAATATATTTGATTTTCTACATGTAAGAAAAAAAAATTTTGACTTTAAGAATTGCCATCTTCTCACCATGTTATTTTATTTTTTATTTTTTAATGAATGAGATATTTATTATTATTAAAGAACCCAACACAGGACAGGACTATACCAAGCATTACTGCAATGTATCAAAAACCCAAGAATTCAAGCCTTATTATGCGGTAGTTAAAAAAATAATCACAATACCGTCATAAATTCATTACTATGAAGTAGATAGCATAAACAAAAATTGAGAGAGAGCACACAAACTCGAAAAATAGCATATACCAACATCTTGGTACTCCACAAAGCACAAGAAAAAAAATTATAACAGAAAAAATAAAAAATAAAATCTGAATGGTGCGCAGGTGAATATTTATCCATCCTATGGTTTTTCACTATAGTTGAAAAACCACGTTTAAAGAATAAGTGATCCCTATTGTCCACTAAATTCCTACAAAAAAAATTCAAAGAACATCACCTTTATACCCCATTAAAACATAGCACTTAAACCTAGGTATAGGATGGATAAATATTCACTTGCGCACCATTTTAGTTTAGCTTTAACAAATAGCTTTCTTTGAACTTCATATGCTCTTGCCAAACCTGCAATTTTGGTGAGTTATATAACACAAAGAATGTATTTTTCATGTTCAGTCAAAGCACAGTTCCTAATTTTCATTATTTGCCCTATCTTGATTTAGACTAAATGCGTATTTAGATTAATTTTTTGTTGAAAAACTTATTTGCTAGATAATTATTCCTACAAACAGCATCAAGCGTCATCTCATAAATCCATTTCTACAAAGCACAGTGGGTTAAATTTGGTTTATTATGATTTGTACGATTCGATTAACGCCGAGGTTTAGGTTATAATAGTCTAATAGACATTTTGTTACTTTTGTTGATGATGCTTCATAAAAGGTGTGAGTGTATTTGATGAAAAAAAAAAAAACCAAATATTTCAACACCATGATGAAGAGAAAAATAATGTGTTTTCATATTGAAAATGAAGATGAATATGGATGCTATGGACTTTGAAATTTATTGTTTAGAATGTAGAAATAAATTTCCTTGGTCAAAACAATTAGCATCAAAAGAATCATAGAGCTGAACCTTAGTTTCATCTATTATAAAATTTATGGATTATTTCAAAAATGCCACAAGATTCCTTAATTACATGTAAGATTTTATCAATAGCTCATATTGTGTGATTTTAAGAAAATACCCCCAAAATAACAATAAAAAAAGGACGTAAAAAAACCTTTGTACTATGTTACACGTTCAAGGGTAAAAGTTCACACAATATATATATATATTTTTAATTTTAAAATTATCTAATGTATTAGAAGAAGTGATTGTTAATCATGGAATAATTAGGTTTTAAAAAAAATATGAACATTAAAATCTAAGAATTAGTTCACTTTTATCAATGATGTAATACATATGGTTCACATTCTGCCATGTCAATTTTATTTTTTTTTAATAGAATCTTTCATTAGAATTAGAAAACAATTAATTCTTAAAACATTTTGTAATTTAAATCGGTTGAGAAGTTTTTGATTTGGAAACTTGGAAATAGTAATACGGCACCGTTTTTGCATTTTAGGTTTGGAAACTATAGGGGTATAGAAGTAATTCAGTTACACAAAACCCTAAAATCCCTAAAGCCAATCCTTAGTGCGGTCCACATTCCAAAGTTCTGCTCTCTTTTGTTTTTTTCTGTTCATTGTTCACCGTGACCGTTGCTGTTGAGAAGTAAGAGGTAACTGTATTTCACTCTCATTTTTGCAATATTTTATTGTTCCTCTAATTATTAAAATTTATGAACACAATAAAATCACAAAATTTTTATGCTCTAGATGTTTTGAAAATGTTGTTATGAAAATTTTAATAAGATTTTATTGTCAATCCTACAAATTTTACAGCTTATTACAGAGTCTTATAAATTGTGCGTCAGTATTTAAAACACACAACAATAAATCTAATTAAGAAATTAATTTATTGTATTGTTGTCGTAGAATTAATGAACCAATCAAATTCATTGCTATATCTGTTAAAACTAATATGATTAGCATTTTCCAATTTCTATTTATTAGTTGTTAGGAAACTAGT